>OY979701.1:67065030-67741750 GCA_963855925.1 Inga laurina | reverse complement strand
AATCTCTTCTGAAGGCTGGGGGAGATCCCAAGTCTGGTTCAAGGTATCTGAAAGAAAGACCACATCTTCCACAATAGAGGTGCCATGGGAGATACCATTGAACTCTGCTCCCCTGAATCCTGTAAGAGAGTCTTTGAATGAGTAGGCAAGCTTAGGAGCTCCAACATGCTCCTTAGATCCTGAAACTTCCTCCGGCGGCATTGCAAGGTCACCGGGAACCTCCATCAAGAGAATTCAAAGTGGCACGAATTCCAAAAGACAGCTTCTCTCTCTTCTCTATTCTCACATGTTATTTCTAAAACTCATTTTATATGCAATGGAATTGCAGTTCCTGGGAAGTTTTGACTATATATTGAGATGATAAACTAACATGGAAACTAATTAAACATGGTCCTATATCCTGCCTTTTTTATATTAACAATAATAATTAGAGTAAAATGCTCAATTAATCCAAAACCATTGTATAAAATTAATTTATCATATTATACTATTTTTATTTTCGGGTTTTCTAACCCAATGATATTAAGTTCCTTCCATGAAATTGAGTTCAACGATTTTTAAGTATGATGGGTGCTTTAGCTCAAACGGTTGGTTGAAACTTGAAAGATGATAAAAAAAAGTTATTCTATTTTTATACCCTTATTATACTTAAACTCTCCCTTTTACACTAGGGTTAATAAAGAAATTTATCTATATTTAAACATTCACATATTTCAATACGTTAAATTTTGCACTTCACTTTCAGCTAAGAAAACTTTTTCTCGGACGGACAAATGCATATCTGTTCAATTTTCATTATCCATCAACATAATTCCTGCCATATCGCAGCATACAAGAATTTAAACCATTATTAAGATTGATATTTGTGAGATTATAAAATGTACCTGGAGGGCAATCTACTATAGCGAGTACTCACACTAAACCGGATCACTGTTAGATACGGTTATAAATGCACAACAAATACACCACAAATGGAAAGAGAATAGAGAGCACACCAACTTGTGTTCTGGAGGAGACAAACTCAAGTGCTTGAACAAAGAGCAAAACATTAGTATATATACTTGCTCTAGTCTTAAGTAACTCATGGCATAAGTTATGACTCCATATATAAGTTGCTTAGGGTAGGATTTATGATCTCATATAAGTAATTTAGGAGTTATGGTCTCATAAGTAACATAAGAGTTATAAGTATGAGAAAGCCAATAGCCTCGTTCCATCGGTAACACAACCACTCCCTTAATTATTTCTTTATGCATGTCATTATTCCCTTCATACACATTAAATATGAAAAAAATATCAAAGCTAGTCACCCAGAAGAAATATTATTTGCATTTTAGCCCATGGTTTAATGGACTTAGACTAATCTACCAAGGGTGAACCAATCATAATCCAACAATATTATTGTATTGTAATTTTTTTTGCCCAATTGTATTGTAATGATCCTAAAGATGTTCACATTATGCAAAGAACATGATATTATGGATATGTCAAATAGAAAAATCATGGGAAAAATATTTTTTTCTTCAATGTGCAGGGTGGCAGAGGCGAGAAACATGATATTTTGAATAGGTAAAATACACAAAAAAATCTGTTACTGAAAATGTAACCTTCATTCGATATATATATAATATATAATATCTAAACCGAATAATCGAACAAAATTAAATTGCACAGTAACGATTGTCCTTCAATACTGAATGTTGCCAATTGGAACAAGACTCTCAACATGATTGTAAACATTACCAAAGCGACATCCAGGGATATCAATCATCTTATCCTCATTGGTAATGATATTGATCAAATATTGACCAAAGTTTTCTTCTTCAATTTTTTCTTTGCCACCACTTGGATTTCTGCGCCTATACTTACCAAAAGAACCGATGACAATTTCATTCCTCCAAATGATCCCTGGAAATTCTAATGTGGACGGGCAGGGATTGCGACTAAACTTTTTAGTCCAACTCCATCTCTCCGTAGGTGAGCCGACACCCTTCTCTAGCACCCACAGATCAATACAATTAGAGAGAATAAGTATAGAAACTTTGTCCTCATATACCGTCAACTCAAAACTCATAATATTCGGCAGAGGAGGCAATGGTATCAATGTAAACACTTCCATAGCTATGTCAAATGAAACTATCAAAGCATCATCATCTTCGCCCTCCAGTAAAAAACCAGCCCAAAAGATACATCCATTCGATGCAACACAATTACCGGTGCTAAAACCTACACCCTCCAAGGGTCCAAGTTCTATTTCCTTCCATGAACCTTTGTTTAACGAAAATACTTCAACAGCCCTAATGATTTCATTACCATCATTATATGTTTGCACTATCTTATAATCATTAACAATTGCACTGAACCCAAATCCATTGCAATCCCAGTCAGGAATTTCTGAAGTTCTGGTTTTGGGGATCTCTCTCATCTCTCTAGTAGCAGGATTCCACAATAAAAGGGAACTGCGCAAAACTCTCCAAGGAACCTTATACTCATTGATTACAACACAAAGCAAGCCATTACAGGAACCAATGATCATAACACCAAACAAGGAACCGATCCAAGGTGGGTTCGGAATTTCATGAACATGCATCTCGCAATCCATCAAACGTAAATGCAGAGGCTCACATGGTCTACGCTGTTTGCAAAGAAGAAGTGAAGGCCGGTTTTGAGCGGAGTGATGGACGTGGTTGGCGATGAAAGATGGAGACTTGATGAGATTTTTCCATTGTTTGGAGACGCATTGAAATCTGACAAGCGATTTCACTGGAAGCAGTTTGAGAATATCTGTGGTGATTTCTTCGGGCAGATATGGCGTGCCGTCCCCCATTTCCATGTGCTTCTTTATGGGGCTTGACTTGGAAATCTATGAGAGGAAAATAGAAGAAATCAGAGGCTGAGAATCAAAGCTATCGACTGAGAAGAAGAAATCTCGCAGTGGGAAAAGACTAGCTGAAGAAGGAAGGTGCGAGCCAAGTTTATATAAATTCAGTGAATAGTAGTGAAAACGTTTTTTTTTTTTTTAAATAATTAATCAATCAATAGTTTTGGGGCCAATATCTTAATCTTAATGAAGTTTCAAATATTTTTTTCATCTAGATAAGTATCTAAATACATAGTTGTTGCCATTAAAAAGATATTATCATATAAGTTTGTTAGTTAATTTCTCATCGCCAATCTACTACCGTTGTTGGCCAAAAAAAAAAAAAGAGCTTATTATTATTATTATTATTATAATTATAAAATAAGTTCAGAATGACTCAAAATATTGACATCATGTGATCTCTTAAATATTATATCAATTAAATTAAAAAATATCTATAAAAATTAATATAATACTATCTCCGGTTCTAAATATAGGACATACCACTTTGGTCCCTATTATAAATCCTTTTTGACCAAAAAATTTGGTCCTATTTATAAGTCCACTTTCAGTACATAAATGAGCTTATGACAATTTTGTCCCTATTTATTGTACCCATAAAGAAATAATTTAAAGAGAGATAAAGAAGAAAAAGTTGAAAAGTACACATTCATAAATGAGGGTATAGTTGGAAATTTACCCTATAATCATTGGGTTAACTACTTTTTTTTAGTATGTGGGATTTAGGTAAAAGGGACTTATAATAGGGACCAGAGTGGTAGTTTGTAGTGCAAAACTATGTCCTATATTTAGGACCGGAGAGAGAGAGTATCAATCATGATTTCCTATCATTATTACTTTAACCAAATTATATTTATTTCTAATTATATAATGTAGATTTTATACTTTTTGGTTCATTCCAATGATTCTGAGTTTGGTAAATTAAATTTTGTAATTAATTTTGATGAGTGCAGTGACGAAGGTTTTCAGTGATGAAAGATGGAGATGGGGACTTGATGAGGTTTTTCCGATGTTTGGAAACACATTGAAATTTGATTAGGGATCTCACCGGAAGTCGTTTGAGAATTTCTTAGACAGTTTCTTCCGGGAGATATGGCGTGTCGCGACCCATTAACATCTGCTTCATCTACTTCTTCGTAATGCTCGATTTGGAAATCTATCGAAAGAAAGTAAAAGAATTTATCAGAGGCAAAATCAGTTACTATGTAACCCCGCGTGCTCGTTTGAAATAGCTTATTTTTGAGTAATAAATGCTTATAAATCGTGATTCACGGTATATGAGGTAAGTATTTGAGAGGAGTTTTATCTCGGCTTGCGTAATAAGGACTTATTCTCTAAAATTATGTGATCCCAAACACATTGTCGTCTGTGAAGAAGAGACCTCGCAAGGAGAAATCAAGAGCTATGTAACTCGCGTTTAGTGGACGACTGATGGAAACGTATTTTTAACGATAAATCAATGTTTTTGGGGCCAATATCTCACTTATGACGAAGTTTTAAATGTTCTTTATCTTGATAAATATTTAGATAATAATGTTTTCCATTATAAAGATATTAAGATTTAACATTTTAGTTTTTCCTAATCTAATCTATCTTTGATTATTGTTGGCATAAAGAAAATCTATCTTCTTTTTGGTAAAGAAAAAAAAAAATCTTCTATTATTACAATTATATAAGTTCAGTAGCACTTGAAGTATTGCAATCATGCGATCTTTTAAATTTTATATCTATTTTATCAAAAATTATATATATATATATATATATTTATATCATGTCCAGGAGAACCGTAGAAAGACTGTGAGGATGAGGAGAGGAGGACCACCTTTATCTCACCTATTTATGGTTGACGATTTGGTACTATTTAGCTCTACTAATACGAGCCAAGTCCATCTTATAAAAAACATTTTGAATGAATTCCGCACTAGCTCCGGCCACAAAGTAATACTAAGACAGAGGTGTATTTTTCTAACAATGTGCCATAGGATCTTCAAGAGTGTATTAGTGATCAATTGGGTTTTAATCGAACGGATGACCTAGGCAAGCACCTGGTGTTCCCCCTTCTACATAAACGGGTCCGGATAGGTGCATATGAGAATGTTGAGGAGAGGGTAAGAAAGAAACTATCTGGTTGGCTGGTGAAGACTCTCTCACTTGCAGGATGTATAACACTTGCCAAATCAGTCCTCTCGGCCATTCCTACATACGCCATGCAAACTACTAAATTACCCAATGGTTTGTGTACAAGAATCGCGAAGCTGATACGAAATTTTATCTGGGGAAGCTTGGAGGAAGGATGGAAAGTAAGTTTGGTTAACTGAGAAGCAATGTGTCAACCTTTCGGGAGGGGTGGACGTGGTATTAAAAGAGTTAAGGAGCAAAACCAGGCTTTTATTATGAAAATAGCCTTTAAGTTGCATACTAGACCAAACTTAGTATGGGTGCAAGTTTTGCGAAGTAAGTATGGGTGGAATGATTTCAACGGGCCTTATCGGAAGAACAACGTTTGCCCTTACTTATGGCGAAGTGTAAAGAAAGTACTGTTGGACGTTGAAATGGGCACACAATGCGAAGTGGGAGATGGGACACGTACTCGGTTCTGGTCAGAAAATTGGGTTGTTGACGTGGGGCCTATGAAGAATTCAGCGTTCCATGATATTTCTGAGGAGGAGGCAGCACTGACGGTCAATCATTTTGTTGAAACAGATGGCACATGGAACTGGAGTCTCTATAGTGAACTCCCACATCATATTTTATCTCTCATCGCAGGTTCCAAACCCCTAACTCATGATGATGGGGATGCACAATGCTTCTGGGACAGAACAGGTGATGGGAAATTCTCCGTTTGGTCAGCATATGAGTTGCTAGATGGATGACGATCGCAAATGGGATGTGGGCTGGAGATGGGAAGGAGCGCAACGTGTACAAGTCTTGTTATGGCTGGCGTTGAGACAAAATCTTCTCACCAATGCAGAAAGATATCACCGCCATATGACTAGTTCTAACTTATGTACAATATGTGGACAAATGGAAGAGGATGTTGACCATGTCCTGAGAAGGTGCACCCATGCGCAAGAGGTATGGAAACATCTAATGCCGGTGAACCACCTATCTAATTTCTTAAGGCACAATTTTAAAGAATGGCTGATCTAAAATCTGAGCAAGCACGAGTATTGTTTCAATGGAAGAGGAAGATGGAGCACACTCTTTGGAATTGCTTGTTGGAAGTTATGGGAGGCTAGAACCAAGCAGATTTTTCAAAATGAACTTGTGCAGGCTCATAAGCTGGCCCAGGCAGTGAAGAACATGATCGAGTTTAATTAAGAGAATGTAGGGCAGATTAGAAAGGCGCAAGGGAGTATATCTGACAGAGAAAAGAGATATAGCTTGGCACAAAGCACTTCAGAATTGGGTCTCTCTGAACTGTGATAGTGCGAGGAAGGGTCACTCAGGAGAAGTTGGGCTGGGAAGTGTTATTCGGGATCACCATGGTACTTGGTTTACTCCTCTCTTCAACCAGAACTGTGGGCCATGATTGATGGTCTCAAATTAGCGTGGTCAATGGGGCTTAGATGTATCAAGATGGACGTGAGCTCTAAGCTTATTGCAATAAGAGAATAATAAAGCAAGTGCAAACATGCATGAGGGTTATCAGGAGGGTGTAGCAATTAATTACTGAAGCTTGAATGGCAGATCAAGAGCTAAATGGTGCAATTCCTGATAGTATCTTCATGAGCTTTTTCTTAATTATTTAGAAACTAAATACAATGATTGATATGAAATGATTAAAAGGGAAAGATTTTTATCTTTTAAAACTACTTTTTTCAATTCAAAGAGTAATTGTTCTAGGCTATTTCTTTTTGGGATTTTCTTCTTTAAAATATGAAATGGAATGATGATAGATTAATGAAATGAGAGAAATAAGGAAATCAACAATAGAATAAGCGAGCCCTCATAGTAATGGTGCAAGCGATCTTCATTTAAAATAATTATGGGAGATTAATCATGTTAACTTAAAGAAATTCTAAGGGCCACCCCTTAGACTAAGCCCAACTTAGATTAATTAATACCTAGCCACCTTATATATTAATCTCTCTAAATCAGGTTGATTAAGTACTCTAACAATTAAATGAATTTTAAAATCGTATTTAGCTTTTAATCTAATGACCGAATCACCTTGAATTACTACTTGTTTTGCTCATTAATCTTAATTTAACAATAGCCACCCAAATGAGAAATCAAGATTAACAATGTTAAAACCCAATGTTAAACATAATTAATAAATTCATATTCAATTAACCAATAATGCTAACGTAAGACATCATTGATTCACTAACCAAGCCATATTGAAATTAGCACAAGATGTCCACCAAATCATCAATTCAATGATTAACTAGCATAAAGAAATGATAATTAAACTAATTAAATACAATGTCAAGTATCTAACAAAGGTTCAAGTCATATCCAATCTTCAAATACATTACAATAAATCAGTACAACATTATAAAATTCAACCTAAGACCTATGAATCACAATTACAATGTTGAAATCGAGAAATGAAAGAGCAAAAACTCCCCTATTGAAGCTCCATGTTCATGCCATTGCCTTTTACTGCAAAAGACTGAGGGAATTAGCCACTTGCCACTCATCAAAACAACTTCACCACACACTTCCAAAATTCCAGACATATAGAACACCAATTAAAGTGACCAATTAATACTGAAATAAGAGATGTTGGTGTTGAATATGAATCAAGATTCTGAACTTCACGGAGTTGCATATCGCAATCGAGCAATTCTAATTGCAAAGGCACACATACAAGATTCTGTTGGAGAAGAAGATAAGGGTTATGATGAGCCGAATGGCTGAGGTGGTCAGCGATGAAGGGTGGGGATTTGAAGAGATTTTTCCAGTCTTTGCAAACACAATGAAATCGGATTAGGGATTTCACAGGAAGTCGTTTGAGAATGTTCATCATAATTTCTGAGGGAAGAAACGGCGTGTCGCCATCCCTTACCGTCTGCTTCATAGTGCAAGACTGGGAAATACAGAGCACTCAAAGTAAAGCAGAAGGAATAAGATCAGTGGCAGATAATCAAAGAAAAATACATGCCTTCGTATTTGACGACTGAGAAGAAGGAATCATCACAGGGGGAAGCCGTCACAATCGAAGGGGATCATTAGCAATTAGAGAAGACGCGCCGAAGCGGTGGGGTTGCTGGAGAAGAACACGATCGCGCCCGTGTTTATAATTTATATCCCCATCTGCCCGTAAAATAATAGGGACGTAAAACAAGGGAAATTTGCTCAAAATTAACTGATTCAAAAATTGAAAACAAAAAACTTGATCATGGGAGAGGATTCTTTAATAATTATTTGTTTTTCTTTTTTCTAAGAATCTCATCTTCATTATCAGATCAGAAAATGAATGGTTCGTATTTTATATTTTCAAAAATAATTAGGTTAGGGAGGAAGGACCGAAGGAGAGAGAAGCAAAATCTAAGAGAGATGTGATTCTGAAAAGAAAATAAGTTAAAAGATTTTGAGAGAACCAGCTCCTTGAATAATTGCGAGATTTATTTTTTGATTTGGTCAGACCAAATATAAATTTTTGTACGGGAAATGATATGGTTTAATAAATATTATCCTTTTTCAAATAAAAAAAATTATCTAATGAGTTAGTAGGGATTATGAGAGGATTGGAAATCATATCTCATTAATTGTGGGATTTATTTTTTGATTTGGTTAGGCTAAAAAATAAATTTTTGTACAGAAAATGATAGGTGTTGTAAAAATCCTAATTGAGGTGAATGTCCATAAACTCCCAACTCTTGGCCTTTCATTTTCTATATCCCATAACCTCTCCAATGAATAGTTTTTAGGACTTTTCATGCCCATAACTCAAAGGTTACAATGTGTATCCTCATGAGGATTAAAGTTTGCCATTTACTTTATGTAACTCTTGGGTGTGGTTGAGGGTCTATAAATAGAACACTATGTACTACACTTTGGTTGCATCCAAATAAATAAGATATTGCTTTATCTTTCTCTCTATTTCTCTCTTCATCTCTCTTCATTTCTTTCTTTCAATCTCTTGTATTTTCCTATTTTTATAACACGTTATCAGCACGATGCTCCAATCAAGGTATTTTTTTCCTTGCCATTGTCCCAACCATTTCCTCTATCTTCTTTTACCGTATCTCTATTTAATTTATTTGGGATAATCTGAGACATTGCATGAAATTAAAGAGACCATTTTATTGATTGATTTATACATTGGATTCCATGGCTGAGATTGGAGATTATTGTTTTTCTTTTTCATTTGTATTCCTTTATTTTGGATTATGTTGTTATTTACATTTTATACTAGTTCATTTTATTTATATTTTATTTGTTTATCATTTTGATTTTCTATTGGCACAACTTTCTAATATTTCATTCTTTTTGGTTACTCTTGGTTATTTACATTTATTTATTTTCATTTGTTTATCTTCTTCTCATATATTTTGTTGTTTTGTATGGGCTTCTTTTAGTTCATTTTTCAGTTTATTTCTTATAGTTATTTATTTATGTTTCATTTTATTTACATTTCATGCTATATTCTATTATTTATATTTCTTTATTTTATGTTATTCATTTCATTTTATTGTTATTTTATTTTTCATTTACTGATGTTATATTATTTCATTTTATTAAACCTTTTTATTTTGTTTGTTTATTGCTTCTAATATTTTATTATTTATTGGTATTGTGTTTTAAATTATTCCTTTTACATTTTTCATTTTATTTCATCACCACATTTATTACTCTGTTTGTTTCTTATTTATATTCATTTGTTTATTTATTTTATTATTTAATTTATTTGACATTTACTTTGTGTAACTCTTGGGTGTGGTTGAGGGCCTATAAATAGAGCACTATGTACTACACTTTGATAGCATCCAAATGAATAAGTGATTTAACCATAATTTTATATATTTTTAATTAATTAAATAGGGACTCTTAATGTATTTTCCAGGGCATTATCGCATGATTAAGTACTCATTTTAATTAGAGGCATTTGTATTGAATTAATTGTAATAAAAGGGTAAAATGACCATAATTATTAAATATTTATACATATAATCTCTTGAACTTTTAATACTACCTTATGCTTAATTTTGCATTGCAGGTGCTTTGGGACACAATTGGTGATTTTTGGAGTCTAAATGAATATTTTGAAGACAAGGAAAATTATAGAAAAGGGCCAGAGCAAATTACAGAAAAGTACCCATAAGCTTTTTCATGAGGAAAATTTATTGGAGAAAATTACAGAACAATAAGATAATTCTCCATCTTTCTCTCTAGTTCTCTCTTCATTTCTTTCTTTCAATCTCTTATATTTTTGCATTTTTATAACACGTTATTAGCACGACACAAGTTTGAATCATGGCCAACCTCACCAAACACGAGTTTACAACTCTTAATATCAAGAGAAAGAATTATCTATCCTGGGTCTTAGATGATGAAATCCATCTAGATGCTAAGGGTCTAGGAAAGGCTATTTTACCAGGAAATGAAGCAACTAGTCAAGATAAGGCCAATGCCATGATTTTCCTTCGCCACCATATCCACGAAGGAATGAAAGCTGAATACCTAATGATAAAAGATCCACTAGAATTGTGGACTAATTTGAAGGAAAGGTATGATCACCAAAAAATAGTGATCTTGCCTCGAGCTCGTTATGAATAGATACACTTTAGGCTATAAGATTTTAGGACTGTAAGTGAATATAATTCAGCGGTTTTCAAAATAAGTTCTCAGTTGAAATTATGTGGTGAGAAAATTACAGATGAGGACTTATTAGAGAAAACTTTTTCTACCGTTCATGCTTCAAATATGCTCCTGCAGCAGCAATATCGAGAGAAAAGTTTTAAAAAATATTCAGAATTAATCTCATGCCTTTTGGTAGCCGAACAAAACAATGAGCTATTGATGAAAAATCATGAAAATCATCCCACTGGATCTACTCCATTCCCTAAAGCAAATGTGAGTATACGTAATAATTACCATGCTCATAGTCACAGTCATGGTCGTGGCCGTGGTCGTGGTAGAGGACGTGGTAATTAGTGTTATCATGCTTGTGAAAGTAATAATTAAAATACTAATACCCACCGGAAGAAGAAATATAATGAAGGGTAGAAAAATGATAAGAGTGGTCCTTCAAAAGTTGTTAAGAATCAATGTTATCGGTGTGGTATGAAGGGGCATTGGTCACGTACTTATTGTATGCTTGAGCATCTATCAAAACTTTATTAAGCCTCCATGAAAAGGAGTGCGAAAAATGTGGAAACAAATTTAAATTTTCAAGATGATAATGTTGAGGCACGCAAGAATGATGGTGTCAAATAGCTAGATGGTATTAATGGCCTTGATGCTATGGCACACTTGGAGGTGGTTGATTTTTTTTAGAATCATGATTAGATGAGTTTGGTTGGAAGAACAATAAAAAATGTTTTAATTTATGGTTTTTTTTGGAATCTAACTTATGCTTTACTTTCATTTCCCTTTTCATATGTAATAAAGGTATTATTGCTCATCATGCATTTTAGAATTTGTTTTAATGCATTTTCTTTTCTTTTGGTGAAGATTATGGATGTTTCGATCATTGGACACAAGAATAAAGATATATGTCTCATAGATAGTGCTACAACACACACCATACTTAGAGATAAAAAATATTTCTCACATCCAAAAATAAGTAGTGCAAGCATCTATACCATAGCGGGTAATACAAAATTAATTGAAGGCTCCGAAAGAGCAATTATAATATTACCCAAAGGAATGAAATTTGTTATTTGCTTTATATTCCCCCAAGTCTCTCAGAAATTTATTGAGTTTTAAGGATATCCGTCAAAATGGGTATCATATTGAGACTATAAATGAGAAGAATATGGAATATTTACAAATTATAATTGTTAGAGTTGGTGAAAAATGTGTCCTAGAAAAATTACCAACATCATCTTCTGGTTTGTACTGTACAAATATTAGTACAATTGAAACCAATGCTATAGTAAACCAGAAGTTTGCTAATAAAAGTATATTTATTGTTTGGCATGATCGGTTAGGCCATCTCGGATCAACTATGATGCAAAGAATTATTGAAAATTCACATGGACATCTATTGAAGAGCCAGAAGATTCTTCAATTTAAGGATTTCCCATGATGTGTTGCTTGTTCTCAAGGAAAATTAATTATAAGACATTCTTTGACAAAAGTTGGGCTTAAATCCCCTATTTTTTTTAAAGCATATCCAAGGGGACATATGTGGGCCTATTTATCCACCATGTGCACCATTTAGATATTTTATGGTTTTAATATATAGATGCATCTACAAGATAGTCACATGTGTGTTTGTTGTTAACACGTAATTTAGCATTTGCTAGGTACTCACTCAAATAATTTGGCTAAGAGCACAATTTCCAAATCATACAGTTAAGACAATGCATCTTGATAATGCTAGCGAGTTTTCATCTCAAGCTTCTAATGACTATTGTGTGGCAACTGGAATAACAGTAAAAAAATCTGTTGCTCATGTCCACACTCAAAATGGTCTAGCAGAATCATTCATTAAATGCCTCCAACTGATAGTTAAACCAATGCTTTTGAGAATAGACCTTCCCATATCAGCTTGGGGGCATGCAATTTTACATGTGGCAGCAATTATATGCATCAAGCCAACAAGTTATCATGAATTCTCCCCATTACAATTGGCTTTTGGATAGGAGCCAAATATTTCCCATCTTTAGAATTTTTGTATGTGTGGTATTTGTTCCTATTGCTCCACCACAACACACAAAGATGGAATCTCAAAGGAAGGCAGGAATATATGTTGGCTATGAATGTCCTTCTATAATCAAGTATTTAGAGTATTAAACTGGAGATTTATTTACAGCACATTTTGATGATTGCTATTTTGATGAGACAATTTTTCCAACATTAGGGGGAGAAAATAAGCAGCTGAATAAAGAAATTACATGGAAAACATGATCACTATCACATATAGATCCTCGTACACAACAATGTGAGATTGAAATTCAAAACATAATTCATTTGCAAAATATTGCAAATCAACTACCAGATGCCTTTACTGACCTTAAGAGAATTACCAAATCTCACATTTCAGCCGAAAATGCTCCAATTAGAATTGATGTCCTAGTAGGACAACCATCAATTGTGTTGTAACCCAATCGGTTCTAAAGATAAAGCTCCTAGAAAGAAAAAGGGAGCGATTAACCAAGATGGTCAAGTTGAGGAGGCAGACATAACTAATCAAAAGGTCCCAGAAGAGGTCCAGGTACCTGAAAATATTGAAGAGATCTTGATGAGTTATGTCACTACAGGAAAAATATGGAACCGAGAAAGTATGGTTGTCGACAACGTATTTTCATATAATGTTGTAGTTGAAATAATTAATCAGAATGAGGATCTTGAACCTAGGTTAGTTGAAGAATGTAGAATTAGAAATGATTGGCCAAAATGGAAAGACACAATTCAAGGAGAGTTAAATTCACTCTCAAAACGTGAAGTTTTTTGACCTATAGTCCAAATACCAAATGGTGTAAAGCCTATTGGGTATATATGGGTATTTGTGTGAAAATGAAATGAGCAAAATGAGGTCGTTAGATATAAAGTAAGATTGGTAGCACAAAGATTTTCATAAAGACCTGGCATTGATTATGAAGAGAAATATTCTCTTGTGGTGGATGCTATCACTTTAAGGAATTTAATTAGTCTGGCAGTGAACAGAAAATTGGATATGCGTCTAATAGATGTTGTTACAGCCTACTTATATGGTACTTTAGATATTGAAATTTATATGAAAATCCTGAAGGATTCAAATTTCTAGAAGGATGTAAGAATTCTTGAGAAAATTGTGCAATTAGTTTGCATAAATCCTTATATGGATTGAAACAATCTGGAAGAATGTGGTATAAGCATCTCAGTGAATATTTGTTAAAAGAAGGTTATAAAAATGATCCTATTTGCCCATGTGTTTTCATAAAAGGAAATGGATCAGAGTTTGTGATAATTGCTGTATACATAGATGATTTGAATATAATTGGAACTCCTGAAAGCTTTAAAAAGCTGCTGATTGTTTAAAGAGAGAATTTGAGATGAAAGATCTTGGAAGAACAAAGTTTTGTCTCGCCTTGCAAGTTGAACACTAACAAATGGAATTCTCCTTCATCTATCAACTTATGTTGAAAAAATATTAAAGCAATTCTATATGGATAAAGCACATCCATTATCTACTCCAATGGTTGTAAGATCACTTGATAAGAAGAAAGATCCTTTGCATTCTCAAGAGAAAACAGAAGAACTTCTTGGACCAGAAGTACCATATCTTAGTGATATAGGTGCACTAATATATATTGTCAATATAACATGACCCGATATTGCATTTGCAATGAATTTATTGGCAAGATTTAGTTCTTCTCTAACAAGAAGGCATTGGAATGGAATTAAACATTTATTCCGATATCTTCGAGGAACATATGATATGGGATTATTTTATTCTAATGAATCTGGATTATAATTGATTGGTTATGCAAATGCAGGGTTTTTATCATATCCAAACAATGGTAGATCTCAAACAAGATATTTATTTACTTGTGGAAATGATATGATTTAAATATTGCCCTAATAAATGTCATATTAAAAAACAGCATTTTTGCACTGGAAATGATATGATTTAAATATAGTGCTCGTTTGAAATAACTTATTTTTAGGCAATAAGTGCTTATAAATCGTGATTCACGGTATACGAGGTAAGTATGTGAGAGGAGTTTTATCTTGGCTTGCGTAATAAGGACTTATTTGCCCCCAAAACGTGTTTCCAAACACAGCAATTGTCATTTTTCAAACAAACATGTGTGTGTGTGTGTGTGTGTAATATGAGTTAGTAGGGATTAGAGAGGATTTGAAATCATATTCACTAACTCTGGGATTTATTTATTTATTATTGTTTTTTATTTGGTCGGGCCAAAACAATTTTTACACCGGAAATGATATGGTTTAAATATTGTTTTAATTACAATATTGGTTTTTTTTTTTAAAATAACCCAATAAATGGCATTCTTCTTGAAAAAATGGATTAAGAGAAGAGATTATACTTTCTCCCCCCCCCCCCTTCCATAGAGATTGTACTCACAAAGTATATATCTCATCAGAAGTTGTGTGTGTGTATCTTTTTCAAATCCCTTTAAGTCCCCAAGTTCGGTTTCTTTCCATAAATCTGTACTTAATGATTACACTTTCGCCCTAGAAATTACACGGGGAGGGCTTATCATAAATTCTCACTATATTGTAATCATTAGCAATTGGACTGTAACCAAATCCTACAATGCCATCCCACCTGAACTGATTAAGATTCCTGGCTCTAGGCACATGTCTGACTTCCCTAATGGCAGATTCCACAATAAAAGGGATGGAGAAAATATCTCCGTAATTACAAGACAGACCAAGCCATTGGTAGAACCAATGATCCGAATGAAGAACAATGAATCAATCAAATGTGTGCCGTGAACTTGACGGACTCGCATCTCGGAATTCAGAAACCACAAATGTAAATGATCATATAAGCATCTGTCTTGGAAAAGAAGGGTTTTGACGGGCGGAGTGGCGGAGGTGTTCATTGATGAACGACGGCGAATTGATGAGATTTTTCCAATGTTTGCACAAAATTTGATATTTCTTGAGGGTTTTCACCGGAAGTTGTTTGAGAATTTTTGTGATGATTTCATGGGAAATATGACCTGTTGCCGTTCACCCTCATCCCGATTTGGAATTCTATCTGAGGAGCTACATGCATTTGTCGACTGAGAAGAAGAAAACTATCTGAATCGACGGAGATTTCAGAAGACTAGCTGTAGGAGGAGCTTAAGACGAAGTTTATAAACGCATTTTTAACCATGAATCAGTTTTTTCCCGCCAACATGGATTTTGTAGTGTTCGCTACCCCCTCTTATAATTAGTATAACATGTATTTTCTAAAATACCATAGTGATCTTCCTTAATTCCTCCATTCTCCCTCTTATTTGATTATGGTTGATAGAGCATTAATAGGGGCCAGTTTGTACGTTGGAATTGATTTTGATGGATATGGAGATGGATATGAAAATGGATATGGAGATGGAAATGTGGTTTAAAAGTATGTTTGGTATGTTATGGAAATGAGGCCTAATTTTAATGTGAAAAGACCAAAATACCCTTATAGCTCTCCCCCCCACCAACCTCTCCCTTCCGCCATCCCACCTTCGGCAACCAATCTCATACAACCAATGACCCACTCATGAACCAGTAAAACCGGCTTCCTCACTCGGATGACCACCAACAGAAGCTGAGTTTCTTAGTGGAGACACAGTTGGCGCGAGAACCTTGTCTTCCAAAACGCAAACCCCCTTCATCGGTGCTTCGTCCGAGCTCTGGCAAATTGAAGCTCATCTTCGCCGGAGATTCGCCCTCCGACAATCATCCTCGCCCTTACTTCCCTTAATTTCACGCACCCTCTGTCCGGCACACACCAACATTGAACCTCCTCCTCCCCTTCCATACTCATAGGACCCTTTGCTGCTACAATCTGAAAGCTCAAGTGAAGTATAAGGTTCTTGCCCAGATCTATAGAAGATGAGTAAGGAAGAAGATGAAGTCGAAAAGAGTTAGTAGATCCTGTAGAACGAGTGAGCAGATCCTTGGAGGTTGAGGAGGGTTGAGTGTCACTGGTGGCACAAAGGGCAAGGTTGGAAATGAAGACATGGACTTACAAATCTTAACTTTTTGTGTGGAATTGACCTCAATTGGCTTCCACATGGAATTAAATTCCATGAGCATTTCTTTGTACCAAACAAGCACAACACATGGAATTCAATTCCAATTCCAATTCCATGTCTCCAATTCTCCCATACCAAACATGGCATAGAGGTAAATTAGTAAAATATTGACAAATATAAAAATTATGCCTTATATTTAGAACTAATATCAACTCCTAAAATATATTTTATATTAAAAACTAGAGGAATATGCGTTAGACTAACGACATGAGGGAGCAATAATTATAAACTAATGCAGGAAGTAACTGCCACAAAAAGTAGGCAAAAAAATTGCCACACGTAGGTAAGATGGAATGTAGTAAAGAAGTAATTTAGGGCAGGAGCAATTAGGAATGGAAATATGTCAGACCCCTAATAAGGGCCTACGACTTAACCTGCATAAAGTCTAGCCTAACTTATTTAGTAAATAGGCTAGACTCAGACTCAGTCCTATTGCCAAACCTATTTAGATAAATAGGTTAAACTTATTTTCATTAGGCTTAGCCTACAAGCCTATAGACCTAACCTATTTAATTTTTTTTAATTTATACTATAATATAAGAATATATAATGTCATCTAAATAATTGTATAAATTATTTATAAATTTATCAACTTAACCTTAATTCTAAGTTTTATATTTCATCATTATTACTCTCAACACTTTCTTTGACATCAATCATTAACCCCTACATTTCTTTTCTCTGATTGTTTGAGATGACAATGTTAACTCAATCCCTTTCCCTCAGTTTGCGCTATCCACTAAAGCATAATAATTTATATGAGTTTATTTTAGTGCCAAATGAAATATTATAATCATAGTAGGAGGATTTTGTCCCAATTTATGCGGGAACAGTATAAGAGATAAAATCTAGTTTTACATGTTACTTATTATGCTTAGTGTGTGTTCGGGTACAACATAAAAAAGTGCTTTTTCGGCTAAACCTTGGTTTTGTGTTTAAAGCAGCCGAACACCACCCAAAATCAGACAATCCCGTTTTTAGCCCAAACCACGGTTTTGGGGGAGAAAAAGCTATTTTGGAAGCAAGCTATTTTCAATTGCTTTTGGGAGAAAATTCTGACATTTGGAAGTATTATTATCCTCTGCCCCATGTCCTTTTCTCAGATTCCTTTTTCTCTTTCTCTTTCTTATCTCACTTTTTTTTACCTCTCTCTCTCTCTCCTCTGGGCATCTGACGCGACAAGAAAAAATAGCATAAAAAAAAGTTTTTTTTGCCAACGAAAGGGATAAAAAATAAAGCATAAAGAAAAAAATTTAAAAATGAAATAACGTCATGGAATTAAAAATTTTGTAATTTGGGAAATCAGTATCTATTTAAAAAGAAATATTATTGTTTTCATAATTGACAAATGTTATAATTTTAAAATTTTTTGACAAATTTATTTCATTTTTTATATTTATTATGTAATTTAATGTGAAATAATACTTAAAATATAATCTTATACTTTATATGTAATTATCATAAAAGTTAATGTCCTTTTTAGTTATTTGACCATGAAAAAAGCTATTATGATAAAATCATCCAAACACTCTCATTTTATTAAAATCACTTTTTCCCATAATCTATTTTCCTATAATCTATTCTCCAAAAACTATTCTCTCCAGAATCTATTCTTCAAAAGCTAATAAGAACACATCCTTAGTCAATTTTAGAAAACATATCTCATTAGTCAGCAGATATTAGTTTTTCTTATTCTTATTTGCTCAATTAATTGTTATTACTAGAGATTCTTTTCTTTTCCTTACTAATCCTTTTTATTACAACGAGAATAGATGATAAGCTTTTACGACATAATATAATATTTTAAATAAGCGTGAATGTTGTTATATATGATTTAGATGCATAGGTTTTTTTTTTTGTTGCCCACCAGGTTTACCGGAGTTTTTCCCCGACTACATCCGGATCCGACCCGAGTCGCGCACCTGGCTATGGTGGGAGAGTCTCCCAATGAGAATTTTCTGCATACACAAGGCTCGAACCTGAGACCTTGCTTAAGAGGAACCAAGCCGCTTACCACTTGGACCAACTCCCATTGGTAGATGCATAGGTTTTAAAGGCTATTTAAAGGCCTATATTTTAAGTAGGCTTTTAAACATATTTGAGGCCTAGTTAGGCCTTTTGAAGGCCTAGACCCATACCTTAAAAAAGCTTAATTACAAGCTCATATTTTAAATTTTTGTTGCAGGTTCAGGTTTATTTAGGTAAAGCCTAGCTTAACCTATTTCCACCTCTAAGAATAATACACAATTCCCATTTTTAAAAATAAGTAAAAGTATATGTTTAACCCTTTGAATATTTCATTTAAAGTTTTCTCTTTTAGTTTTATAAAGTGTTCAATTATTCATTTAACTCTAACAGTATTAACAAAAAAATTTGATGATATTAAAATTAATTTTCAATTGACGACGATGTTCTTAAATGCTGACAAACTGAGTTTAATTTTTAAAACAATATTATTACAAAAAAATTATTATTTAAAACTATCGGTGGTATTAGGATTAGAGGACTGAAAATATATTTTAGAAATTTGAGAGACTAAACAAAAACTTTGTGGATAAGTTTTCTAATTCACTTGCTCCTTTTTCCCCTTATATTCGGCCTTTGTTCTCATCTTATTATTAACTTCTCGCACGTAAGTGGGCAGTGTGGAGTTGTAGCGTTGTTTCCATTCCACAAGGATCTTCTGTAGGACCCAATTTGGGAGGAAAGTACTTCACCTCGCTATATCCCACAATCCAATGTTAGTCACAATCTGATCCATAGTTGCGTTGGATTCGAGTGTAACAGTGTTTTTAATTTTTATCGACATAATCCTAACTATGTCAGATTTTAACTCTATTTTTTGGGTGAAATTTAATAACTCTAATTTTATAAAGTACAGTTATTCATTTTTTTAATTAAAAGTTACTTATGAAAATATGTTAAAAAATAATCACCACACTAATGCATCCAATATACTCCTTCGACATCAATATTGTAAAAATATTTTTTTTTTAAAAAAAAATATAAGGTATGGTCATTTCTTTCCTTTCATGTGATTGAAAGGAATAATAAGTTTTTGATAAAAAATGCCAAATAAGCGACTAAAAATATATTGAAATTACCTACCTAAATTAATAATAATAAGACCCAATTTCGCTGCACTTGAACAACTAATAGTTGAAAAAATTAAAAATTTCAGCTACGCAATTTTTTCTCTTAATTAAGTACAAGTGATAAGTAAACATATATACCATATATTTAAAATGAAGTAAGAATATCTTATATTTAAAATGAGGAAAGTATTTTATTTTTATTTTTTTTGCTTAAAAATCAATAGTTTTGAATTTTTTGGTTGTCTGGCAATTCATTTGAATTGAGGTTTTATCCTCTTTTTTTTTAAATAAAACTTTAGCTAAGGGCAAGGTGCCTACCCGTCACACATGCACTATCCTTTGGTGACAATTATCCGGGTATGGGATGCCTCGATCCCCAGTGAAGGAGGGCCTTTCTTTATTTTTTGTTCTTTGTTTCTCATTCACAACTAATAAGTTTAGGACTCTCTCTGATTCTTAATATAAAATTTATTTATTTTATTTGATTAGATTAAAGAAATTTATTAAAGTAGTTATTAGGACATGTTTTATCTAAGACTTAATATACTAATTATCATCCTTAATTTCTTTCATTTATCTGACTTGATTATGGTTGATGGAGCATTAATAGGATTAAATTAGAAAAAAATTGATAAATATAAATATAGATATCATATTTAAGACCACGATTAACTCTACAATAAAATAATATATTAAGGACTGAAGGAGTATAATTTTGATAGTTAAAATTATGGATCTCAAGAAGAAAACTAATAGAGTAACTTGGCAAGTTTCTAACAACAAGAATTACATTATATTCATTACTGCTTGATATATAAATAGATTTGCAAATTCAAAATGATGGAAGTCAACCAATTAAAATACTTGTTGCAAATAGCAAAATCATGGGGTGAAAATATTGTTTTGAATGTACAGAGTGATAGAGATGAGCAACATGATATTATTAATAGGTGAAATATTGGGGGGGGGGGGGGACATCAGGTATTGAAAATCTACGACCCTTTCCTCATCAAAACATATTATTAGTCTAAACAACAAAAATTAAATTTACTTGGTAATAATTAACGTTTAGGATCAACGTTCCTCAAACTAAACTGAAAACTTTACCATTTACCAAACGCAAGTCATCTAGGGATAGCAACCATCCTACCCTCATTAGTCTTTATATTGATAAAAAATTGACCAAAGTTTTCTTACTCAATCTCCTCTTAAAAACCAAGCACAATTTCATTCCTCCAAATGATCCAAGGAAATTCTAATGTGGCTTCTCTCCTCTACTCTTTCTCTCCATTGATATGGCTTCTCTCCTCTACTCTTTCTCTCCATTGCCTCTCTTCTACCCAGAAGAGACCGTAATTAGAGCGAAAAAGGCGTCGCCAGCCGCCATGGCAGAGGATAGGCAGCGGAGGGGATAGGTAAACGAGGGGAGCAGGATCCACAATACTGTTTGCAAAGAAGTGGAGGATAGGCCGTGGAGGAAATGGGTAGAGGAGGGAAGCAAGATCCGCAATACAGCTTGCAAACAAGAGGTGAAGGATGGTTTTGGGAGGAGTGATGGAGGTGGCCGGCGATGAAAGATGGAGACTTGATGATATTTTTCCATTGTTTGCAGACACATCGAAATCTCATAAGCGATTTCACTGGAAGTTGTTTGAGAATTTCTATGATGATTTCTTCGGGAAGATGTGGCGTGTGGCCATCCATTACCAATGTGCTTCGTGGGGTTCCACTTGGGAATCTATAATCAGTGGTTGAGGAGAATAGAAGAAGAAAAGGCATAGCAAAACTAATCGAAATCGAGGGAGAATTCAGAAGACTAGCAGAAGAAGGAGGGCAATGCCCAAGTTTATATATAAATTTATTAGTGTAGAGTGAAAATGTATTAACCAAAGCTGTAACATATTCAAAATTGGAAAATTAGGGAGAAGAACTAAGGAAAAGGAATATTTATTAATAAGGATCTTGAAAATTTTAATTATTTTGAAAGACAAAAAGTCAATATATAAATTTTTAATTATGAAATTAACCCTTATCAAACTCTAAACTCCCTACATTTTCTCTAACCTCATCACTCAACTATCAAATTTGACATATCCATGTATATTTTTAGGTTAAAGTATACTTTGAGTCATTTAAATTTACAAATTTTGATCCCTTAATTTTATAAAGTATACTTTTGATTTTTTAATTTTAACACCGTTAATGTTGCTAACAGAAAGCGCTGATGCAACAAATTCAATTGATAACGGTGTAAACTTAAATGATGACTTAGTAATTAATAAATGCTACTAATCTTGAATTTGAAATATGTGTAAATTGAAAAATATCTAAAATTTGTGTAATTACATGCTATTAGTTATCGCTTGAGTTTGCTACGTCAGCGTTTTTCATTAGCAACATTAACAGTGTCAGAATTATAATATTCAAAATATACTTTATAAAGTTAAGGGACCAAAAGCATATCTCACAAAAAACTTAAAAGATTAAAAGTATACTTTAACCATATTTTTGTTAAAAAAAATATATTTGTAACTCAATAGTTTATATTTTTGGAACTTATTCAATGATATTGTATTCAAAATTTATTCATCTAGTATTTTGTTTAGCATAATAAAGAAGCTAAAAAACATCAAATAGATGAGATGGGGTAAGAAAAAAATGTAAGGAATTTGGTGAGCATTAATTTCGTAATTAAAATTTATTTTTTGATTTTAATCCTTCAAAATAATTATAATTTTTAAGATGCTTGTTAATCAATATTCATTTTCTTTCGTCCTTCTCCCTAATTCTCCTAAAAATTTATCAAATTTTAAAAATCTAAAATAATATATAATAAAATGTAGGAACAATTGAGTTTTTATGTAACATAAATTCAGTAGTTGAAAAATCAATAAAAAATCTAAAAATAATTTGAAAAAGAATTTGGTACGAGTGAGTGCCTTACTGTCGACCGGTTTTTACGCACACGTTCTAAATTACTGATACATTTGTGACTACTTATAAAATCTTGCCTATATTTATTGTTACAGTATTTAAGTACGAAAAATATTTTCAGTTTCATTTAATTCTGACTCCGGAAATTTAGATAATTGAGATTCATTGAAGGAGACCAATCCCTTCTCATAGGGTAAGACTGATTATTATCTCAACTAACAGCTTTGCTGGTTGTTACGATCCCATTTTAAGAATACAGATGGCTACGCTTATTTAGGATATTATTAAACAAGTAGTTTAGAAACCGGTGTGTGAATATGTTATTTTTTTAAAAATTGAATGGAGAATAAATAGCTACTTGAAACCCACACATTTAATTCTATAATCAAACAGCATAACATCTCTTACTTATTTGGCAAAAAATATTGCATCTATCTATCTATTAATCTATTAATTACATAATATGCGGGACACTGACTAGTATGATAAGTTAAATGTCCACTTGCGTGCCACAAGGCAACATCGAGTACAAGATAAAATTATTTATAAAAGAAGGGATAATTGTGTAGGACCCAAAATTAGTTCTTTGAACCGGTGAGCTGGACGAGCTCAATAGTAGATAAACCTGTTTGCCAACGGCCCAAGGTCAAGTCTGCCAGCTCTCCTAACTTCAATCAAGCTCACTACCAATCAAGTGTTCAGATCCACGAAAATAGCAACTGTTTAGATCTACGAAAATAGCAACTACTCCCTAGATCTACTGAAGGCCATAGAAAGTGGAACTAACCTACCAACTTGGTTAGTCCAAATACTATAAATAAAGGCTGCCGTATATACTAGACACACACAATTTCATCATGCTCATCTACTTACTCTTCTCTTCACACACTATTCTTATGACTAATACTCACAATAAAGCTATTCTTTATTTCCAATTATTCGTGTATAGAAATTTTCTTATTTTACCTATCAATCTCTATGTTGTCTAGACCCTTTCCAAAAAGATCCCCCTTCAATGAATTATTGCACAAACAACTTGTTTGGCAAAAAAATAGTGACACAAGTAGTAAGCTGATTGTGTGACAAGTTCAATGCCCACCTATGTAACAAGCTTTATTGAGATGCTTAAAAAGTTAAGACTTACTAATTTCCTCTCCTATTCATGCCATGGAAATCATATATACATGTAAAGTTATCCAGTCTTTTAAGTATTTCAAATTTTTAGCATCACAACATATACCTAATAGATTAAATATTTCAATATATAAGGATTCAGAGATTTTAGTTTTAGATTTTAAGAATAAATAAGAAAGTTATGATAATATAATCACAGTGTGACACATCTCAGAAGATATTAATATATGTAGGTATTATGATAATAATACTAATAATAATCACTATAAGAAAATACTAATAATAATATAGTTTAATTTATTTAGTGGGATTATTAATAATCTCCTCATAAGTAAGTGGGTGCTTTTGCATTTGGAAAATCCTCATGAGGCTGAAATTATATTTTATAATAGTTATGAAAATATAAAGAACTTTATTAAATTTATACTATTTTGTTTCTGTAATTATGCATCCATTAGTGATTTTAATAAATAAAATCCAAATATAATAAAATTTCTGAAGCTAGTTTATAAGGAAAAGTATCCAAACTGAAGTTAAGATTAACCAATGTCACTTATGAAAATTACGATTATCTAAAATCACGGTTAGTCACCAAACGGGCATTTAATATTGAAATACTGAGAGTATGTCAGATGGGCACTATTATGTTAAAACCGAACTAATATATTTTAACCTTTGAGTTCATTGATTAATGTTCCGTTACTCTTTTGATTAATTTATATGGGTTTTAAATGGGAATAAATCATGACGATCCTTAGCTTAACAGATGAATTTCTTCTTGTTTTCTCTCCGGTAGGACTTAACAGATGAATTTTGAGGGAATAATTTTAAACAAATATATTCATAGAGGATTACCAAACTGAAATATCCCTATTTTTTCATGATATTTAATGTTTGAATTATGATTTTTGTTATTAATTTTGGGCTAAATAATTAATAATGATTGTCTGAAAATAGAGCTAGAAGGGTAATATTCCGACAAGGCTTGCCATTGCCATTAATTAGGTTGATTTTCTCAGAACATTTGATGCTAGTTTGCATTATAGGTCACTTTAGGAAAGTTGGAGCTGAAAATAATTGAGGATCAGTCAAGGGCAAGGATCAGAAAAAAAATAATTTCTGAAGGACTACAATGAAAGGAAAAAATTGCCGAAGGACCAAAATGCATATTAGTGCAGAAAATGGCCAGAGAAAATTATAGAAAAATATCCAGAACTTCTGAGAATTAAAAAAAAAAAAACTTAAAATCCGAAACCCAGCGTTTTTCACTGCTTAGCCTGATTTTTTGGCCTGCTGATACAATTGGAAAGGATTTTGTCATTTTAAGGCACGAACAACTTAGAAATAAGGGGAGGAGTTTTTTTTTGGGGGCCGGGGGGGGGGGGGGTGAGACCTTCAAACGGAGGGAAAGAGAAGGAGAACACCACCGTTGTTGACGATGTCCTTCGTTGATTTGCCTCCCAGCTCCTTTTTTGCCTCTTCCATCGTTTCTCCTTAGTTTCTCCACTCCTTCAATTAAACCAACAACTTCCTCTGGCTTCCTCCATTGATTCGGCACTATATTCATAGTTACATGGAGTCCTTGTGTTCTTGACGAGTTGGGGCTGCTGCTAACTCCATGCGAGGCTAATATTCTTATGTTCTTTAGATTTGGATGGTATGGCTCAAGTTTGAGAGCCTCAACTAGGGGAATATTTGTTTTTGAATTAGTTTTCTCTTGAACTATGATGATTTTCCTACGTTAGGAATTATTTTGATTTGAATTTGAGAATGAGATTGTGTGCAATCAAAGGAAAAGTTGCTTATAAATAGGACCGGGGGAAGTACTTTCATTCTCAACTTTGATCAAAAGTTCAAAAAAAGTACTAGTTTATGTTGTTTTCCATTATAAAGAAAATCAATGTTAAAACTCATTTCAACCTTTTTGTCATCTAATTTGGCCCATGAATTAGATAGAAGATTCGCTATGAGAATATGACCCTGAGTTGTGCCCTTCACTATATAATTTTTTTTTTTTATTTTGATTTAATCCGAGGCGACTAAATATTCAAAATCACAAATACTTTCACCCTGAAAATGCTTCGAGAGATGTAACCCTCAATGGAGAGCAATTACGAGGCAAGTGTATGAAGAAACTAAAGAGACTCCTACTTGACACTGATAATTTTATATGCAATGCAATTGCAGTTCCTAGGAAGTTTTGACTATTGAGATGATAAATTAACCTGGAAACTAATTAAACATGGTCCTATATCCTGCCTTTTTTATATTAACAATAACAATTGGAGTAAAATGCTCAATTAATCCAAAACCATTGTATAAAATTAATTTATCATATTATACTATTTTTATTTTCAGGTTTTCTAACCCAATGATTAAGTGCCTTCCATGAAATTATGAGTTCAACGATTTTTAAGTATGATGGGTGCTTGAGCTCAAACGGTTGGTTGAAACTTGAAAGATGATAAAAGAAGTTATTCTATTTTTATAGCCTTATTATACTTAAACTCTCCCTTTTACACTAGGGTTAATACAGAAATTTATCTATATTTAAACATTCACATATTTCAATACGTTAAATTTTGCATTTCACTTTCAGCTAAGAAAACTTTTTCTCGGAGGAACAAATGCAATTCTGTTCAATTTTCATTATCCATCAACATAATTCCTGCCATATCGCAGCATACAAGAATTTAAACCATTAATGAGATTGATATTTGTGAGATTATAAAATGTACCTGGAGTGCAATCTACTATAGCGAATACTCACACTAAACCGGATCACTGTTAGATACGGTTATAAATGCACAACAAATACAGCACAAATGGAAAGAGAATAGAGAGCACAACAACTTGTGTTCTGGAGGAGACAAACTCAAGTGCTTGAACAAAGAGCAAAACATTAGTATATATACTAGCTATTGTCTTAAGTAACTCATGGCATAAGTTATGACTCCATATATAAGTTGCTTAGGATAGGATTTATGATCTCATATAAGTAATTTAGGAGTTATGATCTCATAAGTAACTTAAGAGTTATAAGTATGAGAAAGCCAATAGCCTCGTTCCATCGGTAACACATCCACTCCCTTAATTATTTCTTTATGCATGTCATTATTCCCTTCATACACATTAAATATGAAAAAAATATCAAAGTTAGTCACCCAGAAGAAATATTATTTGCATTTTAGCCCATGGTTTAATGGACTTAGACTAATCTACCAAGGGTGAACCAATCATAATCCAACAATATTATTGTATTGAAATTTTTTTTTTGCCCAATTGTATTGTAATGATCCTAAAGATGTTCACATTATGCAAAGAACATGATATTATGGATATGTCAAATAGAAAAATCATGGAAAAAATATTTTTTTTTTTCAATGTGCAGGGTGGCAGAGGCGTGAAACATGATATTTTGAATAGGTAAAATACACAAAAAAATCTGTTACTGAAAATGTAACCTTCATTCGATATATATATAATATATAATATCTAAACCGAATAATCGAACAAAATTAAATTGCACGGTAACGATTGTCCTTCAATACTGAATGTTGCCAATTGGAATAAGACTCTCAACATGATTGTAAACATTACCAAAGCGACATCCAGGGATATCAATCATCTTATCCTCATTGGTAATGATATTGATCAAATATTGACCAAAGTTTTCCTCTTCAATTTTTTCTTTGCCACCCCTTGGATTTCTGCGCCTATACTTACCAAAAGAACCGATGACAATTTCATTCCTCCAAATGATCCCTGGAAATTCTAATGTGGACGGGCAGGGATTGCGACTAAACTTTTTAGTCCAACTCCATCTCTCCGTAGGTGAGCCGACACCCTTCTCTAGCACCCACAGATCAATACAATTAGAGAGAATAAGTATAGAAACTTTGTCCTCATATACCGTCAACTCAAAACTCATAATATTCGGCAGAGGAGGCAATGGTATCAATGTAAACACTTCCATAGCTATGTCAAATGAAACTATCAAAGCATCATCATCTTCGCCCTCCAGTAAAAAACCAGCCCAAAAGATACATCCATTCGATGCAACACAATTACCGGTGCTAAAACCTACACCCTCCAAGGGTCCAAGTTCTATTTCCTTCCATGAACCTTTGTTTAACGAAAATACTTCAACAGCCCTAATGATTTCATTACCATCATTATATGTTTGCACTATCTTATAATCATTAACAATTGCACTGAACCCAAATCCATTGCAATATATCCCAGTCAGGAATTTCTGAAGTTCTGGTTTTGGGGATCTCTCTCATCTCTCTAGTAGCAGGATTCCACAATAAAAGGGAACTGCGCAAAACTCTCCAAGGAACCTTATACTCATTGATTACAACACAAAGCAAGCCATTACAGGAACCAATGATCATAACACCAAACGAGGAACCGATCCAAGGTGGGTTCGGAATTTCATGAACATGCATCTCGCAATCCATCAAACGTAAATGCAGAGGCTCACATGGTCTACGCTGTTTGCAAAGAAGAAGTGAAGGCCGGTTTTGAGCGGAGTGATGGACGTGGTTGGCGATGAAAGATGGAGACTTGATGAGATTTTTCCATTGTTTGGAGACGCATTGAAATCTGACAAGCGATTTCACTGGAAGCAGTTTGAGAATATCTGTGGTGATTTCTTCGGGCAGATATGGCGTGCCGTCCCCCATTTCCATGTGCTTCTTTATGGGGCTTGACTTGGAAATCTATGAGAGGAAAATAGAAGAAATCAGAGGCTGAGAATCAAAGCTATCGACTGAGAAGAAGAAATCTCGCAGTGGGAGAAGACTAGCTGAAGAAGGAAGGTGCGAGCCAAGTTTATATAAATTCAGTGAATAGTAGTGAAAACGTTTTTTTTTTTTAAAATAATTAATCAATCAATAGTTTTGGGGCCAATATCTTAATCTTAATGAAGTTTCAAATATTTTTTTCATCTAGATAAGTATCTAAATACATAGTTGTTGCCATTAAAAAGATATTATCATATAAGTTTGTTAGTTAATTTCTCATCGCCAATCTACTACCGTTGTTGGCCAAAAAAAAAAAAAAGAGCTTATTATTATTATTATTATTATAAAATAAGTTCAGAATGACTCAAAATATTGACATCATGTGATCTCTTAAATATTATATCAATTAAATTAAAAAATATCTATAAAAATTAATATAATACTATCTCCGGTTCTAAATATAGGACATACCACTTTGGTCCCTATTATAAATCCTTTTTGACCAAAAAATTTGATCCTATTTATAAGTCCACTTTCAGTACATAAATGAGCTTATGACAATTTTGTCCCTATTTATTGTACCCATAAAGAAATAATTTAAAGAGAGATAAAGAAGAAAAAGTTGAAAAGTACACATTCATAAATGAGGGTATAGTTGGAAATTTACCCTATAATCATTGGGTTAACTACTTTTTTTTAGTATGTGGGATTTAGGTAAAAGGGACTTATAATAGGGACCAGAGTGGTAGTTTGTAGTGCAAAACTATGTCCTATATTTAGGACCGGAGAGAGAGAGTATCAATCATGATTTCCTATCATTATTACTTTAACCAAATTATATTTATTTCTAATTATATAATGTAGATTTTATACTTTTTGGTTCATTCCAATGATTCTGAGTTTGGTAAATTAAATTTTGTAATTAATTTTGATGAGTGCAGTGACGAAGGTTTTCAGTGATGAAAGATGGAGATGGGGACTTGATGAGGTTTTTCCGATGTTTGGAAACACATTGAAATTTGATTAGGGATCTCACCGGAAGTCGTTTGAGAATTTCTTAGACAGTTTCTTCCGGGAGATATGGCGTGTCGCGACCCATTAACATCTGCTTCATCTACTTCTTCGTAATGCTCGATTTGGAAATCTATCGAAAGAAAGTAAAAGAATTTATCACAGGCAAAATCAGTTACTAGGTAATCCCGCGTGCTCGTTTGGAATAGCTTATTTTTGAGTAATAAATGCTTATAAATGGTGATTCACGGTATATGAGGTAAGTATTTGAGAGGAGTTTTATCTCGGCTTGTGTAATAAGGACTTATTCTCTAAAATTATGTGATCCCAAACACATTGTCATCTGTGAATAAGAGACCTCGCAAGGAGAAATCAAGAGCTATGTAACTCGCGTTTAGTGGACGACTGATGGAAACGTATTTTTAACGATAAATCAATGTTTTTGGGTCCAATATCTCACTTATAACGAAGTTTTAAATGTTCTTTATCTTGATAAATATTTAGATAATAATGTTTTCCATTATAAAGATATTAAGATTTAACATTTTAGTTTTTCCTAATCTAATCTATCTTTGATTATTGTTGGCATAAAGAAAATCTATCTTCTTTTTGGTAAAGAAAAAAAAAATCTTCTATTATTACAATTATACAAGTTCAGTAGCACTTGAAGTATTGCAATCATGCGATCTTTTAAATATTATATCTATTTTATCAAAAATTTTATATATATATATATATATATATATATTTATATCATGTCCAGGAGAACCGTAGAAAGACTGTGAGGATGAGGAGAGGAGGACCACCTTTATCTCACCTATTTATGGTTGACGATTTGGTACTATTTAGCTCTACCAATACGAGCCAAGTCCATCTTATAAAAAACATTTTGAATGAATTCCGCACTAGCTCCGGCCACAAAGTAATACTAAGACAGAGGTGTATTTTTCTAACAATGTGCCATAGGATCTTCAAGAGTGTATTAGTGATCAATTGGGTTTTAATCGAACGGATGACCTAGGCAAGCACCTGGTGTTCCCCCTTCTACATAAACGGGTCCGGATAGGTGCATATGAGAATGTTGAGGAGAGGGTAAGAAAGAAACTATCTGGTTGGCTGGTGAAGACTCTCTCACTTGCAGGATGTATAACACTTGCCAAATCAGTCCTCTCGGCCATTCCTACATACGCCATGCAAACTACTAAATTACCCAATGGTTTGTGTACAAGAATCGCGAAGCTGATACGAAAATTTTATCTGGGGAAGCTTGGAGGAAGGATGGAAAGTAAGTTTGGTTAACGAGAAGCAATGTGTCAACCTTTCGGGAGGGGTGGACATGGTATTAAAAGAGTTGAGGAGCAAAACCAGGCTTTTATTATGAAAATAGCCTTTTTTTTTTTCTTTTTTTTTGGTTACAAGGGCAAGCAAAGCTTGATGATGAGAAAATCTATAGGCTAGATCCTATTAAGTGGTCATGTGGTAACAATCCACGATCCAAAGCAAAAAGATGGATACATTCCATTGGGGAAAGTCCTAATTCCACATAGTCTTGTGGAATCCCATGCGCCATTCCTGCTAGGTAGTCTGCACAACGAATGCTCTCCCTATGAGTGTGGGAAATTTCCAGCTCCCAGTCGCTGTAAACAAGAGATCTGGTATCTAGAATAACCTCATACAAGGGATGATCAGGATCACAATGAGTGGATAGCAGGTGGACTGCCTGTAAAGAGTCTGTGAACAACTTGATTTTCTTAAGCCCCATCTTTTTGCAAAGTAGGAGACCTCGATGGATTGCATGGATTTCAGCAGCAGTTGGGAAGGTATGACCTAACTTCTGTTGGAAGCCGCGAAGCCAGATACCTTGGTGATCCCGGATAACACCCCCGCAAGCAGCCTGACCATCTCGAATCACTGAACCATCTACATCAATACGATGAAATCCCAGATCCGGGGGATGCCAATGGAGAAGACCTCGTTCTGGAAATTGGAATATCTGATGGTGATACCTACCATTCTCCACTCCTTCCGAGAGATGGTATAGACATCTGTGGATTATTCCTTTTGGATTGTCTGATACCCCATCAAAGGCTTGACTGCAACGGTTCTTCCAAAGGAGCCAGCATGTGTAGCTGAAAACTTTATGCCATTGCCATCTCGCCATCTTGTTGTTTCCTGGTGATTGGTGTAGATTCAAATTGAGCCAGTCCTGCAAATTACCAGAGAAAAATATACTATAATATAGAGGGTTAGTTAAAGCTGACCAAACTCTCTGAGCATGCTCACAATCTCTCAACATATGAAGGGTACTCTGTATGAAAATAGCCTTTAAGTTGCATACTAGACCAAACTTAGTATGGGTGCAAGTTTTGCGAAGTATGGGTGGAATGATTTCAACGGGCCTTATCCGAAGAACAACGTTTGCCCTTACTTATGGCGAAGTGTAAAGAAAGTACTGTTGGACGTTGAAATGGGCACACAATGCGAAGTGGGAAATGGGACACGTACTCGGTTCTGGTCAGAAAATTGGGTTGTTGACGTGGGGCCTATGAAGAATTCAGCATTCCATGATATTTCTGAGGAGGAGGCAGCACTGACGGTCAATCATTTTGTTGAAACAGATGGCACATGGAACTGGAGTCTCTATAGGGAATTCCCACATCATATTTTATCTCTCATCGCAGGTTCCAAACCCCTAACTCATGATGATGGGGATGCACAATGCTTCTGGGACAGAACAGGTGATGGGAAATTCTCCGTTTGGTCAGCATATGAGTTGCTAGATGGATGACGATCACAAATGGGATGTGGGCTGGAGATGGGAAGGAGCGCAACGTGTACAAGTCTTGTTATGGCTGGCGTTGAGACAAAATCTTCTCACCAATGCAGAAAGATATCACCGCCATATGACTAGTTCTAACTTATGTACAATATGTGGACAAATGGAAGAGGATGTTGACCATGTCCTGAGAAGGTGCACCCATGCGCAAGAGGTATGGAAACATCTAATGCCGGTGAACCACCTATCTAATTTCTTAAGGCACAATTTTAAAGAATGGCTGATCTAAAATCTGAGCAAGCACGAGTATTGTTTAAGTGGAAGAGGAAGATGGAGCACACTCTTTGGACTTGCTTGTTGGAAGTTATGGGAGGCTAGAACCAAGCAGATTTTTCAACATGAACTTGTGCAGGCTCATAAGCTGGCCCAGGCAGTGAAGAACATGATCGAGTTTAATTAAGAGAATGTAGGGCAGATTAGAAAGGCGCAAGGGAGTATATCTGACAGAGAAAAGAGATATAGCTTGGCACAAACCACTTCAGAATTGGGTCTCTCTGAACTGTGATACTGCGAGGAAGGGTCACTCAGGAGAAGTTGGGGTGGGAAGTGTTATTCGGGATCACCATGGTACTTGGTTAGTTGGAAGTTGTTGCCACATTGGAAGGTGCTCCTCTCTTCAACCAGAACTGTGGGCCATGATTGATGGTCTCAAATTAGCGTGGTCAATGGGGCTTAGATTTATCAAGATGGACGTGAGCTCTAAGCTTATTGCAATAAGAGAATAATAAAGCAAGTGCAAACATGCATGAGGCTTATCAGGAGGGTGTAGCAATTAATTACTGAAGCTTGAATGGCAGATCAAGAGCTAAATGGTGCAATTCCTGATAGTATCTTCACGAGCTTTTTATTAATTATTTAGAAACTAAATGCAATAATTGATATGAAATGATTAAAAGGGAAAGATTTTTATCTTTTAAAACTACTTTTTTCAATTCAAAGAGTAATTGTTCTAGGCTATTTCTTTTTGGGATTTTCTTCTTTAAAATATGAAATGGAATGATGATAGAATTAATGAAATGAGAGAAATAAGGAAATCAACAATAGAATAAGCAAGCCCTCATAGTAATGGTGCAAGCGATCTTCATTTAAAATAATTATGGGAGATTAATCATGTTAACTTAAAGAAATTCTAAGGGCCACCCCTTAGATTAAGCCCAACTTAGATTAATTAATACCTAGCCACCTTATATATTAATCTCTCTAAATCAGGTTGATTAAGTACTCTAACAATTAAATGAATTTTAAAATCGTATTTAGTTTTTAATCTAATGACCGAATCACCTTGAATTACTATTTGTTTTGCTCATTAATCTTAATTTAACAATAGCCACCCAAATGAAAAATCAAGATTAACAATGTTAAAACCCAATGTTAAACATAATTAATAAATTCATATTCAATTAACCAATAATGCTAACGTAAGACATCATTAATTCACTAACCAAGCCACATTGAAATTAGCACAAGATGTCCACCAAATCATCAATTCAATGATTAACTAGCACAAAGAAATGATAATTAAACTAATTAAATACAATGTCAAGTATCTAACAAAGGTTCAAGTCATATCCAATCTTCAAATACATTACAATAAATCAGTACAACATTATAAAATTCAACCTAAGACCTATGAATCACAATTACAATGTTGAAATAGAGAAATGAAAGAGCAAAAACTCCCCTATTGAAGCTTCAAGTTCATGCCATTGCCTTTTACTGCAAAAAACTGAGGGAATTAGCCACTTGCCACTCATCAAAACAACTTCACCACACACTTCCAAAATTCCAGGCATATAGAACACCAATTAAAGTGACCAATTAATACTGAAATAAGAGATGTTGGTGTTGAATATGAATCAAGATTCTGAACTTCACGGAGTTGCATATCGCAATCGAGCAATTCTAATTGCAAAGGCACACATACAAGATTCTGTTGGAGAAGAAGATAAGGGTTATGATGAGCCGAATGGCTGAGGTGGTCAGCGATGAAGGGTGGGGATTTGAAGAGATTTTTCCAGTCTTTGCAAACACAATGAAATCGGATTAGGGATTTCACAGGAAGTCGTTTGAGAATGTTCATCATAATTTCTGAGGGAAGAAACGGCGTGTCGCCATCCCTTACCGTCTGCTTCATAGTGCAAGACTGGGAAATACAGAGCACTCAAAGTAAAGCAGAAGGAATAAGATCAGTGGCAGATAATCAAAGAAAAATACATGCCTTCGTATTTGACGACTGAGAAGAAGGAATCATCACAGGGGAAAGCCGTCACAATCGAAGGGGATCATTAGCAATTAGAGAAGACGCGCCGAAGCGGTGGGGTTGCTGGAGAAGAACACGATCGCGCCCGTGTTTATAATTTATATCCCCATCTGCCCGTAAAATAATAGGGACGTAAAACAAGGGAAATCTGCTCAAAATTAACTGATTCAAAAATTGAAAACAAAAAACTTGATCATGGGAGAGGATTCTTTAATAATTATTTGTTTTTCTTTTTTCTAAGAATCTCATCTTCGTTATCAGATCAGAAAATGAATGGTTCGTATTTTATATTTTCAAAAATAATTAGGTTAGGGAGGAAGGACCGAAGGAGAGAGAAGCAAAATCTAAGAGAGATGTGATTCTGAAAAGAAAATAAGTTAAAAGATTTTGAGAGAACCAGCTCCTTGAATAATTGCGCGATTTATTTTTTGATTTGGTCAGACCAAATATAAATTTTTGTACGGAAAATGATATGGTTTAATAAATATTATCCTTTTTCAAATAAAAAAAATTATCTAATGAGTTAGTAGGGATTATGAGAGGATTGGAAATCATATCTCAACAACTGTGGGATTTATTTTTTGATTTGGTTAGGCTAAAAAATAAATTTTTGTACAGAAAATGATAGGTGTTGTAAAAATACTAATTGAGGTGAATGTCCATAAACTCCCAACTCTTGGCATTTCATTTTCTACATCCCATAACCTCTCCAATGAATAGTTTTTAGGACTTTTCATGCCCATAACTCAAAGGTCACAATGTGTATCCTCATGAGGATTAAAGTTTGCCATTTACTTTATATAACTCTTGGGTGTGGTTGAGGGCCTATAAATAGAACATTATGTACTACACTTTGGTTGCATCCAAATGAATAAGATATTGCTCCATCTTTCTCTCTATTTCTCTCTTCATCTCTCTTCATTTCTTTCTTTCAATCTCTTGTATTTTCCTATTTTTATAACACGTTATCAGCACGATGCTCCAATCAAGGTATTTTTTCCTTGCCATTGTCCCAACCATTTCCTCTATCTTCTTTTACCGTATCTCTATTTAATTTATTTGGGATAATCTGAGACATTGTATGGAATTAAAGAGACCATTTTACTGATTGATTTATACATTGGATTCCATGGCTGAGATTGGAGATTATTGTTTTTTTTTTCATTTGTATTCCTTTATTTTGGATTATGTTGTTATTTACATTTTATACTAGTTCATTTTATTTATATTTTATTTGTTTATTATTTTGATTTTCTATTGGCACAACTTTCTAATATTTCATTCTTTTTGGTTTCTCTTTGTTATTTACATTTATTTATTTTCATTTGTTCATCTTCTTCTCATACATTTTGTTGTTTTGTATGGGCTTCTTTTAGTTCATTTTTCAGTTTATTTCTTATAGTTATTTATTTATGTTTCATTTTATTTACATTTCAAGCTATATTCTATTATTTATATTTCTTTATTTTACGTTATTCATTTCATTTCATTGTTATTTTATTTTTCATTTACTGATGTTATATTATTTTATTTTATTAAACCTTTTTATTTTGTTTGTTTATTGCTTCTAATATTTTATTATTTATTGGTATTGTGTTTTAAATTATTCCTTTTACATTTTTCATTTTATTTCATCACCACATTTATTACTCTGTTTGTTTCTTATTTATATTCATTTGTTTATTTATTTTATTATTTAATTTATTTGACATTTACTTTGTGTAACTCTTGGGTGTGGTTGAGGGCCTATAAATAGAGCACTATGTACTACACTTTGATAGCATCCAAATGAATAAGATAATTCTCCATCTTTCTCTCTAGTTCTCTCTTCATTTCTTTCTTTCAATCTCTTATATTTTTACATTTTTATAACACGTTATTAGCACGACACAAGTTTGAATCAGGGCCAACCTCACCAAACTCGAGTTTACAGCTCTTAATATCAAGAGAAAGAATTATCTATCCTGGGTCTTAGATGATGAAATCCATCTAGATGATAAGGGTCTAGGAAAGGCTATTTTACCAGGAAATGAAGCAACTAGTCAAGATAAGGCCAAGGCCATGATTTTCCTTCGCCACCATATCCACGAAGTACTGAAAGCTTAATACCTAACGATAAAAGATCCACTAGAATTGTGGACTAATTTGAAGGAAAGGTATGATCACCAAAAAATAGTGATCTTGCCTCGAGCTCGTTATGAATGGATACACTTTAGGCTATAAGATTTTAGGACTGTAAGTGAATATAATTCAGTGGTTTTCAAAATAAGTTCTCAGTTGAAATTATGTAGTGAGAAAATAATAGATGAGGACTTATTAGAGAAAACTTTTTCTACCGTTCATGCTTCAAATATGCTCCTGCAGCAGCAATATTGAGAGAAAGGTTTTAAAAAATATTCAGAATTAATCTCATGCCTTTTGGTAGCCGAACAAAACAACGAGCTATTAATGAAAAATCATGAAAATCATCCCACTGGATCTACTCCATTCCCTAAAGCAAATGTGAGTATACGTAATAATTACCATGCTCATAGTCACAGTCATGGTCATGGCCGTGGTCGTGGTAGAGGATGTGGTAATTACTGTTATCATGCTTGTGAAAGTAATAATTAAAATACTAATACCCACCAGAAGAAGAAATATAATGAAGGGTAGAAAAATGATAAGAGTGGTCCTTCAAAAGTTGTTAAGAATCAATATTATCGGTGTGGTATGAAGGGGCATTGGTCACGTACCTATTGTATGCTTGAGCATCTAGCAAAACTTTATCAAGCCTCCATGAAAAGAAGTGCGAAAAATGTGGAAACAAATTTAAATTTTCAAGATGATAATGTTGAGGCACGCAAGAATGATGGTGTCAAATAGCTAGATGGTATTAATGGCCTTGATGCTATGGCACACTTGGAGGTGGTTGATTTTTTTTGAGAATCATGATTAGATGAGTTTGGTTGGAAGAACAATAAAAAATGTTTTAATTTATGGGTTTTTTTTTTTTTTTTTGGAATCTAACTTATGCTTTACTTTCATTTCCCTTTTCATATGTAATAAAGGTATTATTGCTCATCATGCATTTTAGAATTTGTTTTAATGCATTTTCTTTTCTTTTGGTGAAGATTATGGATGTTTCGATCATTGGACACAAGAATAAAGATATATGTCTCATAGATAGTGCTACAACACACACCATGCTTAGAGATAAAAAATATTTCTCACATCCAACAATAAGTAGTGCAAGCATCAATACCATAGCGGGTAATACAAAATTAATTGAAGGCTCCGAAAGAGCAATTATAATATTACCCAAAGGAATGAAATTTGTTATTTGCTTTATATTCCCCCAAGTCTCTCAGAAATTTATTGAGTTTTAAGGATATCCGTCAAAATGGGTATCATATTGAGACTATAAATGAGAAGAATATGGAATATTTACAAATTATAATTGTTAGACTTGGTGAAAAATGTGTCCTAGAAAAATTACCAACATCATCTTCTGGTTTGTACTATACAAATATTAGTACAATTGAAACCAATGCTATAGTAAACCAGAAGTTTGCTAATAAAAGTATATTTATTGTTTGGCATGATCGGTTAGGCCATCTCGGATCAATTATGATGCAAAGAATTATTGAAAATTCACATGGACATCTATTGAAGAGCTAGAAGATTCTTCAATTTAAGGATTTCCCATGATGTGTTGCTTGTTCTCAAGGAAAATTAATTATAAGACATTCTTTGACAAAATTTGAGCTTGAATCCCCTATTTTTTTTAAAGCATATCCAAGGGGACATATGTGGGCCTATTTATCCACCATGTGCACCATTTAGATATTTTATGGTTTTAATAGATGCATCTACAAGATAGTCACATGTGTATTTGTTGTTAACACGTAATTTAGCATTTGCTAGGTTGCTCACTCAAATAATTTGGCTAAGAGCACAATTTCCAAATCATACAGTTAAGACAATGCATCTTGATAATGCTAGCGAGTTTTCATCTCAAGCTTCTAATGACTATTGTGTGGCAACTGGAATAACAGTAAAAAAATCTGTTGCTCATGTCCACATTCAAAATGGTATAGCATAATCATTCATTAAATGCCTCCAACTGATAGTTAGACCAATGCTTTTGAGAATAAACCTTCCCATATCAGCTTGGGGGCATGCAATTTTACATGTGGCAGCAATTATATGCATCAAGCCAACAAGTTATCATGAATTCTCCCCATTACAATTGGCTTTTGGTTAGGAGCCAAATATTTCCCATCTTTAGAATTTTTGTATGTGTGGTATTTGTCCCTATTGCTCCACCACAACACACAAAGATGGAATCTCAAAGGAGGTCAGGAATATATGTTGGCTATGAATCTCCTTCTATAATCAAGTATTTAGAGTATTAAACTGGAGATTTATTTACAGCACATTTTGATGATTGCTATTTTGATGAGACAATTTTTCCAACATTAGGGGGAGAAAATAAGCAGCTGAATAAAGAAATTACATGGAAAACATGATCACTATCACATATAGATCCTCGTACACAACAATGTGAGATGACAATGTTAATTCACTCCCTTTCCCTTAGTTTGCGCTATCCACTAAAGCATAATAATTTATATGAGTTTATTTTAGTACCAAATGAAATATTATAATCATAGTAGGAGGAGTTTGTCCTAATTTATGTGGGAACAGTATAAGAGATAAAATCTAGTTTTACATGTTACTTATTATGCTTAGTCAATTTTAGAAACATATCTCATTAGTCAGCGGATATTAGTTTTTCTTATTCTTATTTGCTCAATTAATTGTTAGTACTAGAGATTCTTTTCTTTTCCTTACTAATCCTTTTTATTACAATGACAATGGGTGATAAGCTTTTATGACATAATATAATATTTTAAATAAGCGTGAATGCTGTTATATATGATTTAGATGCATAGGTTTTTTTTTTTGTCCACCCGGTTTACCAGAGCTTTTCCCCAACTACATCCGGATCCGACCCGCGTCGCGCTCCTGGCTATGGTGGGAGAGTCTCCCAATGGGAATTTTCTGCATACACAAGGCTCGAACCCAAGACCTTGCTTAAGCAGAACCAAGCTACTTACCACTTAGACCAACTCCCATTGGTAGATGCATAGATTTTAAAGGTTATTTAAATGCCTATATTTTAAGTAGGCTTTTAAACATGTTTGAGGCCTTGTTAGGCCTTTTGAAGGCCCAAACCCATACCTTAAAAAAGCTTAAATACAAGCTCATATTTTAAATTTTTGTTGCAGGCTCAGGTCTATTTAGGTAAAGCCTAGCCTAACCTATTTCCACCTCTAAGAACAATGGACAATTCCCATTTTTAAAAATAAGTAAAAGTATATGTTTAACCCTTTGAATATTTCATTTAAAGTTTTCTCTTTTAGTTTTATAAAGTGTTTAATTATTCATTTAACTCTAACAGTATTAACAAAAAAATTTGATGATATTAAAATTAATTTTCAATTGACGACGATGTTCTTAAATGCTGACAAACTGAGTTTAATTTTTAAAACAATATTATTACAAAAAAATTATTATTTAAAACTATCGGTGGTATTAGGATTAGAGGACTGAAAATATATTTTAGAAATTTGAGAGACTAAACAAAAACTTTGTGGATAAGTTTTCTAATTCACTTGCTCCTTTTTAGCCCTTATATTCGGCCTTTGTTCTCATCTTATTATTAACTTCTCGCACATAAGTGGGTAGTGTGGAGTTGTAGCGTTGTTACTTGTTTCCATTCCATAAGGATCTTCTGTAGGGCCCAATTTGGGAGGAAAGTACTTCACTTCGCTATATCCCACAATCCACAGTTAGTCACAGTGCTTGTTTGGAATAGCTTATTTTTGGATAATAAGTGCTTATAAATCGTGATTCACAGTATAAGAGGTAAGTATGTGAGAGGAGTTTTATCTCGGCTTGCGTAATAAGGACTTATTTTTTAAGAAATCGTGATCCCAAACATGCCTTGATCTGATCCATAGTTGCGTTGGATTCGAGTGTAACAGTGTTTTTAATTTTTATCGACATAATCCTAACTATGTCAGATTTTAACTCTATTTTTTGGGTGAAATTTAATAACTCTAATTTTATAATGTACAGTTATTCATTTTTTTTTTTTATTAAAAGTTACTTATGAAAATATGTTAAAAAAATAATCACCACACTTAATGCATCCAATATACTCCTTCGACATCAATATTGTAAAAATGTTTTTTTCTTAAAAAAAAATCTAAGGTATGGTCATTTCTTTCCTTTCATGTGATTGAAAGGAATAATAAGTTTTTGATAAAAAATGCCAAATAAGCGACTAAAAATATATTGAAATTACTTACCTAAATTAATAATAATAAGACCCAATTTCGCTGCACTTGAACAACTAATAGTTGAAAGAATTAAAAATTTCAGCTACGCTATTTTTTCTCTTAATTAAGTACAAGTGATAAGTAAACATATATACCTTATATTTAAAATGAAGTAAGTGAAGAACGTGCTGAGTCGGGAATGGGATGCTTCTGTTAGACTTATTGATCGACTGGAGAATGAGCATGCTGATATGCTCGCGAAGGAAGCACTACGCGCTAGTTTGGGGATTCAAATTATGTCTGCAGATTTGACCATGAGTTTCCTCATGACACGAGGCATTACTTAATTTTGGTCTCTCGTTTTTGCTTTGTTGTTTTATTTCTAGTATTTTGTCTTTTGCATTCCTATGTATCAAAAAAAATAAATGAAGTAAGAATATCTTATATTTAATATGAGGAAAGTATTTTATTTTTATTTTTTTATTTTGCTTAAAAAACAATAGTTTTGAATTTTTTGGTTGTATGGCAATTCATTTGAATTGAGGTTTTATCCTCTTTTTTTTTTTTTTTTTTTAAATAAAACTTTGGCTAAGGGCAAGGCGCCTACCCGTCACCCATGCACTATCCTTTGGTAACAATTATCCGGGTATGGGATGCCTCGATCCCCAGTGAAGGAGGGCCTTTCTTTATTTTTTTGTTCTTCGTTTCTCATTCACAACTAATAAGTTTAGGACTCCCTCTAATTCTTAATATAAAATTTATTTATTTTATTTGATTAGATTAAAGAAGTTTATTAAAGCAGTTATTAGGACATGTTTTATCTAAGACTTAATATACTAATTATCATCCTTAATTTCTTTCATTTATCTGACTTGATTATGGTTCATGGAGCATTAATATGATTAAATTAGAAAAAAATTGATAAATATAAATATAGATCTCATATTTAAGACCATGATTAACTCTACAATAAGATAATATATTAAGGACTGAAGGAGTATAATTTTGATAGTTAAAATTATGGATCTCAAGAAGAAAACTAATAGAGTAACTTGGCAATTTTCTAACAACAAGAATTACATTATATTCATTACTGCTTGATATATAAATAGATTTGCAAATTCAAAATGATGGAAGTCAACCAATTAAAATACTTGTTGCAAATAGCAAAATCATGGGGTGAAAATATTGTTTTGAATGTACAGAGTGATAGAGATGAGCAACATGATATTATTAATAGGTGAAATATTGGGGGGGGGGGGAACATCAGGTATTGAAAATCTACGACCCTAGCTCCCTCATCAAAACATATTATTAGTCTAAACAACAAAAATTAAATTTACTTGGTAATAATTAACGTTTAGGATCAACGTTCCTCAAACTAAACTGAAAACTTTACCATTTACCAAAAGCAAGTCATCTAGGGATAGCAACCATCCTACCCTCATTAGTCTTTATATTGATAAAAAATTGACCAAAGTTTTCTTACTCAATCTCCTCTTAAAAACCAAGCACAATTTCATTCCTCCAAATGATCCAAGGAAATTCTAATGTGGACGGCAATCCCTTCCCGTTATTGATATGGCTTCTCTCCTCAACTCTTTCTCTCCATTGCCTCTCTTCTACCCAGAAGAGACCGTAATTAGAGCGAAAAAGGCGTCGCCGGCCGCCATGGCAGAGGATAGGCAGCGGAGGGGATAGGTAAACGAGGGGAGCAGGATCCACAATACTGTTTGCAAGGAAGTGGAGGATAGGCCGTGGAGGAAATGGGTAGAGGAGGGAAGCAAGATCCGCAATACAGCTTGCAAACAAGAGGTGAAGGATCGTTTTGAGAGGAGTGACGGAGGTGGCCGGCGATGAAAGATGGAGACTTGATGATATTTTTCCATTGTTTGCAGACACATCGAAATCTCATAAGCGATTTCACGGGAAGTTGTTTGAGAATTTCTATGATGATTTCTTCGGGAAGATGTGGCGTGTGGCCATCCATTACCAATGTGCTTCGTGGGGTTCCACTTGTGAATCTATAATCAGTGGTTGAGGAAAATAGAAGAAGAAAAGGCATAGCAAAACTAATCGAAATCGAGGGAGAATTCAGAAGACTAGCAGAAGAAGGAGGGCAATGCCCAAGTTTATATATAAATTTATTAGTGTAGAGTGAAAATGTATTAACCAAAGCTGTAACATATTCAAAATTGGAAAATTAGGGGGAAGAACTAAGGAAAAGGAATATTTATTAATAAGGATCTTGAAAATTTTAATTATTTTGAAAGACAAAAAGTCAATATATAAATTTTTAATTATGAAATTAACCCTTATCAAACTCTAAACTCCCTACATTTTCTCTAACCTCATCACTCAACTATCAAATTTGACATATCCATGTATTTTTAGGCTAAAGTATATTTTGAGTCATTTAAATTTATAAATTTTGATCCCTTAATTTTATAAAGTATATTTTTGGTCTTTTAATTTTAACACCGTTAATGTTGTTAACAGAAAGCGGTGATGCAACAAATTCAATTGATGACGGTGTAAACTTAAATGATGACTTAGTAATTAATAAATGCTACTAATCTTAAATTTGAAATATGTGTAAATTGAAAAATATCTAAAATTTGTGTAATTAAATGCTATTAGTTATCGCTTGAGTTTGTTGCATCAGCATTTTTCATTAGCAACATTAACAGTGTTAGAATTATACGATTAAAAATATACGTTATAAAGTTAAGGGACAAAAAACATATCTCACAAAAAAACTTAAAAGATTAAAAGTATACTTTAACCATATTTTTGTTAAAAAAATATATTTGTAACTCAATAGTTTATATTTTTGGAACTTATTCAATGATATTGTATTCAAAATTAATTCATCTAGAATTTTGTTTAGCATAATAAAGAAGCTAAAACACATCAAATAGATGAGATGGGGTAAGAAAAAATGTAAGGAATTTTATAAGTTGTCACATCAAAAATTATATTTTGATTTTTATCCTTCAAAATAATTATAATTTTTAAGATGCTTGTTAATCAATATTCACTTTCTTTCGTCCTTCTCCCAAATTCTTCTAAAAATTTATCAAATTTTAAAAATATAAAATAATATATAATAAAATGTAGGAACAATTGAGTTTTTACGTAACATAAATTCAGTAGTCCATAAATCAATAAACAATCTAAAAATAGTTGACCCAAAAAAAAAATCTAAAAATAATTTGAAAAAGAATTTGGTACCAGTGAGTGCCTTACTGTCAACCGGTTTTTACGAACACGTTCTAAATTATTGATACATTTGTAACAACTTATAAAATCTTGCCTATATTTATTGTCATAGTATTTAAGTACGAAAAATATTTTTAGTTACATTTAATTCTGACTCTGGAATTTTAGATAATTGAGATTCATTTAAGGAGACCAATCCTTCTTATAGGGTAAGACTGATTATTATCTCAACTAACAACTTTGCTGGTTGTTACGATCCCATTTTAAGAATACAGATGGCTACGCTTATTCAGGATATTATTAAACAACTAGTTTAGAAACCGGTGTGTGAATATGTTATTTTTTAAAAAATTGAATGGAGAATAAATAGCTACTTGAAACCCACCATTTAATTCTATAATCAAACAGCACAACATCTCTTACTTATTTGGCAAAAAATATCGCATCTATTTATCTATCTATTAATTACATAATATGAGGGACACTGACTAGTATAATAAGTTAAATGTTCACTTGCGTGCCACATGGCAACATCCAGTACAAGATAAAATTATTTATAAAAGAAGGGACAATTGTGTAGGACCCAAAATTAGTTCTTTGGACCGGTGAGCTGGACGAGCTCAATAGTGGATAGACCCATTTGCCTATGGCCCAAGGTCAAGTTTGCAGCTCCCCTAACTTCAGTCAATCCCCTACCAATCAAGTGTTCAGATCCACGAAAATAGCAACTGTTTAGATCTACGAAAATAGCAACTACGTACTCCCTAGATCTACCGAAGGTCATAGAAAGTGGAACTAACCTACCAGCTTGGTTAGTCCAAATACTATAAATAAAGGCTGCCGTGTATACTAGACACATAATTTCATCATGCTCATCTACTTACTCTTCTCTTCACACACTATTCTTTTTTTTTTTTTTTTTTGGAATGAAACTGGAATTCAATTAGATAATTAGATAATAACTATGAACACATACAATACTCCTAAAACAAGAACATCTAAACTCACTTCCTCATCACCCACCACCAACTCCCAAACTAGAAAGTGGTGGTTGATCAAGAAGCATAAAATTCTATACCAAACTATGGGATAGTTTAGCTAAATACTCAGCCAATAAATTCTCCTCCCTCAGAGTATGGTTAACTAATACATGCCAATCTCTACATAGTCAAAGTCTAGCATCTACTACCATGTCAATAAAAGGATGATCCTTCTCACAACCTCGTGAAATCATGTTAATAGCCTCAATAGAATCCGTGAGGACTAGAACCTTCCTGTAGCCCTTACTCCAACAAACTTGAAGGCCTTGAATAATTCCAACGATCTCTGCAATTGTTGGAGGAACCGAAATAAGCTTGGAGCTGTATCCACAGACCCATCCACCGTCCTCATCAAGAATAATACCCCCTCAACCTTCACACATTCTGTATATGACCAATACTCATGATAAAGCTATTCTTTATTTCCGATTATTCGTGTATAACAATTTTCCTATTTTACCTATCAATCTCTATGTTGTCTAGACCCTTTCCAAAAAGATCCCCTTTCAATGAATTATTGCACAAACAACTTGTTTGGCAAAAAAATAGTGACACAAGTAGTAAGCTGATTGTGTGACAAGTTCAATGCCCACCTATGTAACAAGCTTTATTGAGATGCTTAAAAAGTTAAGTTTTGCTAATTTCCTCTTCTATTCATGCCATGGAAATCATATATACATGTAAAGTTATCCAGTTTTTTAAGTATTTCAGATTTTTAGCATCACAACATATACCTTATAGATTAAATATTTCAATATATAAGGATTCAGAGTTTTTAGTTTTAGATTTTAAGAATAAATAAGAAAGTTATGATAATATAATCACAGTGTGACACATCTCAGAAGATATTAATATATCTAGGTATTATGATAATAATACTAATAATAATATAGTTTAATTTAGGCTAAAGTATATTTTTGGTCCTTTATGTTTACACGAGGTTTTATTTTAGTCCTTTATGTTTATAAAGTATACTTTTAATCCTTAAAATTTAACACCATTATTGCTACCAACGGAAAATGCTGACCAAGCGAAGTTAAGTATTGACGGTGCAATGCTAACAAAGCAAGCTGGACTTACAATACAACACTCATCTAATTTTAATCCTACATGGTATTTACTTAATTTATATTATTTTATTTTTAAATAAAAATATAATTCAAATAAATTATTTTAATCCCTAATTTGTTTCTCCTTTATTTGTTCATCATGAAACTCTAGCGATATGCGGCAGCGCACTTCAACTTCTTCCAATTCTTCATTCATCATTCAATGAAATTTTCATGTTCTATTGTTAACTCCTTGGCGTCCTTATCAACTCTTTGTCATTAAACTCTAATTAATGGGTGTTAGGTTTTACCTTTCTCAGTTGATTCGCTCACTTGCCTTGTTTGAGAGTTAGCGGCGATGAACACCAAATTGTGCCGCCTATGAATGGAGAACATTCTATCTGTGCTTCGGTGGCAACCTTCCAAAATCTACTCAAAATTATATATATGTTCAGTGAAATAGACCCCCTTTAACAATGGACACCTCTCATGATTAATTCTTTCTTTCAATTTTGCTACTTTCTTTATAAGGGTGTTGCACCAGAGAGATAAAGAGATTAAGAAATTGATTAAAATAATTTACTTGAATTAGAGTTTTATTTAAAAATAAATAATATAAATTGATGCTTACTTCTGTCGCTAAAGCAATCAATTAATAACTAGGACAACCTACTAATGCAATATAGTGGCAACCTAGGTCATTCTCCCAAGGAGCAATATGTGGGTTTTCTCTAGAATTGAATTTAGGTGATAAAAAAATGCAATGGAATGAACCTAAACTAAAATGCAAGACTCCACTACCTAAATGCAATTAAACTAACTAAATGCAAGATGCAAATGGTTCTAAAATCTATATGAGAATGAAACTAACCTAAATGAATGCAAATGGAATTTTTTGGAGTTTTATGAAAGTGGAATTAAAATGCTAATAAAAAAGATCAAGAAAAAGCAAGACAAATAACAAAGGTTTAATTCAATTATGATGGTGAAGGGGACAACTTAGGATTCACATGGATTTAGCTTTCTTAGCCATTTAATTTATTAGACCAAAGAGATTGATGAAATATTGTAATTAATAAATTTAATCACCTAATTGAAACATGGGAAACCCTCAAGCTCAATAACACCTAATCCGCTAGAAAACTCATAATGGAAAAAAGCGATGGTTAATTAAATCCATTAAAAACCAATCACAATTGTTTAAGATAATTTTGGAAATTATGTTCACAATTGCCTAATTAAACAATTCGACAATTAATCACCCTAATTAAACAATCAAGAGATTAAACCCAAATCGACAATTAAATTAATAATGAAAACTCGATTAATAATCTAATTGACAATCAAAGGTTTGCAAACAAAAATCCCAATAATCAATTAAGAATAAATCAAATCCAAAATATCAATTTAATCCAAATCAAAAATAAGTCTACAATCTAAAACTAGATTGTTCTCAATTAACACAACCCAAAATCATTTAAAACTAAATAATCTTAAGTCTTGAATCAAAAAGAAAGACACTCCCTTATGGTCTTCAAATGTAAGCTCCTAGACTCTAACTTCCTCCATACTCCTCCCAAATTACCTCCCAAAAGAGTTAAGCTTCCATGGATATTTCCTCCTCAAACTCCATAAAAGTCACGGCCATGAAGAAATAGTGAGAAGAATTGATTAATGCAATTACTCCGTCACTGTGCATGAGAATTGATGACAATTCGTTGAATTGTCAAAGGGGTTGTGGAGGTGGTAACTATGAGAAGAAACGTGTCCGTGGCGTGATGATTCAACCTCCATTCAGCGTCCTTCAATCCTCCTCTCGTCCGTGCGTGCGCCTCAGCCTCTCTGCAAGTGCGTCTCAGCCTCTCCCCGTCTCAGCCTGTGAGCGCCCCCCCTTATTTGTGACGGCTAGGTTAATTAAAAGGGAAGAGAAGAGAGCTTTTTGGGTATCAATTTGAGCCCATTAAAATTTAAGAAGCCCAAATAAAATTCAACTGTTGGATATTATTTTAGCTTTCTAGAAAATTTCTGCACCGTAGGATCTTTTAATATGTTTTTCCTTATCCTGCAAGATATAATAAAATCGTGACTTATCATATAATTGGAAATATTTTCCAATCATAATATAACAATTAAAATATTATCAATTTAAGTCCAATAATATCATAATCCATTCAAATTTATATTATTTCCTATAATTGGCTAATAATCCAAATATTATCTAATAAATCCAAATTAGCCTAAAATAATCTCCAAAATAAATGAATAAGGTGGGATAAAATATATTAAAATTGTGATTTATAGTTGATAAATCCCAAATTGACATGGAGGAAGTTAGAGCCTAGGAGCTTACACTTGAAGACTACAAGGGAGTGTCTTTCTTTTATCTTTTTGATTCAAGATTTAAAATTATTTAGTTTTAAATGATTTTTGAGTTGTAATAATTGAGAACAATCTAGTTTTAGATTGTAGACTTATTTTTATTTGGATTGAATTGATATTTTGGATTTGATTTATTCTTAATTGATTATCGGGATTTTTGTTTGCAAACCTTTGATTGTCGATTAAATTATTAATTGAGTTTTCATTATTAATTTAATTGTCAATTTGGGTTTAATCTCTTGATTGTTTAATTAGGTGATTAATTGTCGAATTATTTAATTAGGCAATTGTAAACATAATTTCCAAAATATCTTAAGCAATTGTGATTGGTTTTTAATGGATTTAATTAACCAACATTTTTTCCATTATGAGTTTTCTAGTGGATTAGGTGTTATTGAGCATGAGGGTTTCCCATGTCTTAATTAGGTGATTAAATCTATTAATTCCAACTTTTCATGAACCTACCTTTGGTCTAATAAATTAAATGGCTAAGAAAGCTAAATCCATGTGAATCCTAAGTTGTCCCCTTTATCACCATAACTGAACGAAATCCTTGTTGATTGTCTTGCTTTTGATTATTTTCTTTGCTTAGTATCTTAATTAATTTTTCACTAAAAAACCCCAAAGATTGCATTCCAATTCATTTAGGTTAGTTTCATTCTCATATAGATTTTAGAGTCATTTGCATTTAGGTAGTAGAATCTTGCACTTTAGTTTAGGTCCATTCTATTGCATCTTTTGTTACTTAAAAATCAATCCTAAAGAAAACCCATAGCTTGCTCCTTGGGAGAATGACCTAGGTTGACCCTAAACTGTATAATAATTTAGGACCTAGTTTAATTGATTGCTTTAGCGACAGAAGCACGCATCAATTTTGGCGCCGTTGTTGGGGAGCAATGGTTAGTGTCTAGATTTGAGTCTTTAGGTGATTTCTTAGGTAGTTGTTATTTGCATTACTGGATTTTTTTTTAAAGGAAAAAAAATTGAATTGATCCTATTATGGCTTGGAATGCTTCACCTTATGGAAATTTCTTACACTCCTATGCCTTATCATTATGACTATGATGTTGAGTAGATATATGATGCATATTCAAATGTCAATAATCTGGGATGTCATGATTACTCAAATCATGGATATGTCAATCAAGCTTTACTAAGTCAAGAAGAGGAGTCAAGATTAGAAAGCAAGATGGATGCTATGATGGAAATCTTGATGCAACAACAACAAGAAATTCAAACTCTACAAACTCAGATTGAGCAATCGTCCAATGCAATTAACAATCTGAAGAGAAAAGAATTGGAAGTTTGGAGTAAATTTCCATGTGGTAATATACTTTTACCTTGTAATGATGTACTCCCTTTTTCTTCTACCACTTCAAATGATGGGATAATTGATACATTAGCTGAATATCCATGCACTAATGTGGTTTCTGAATTGACTTGTTCCATTGATTTAAATCATGTTGAACCTTGTGACTCATGCATTAATGCTTATTCATGTGCCTCTTGTCCTATGAATTCCATTGATTCTGATAATGAGGTTGATGAAGATATTGTTGTTAAACCCTCTGACACTATTGATTTTAAAGATACCCTGCTTAACACTAATCATGATGATGCTTTAAATGATGAAAATAATACCTCTATTGAGGCTATTGATACTGTTAGAACCGGCTATCACCCAAGAGGGGGGTGAATTGGGTGTACAATAAAAACTTAAGAACTTTGGAAATCTTTTCATATCTTAACAAAAGTGATAAGTATAAAGGTTTATAAATCAACAGTTAGATTAAATAATATATGCTGGAAATATAAGAGTTTAGGGAAGAGAATATGCAAACTGTGATTTATCCTGGTTCGGTCCAATCTGTGATGGCCTACGTCCAGTCCCCAGGCTCCTCCTGAGATTTTCAAATCCACTATCTTCTTGTTTAATCCGGGCACAAGAAAGGCCTTTACAATCCCACAAGTTTAGCCGGGTACTTGTGAAACCTTTTACAAATCTCTCACTGAAATACTCCCCCTTACGGCAAGTCTTACGAGCAGAGCAATCCCGAAGATCTTCCTCTCCTGCTTACTTATGCAAGTCTTACGAGCAGCAACGTTCTCTCCTGCTTACACTCCTGTAAGTCTTATGAGCAGCAACGTTCTCTACTGCTTGCACCTTGTAAGTCTTACGAGCAGAATGTCTTTCTGGCAATTCTCTCTACAGCTTCTCCCGTAAGGAAATCAACCCTCTCAAGGTCCCTCTACCTTGAGATCAACTCAGAAATATAATTGAAAGTGTTTACAAACTCTCTCACAGAGTGGGTATAATACTCACTGAAGTACAATACAAATGATCACTCTCTCAACGATAAGTAATATTGAAACTGGAAAACAGAGAGTGTATGAGTAGAAGCAGAGGATTCATATTTCTATCATTTTTCTGGTAGTTGCTTGCTGTCTCTGTTTTTCTGCGTTTTTCACTGCCTCCTATCGATGTTGAATGGTTTCTCATTTATAGTTGATGTAGATGATGACCGTTGTGAGCATTCGTCCGTTGGAGTCCCATTGCTTCATTTGAACGTTTGAGCATATTTGAAAAACAAGCTCCTGTCCGTTGTGAAGCAAAGTGGAGTGTCTAATTGAACAGCGGGAAGATTCATTTTGAGCTGTACATCATGTTGTGGAGCGTTTTGTGTTTCAGACAATTTCTCATGGTGGGTCATTTGTTTGTCGTGGTTGGTAGCCGCCATTCGGTGTGTAATGATGGAGTTCACCAAAATTGACTTTTATTTGAATCTGCAATCCGAATGTTTAATATCCTGTTTCACACTTGAAATATATGTTAGCTAACATTTAGAATCAATAACAGGTGAAAACAAACTGATTTAATAACATGTAACCATATTCGGATTGTTCGCTGTGAGACTTGACGTTTTGGTCTTCTGCAGAATATCACTCGAGCATGGATATGCTCACTCGAGTGATATCGAGATTTTACTCCTTGATCTTCAGTTTTAAGTCTGTGCTCGCATAGGATTTCAGAGAGACAGAATTCTCACTCGCGAGTGATCTACGGCCTCACTCGAGCACAACTCCTGCTCGAGTGATGTTGCATTTTCCACTGTGAGTGTCTTCTCGGGTCCTCACTCGCATACCATTTTAACAAGAGTGAGATTTTGTACTCGCGGGTGATTTGGTCCTTCACTCGAGCACACATATTCCTGCTCGAGTGAGAAGAATATTCTCAAGTAATATACCATTTATACAAGCACTCGCATCAGATTTGGAGAGGGATAGAATTTTCACTCGCAAGTGCCGATGCGTCACTCGAGCACACTTGCTCTTCTCTGAACTTCTTGACTCTCGGCCAAACACTCGCAGTCTCTTGCTCGAGTACTGAATGCTCATGCTCGAGCATTGATGTCTCTGCTCGAGTGAATGAAGGAAGCATGCCATTACTTGCTCTCGGCCAAACACTCGCAGACCCTCACTCGCATGTGTGCTCGAGTGAGAATGACTTCTCTGCTCGAATGCAACCTCCAGTGCTCGAGTGATGCGATTTTCTTCACGTTTCAGCTGCTTCTGGACATCACTCGCACAACATTTTCAGAGAGAAAGTTTTTGCACTCGCGGGTGATGTGGGGCCACTTTAGAAAAAATTTGTTCATTTGATTCAAATGATGTATCATAAGAATGCTCTTGCCATATGCATTCCAATGCAACAAGAATCAGCTCCAAACTCCTTGTATTTTGCAAGTTATGATCGAAAGAGTGTATATTTCGCTAGTCTGCACAAGCATCAACTTCCAGAAGGCATAGCTCCTAGAATATACGTTTAAATTAGGCAAATTACCTATCCATAGAAAGCTCTTTGAGTCTACGTTCATTTGGAACTGGTCTCGTCTCAATCCGATGTGTGGTTTGTGAGTTATACTCAAAATACCGAACCTGTGTCAGAAAGTGACGGTGATTTCAGTTTCATTTTCCACGAATCATATCGCCTTCATTTGATCTTCTTTCAATGTGACACCGGTTTCTGGTGCCAATTTTACGTGTTGGGAGTCTTCTTTCATATGCCACCGGTTTCGGGTCAATCCGACGTGAGGTTTGAGAGATATGATCAAAATACCAGACCTCGCTCAGGCTGAACGTAAAACAGAGTAGAACAGAGTATGCACCCGTGCTCGAGTGAAGTGGTCTGTGCTCGAGCATGTTCTTCCTGTGCTCGAGCATAACACCTCTAAAAGTGCCAAAACTCATATATAAGTCATCTTAGCTTCATATTAACATATTCCAACCATTATTTGATCATAGAAACCTCCAGTAACATTGTAGAAACCTCCAATATCACATCTAACAACTTCAATCTTGATATTCATGATAGATCTACCAAGTTCTTCATTCTTCATAATCCAAGTAAGCATCTCCTTGACTATCTTCAATTTCTTTCTTCTTCTTCCTCTTGTTCATTTTCATTAATTCAATCTTCTTCATTCTTTGCTTGACTAATCTACAAAATATGTAACATTAAATATAGTAGTTAGTCAAAGAAATACATTATATAAACTTTTTGCTCTTATCACTTCATATCTATATTTGACATCATCAAAACTAATCATATCCAACATTCTCCCCCTTTTTGATGATGACAAATCCTTTAAGAAAAATATGTATGAATGAAATGCAACATACATATATAATACAACATACATACGTGCAACATACATATTTTTCTTACATTTTTCTCCCCCTATTTGACATCAGCAAAAAGTTTGAAATATATAAAGAAATAAGGCTTTAATCACAATGAATGAACCAAGAAAACAATTGACTCTCCCCTATATGAAGGAACTGAAAATAGATTTGGAGAGGTTTTCAAGAAAACTTTTGTAATTAAGATAAATGAAATATATAAAATGCATTCTTGAAATGTAAAGAGTGAAGGTTTAGAAATGCTCATGTAGATTTGGAAAAATGATGAAGCGCTCCATGACGTCCGTTGCTTTATCCTTTGGCAATGCTAGTTCATGATGATGCACACCACACTTCTCTGATGCAACTCAGATAAATATTAATGTTGTTGCCAGGATTTTCCAATTGAGTTGAGCTTATGTTTAGCATGTTCAATGCTCAGTTATATTGGCATATGAATGTTGTAGCCAATATATATTCCTTGACTGAGACTTAAAAACATCCTCAAGGTTGATAGAGTCTTTTGTAGTATGATGAGGAATGCTATTGTGCAAAACAAATTCTCCTGTCATAAATTTAAATCTTTCTTTGCAAAGAGAATTGTTAGTTCAATCAAGTAACAAATTGTTCATTTCCATATGATATATTAAAATTAAGATCATGAAAAGAACAATATAAGAATAACTCATCATCAAAACTAATCAAGACATAGTGAATACAGATGAGTATATTAAAAGGATTTTCTTTCCAATAGGAGATAAGCTTTCAAGATATAAAACACATATGAATGTGAAGCTCCCCCTTAATTGATGCATGGTTTTAAAAACTTGTCTTAGAAAAATAGTTAATAACTCTCCTAGATTTGATAAATCATTGGAAACTTTATAGAGAAAATGATTTTGAAAGTATGAATATTTAGAGAGAGATTAAATGGCAATGCTAATCAGGGTTTTTTAAGAGATATAACCCAATATCACCTGAGTGGTTACTTGAGTGATTCTACTCAATCATTGCTTGATTGTTTACTCAAGTAGTGCAACTCAAAGATTTTGAATTAAACAAGAATACAATACCTCACTCGAGAAATATCATAATCACTCGAGTCATAATCCTCTGTAGTCCATTGATACATCGTTGACTAGTTATTGTCTAAATATATGATCTGACGATGTAATCTCTGTTGCTACTTGAAGATACCAAGTTGAGCTCTGAGTAAGGCTTTACGTGCATATTGGCTTAGTATGTACCCCTTGCTTAGCAAACATCATTAAGAACTTTTAATTTCATCATAGCACATAACACCCTTATTTTGTCATTCATCATCTCAAATAGAACTTTGAAGTTCTGGTTCACATAGCTGCTTCATCTTATCATTGACTGATGATCTCAGCATTGTTTGTAGCAAGCTCTGTGTGATTGTTGAAGCTCCTCTCTCAGAAAGCCTTAGACAAATGGACCAAAGCATGAAGAATCATGGAGGCCAACTCTAGCAAAGTTGTTGTCTCTCATTTATTGGCCTTGTTCTCCATAGCTCTAGTGTAGGTATAGCAGATAATCCAGTGAAGATTAGACATAGAGCTAGGATAGTAGTTAAGAATCCTTATAGGCTCATCAAGCTTGATGATTCTGTGCATCTCAGCATCTTCCTTTAAACATCTCTGTTGGCTCCATATCATAGTGAAAATGTCTGATCACCTTGAAACGATAAGAAAGGTGGGTAGGCAACAAAGATTCATATTGGATAAACTTATTCTTGGCTCTGTACTGCTTTGAAATAATCTTCGCTGGGTCTACTGAGAGATCTTCCTTCTCTTTCTCTTTCTCTGATTGTATCACTAGCTGGTTATTTGCTAGTGGTGGGATGTCATTTGAGTAATATCACATATTCTGCTTCAACTCACCCTGCAACACTTTTAGTCATGCCTTTTCTGTTAGCCTCTGACCTTTGTATCCAAAATGAAAGTATCTTGATCAACTCCTGTAAAAGTATAAACATATGCTCTCTGGTACCCATCTTCTTTTGGGTCCGTACAATATTAGACATAGAAACTCTTATGCTCTTATGCAATTAATCATATGAAATTTCAGCAAAGAGTATCATAAACCAACAAAGATCAAAATATAATTCTTTACCCAATTAAATAAATTCAAGCAATTGAATAATAAAGAGTAATGAACAAATAATACCAAGAATGATTATTTCAAAGATCAATGACAATTTGTAAGTACATTTTAAAAGATATGTCATTGATAAGATTTTCGTGCAATCCATGTAAGTTGGATCAAGGAGAATAGAGAATCTATCCATAATGACCAACTTTTATGAAGTGATAAATCATGAATGAAATCAAGTTTTTCAAAAATGATAATGAGATATGCAAATTGTTTCAAAATCTCAAATGTTCTTTTGAATCATAAATATGCATTATGACATTAAGATTTTGAATGCATGAAAACTCATTTATGAAGCTTGTTAAATACCAATGCTTATGCCAAAAACAATGGAAGTCAACAGTTATAAAATATATATCAGAAAGCTTTACTAAGGAATTCAACTAAGATAACATGTTAATTATAAGAGTTAACATGTTGGAGAATTTTCTCAAGAACAAAAGTCATATGAAGAATGAATTAGCCAAAATGGCTTATCTTGACATATATAAGCATGATGACTTTAGTATTGATCAAGAGATAACCTTGCCTCTTAGAGTTGCGTCTTAAAATGGATAAATATTCAAGGCAACAAGACTAAAAGTGCAAGATTCTAGTTACTCAAAAAAAAATGGATGAAGACAAATGGTAATGCATTTGAGCAACAACATGAGTATAAGAATTTATGGATGATGAAGCACATACTCATTGATCCAAATGACTTAGAGCTCTAGAATATTATCCCGGTAAGTTATTCCACAATAATGGTTAATGCATTAAAATTCAATGCACTAATGAACATTTATAATGCTTGGAATAACGTAGCCAACTAATGATTTATGCAATAGGCACAAGGCTTTCACATATAGAATTCTTTTCTAGGAATACACTTGAAACTCGTATAGATAGTTAACTTGTTAGACATAAGATCTAACTTGTTACAAAATAAAAATTGAGGAGTTCAAGTAGTAACAGGTTTAAGATTAAGTAACAAATATGTGAATGATGATGAAAACTCTAGGGATGGATTTGAAGCAATTCTGACTTTCAGTATACATAAATATTAACTTCCAATTTTGAAACCGATTTAAATGCAAATATGAAAATTTTTCAAATAATGTGTATGCATTTTTAATAACTAGAATGAATTGAAATCCAAGTAAATTTATGAAATGTGCATTTCAAATTATCAATGCATAGAAAAATTATGCATAATTCTATTTCAATACATTTAGCAATCTGAAAATATTTTGAAAAAGCCATAAATCATTGATTGCTAATGGTATATAGTAATGAGCAAGAATTTACCACTCAAATTGAGTTGGAAAAGAATGAGTACGATGGATGAGTTTTGAAATTACTGATTCAGCGTACCTGGCTTGAGTGTAACTTGTAGACACCCAAGTTGATTCCATCTCCTTGTATCTTTGTACTCAAGTCCTCCAAGATCACTTGAGTAATCCATGTTTTAAAGATAATTTATGCATTTATATATGTGGCAATCACGAGTTCTTGCTGCACTTTCAGGTGAGTTCTCTATGCACTCAAGTGTGCTCTCGTCTAACTCGAGTATGTGACATTATTCTTGATGAACACGAGAGTGTCTGTAGAGGTTCTACATACTTTGTTAACCCCTGTTTTACAAACTAGAGAAGGAGCATAGGATTCAAATCTACAATCGAGTGACCAACCAGTACTCAAGTGTTAACATGCCTTACACTTGAATGTCATTCTTCTTTTTCAAATTGTTCCTGTAAAAATCATATAACCATTTTTCTTCCTTGGGTATCCAATTCTACTTGGATCCACTTATGGTTAGCTTGAAAGAATCATAATTCACATGCTCTAAGAATATAATTACTTCAAAGAGATTGAACATAATGAATTAAGTATGACTTTATGCATAAACATTGTTTTCTCAAGAAGTATCTATATGCATAACAAGTTAGACTAATGAACATTGCAACTCTTTATGATTTTTCTAAAGATTGTGAAAACATATGTGCAATGCTCATACCTAAGGTAACAAGTAACAAGGTATAAACCTCAATAAATATTAAAGATGATACTATAGGAGGTTTTTACCGTTGATAATTTTTACGTTAGGTGTTTGAAGGATTGCTTCTGCATACCCACTGCATCTTTCTTTGAAGTTCTGTTTTTGCATATTTGCCTTTGGGATTATGCAAAGCTTTCTCATGTGATGTAGACTTCGAGAATCTTTTTCTTTGTGAATGAGAGATCCTCCTCTTCTTGTTCATCTCAGGATAGTTGAATGGTACATTGTGATAGCCCTTCATTGAGGTAGAACATACTCCTTTTATCCATTGCTTCTTTCTCTGGTTATACTCTGTAGCTCCAGCAATGGGTGCCTTGAGAGTTCTTCTTTTTGATATAAATGGTATGAACCTCTTTATTGGCGCATGAGAAACTCTTGGCTTCATTTTCATCTTCTCCTTACCCTTATGTCCATTTCTTTTCGGATCATCCTGCATACATAAAGTACTAAATGGACATTTTGGTACCCACATATACTTGGGTCCTTGATTGTTAGTATTAAATCTTACATGTTTCTTTGATACCCAAATATACTTATTTCTCACATGGGAATTTCTTCTAATATAGCATGTATGAGAAATATGACCGGATTTGCCACAATAATTGCAAATTGTATCAAGATATGCATTATGGGATATCATGCAACTATTATATCGATCATGAGAGTAGAAATTCGAATGGATTTGATTTGAACATTCTTTCTTCCCAACAAACTTTCCAGCATATTTTAAAACATTTTTGCTTTTCTCAATAGAATCAACAATTGGTTGAGAAACAAACTTTTGTAGATTCTGAAAATCATTTTTATGAAAATCACACAAAGAATTGGAACTTTTTACCTTAAGTTCATCTTGAGCTCCGGAGAGTGATTTTTCATGTTCGTCCATATTGAGCTTTTTTCGGGAATCCTCTTCTTCTTGTTTATCCATGTTGACTATATGGAAGTATTTTATGAATTTTCCATCTTTATCATCAACTTCCAATTGTTCATGCACAGTAGATGCGTAGCGTGTAGTTTCACACGAACTGTCAACACTTTCAACTTCAACACAATTGTTAGAAGCATAAATAGAATCAAGAGTGTCCCAGATATGTTTAGCATTAGAACAAAATCTAATTTTCTCAAAATCATTTTCGGTTAAAGCACTATACAGAATTTTCATTGCTCTAATGTTCAATGAAAACATTTTCTTTTCACTTTCTGTCCAATCCTTTCTTGGTTTGAAATCAAAAACATTAATAAAAACATTCCACATATCAAAATCAAAAGCTTTTATAAAACTAGTCATTCTAGCTTTCCAAAACCAAAAATCAATATCTTTCAAAAGAGGTGGGATTGTATAATCAAAACCTTCTGAAAGTATAAAACACCCAAAATTAGCCATTGTAACTCTTGAGACGGTTAAGTCCTTTAAACAAGAGCCCGGGCTCTGATACCAAATGTTAGAACCGGCTATCACCCAAGAGGGGGGTGAATTGGGTGTACAATAAAAACTTAAGAACTTTGGAAATCTTTTCAAATCTTAACAAAAGTGATAAGTATAAAGGTTTATAAATCAACAGTTAGATTAAATAATATATGCTGGAAATATAAGAGTTTAGGGAAGAGAATATGCAAACTGTGATTTATCCTGGTTCGGTCCAATCTGTGATGGCCTACGTCCAGTCCCCAAGCTCCTCCTGAGATTTTCAAATCCACTATCTTCTTGTTTAATCCGGGCACAAGAAAGGCCTTTACAATCCCACAAGTTTAGCCGGGTACTTGTGAAACCTTTTACAAATCTCTCACTGAAATACTCCCCCTTACAGCAAGTCTTACGAGCAGAGCAATCCCGAAGATCTTCCTCTCCTGCTTACTTATGCAAGTCTTACGAGCAGCAACGTTCTCTCCTGCTTACACCCCTGTAAGTCTTATGAGCAGCAACGTTCTCTACTGCTTGCACCTTGTAAGTCTTACGAGCAGAATGTCTTTCTGGCAATTCTCTCTACAGCTTCTCCCGTAAGGAAATCAACCCTCTCAAGGTCCCTCTACCTTGAGATCAACTCAGAAATATAATTGAAAGTGTTTACAAACTCTCTCACAGAGTGGGTATAATACTCACTGAAGTACAATACAAATGATCACTCTCTCAATGATAAGTAATATTGAAACTGGAAAACAGAGAGTGTATGAGTAGAAGCAGAGGATTCATATTTCTATCATTTTTCTGGTAGTTGCTTGCTGTCTCTGTTTTTCTGCGTTTTTCACTGCCTCCTATCGATGTTGAATGGTTTCTCATTTATAGTTGATGTAGATGATGACCGTTGTGAGCATTCGTCCGTTGGAGTCCCATTGCTTCATTTGAACGTTTGAGCATATTTGAAAAACAAGCTCCTGTCCGTTGTGAAGCAAAGTGGAGTGTCTAATTGAACAGCGGGAAGATTCATTTTGAGCTGTACATCATGTTGTGGAGCGTTTTGTGTTTCAGACAATTTCTCATGGTGGGTCATTTGTTTGTCGTGGTTGGTAGCCGCCATTCGGTGTGTAATGATGGAGTTCACCAAAATTGACTTTTATTTGAATCTGCAATCCGAATGTTTAATATCCTGTTTCACACTTGAAATATATGTTAGCTAACATTTAGAATCAATAACAGGTGAAAACAAACTGATTTAATAACATGTAACCATATTCGGATTGTTCGCTGTGAGACTTGACGTTTTGGTATTCTGCAGAATATCACTCGAGCATGGATATGCTCACTCGAGTGATATCGAGATTTTACTCCTTGATCTTCAGTTTTAAGTCTGTGCTCGCATAGGATTTCAGAGAGACAGAATTCTCACTCGCGAGTGATCTACGGCCTCACTCGAGCACAACTCCTGCTCGAGTGATGTTGCATTTTCCACTGTGAGTGTCTTCTCGGGTCCTCACTCGCATACCATTTTAACAAGAGTGAGATTTTGTACTCGCGGGTGATTTGGTCCTTCACTCGAGCACACATATTCCTGCTCGAGTGAGAAGAATATTCTCAAGTAATATACCATTTAGACAAGCACTCGCATCAGATTTGGAGAGGGATAGAATTTTCACTCGCAAGTGCCGATGCGTCACTCGAGCACACTTGCTCTTCTCTGAACTTCTTGACTCTCGGCCAAACACTCGCAGTCTCTTGCTCGAGTACTGAATGCTCATGCTCGAGCATTGATGTCTCTGCTCGAGTGAATGAAGGAAGCATGCCATTACTTGCTCTCGGCCAAACACTCGCAGACCCTCACTCGCATGTGTGCTCGAGTGAGAATGACTTCTCTACTCGAATGCAACCTCCAGTGCTCGAGTGATGCGATTTTCTTCATGTTTCAGCTGCTTCTGGACATCACTCGCACAACATTTTCAGAGAGAAAGTTTTTGCACTCGCGGGTGATGTGGGGCCACTTTAGAAAAAATTTGTTCATTTGATTCAAATGATGTATCATAAGAATGCTCTTGCCATATGCATTCCAATGCAACAAGAATCAGCTCCAAACTCCTTGTATTTTGCAAGTTATGATCGAAAGAGTGTATATTTCGCTAGTCTGCACAAGCATCAACTTCCAGAAGGCATAGCTCCTAGAATATACGTTCAAATTAGGCAAATTACCTATCCATAGAAATCTCTTTGAGTTCACGTTCATTTGGCACTGGTCTCGTCTCAATCCGATGTGTGGTTTGTGAGTTATACTCAAAATACCGAACCTGTGTCAGAAAGTGACGGTGATTTCAGTTTCATTTTCCACGAATCATATCTCCTTCATTTGATCTTCTTTCAATGTGATTCTGGTGCCAATTTTACGTGTTGGGAGTCTTCTTTCATATGCCACCAGTTTCGGGTCAATCCGACGTGAGGTTTGAGAGATATGATCAAAATACCAGACCTCGCTCAGGCTGAACGTAAAACAGAGTAGAACAGAGTATGCACCCGTGTTCAAGTGAAGTGGTCTGTGCTCGAGCATGTTCTTCCTGTGCTCGAGCTTAACACCTTGTGCTCGAGCATAACACCTCTAAAAGTGCCAAAACTCATATATAAGTCATCTTAGCTTCATATTAACATATTCCAACCATTATTTGATCATAGAAACCTCCGGTAACATTATAGAAACCTCCAATATCACATCTAACAACTTCAATCTTGATATTCATGATAGATCTACCAAGTTCTTCATTCTTCATAATCCAAGTAAGCATCTCCTTGACTATCTTCAATTTCTTTCTTCTTCTTCCTCTTGTTCATTTTCATTAATTCAATCTTCTTCATTTTTTGCTTGACTAATCTACAAAATATGTAACATTAAATATAGTAGTTAGTCAAAGAAATACATTATATAAACTTTTTGCTCTTATCACTTCATATCTATATTTGACATCATCAAAACTAATCATATCCAACAGATACTACTCAGGATTTTGACATGACTATTGTTAATGGGGATACTATTAAGGATAAGTGTGGGGGAAGCCTTGATTTGGATGTGCATTTAGATAGTAAGAGCATAATGCATCATGATGTTTCACATGTGGAATTTGTCTTGAGTGATGATTTGAACAATTATGGTGGGACCATTTTGAGTGATCACTTGATTCATCCCTTAGAGAACTTGACTCTTACTGAGGAGAGTCATATTGATTTTGTGGGTTGTTCAAAATATTTGGAAGTTCCAACACTTTCTGTTGATCAATTTCTCTTGGGATCTTCCCTGATTCTTGAGAAGTTTCTTTTTATTAAGCATATCCATATGGGACAAGGTACTGCTTGGTGGTGTGATTTTGTGCAGGTACATGGATTGCTTCCTCCCATCCACACACCTTCTATACTTGAGTTGAAGTGTTATATGAGGATCTTAAAGAGGGAAATAATTGCTAAACATTGGAAGCGAACACCACTAGTGCTTTCATGTGACTTACAACCAGACAAAGGAGAGAAGCCAGTTATGCTACTTCATTTAGATATTCAATCTTTTGATATTCCGGTCGTACTCCTTACTTACTCTTTTACTTGCATTGCTTGTTCTTGTTTGTTAGATCTATCTTTTGCATTGAGGACAATACAAGATTTAAGTGTGGGGGAGGGATTTTGCTCCTACTCTTGGTTCTTGTTCTTTGTTTTTAAAATGAGAAAAAGAAAAATATTTTGGACTTTACTTTGGTTTTTGTTCCTTGTTTTCAAGAAAAGAAAGAAAAAATTTTGGAGAAAAAATTGCAAGTTTTAAGTAACTTCAGTATTATGCATTCTTGATTTGAAAAGTAATTGATCATGCTTTGAGTTAATAGACTAAGTGGCAATGGATTTGACTTAGGTGAATTTAGGCTAGCAATCATATAGACCTAGTGAGATTTTGAGCCTAATGCATTTTTTTTCAGTGTGTACCCCCTATCTCTTTACTTGATCTAGAACTTGACTTGAATCTTATTTGAGGCCACATTTTATGCATGTGTATTCATGAAGATGATAAAGGCATTCATTTCATTTTAGCCAGATAAGCCAAACAACCTATCCTTTCCATACATATACCCTTTGTTTAGCCCCTTTGAACCTATATTTTATTTTTTTCTCACCCCATAACAAAAAAAAAATCCTACCCTTTTGAATGTCTTAGGAGTTGAAGAGCATTGCATTATATCTAATTTGGATGCAAGAACATGTATAAAATTAGGAATTGGGTCATTGTGAAAAGTTTGATATGTTATCTTGGAAAAAAAGAAGGCAATAAGATTCCGCTCCGCTGGTTTAAGCTGTGCTTAGTAACCGGGGGTCTTCATCACCAATGTTGATCTTCGCGTCAAACGGCTAGTAAGAGCTATGAGTGTGCTAGTAGCATTTTGGTGCTATTGAGTTATAAATGTTTGAGTAACCGGGCCTTTGTATCACCAATATACAGGTTCGCATCAAAAGAACATATATATAACAGCCCAAGAGAATTGCAAAAAAAACAAAACAAAACAAAAGAAAAAAGAAAAAAAGAGAAAGGAAAAGTAATGACCCAATTCAAGTGTGATTTGGTTTCTTTCATCCTGTTTCATCCTATTGCATCATTCTCTTTATCTTCTAGGATATTCAAGTTTGTTTCTCCAAACACTATACCCTTTCTTTCTTAGCCTTAGCCCTATTACAACCTAATAAAAAGTCCTTTGGATTTATGTTTGCATTTGCTTTGCTAGTGGTGGAGAACTTAGATCCTTGTCAATCCTATGGAAAGAGTACTGGATAGGGTGGATTTGAGTGTAAACACAAGCCTATACACTTGTGAGTGATGAGAGACATACACATATCCTTGGTGAGGGATTTCTAGCTTAGATATTCCTTTGTCAAGTAAATTGCCATAAAGTTTGTTTTCTTGAGTCATGAGAAAATCACTTGGATAAAAGAGGTGTTGAAATACTTTTGTTTACTTTTTACTTGTGATTGGAACATTCACTTTTGAAGTTTTGTTTTATTTTGTCTTGTTATACTCCCTTGGTCTTGATTTGTTTTGCCCAGGAGTGCAAATAATAAGTGTGGGGAATTGATAAATCCCAAATTTATTATATTTTATCCCACCTTATTCATTTATTTTGGGGATTATTTTAGGTTAATTTGGATTTATTAGATAATATTTGGATCATTAGCCGATTTTGGGAAATAATATAAATCTGAATTGATTATGATATTATTGAGCTTAAATTATTATTATTTTGATTGATATCTTGTGATTGGATAATATTTTCAAATATATGATATATCACAATTTTATTTAATTCTTGCAGAGTAAGGAAAAGCATATTGAAAGATCCTACGGTGCAGAAATTTTCTGAAAGCTAAAAGAATATCCAACGGTTGAATTTTATTTGGGCTTCTTAAATTTTATTAGGCTCAAGTTGATACCCAAAAAGCTCTCTTCTCCTCCATTTTAATTACCCTAGCCGTCACATATGCAAAGGGGAGAATACGCTGGACACTCGCAGACGCATACACGGACTGACGCTGGAGATCAAGGGAGCAGAGACGCACGCAGAGACACAGCTGCTAGATTGATGCTGGAAGTTCTTCCAGATACAAGGGACATCACCTTTAGGAAATTTATCATCAATTCCCACCCTCTTCTCTCACGGGCCCCATGATCAATATCATTAATCTATTCCATTCTCTTTTCATTCGCACATACACAAACTCCATCTCAATTCCTCTCCTTTTCTTGTGCCACGGGTCCCACGGCCATTGACCAACCATCAACCAATTCTGCACAAATCTTTTTGATGGTTGTGACGCGGTTGGAGATGGGAGGAAAGGGAGAAATTTTCATGGCAGCTTAAGCTCTCTTGGGAGGCAACTTAGGAGGAGCATGGAGGAAGTTAGAGCCTAGGAGCTTACACTTGAAGACTATAAGGGAGTGTCTTTCTTTTATCTTTTTGATTCAAGACTTAAAATTATTTAGTTTTAAATGATTTTTGAGTTGTAATAATTGAGAACAATCTAGTTTTAGATGGTAGACTTATTTTTATTTGGATTGAATTGATATTTTGGATTTGATTTATTCTTAATTGATTATTGGGATTTTTGTTTGCAAACATTTGATTGTCGATTAAATTATTAATTGAGTTTTCATTATTAATTTAATTTTCAATTTGGGCTTAATCTCATGACCAAAATTGATGCGTGCTTTTGTCGCTAAAGCAATCAATTAATAACTAGGACAACCTACTAATGCAATATAGTGGCAACCTAGGTCATTCTCCCAAGGAGCAATATGTGGGTTTTCTCTAGAATGGAATTTAGGTGATAAAAAATGCAATGGAATGAACCTAAACTAAAATGCAAGACTCTACTACCTAAATACAAATTACTCTAAAACCTATATGAGAATGAAACTAACCTAAATAAATTGGAATGTAATCTTTGGGGTTTTTTTTATGAAAAAGGAATGAAGATGCTAAACAAAAGGATCAAGAAAAAGTGAGACAAATAACAAAGGTTTAATTCAATTATGATGGTGAAGGGGACAACTTAGGATTCACATGGATTTAGCTTTCTTAGCCATTAATTTATTAGACCAAAGGGATTGATGAAATATTGGAATTAATAAATTTAATCACCTAATTGAAACATGGGAAACCCTCAAGCTCAATAACACCTAATCCACTAGAAAACTCATAATGGAAAAAAAGTGATGGTTAATTAAATCCATTAAAAACCAATCACAATTGTTTAAGATAATTTTGGAAATTATGTTTACAATTGCCTAATTAAACAATTCGACAATTAATCACCTAATTAAACAATTAAGAGATTAAACCCAAATTGACAATTAAATTAATAATGAAAACTCGATTAATAATCTAATTGACAATCAAAGGTTTGCAAACAAAAATCCCAATAATCATTTAAGAACAAATCAAATCCAAAATATCAATTTAATCCAAATAAAAAATAAGTCTACAATCTAAAACTAGATTGTTCTCAATTAACACAACCCAAAATCATTTAAAACTAAATAATCTTAAGTCTTGAATCAAAAAGATAAAAGAAAGACACTCCCTTATGGTCTTCAAATGTAAGCTCCTAGGCTCTAGCTTCCTCCATGCTCCTCCCAAGTTGCCTCCCAAAAGAATTTAAGCTATCATAGGATTAGTTCTCCCTCCAATCCCCAAACACGTCACGGCCATCAAGAAATATTGAGAAGAATTGATTAACTCAATTGCTTCGTCACTGTGCATGCTCCATCACTGTGCAATGTGAATTGATGACAATTCGTTGAATTGTCAAAGAGGTTGTGGCGGTGGGCCCGTGAAGAGAGAAGAGGATAGGAATTCGATGAGTATGATTCCAGTACCAATTCAAGTGGTCATGTGGTCAGCATCCCCTCACGTCAGTGCGTGCGTGTCGGCGGCAGTGTCTCAGCCTCACGTCCTCCCGTGTATATGTGACGGCTAGGGTATTTTTAAGAAGGGAGGGAAGAGTTTTGGGTACTAATTTGGACCTATTAAAATTCCAAAAGCCCAATAAAATTCCACCGTTGGATATTCTTTTAGCTTTTCAGAAAATTTCTGCACCGTAGGATCTTTCAATCTGCTTTTCCTTACTCTGCAAGAATTAAATAAAATTGTGATATATCATATATTTGAAAATATTATCCAATCACAAGATATCAATCAAAATGATAATAATTTAAGCTCAATAATATCATAATCAATTCACATTTATATTATTTCTCAAAATAGGCTAATTATCCAAATATTATCTAATAAATCCAAATTAGCCTAAAATAATCTCTAAAATAAATGAATAAGGTGGGATAAAATATATTAAAATTGTGATTTATCAACTCCCCCACACTTATCATTTGCACTCCTGGGCAAAACAAGTCAAAACTAAGGGAGTATAACAAGACAAAATAAAAACAAAACTTCAAAAGTGAATGTTCTAATCACAAGTAAAAAGTAGACAAAAGCATTTCAACACCTCTTTTATCCAGGTGATTTTCTCACAACTGAAGAAAACAAACTTCATGGCAATTTACTTGACAAAGGAATATCTAAGCTAGAAATCCCTCACCAAGGATATGTGTATGTCTCTCATCACTCAAAAGTGTATAGGCTTGTGTTTACATTCAAATTCACCCTATCTAGTACTCTTTCCATAGGCTTGACAAGGATCTAAGTTCTCCACCACTAGCAAAGCAAATGCAAACATAAATCCAAAGGACTTTTATTAGGTTGTAACGGGGCTAAGGCTAAGAAAGAAAGGGTATAGTGTTTGGAGAAACAAAGTTGAATATCCTAGAAGATGAAGAGAATGATGCAATAGGATGAAACATGATGAAAGAAACCAAATCACACTTGAACTGGGTCATTACTTTTCCTTTCTCTTTTTTTTCTTTTTTTCTTTTTTTTCTTTTTTTTTTCTGCAATTCTCTTGGGCTGTTATATATTTGTTCTTTTGACGCGAACCTATATATTGGTGATACAAAGGCCCGGTTACTCAAACATTTATAACTCAATAGCACCAAGAAGCTACTAGCACACTCAGCTCTTATTGGCCGTTTGACGCGAAGATCAACATTGGTGATGAAGATCCCCAGTTACTAAGCACAGCTTGAACCAGCCGAACGGAATCTTATTGCTTTTTGTTCTTTCAAGATAACATATCATACTTTTCACAATTACCCAATTCCTAAATTTATACGTGTTCTTCCATCCAAAATAGATATAATACAATGCTCTTCAATTCCTAAAACATTCAAAAGGGTAGGATTTTTTTTTTTTTTTGTTATGGGGTGAGAAAAAAAATAAAATATAGGCTCAAAGGGGATAAACAAAGGGTATATGTATGGAAAGGATAGGCTTTTTGGCTTATCTGGTTAAAATGAAATGAATGCCTTTATCATCTTCATGTACACACATGCATAAAATGTGGCCTCAAATAAGATTCAAGTCAAGTTCTAGATCAAGTAAAGAGATAAGGGGTACACACTGAGAAAAATATAGGCTCAAAGGGGCTAAACAAAGGGTATAGATCATTAGAAGGTGAAAGTGTATTACCACATGGAAATGCATCATGAACTTCTAATTCTTCACTTTGCATATTACAAATTGCATTGGACAACTGATCAATCTGTTGTGTTCGTTGCATCAGGATTTCCATCATAGCATCTATCTTGCTTTCTAATCTTGATGCCACTTCTGGACTTAGTGAAGTTTGATTGACATATCCATGATTTGAGTAATCATGATATCCTGGATTATGAACATTTGAATATGCATCATATATCTGCTCAACATCATAGTCATAATGATAAGGCATAGGAGTGTAAGAAAAATTTCCATAAGGTGAAGCATTCCAAGCCATAATATGATCAATTCAATTTTTCCCCCTTTTTTTTAAAAAAAATCAAGTAATGCAAATAACAACTACCTAAGAAATCACCTAAAGACTCAAATCTAGAGACTAACCATTGCTCCCCGGCAACGGCGCCAAAATTGATGCGTACTTCTGTCGCTAAAGCAATCAATTAATAACTAGGACAACCTACTAATGCAATATAGTGGCAACCTAGGTCATTCTCCCAAGGAGCAATATGTGGGTTTTCTCTAGAATTGAATTTAGGTGATAAAAATACAATGGAATGAATCTAAACTAAAATGCAAGACTCTACTACCTAAATACAAATTACTCTATAACCTATATGAGAATGAAACTAACCTAAATAATGAACATGCAATCTTTGGGGTTTTTCTTATGAGAGGGAAATTAAAATCCTAAGGAAAAGAAATAAACTAATATCTAAGAAAATCAACAAAGGTTAGTTCAGTTATGATGATGAAAGGGACAACTTGAGGGTTTCCCATGTCTTAATTAGGTGATTAAGTTTATTAATTCCAATTTTTCATGAACCTCCCTTTGGTCTAATAAATTGAATGGCTAAGAAAGCTAAATCCATGTGAATCCTAAGTTGTCCCTTTCATCATCATAACTGAACTAACCTTTGTTGATTTTCTTAGATATTAGTTTATTTCTTTTCCTTAGGATTTTAATTTCCCTCTCATAAGAAAAACCCCAAATATTGCATGTTCATTATTTAGGTTAGTTTCATTCTCATATAGGTTTTAGAGTAATTTGTATTTAGGTAGTAGAGTCTTGCATTTTATTTTAGATTCATTCCATTGCATTTTCATCACCTAAATTCAATTCTAGAGAAAACCCACATATTGCTCCTTGGGAGAATGACCTAGGTTGCCACTATATTGCATTAGTAGGCTGTCCTAGTTATTAATTGATTGCTTTAGCGACAGAAGCACGCAATGGTCATACTACATGTTGGTATTTTAATCTTAGTTAACTTATGTTAACTAGGACAACCTACTAATGTAATATAGTGGCAACCTAGGTCATTCTCCCAAGGAGCAATATGTGGGCTTTCTCTAGAATTGAATTTAGGTGATTAAAAATGCAATGGAATAAACCTAACCTAAAATGCAAGACTCCACTACCTAAATGCAAAATGCAAAAAAACTCTAAAACCTATATGAGAATGAAACTAACCTAAATAATGAGCATGCAATTTTTGGGGTTTTTCTTATGAGAGGGAAATTAAAATCCTAAGGAAAAGAAATAAACTAATATCTAAGAAAATCAACAAAGGTTAGTTCAGTTATGATGGTGAAGGGGACAACTTAGGATTCACATGGATTTAGCTTTCTTAGCCATTCAATTTATCAGACCAAAGGGAGGTTCATGAAAAGTTGGAATTAATAAATTTAATCACCTAATCAAGACATGGGAAACCCTCAAGCTTAATAACACCTAATCCACTAGAAAACTCATAATGGAAAAAATGGTGGTTAATTAAATCCATTAAAAACCAATCACAATTGCTTAAGATAGTTTTGGAAATTATATTTACAATTGCCTAATTAAACAATTCGACAATTAATCACCTAATTAAACAATCAAGAGATTAAACCCAAATTGACAATTAAATTAATAATGAAAACTCAATTAATAATTTAATTAACCAATCAAAGGTTTGCAAACAAAAATCCCAATGATCAATTAAGAATAAATCAAATCCAAATTATCAATTCAATCCAAATACAAAATAAGTCTACAATCTAAAACTAGACTGTTCTCAATTAACACAACCCAAAATCATTTAAAACTAAATAATCTTAAGTCTTGAATCAAAAAGATAAAAGAAAGACACTCCCTTATAGTCTTCAAGTGTAAGCTCCTAGGCTCTAACTTCCTCCATGCTCCTCCCAAGTTGTCTCCTAAAATAGCTTAAGCTGCCATGGCCCCCCTTCTTTCTCCAAGAGCCAAACGCGTCACAAACATGGGGAAAAGTTGAGAAGAATCAATGCCTTTAATTGCTTCCGCCACTGTGCAATTAGAATTGATGCTTTGAATTGTCAAATGTGGAGGTGGGGTCACGCTGGAGCTTCAATCTGTGAGTGCGTGTAGCCTCCCTCTCCAGCCGTCCAGCGTCTGTCCGTGAGTCTCCGTGGCGTGGTCTCTCCCCTCAGCGTCTGCGAATGCTGTCTGCGTATCCCCCGTCCGTGTATATGTGACGGCTAGGGTAATTAAAAAGGAGGAGAAGAGAGCTTTTTGGTATCAACTTGAGCCCATTAAAATCTAAGAAGCCCAATAATATTCAATCGTTGGATATTCTTTTAGCTTTTCAGAAAAATTCTACACCGTGGGATCTTCTAATATGCTTTTCCATATCCTGCAAGAATCTAATAAAATCGTGATTTATCATATAATTGGAAATATTTTCCAATCATAATATAACAATTAAAATATTATCAATTTAAGACCAAAAATATCATAATCCATTTAAATTTATATTATTTCCTATAATTGGCTAATAATCCAAATATTATCTAATAAATCTAAATTAGCCTAAAATAATCTCCAAAATAAATGAATAAGGTGGGATAAAATATATTAAAATTGGGATTTATCAACTCTCCCACACTTATCATTTGCACTCCTGGGCAAAACAAATCAAGAGCAAGGGAGTATAACAAGACAAAATAAAACAAAACTTCAAAAGTGAATGTTCCAATCACAAGTAAAAAGTAAACAAAAGCATTTCAACACCTTTTTTATCCAAGTGATTTTCTCATGACTCAAGAAAACAAACTTCATGGCAATTTACTTGACAAAGGAATATCTAAGCTAGAAATCCCTCACCAAGGATATGTGTATGTCTCTCATCACTCAAAAGTGTATAGGCTTGTGTTTACACTCAAATCCACCCTATCCAGTACTTTTTCCATAGGCTTGACAAGGATCTAAGTTCTCCACCACTAGCAAAGCAAATGCAAACATAAATCCAAAGGACTTTTATTAGGTTATAATGGGGCTAAGGCTAAGAAAGAAAGGGTATAGTGTTTGGAGAAACAAAATTGAATATCCTAGAAGACGAGGAGAATGATGCAATAGGATGAAACAGGATGAAAGAAACCAAATCACACTTGAACTGGGTCATTACTTTTCCTTTCTCTTTTTTTTCTTTTTTTTTTATTTTTTATTTTTTTTTTATTTTTTTATTTTTTATTTTTATTTTTGCAATTCTCTTGGGCTGTTATATATATGTTCTTGTGACACGAACCTGTATATTGGTGATACAAAGGCCCGGTTACTCAAACATTTAACACTCAATAGCACCAAGATGCTACTAGCACGCTCATAGCTCTTACTGGCCGTTTGACGCGAAAATCAACATTGGTGATGAAGACCCCCGGTTACTAAGAACAGCTTAAACAAGCGAAGCGGAATCTTATTGCCTTCTTTTTTTCCAAGATAACATATCAAGCTTTTCACAATGACCCAATTCCTAATTTTATAGACGTTCTTCCATCCAAAATAGATATAATGCAATGCTCTTCAACTCCTAAGACATTCAAAAGGGTAGGATTTTTTTTTGTATTATGGGGTGAGAAAAAAAATTAAAATATAGGCTCAAAGGGGCTAAACAAAGGGTATATATATGAAAAGGATAGGCTGTTTGGCTTATCTAGCTAAAATGAAATGAATGCCTTTATCATCTTCATGAATACATATGCATAAAATGTGGCCTCAAATAAGATTCAAGTCAAGTTCTAGATCAAGTAAAGAGATAGGGGGTACACACTGAAAAAAAAATGCATTAGGCTCAATATCTCACTAGGTCTATATGATTACTAACCTAAATTCACCTAAGTCAAATCCATTGCCACTTAGTCTATTAACTCAAAGCATGATCAATTACTTTTCAAATCAATTTTTTCTCAAAAAATTTTTTCTTTCTTTTCTTGAAAACAAGGAACAAAAACCAAAGTACAGTCCAAAATATTTTTCTTTTTCTCATTTTAAAAACAAAGAACAAGAACCAAGAGTAGGAGCAAAATCCCTCCCCCACACTTAAATCTTGCATTGTCCTCAATGCAAAAGATAGATCTAACAAACAAGAACAAGCAATGCAAGTAAAAGAGTAAGGAAGGAGTACGACCGAAATATCAAAAGATTGAATATCCGAATGAAGTAGCATAATTGGCCTCTCTCCTTTGTCTGGTTGTAAGTCACATGAAAGCACTAGTGGTCTTCGCTTCCGATGTTCAGCAAATATCTCCTTCTTTAAGATCCTCATATAACACTTCAACTCAAGTATAGAAGGTGTCTGGATGGGAGGAAGCAATCCATGTACCTGCACAAAATCATACCACCAAGCAGTACCTTGTCCCATATGGATATGCTTAATAAAAAGGAACTTATCAAGAATCAGGGAAGATCCCAAGAGAAATTGATCAACAGAAAGTGTTGGAGCTTCCAAATATTTTGATCAACCCACAAAATCAATATGACTCTCCTCAGTAAGAGTCAAGTTCTCTAAGGGATGAATCAAGTGATCACTCAAAATGGTCTCACCATAATTGTTCAAATCATCACTCAAGACAAATTCCACATGTGAAACATCATGATGCATTATGCTCTTACTATCTAAATGCAGATCCAAATCAAGGCTTCCCCCACACTTATCCTTAATAGAATCCCCATTAACAATAGTCATGTCAAGATCATGAGTAGTATCAATAGCCTCAATAGAGGTATTATTTTCATCGTTTAAAGCATCATCATGATTAGTGTTAAGTAGGGTATCTTTAAAATCAATAGTGTCAGAGGGTTCAACAACAATCTCCTCATCAACCTCATTATCAGAATCAATGGAATTCATAGGACAAGAGGCACATGAATAAGCATTAATGCATGAGTCACAAGGTTCAACATGATTTACATCAATGGAACAAGTCAATTCAGAAACCACATTAGTGCATGGATATTCAGCTAATGTATCAATTATCCCAACATTTGAAGTGGTAGAAGAAAAAGGGTATAGATCATTAGAAGGTGAAAGTGTATTACCACATGGAAATGCATCATGAACTTCTAATTCTTCACTTTGCATATTACAAATTGCATTGGACAACTGATCAATCTATTGTTGTCGTTGCATCAGGATTTCCATCATAGCATCTATCTTGCTTTCTAATCTTGATGCCACTTCTGGATTTAGTGAAGTTTGATTGACATATCCATGATTTGAGTAATCATGATATCCTGGATTATGAACATTGGAATATGCATCATATATTTGCTCAACATCATAGTCATAATGATAAGGCATAGGAGTGTAAGAAAAATTTCCATAAGGTGAAGCATTCCAAGCCATAATAGGATCAATTCAATTTTTTTCCCCTTTTTTTTTAAAAAAAAAAATCAAGTAATGCAAATAACAACTACCTAAGAAATCACCTAAAGACTCAAATCTAGAGACTAACCATTGCTCCCCGCAACGGCGCCAAAATTGATGCGTGCTTCTGTCACTAAAGCAATCAATTAATAACTAGGACATCCTACTAATGCAATATAGTGGCAACCTAGGTCATTCTCCCAAGGAGCAATATGTGGGTTTTCTCTAGAATTGAATTTAGGTGATAAAAATGCAATGGAATGAATCTAAACTAAAATGTAAGACTCTACTACCTAAATACAAATTACTCTAAAACCTATATGAGAATGAAACTAACCTAAATAATGAACATGCAATCTTTGGGGTTTTTCTTATGAGAGGGAAATTAAAATCCTAAGGAAAAGAAATAAACTAATATCTAAGAAAATCAACAAAGGTTAGTTCAGTTATGATGGTGAAGGGGACAACTTAGGATTCACATGGATTTAGCTTTCTTAGCCATTAATTTATTAGACCAAAGGGATTGATGAAATATTGGAATTAATAAATTTAATCACCTAATTGAAACATGGGAAACCCTCAAGCTCAATAACACCTAATCCACTGGAAAACTCATAATGGAAAAATGGTGGTTAATTAAATCCATTAAAAACCAATCACAACTGTTTAAGATAATTTTGGAAATTATGTTTACAATTGCCTAATTAAACAATTCGACAATTAATCACCTTAATTAAACAATCAAGAGATTAAACCCAAATTGAAAATTAAATTAATAATGAAAACTCGATTAATAATCTAATTGACAATCAAAGGTTTGCAAACAAAATTCCCAATACTCAATTAAGAATAAATCAAATCCAAATTATCAATTCAATCCAAATAAAAAATAAGTCTACAATCTAAAACTAGATTGTTCTCAATTAACACAACCCAAGATTATTTAAAACTAAACAATCTCAAGTCTTGAATCAAAAAGATAAAAGAAAGACACTCCCTTGTAGTCTTCAAGTGTAAGCTCCTAGGCTCTAACTTTCTCTGTGTTCCTCCCAAGTTGCCTCCCAAGAGACTTAAGCCTCCATGATATTAGTTCTTTCACCTTCACGCCCCAAGCAGCACACTGCCATGAAAATTGCTTTGTGAACTATTAATTGATGATTGATTAATGCCGTGGGACGCGCGTGGAGAAGCAACACTTGGATGAATCAATATCTCAATACCTCCTAGCCTCCGCGTCTCAGTCTCTGCGCATTCTCCTCCTTCTCATCTGTGGCGGCTAGGTTAATTAAAAGAAAGGAGAAGAGAGTTTTTTGGGTATCAACTTGAGCCCATTAAAATTTAAGAAGCCCAATAATATTCATCCATCAGATTCTATTTTAGCTTCCCAGAAAAATTCTACACCGTGGGATCTTCTAATATGCTTTTCCATATTCTGCAAGAATCTAATAAAATCGTGATTTATCATATAATTGGAAATATTTTCCAATCATAATATAACAATTAAAATATTATCAATTTAAGCCCAAAAATATCATAATCAATTCATATTTATATTATTTCCCAAAATTGGCTAATTATCCAAATATTATCTAATAAATCCAAATTAGCCTAAAATAATCTCTAAAATAAATGAATAAGGTGGGATAAAATATATTAAAATTGTGATTTATCAACCTACTTATGCAATATAGTGGATATGTCTAATCTGGGCAAGAACAGCACCTAATGCATAATCTAAAGCATCACATAAGAGCTCAAATGGAAGGCTCCAATTAGGTGGCTGAATGATGGGGGGTGTAGTGAGTTTCTTCTTTAACTCATCCCATGCATACCTACAAGAATCATCAAAAACAAAACCCACATTTTTCTGCAATAAACGAGATAATGGCTGTGCTATCTTACTAAAATCCTGGATGAACCTTCTATAAAATCTAGCATGCCTAAGAAAAGAACGTACATCTTTCACACAAGAAGGATATGGAAGGGATGAAATAATATCAACTTTAGCTTTATCAACCTCAATACCATCATGTGAAACTACATGGCCCAAAACAATTCCTTTCTTAACCATGAAATGACATTTTTCAAAATTCAACACAAGATTATATTGAATGCATCTTTCCAAAACATTGTCCAAACTAGCTAAGCATGCATCAAAAGAATCACCGTAAACAGTGAAATTATCCATGAAAACTTCCATGCAATGCTCAAGAAAATCAGAGAATATGGAAACCATGCAACGTTGAAAAGTTCCTGGTGCATTACATAAGCCAAATGGCATGCATCTATATGCAAAGGTTCCAAATGGACATGTGAATGTGGTTTTATCCTGATCCTCAGGGGCAATAGAAATCTGAAAATATCCAGAAAAACCATCCAAAAAACAGTAATGTGATCTACCAGCCAGTCTTTCTAACATCTGATCTATAAAGGGAAGGGGTAGTGATCCTTTCTAGTCACAGAATTCAATTTTCTATAGTCAATACATACTCTCCAACTATTCTGGACTCTAGTCGGAACTAGCTCACCTTCGTCATTACGCACAACTGTAATACCAGTTTTCTTAGGTACTACCTGAACTGGACTTACCCACTGGCTATCAGAAATAGGGTAGATTATACCTGCAGAAAGAAGTTTAGAGACCTCTTTCTTTACCACATCAAGAATCAATGGATTGAGTCGCCTCTGTGGCTGTCGCACAGCTTTGGCACCATCTTCTAGCAGGATCCGATGCATGCACACATTTGGGCTGATTCCAGGGATATCAGCAAGAGTCCATCCAATAGCTTTCATTCGTCCCCTAAGTACCTCTAAGAGGCGGGTTTCCTCATCAGCAGTTATGTCACTAGCTATAATAACAGGAAGTGTCTCATTCTTTCCCAAGTAGACATATTTCAATGAGTCAGGAAGTGGCTTTAACTCCAAAAATGGAGCTTGCTCAATTGAAGTTATGAGCGGCTTCAAATCTATATCAGTCAAACTAGAAACCTGCACAACTGATTCACAAACAGAAGAGCAAACTTTCCCATCTTGGGGAGTATTAGTAAAAATTGCAAGTGCAGTAGAATCAAGCAACACATCACAATCATCAGCAATAGTGCCATCAGTAGCACTCATGTCAGAGATAGAATCATAATCAGAAATCTCACTATTAGAAACATGATCAATGTCAATCAATAATTCAGAGTCAGGTAGTGAAGATAAATTAATTCTATTTATGGCATCAATCACACTAAGTAACTGAGAAAGTCCATCAGAATCAATAGAAGTAGTAGATGTGTGATCACTAGAATTGCTAATGCTACAATTAGGCACAGAATGATCATGTCTAGAATGTCTCATAATCTCAATAGCATCAGTGACCCATTAACATATGCTTCATAATTAATGTTGGACTTGTAAATCTATCAAGAGAAAGTAAAATAAATTATCAGAGGCCGAAAGTCAAAAGCCATATAACTACGCTTTTAGTTTTCGACAGAGAAGAAGAGACTTCGCAGAGGAAAAATCGACGAGTTTTCAGAAGACTTGCAGAGTAAGGAAGGCGCGAGTAAGTTTATATTTCCATTCAGTGAAGAGTGAATACGTTTTTTTTTTTTTTTTTTCCGTTTTTGGGATAGAGTGAATACGTATTTTTAACGGTAAATCAGAGTTTTCGGGGCCAATATCTTAATGAAGTTTTAAATGCTCTTTATCTCGATAAATATTTAAATACTTAATGTTTTCCATTATAAAGATATTAAAATTTTACTTCCTAGTTGTTTTCTGAGCGCTAATCTATCTTTTATTTACGTTTGAAAAAAAATATTACGATCATATAAGTTCAGTATCACTCAAGTATTGTAATCATGTGATCTTTTAAATATTATATCTATTTGATCAAAAATAATATCTATAAAAAAATAATATAATAACATTCAAATTGAGATTCTATATAGAAGATTACGGTTATAATTCTATACTTTTGGGTTTCATTCCTGTGATTCTGAGTTTCGGAAATTAATTTTATCAGCTATTTATCAACGGTAAAATAATTTCAAGTATATATTGATGTATTAGTTGATATTTTATTGCAATCATATATTAATTGATGTTGATTATATTTATATCCATAATCTATATTAATTGATATTGAGGATTTTATAATTTCAATTGTACTCCTTTCCGCCCATCCTTAATATCGTACTCTCTACCGTCCTTAATACATGAGTCAGTTGGTTTATTTTTTTAAAGATTAAGAAAACTAAATAAATAACTTAATCATAACATATATTGTATATTATTAAATTATATATTAGTTTATAAGTTAGACTAATTATTTTGATATAAAAATTATTAATATAAATACTTTAAAATAATTTATTCATCTTTTTTAATTTCTAAACAAAAGTCAAATGAATCATATATTAAAGATTAGAGGTAGTAATAGGATTTGCTTTGCTTTGCAAAAAAAAAAAAAAAAAAAAAGATTTGCTTTGGTTTGAAATATATATATACAAAAGCTCATTCACTTTATAATTTAAGTTGGCTAAAGTATACTTTTAGTCTTTTAAATTTTATATGAGGTATACTATTGGTCCCTTAGCTTTTTAAAGTGTATTTTTGGTCCTATATTTTTAATGAAGATTGTTTATGTAGTAAACTCAAGTGATGACTGTATAGCTGACAAAACAATTTTAATTTTTAATTTTTTTTTATATAATATGGTTAGATTATTAAACTAAAATAAACCAACAAATCGTTGTAAATAAAATTGAGGTTTCGATATTTAGATTATTAAACTAAAAATTCACCTTAATACAATCAAGGTTTTGATATTGAATGCTTCATAAGGTTTTTAGATATTTTTCAATTTACACATATTTTAAAATTAAGATTAATAGCATTTAATTAGACAGTCATCAATTAAGTTTACAAAGTCATTATTTGAGTTTGCTTTGTCAGCATTTTCCGTTATTAACATTAACTGTGCTAGAATTATAAGACTAAAAGTATATTTTATTAAGTTAAGGAACCAAAAGTATACTTCATGCAAACTTAAATGACTAAAAGCATGCCTTAACTTTTAAATTTATAATATTTTTTCCTAATCCTTCCTAATTAATGGCATGTATTACAGGAATTTTTCATCAAGAAAGAACTTTTTAATGCAAATGAATAAAGTTGGTATTTTAAGAAAATCAACTCCATTTTTTATCTCCATCATCATCTGAAACACAATGAAGCTTCTGCAAGAGGAGATAAGGACTATGATGGTGGGGAGTGAGAGAGTATGAACTGTGTGTGAGAGAGATAATTAATAGTAGTGTTCCCAGGAGGAAGGAGAAAGAGAAACTATGGGAGGAGGAAGATGGTTGCTTACTCAGATTTGATTCAGTCCCACCTCGCCACTAGTCAACTTAAACTAACTCCAAATGCAATTTTGACTAACAGAAGGACAAACACCAATAACTGAGAAAATAATAAGGATTGAAAAAAAAATTATAAGAACCTGATTTAAAATTAAGTGAAACTATATATAGTAACTGACATATTAATTTTTCTTTTTACAAATAACTAATTTAATATTTTTTAATATCAATAAATTAGTTATCTATTGATAAAAAATAAATTAGTTATCAAACTTCTATATTTAATATTGGATGAAATAGCTTACGTTGCTTCACTTTTTTTTTTAATTGGTTGTTCTTTCACGTTGTCAATAATTTGCAAAAACTTCTGTGCGTCACATACGTCACTGTTAATGAGCACAATTTTTCAGAAACCGTGTCTGCAAATTGCAACTCCAAAAACATGTAGAACATCGAATTAAATTGATAAAAATTCCAAAACCGGGTCCACATCATCACGTTTTTCTTGAATAATTTTAAACTAGAGCCAGCAAGCTATTTTATATAGTATTTCATTTCGTAGGATATCAGTATACACAATGAAATGATCCAATACCATGCTAACAATTCTTCTAGTAGTCTGCGAAAGTTGCATACCATTAAGATAAAGCTAACAGATAAAAAAATACTCTACACAATCATGAGTCAAACTTTTTCAAAAGTATGAGTCAATAGTATTTACAGGGGTTCTTCATTTTGAATTCTTAGTCCCAAGAATAAAATAGATATATGACCTTTGCAATAAGAAATTTAAGCTTCATACATGACTACCAATAAACTTATACCTCACTTGCTTTAAGACCTGGCAGATCTTAGCTTATAGTTTTTAATTCTTGTCTCGTGTTGGTTTCCTTTATTATAAAAGAATACATCACCTACGAGAATTTATGTGGGCAAAGTGTTGCAATTAATGTAAGCAGTTGTTTTATCCCTTCTTTCTGTGTTGTTCTTTCGTCATAAGTGACAACAAAAAGTTTGGTGTAATTTTCAAAGTTAAAAAACATGGATCACAAATATTCCTGGAATCACCCAACAATCTTCTAAAAACAACAGTTACATTTATGATTGAACTTTGCAAATTACAACCCTAACTATATATCACTTATGATAATCAAGCAATTAACATATCATTAATCATTTGGGGGTGGGACAGAGGAGTACGATTTTCTTGTGCGTAGTGGTAGATGTGAGCAACCTGATATTACATAATATATCTAAATGCTTGGCATCAAAATCTTTCATTAGTCTAAACTGATAAGAGGATTATTTTCCATCAAAAGGCTTAAAGAAAAGTACATTTGCATTGTAATAATTAACCTTGAGAATCAAGGTTCCTCAAAGTGAATGTTTGTGACTGTTGCCTATTGGCATAAGGCTGTCCACATGATTGAAAACATTAACTTAGTCTCCATGAGTAGCGAACATCTTACCCTCATTAGCAACGACATCAATAAAAAACTGACAATCTATTTCTTCGTCATTCTCCCTTTCGTCACCACTTTCATGTACAAAAGAACCCCAAACAATATCATTCCTCCAAATCGTAAGAGGAAAATGGGAGACGGATGGGCAGGTATATTTTTTAGTCCAATTCCGTCTTTTCGTAGGTGAACCCATACCGTCTTCTAACACCCACAAATCGATCAAATATTTTGGAAAGAGACTAATTTTAGAGTGAGAAAGCATAGCAAGCTTTTAATCTGAACGGACAAAGTAAAGAGACACCTTGAATTATGCAATCGGGGAGGCCCTGGTATTAATGCAAATACTTCCTTGGCTATGTCAAATGAAACTATCAAATAACCAAGATTTTCGGCCTCTTCTTCTTCCTTTGACTTTAGACCCACCCAAAAGATACATCCATTGGCAGTAAAAGAATCATCATAAGGCTTTACACCCTCTAAGCTTCCAAATTCAACTTCCTTCCACGAACCTGTGCTTAACGAATATGCTTCAATCGTGCTAATCATCGCTTTATTAGGATCATCATATGCTTGTACTATGTTGTAATCATTAACACTTGCACTGAACCCAAATTCAGTGGGATCCCACTCAGAAAGTATGCGACTTTTGGTTCTATGGATCTGTCTGACCTCTCCAGTAGCAGGATTCCACAATAAAAAGTCAGATATGTCATCCTCATTGATTCCAACACACACCAAGCCATTGCAAGAACCCACGATCCAAGTTTCCGATAAGGAAGCTAGTAAAGGCGGGTTTTGAAGTTCACGGACATGCATCTCACAATCCATCAAACTTAAGTGCAAAGGATCCGATGCGCTATACTGATTCCAAATAAGAAGCGAAGGGGTTTGATGAGGGAGGTTTTCAGCCATGAAAGATGAAGATGGGGACTTGATGAGATTTTTCCAATGTTTGCAGACGCATTGAAACCTGATTAGGGATCTCACTGGAAGTCCTTGGAGAATTTCGTGGACGACTTCTTCGGGAAGATGTGGCGTGTGGCGACCCATTAACATCTGCTTCTTCATAATGCTCGACTTTGAAATCTATCAAAAGAAAGTGAAAGAAATCAGACGCTGAAAATCAAAGCTATATAACTACGATTTTAGTTATCAGATTGAGAAGAGACCTCGCAGGGGAAAGATCGATGGGCAAGTTTATATTTCCATTCCGTGAAGAGTGAGAACGTATTATAACCATACTTAAAAAAAAGTATTAGAGACGGAATTTAGCGATTTGCGACAGAATTTCCATCACTAATTCCGTTTCTAATCTGTTAGCGATGGAAAATATTTTGTCCCTAAAAAAGACTTTACTAATTCTGTTAGCGACAGAATTTTCGATTCCGTCGCTAATATAGAGAGGGAAATTCCATCTCTAATCTGTGATGGAAATTTTGTCACTAATTTGTGGAATTACCAAATGACATTTTTACAACAGATTAGCAATGGAATTTCCACCGCTAATTTTTGAGACGGATTAGAGACGAAAATTCCGTCACTAATCTTTGAGACAAATTATTCTGTCGCTAGTTTGTCCAAAATTACCTACAGAATTTTCATTGCTAATCCGTCACAAAATGAAATTTTTTTAAAAAGACAATAGAATTTTCATTGTGACGGAATTTCTATCACAAATCTGTTTCTAATCTTTTTTAAGTTTTTTTTCAAAAATAATTTTTATTATTATTTTGAATTTAACGATAAGTCAACCTTAACGACCTATAATGTTTAAATAACTAAAAGTGGAATTAAATTAATTACAAATAAAAACAATTTGAAACCAAATTATAAAATGATTGTAAGTTAACAACTACAAAAACAGCAAAAGTACTCAAGTGAAAATGTATATAATGTATCAAACAAACAACACAAATGTTTCATGTAGTCAAACAACCTAATAACCACCCTATTTTATGGTGTGCTATATCATCAACATCATGAGCTTCAATGTTTGAATTGTTGACTGCCCTAAGCCAAATATGCAACCCTTCCTGTTATTATATACCACTTGCAGCCTCTAAATATAGGTTTTCTTCTTCATCTAGCTGATTTGATTGCACATCACTTGGAGAATCTGTATTCGAACACCTCTAGATGCCTTAATCCTCATGTAATGATCCTATTAAAGAAAATAATGAGTACAAAAAGTCAAAATATATGAATAAATATAAAATAAAGGATGATATGTAACAACTAAAATGAATTTGACCGCTCAAGTTAACACAACAATAACAAGCAATCAATAACCCATTTCTCACTCAAAAATATCAATGACAAAAGAAGAAATGCATGAAACTTATATGAACTAATGAATTAAATTCAGTTTCCTTAAGCCAAGAGACTATGAACAAAAGCTTTAAATTTCACCTCAAACAAAACTATAAATATTAAGACTTAAATTTGCATAATGAAAAATACAACAACATATATACACGTACCTTTTTTGTTAATTACCTAGCTATATTGATACCACTTTGCTCCAAACTTGTCAACTAGTAATGATGGTCTCACAAAAATCTCAACAAGTAGGCCTGCTCCCAAAGAATCATTGAGAAATTTTACATTTTAATGTTTAATTGAACTAAAGAATAAGTTCATGTGTACAATATTACAGATGTAGGAATTGCAACCAGCCACTAGGTCCAAAATAAGAAAGGAGCTAGAGAAAAGAACTGCAAAGTATTCCATATACTTAATAGACAAATACTGTTAAATACAATGTATTGTTTGAAAAAATTATCGATAGTGTTAAATAGGAGTGTATTAACAGTTAATTATATGATCCATCTAGATTATTTTCAAACTGCATTCAAGAAATCAAGTAACTCAGTCTAAATGAGAACATTTTTTAGTGGTATGTGAAGTAAAAAGCTGCAAGTTATGGAGTCCAATACTATTTCTTAATAGAAGATGTACTTGTTCACTTATTTAGGTATGCTTTCTGTAAGTGTTGTATGGAGTAAAACCAATAATATAGTACCTTATTTATTTGAAGCGCTCTTCAATGATAAGGAACCCTACTTTCTAAGTTGTTTAAACCATTTAACTTGTTGGTTGTTACATCCTGGGACTTTTCTCTAAGTATTTTCCTCATCGTCAACAGCCCAATCAGACAGAAATGCCAGGGTATTCAAATAAAAATGTTCTATTTGTATCTTGTGAATCAGAATCAGAATCATAATTAGGCTAAGACCACAATATGGATACCAGTTAATGCGTAAAGTTATTTCAAGTTTGTGCAAAACGTCAATGGCACATGTAGAGCAAGCTTATACATATTGAAACCAAACAATCCATCTAGTATTCTAGTATTTCCTATTTACAATTAAAAGAAATGTGCTGTTTGAATAAATATCAATATCATAATTTAGTCAAAAGTAACAGCTAACAACAGGGTCATTATGGGATTTTTTCAAAAGCCACATTATGGATACCAGTTTAGCAAAACTAGTTCCGGAAGTTTAGCAAAATTTCAGAGTTCATGAACCACATATAACAACAATACTTTTACCATTTAGCAAAACTAGTTCCGGAAATTTTAATCCAGTAATAGCAGCAATAACAAGTAAACTCAGTACACTCTCACAGAGACAAGTTATCAGCTCGTTAATGTGACAATAATGACACTTGATAGCACAATCCAACAATTTTGTTTCCAAACAATTCAATACAATGCTAATTACAACAACAACAACAATTTCAATAGAACACAGAGCCAAACCAAGGAATAATGAATACCTTCACAAACTTGTTTCCAATTGAATATGATCACTGGTTTCAATATTCTAGAAGTGTTGACTCAAACCACAAGTTAAAAAACCAATAACAGAGGATCATCACAGTTCAAGAAAATGTGTTCAAAGCAGGATATATTTTTGGCAGACAACAAACCTCTATTGCTTAAGGTGATATTCTGCCAAAAAGTAATAATAGTTCAACAACAGAAATTATGCAGAAGAACAAAACTGCATCAATAACCTCAATCAAATGTAATAGGATCCGGTAAATTATAGGATCCAGTAAATTATTTTGCTACAAATTCAAATTCATCAAAAATTCCATCAAATGTAATCTAATTCAAAGATCATAAAAAGGCTAATTTTTTTTTATACTTTCTTGGGTCACCCAACTTTCGTTTCTCTGGGATTTGAAGTGAAAACAATGAGCCACAATAGTATCATTCTATGTAACAGACTTGAGTGGTTCTTGTCCTTATTTACCTAAGTTACCATCTATTTTGTTATCCTTATTCAGCATAGTCAAGAGCTCCAAAAACATTTTTACCTCTTTAAAGATGTAATAAATTTGAAAATACTAAAGTACAAAACAATATTAATAACTCCTTGCCTTTCTTCAATATTCACTTCATGCAGACAACAAAAAATAAGAAAAGAATCAACAATTAAAGAAATGACTACAAATAATTTTATAAGTTACAATTAACATGTTAGCATATATTGTACTAAACTAAATAAAGAAAAAAAAAAGCTCACCAAATCATATAGATGAGGAAGCCAATAACATTGAGGGGTTGACAGATCCTCCTTCATTCACTGCAAAATAGAAAGATGTGTATCTTATTTCAGAATGGTAACCTAAAAAACCAAAACTAATAATAGTTTCCAATACAGTATACCATGGAAAGGAAATTTCATATTTTTAGTGCATTCTTATTGTCAGAAAGATTGCAAAAGTTTATTTTATGTAGCAAAAAAAAAAAAATCCACATAAATCTTCATTTTCAACGATAAAAAAACGTTCATTTCCATCATATATCCTTTTTCTCAAAACTTTCTACAACTCTGACATCATTACAAAATTCTCATTGTCACAAATTGCTGCAACCCAAGAGGCCAAGCTCACAGAATAATATGTATCTTACTCCACTTGGATAAACTAATTGCAGGCCATATGCATTGAATAAGGATCTAACACTTAAAATCAACTTTAGTAGTCTAGCAAATAAAATGACAAAGGAATGATCAGAAACGAAGAGGGGCAAGATTTAAATTAAAAAGAAACAAACCAATATGGGAATTCGTGATGAAACCTGAATCCAACTCTTTCAACATGCTTGTTCATAGATTTGAAGGTTACAGAAGCACCTGAAAGTGACCAAGAGCTCCAATCACCTGAAAGTAGCGAGAACAGCGACTAGTAATTCAGATTCTCATGCTAATTGGTAACTAGATACAGGTAGTAAATCAAAGATCCGAAGTTCAAACTTCAAACCTGAAGAAGTCGGGATAGAGAGGAGAACACTATGAAGTTGAGTGGAGTGGGTGAGGACTTAAACTAGCTGAATCAGCGAGACAAGAGAGGGATTAATGATGGTGGTGACTGGTGATGGACTGATCGTTGCCGGAGGAAAGCCAGAGCAGGAGAGGACGATTGGATTTGGAGTCCTGGACAAAGCGGTGAGAGGAATTAGGGATTTCGGAAGTAAGGTGAGATTTGGGAGGAATTTTGATGAGGTCTTTTAGTTCTAAAAGGCGGGATATGGAGGGAATTGTGAAATTTTTGGATCAGGGGACACAGTGAAGATGTTAAATATTGGAGCCAAAATTTTCAGGTGTGAGGAATTTATTTATTGACTGGTATTTGTTTTGAAACCAAGAATGTTTGATAGTGTTTTTTTTTAAAAAGAATATATAGCTTTTTCACTTATGTCTCCTCATTTTTAATAGATTTAGGATATATTTTAAATATATTTAGAGAGTTATTTATTTAGTTTTTTTTTAATTTTGTCAAATTAGTCAATTGGATCTTATAATAGTAAATTATTTTTTTCGTATTTCATTTTATATACCTATATTCCTTCTTTTCTATATTAAGTTTTCCATTTTAATTTTTCGTTACTAAAATCTTACAAGTTTAATATTGTTCTCTCTAATTTTCCCAAAAAATAGATATATACTATTACATTTAACATTTTAGGTGCTTCAAAATGATAAGTCAAAATTTAATCCTATCTCATGTTTTGGGTGTGACGGTCTTCTCTAACTTGCTTATGGGTTCTTGTCAAGCCTGATCTTATACATTGTTGCCAAACTTGTAGGTTGACTCTTCGAGTTTATCATTTTTATGTTTCTAACTTAAAAAATTGTATTAACTCACTCATAAAAATGCGCTAACTTTTTTTCATTTTAATCATGCTTAATGGCTTTATATATGAATTTTATAGAAATTTAATTGTTGAGTATGATAAATTGTGAATATTGATGGATTTAATTTCAATCAATTGAATTTAACACATATTTAAATCAAATTATTGTCATTTATTATATTTTAATTATTTAATTATACAATAGTAATACCTATTTTTTTTTAATAATACTTATCACGATACGCTATTATGTCATTGTCTTGAGTTTACTTAAACTTATAGGTTTAATAACCTTGATCTTATATGATTATTCTATAACATATAAAATGATTTTAATAGATTATATGTTATGAACCAATTCTTTTGATTCAGTTTTAATTTCGACTTAATTTAATTTTTCATTCAAATTCAAAATTCCCTTTAACACTAGCTTGGTTAAGGACCATATAATTGAGGTGTATGCCTATACATCCATTTGTCATTTGTTATTCTATCAATATATTGTTGATTATACAATCCCTTCTTCATTTATTAAATTAATTTTTAAATGAGAGTAGTCCATATATTATCATTAATTCTAATTTGGCCAAAAAAAAAAAAAGAATTCTAAATGATCAAAATTTGAAAATTTTCAATTTAGCAACGGCATTAGTGATAGATTAGAGACGAAAAGTATCAGAGATGGAAATTAGAGAGAATATGTGAATGTTTTGAAAGAATAATGGTATCTAAAGAAAAAGAATCATGGTTTCTCACATGCTAAATAATATATTTAAATTATCATTTTATTATATTTAAATTTAAAGACTAATTTCATGATGAAAGTATAATGAGAAATATAATCTTAATAACTTGTATACTAGATAAGGGTTTGTACAGAAAATATACAAGAGGAGTATTAAGGCGTATTAAATGTGATAATTATACATCCTAATTCCTAAATTAACTCCTATGATTATGCTTAATTGCAGTAATCAACTCTTTTTTTTGGTCCATGGTGCCCTTAGTTGGTCTCACTACTACGAAAAGGGGCTATAACCTCCCAAATTTGGCACCTTTAACGTCCCAAAATGGGGGGACGTATATACTGGGGGCATAATAAGTTGTAACAAAAGACGTCCCAAATGATAGGGACACCTAAAATCCCCCAGGGTGGGACTTTAGGCATCCCAAATGACATTTGGGATGCCTAAAGTCCCACGCTGGGGGACTTTAGACGTCCCAAACTTTAATTTGGGACGCCTAAAGTCCCCCCAGGGTGGGACTTTAGACCTCCCAATTCTTAATTTGGGACGTCTAAAAGTTAGGTTTTTTTTATACCATAATTTACATTCTGTATTACCCAACGAATTCAAATTGCAGAAACAGAATAGAAGATGGATTCATAAACCACACTGTCCATTACAAACTGGTAAGGACATCCAGCACTACAATCTTTACTATATATACATACAATAACCTTTCATACAACCTACTACTATATATATCAACAAAAAACAACCAGAAAGTGTCAAAACGCTGTCATCACACAACTACAAACTGATATAAAATAAAAAGTTTACTGCTCTATATGTTAAAGAAGATGTCCAGCCAAAAGATCTCTGATCAAATCAAGGTCTTCACGTAGGTAGGCATCTTCATTATCAAAAATCTGAAAATTAGAAAGTAAGCTTTGATGAAATGAATCTCAAGCAAATGAATTAATTAGCATTTCGATTAGAACACCAAAAATATTATCATTTGAGAATAAAGAAGCGATTACCTTTTCAAAATCGCTAGTAATTCCACTTTGAGTTATGTTATACATATAAAGTATAACATAATATCCGCATTCAGTGTTGCCAGGTTGCCGAGGGCACTGTAAATCAAAGGGATGCAATTGGTTGTTAAAATCAATAAAGGTATGTCTAAAAGGACTGTCAATGAAACAATTAGGTAGGATCGAATGTACTTACTATCGGATAAAACCACTTTGGCTTTTTAACAACTGTACCCTCGCGTGACCCACCTAGGACTCTATGTTTGACAAGCACTATCATGAAAAGCAAAATGAATAGAAATTAGAACCATTCATTTTTTTTTGGTTGTCAATGAAATACAAACAGAATAACTTACATGTCGAAGACGGATTTTGTATCTTTGTCTGGCTTTTTACTCAAGGGATCAAACCAATAGACTACGTTGCGGCGGGGACATATAACACACAAACTCCAGTGGTAACTTTAACAACATGTACACATTAAAATGAAGTTAGATGAGTGAGAAGACAATTATTTATTAAACTTCTTAAATTGACAAAATGTAAATACGAACCGTTGGACAATGGGTGCTAGATAACAACGAAGTTTGGTTTGTGCCATTGCGTAGCCGACATAGTGAGTCCTATGCGCCACAGTACAAGTATCCCCTGTCGTATTCGCAGGACATAAGAATCCATACCAATCACGTCTTTCCATGTTTGTGTAGAGATCATGGAAGGTGCTATAATTGAATTAAAATAAGGAATCAATTATTGAATGTATGAAAACAAAAAACCACTAAATGAATTCTATGGGAAAATTGAAAAAAAAAACTTACCGGACTGCAAATTTCACCCAGCCTGCATCTATCTCCTCCAACCTGATAAACTGCTTGAGATCTGTATTATCAATTGTGTAGGGATACTCCACTTGGCCCACAATCCCTGGAGGCATCTTCAAGTCAATCTGTTTAATGTCCTTGTAGATCTTTTGCAGCCGTGCTAAGTAAGGCCATTTGCTCGCAGCTTCGTCATCCTTTTAGAACATCAAAAAACAAATTATTATTAGGATGCCAACAGATTTTTAGTAACAGTAAGGTAATTCCTATCATTGGAGGTGTTGCGTCTGAACCAATAAGATTGCGAGGCCAAAGGATGAAAGATCCTATCGCTTGACCTAACGTGCCAACCTCTGGATCAGGAACAGGGATGGCTGTACCTTCTTCCCCCTTTCTAACACTCGTCACATTCACCCTATGAAAATCCTCCGGAATTTGCTGATGATGGTGGGTGGTAGCACGTGTGTGAACAAGAGCATCAGCAACAACACGCAACAGTGGATCATCCAAATAGAGGGTGCAAGGGTCTCCCGACACTGGAGTGGGAGAAGGGTCGCCAAGTGGTTCCTCCAGAGGGTTGTAACTTCCTCTGGTGCTATTGAAGGCAGGGGATTCCTGAGTTCTATGCTCGTCCCTTGCCCTTTGCGCTTCGAACATCTTTGCCATTTCAAGTTGAAGCTCTGGCAACAGCTCTTGTCGGAGCTTGTCGCGAAGGTTGGCCTCGATCTCTCGTTCGAGGTCCTGTCGAATCTTGGCCACAACGTCCTTACTAGGTCCAGCTTGTGACGAATAACGTGGGTCTCGTCCAAAATACCTCGTAACACTAACTCCCCGTGTCTCTCCTCGAACACGACCAAGGTCATCTGCCTTCCCAATAGCCGTTGACAAGATGTCCATCCGTCTACTTGGATTGAATGAACCTTGGCTACTTTGCTCGTCCAGTTCATCCTATAGCATACAGTTTATCGTAAATGTATCGAAACCACTCGCGATATGTAAAAAATTAGGTACTTATGGTATAACTACTTACAATCCTCGCAGCAACCTCAGCAACAGTTGAATTTATGTACTTCCCATCCTTAATCCTCCCAGCTTTCCATTTTTTGTGATGTGGAGGAGGTGCAGGGGCCTGGATAACAACGCTAGGATCAGATTCCGCTGCTTCCTTCATTTTGTCTGACTCTTCTTGCATCAATTGCCGCTCAATCTTCCGATATCCACCGCGAGACATGAAATGTTGATATTTATTTTCTGCTTGCCTCTATGTATTTGCTGCACTTAATTTCTATGAATGAAAAACAACAAAAAATAAATCAACGATATAAAGTATATCAAAATTACAAGTTCTTTATCATGATGACATAAATCTTACCAAAAACTCAGGATATGCTCGTGATGCCGCAAACAACCTCCAGTCCTCTGGAGACAAATATGTATACTGTGCACATGGATCCTTATCCCTAAGGGCCCCTCGAATGTACCGTGCTATTAGCTTATTCTTGAAACCTTTCCATCATACACGAACCTCATCCATCCAGTGCTTATACATCTCCTTGGTGTCTGGGACATCGTATGTTTGCTGCAAGGTAAAACATAAGATTATTATATTTGAAACAATAAGAACAAAGCTACAATGCATCAAAACTTACATACCAAAAGTTGCTGCCAAATCATGTCTTTCGTTTTTGGGGGAACCAATCTCCAATTATCGTAGGTAATACGCACTTTGCTTTGAGCCAAAAGCCCTACGTAGCTAATGAAGTGGTCTTCCTCAGGACCAACTGGATTCAGATTGTCATCGAAGTCTATATGCAGCCTTTCCTGTTGATGTTCATGACGTGCAACTAATGCTCCCATCTTTGTACAGCCTCTAACCCTCCTTCTTGCAGGGGGTTCATCTCTAGGCCTTTCGTCATTGTTAGAGTTTTCGTCATCTCTATGCCTCTCGTCATCACTAGAGTTGTCCATATTCCTGTTAACACAAAAAGCATCATCAGAAACGTAAATAAATTGCAATAAAATCGAAATAAACTAAGCGGGAAGTAAAACAGAAAAAACACACAGTTCTCGTTTATAAATTAAGGTCTTACTCTATATTGTTTCCCATAGTCCTTCACCATGGTCATTTCTTACAGCATATTCATCGTCATCTACCAGTTCTACTTCATTTGTTCAAGGTGGAGTTGTTGTGAAAGGTGGTGTGTCATCAAGGTTGAAGGTCGGATCACTATACTTCTATTTTTTACTTTTAAGGACAATGGACATGTTCTTGCTCGCAAGATCGGTGACATAAAACACTTGTTTCGCCTGGCTTGCTAAAATGAAGGGCTCGTCTCTATAGCCAACTCTTCGAAGATCGACTGAGACAAATCCAAATTGTTTATCTATTACCACGGCATTATTGCTAACCCACTTACATTTGAATAAAGCAACTTTGAACTTATTGTATGCCATCTCCCATATTTCTTCTATAACTCCATAATAGGCCATAGATGTTAATATGGGGTTTTTGTCTCTCGAACTGGAAAAGTGCATAGATTCAGCTTCTACCATGACCCCACTATTTTGCATGGTACTTCTGTCATCTTGCTCTTTGGTATAGAAAGAATAGCCATTTATATCATAACCGGTCCAAGTAATGACCTGAAATGAAGGCCCTCAAGCTAGCCACTCGATTGTCTCAGACACACCGATCTTGTGCAAAACCTTTTCCTCGAACCACTACATGAATGTCTTGTTAATGACGAGATTGATGATGTTATTGGCCCTGAAATTTGTTAAGTGCGAAAGAAGTAAATGGAGTTGTTAATATCGAATCCGGAGTTGTTAATGGCGAGATCGGTGGTGTTATTAGCCCTGAAACTTGTGAATTGTAAAAGAAGAATTGAAGTTGTTAATAACGAATCCGGAGGTGTTAATTCCGATAATCATGTTGTTATTCTGAAGTGGGCCTAAAGTGCTGAAGGGCATTTTCGTAATTTGGCCGAAATTTTAAAATGCCAGATTCCTCCTTTTTCTGACACCTGCCTGATCCATCTTTTCTGAATTTCGATGTACTGATTTGTCCTTTTGATATTTTGAGTGTAGTTTTTTGGAATTTTCCCTATTAAATAAGGGCATCTTAGGAAAATAAATAAGATTAACTAATTTAACTACTATTTTTAATTTCTCCAAAGTTAGGTAAATATGTCCTATAATTAGGACCGGAGAGAGTAGTACTTTTACGGTAGAGAATGATGTGTGTTGAGGTTCCTTCCAGGAGACAAACAACCTTGCCAACACAAGGAAGAGAACATAAATCAAATCCCAAAAAACACATTTATTAAGATGCACGTAAACCTTTATCCTCTAAGCCGCAATAGAGATTAGTCGCAAGCCCCATATTAGCTTGGGGATACCTTGGAAAATTCAGAAAAAAAAAACTATTTGTACACTCTAATCATACTAAAACGCTTGTTTTTCCTTAGTGTTCCAAAAAGAAATTTATTTGTACTCCATGCATACATATTCAAATATTTCTATACGTTAAATATATTTATTTAAAATATCAACATAAGATATATATATATCTCAAGAATTTATATCTTTCTAAAGTTGAAATTGTAAAACATTATTCTTCTAATTAATTTTTAGACCTTACTACTGTTATAAATAGTTAATTATAAATAGGTTATATATGTGTGTGATTATTATTAGGATGATTTTGTAGGTGTTTAGCTTTCAGGTACAATAGTGTTGTACAAGATAGGGAACTATATATATATATATATGGACCAGTTGTACATATCAATTTTATGAATAAGAATTACTTCTTCCGGTCCTAATTATAAGACAAAGTTGATTTTTTTGGAGAAATTAAGGAAGCCAATTAAATTACTTTAGAGTGTTTATATTTTTAATATCCTTACATTATATATTAGTTTAGTAGTCAAATTAATTAGTTTGGAGAAAAAAATAGAAATATAAAGACACTACAGTAATTTAATTATCTTCCTTAATTTCTCCAAAAAAATCAACTTTGTCTTATAATTAGGACCGGAGGGAGTATAATTTTTCCCACTTCCTTTCGGGGCATGTGCAATGTGGGTTTTATGTTGTGAAATTGTGTCGACATGTTAGGGCCATTGTGTAACATGTCAATGTGATGTGAATTGGGCTGATTTGGTATTTCCAATGGATTCCTTGTGAAAATTTATATAGGAATGGTGTTTGATATGAAATTAGAACCAATGGAAGCATAGGTGCAAAAACTGAAATTCTGTCCAGTGTGTATTCTATTATGGTCAGTCTGTTTGTATTGACGTTTTGAATGGGTAAATGGTCTCTAAAAATTCTGAAACTTTCCAATCTTAAAGTTCACATTCCAAGCTTAAAAATGGACATAACTTTGTGTCATTTCGTTTTGTGAGTTGGGAGTTATGGTTGTCCAATGTTTGATGTCGAAACTGGAATCTGTTTTGGAACAGTGTTGGGTTTTGTGTAATTCTATATTTTTGTGGTTATGTACAACCTTGATTCATATTTTTCCAGTGAAGAGGACTTAAATAGCTTTCAATAGACTTTAGGATCACCTCATTTTGATTTTTCTGGAATTAATTATAATTTTTTGAAGTTTCCTTGGCTGCAGCCAAAAGTCCTTGGTTGCGCCCAAAACTTTCTATGCACATTTTGGCCGCTTGGCTGCAGCAAACCCTTGTTTTCAGCACTTTGTGATTTTGAAAGGTGATTTCCAACCTAGTACTTCCCAATCCTTTAGGCTTTCGTTGAGCTTATTATAGCCACCTAAAGGTTGTGAATGATAACCAACTTTAAGTGATATGAAAGTAAGGATTTGGATTAGAGATTAACCCTATGTCCTTACTTTGGTTATAGGGTTCAATATTCATTCTGATTGTGAGTAGCTGGTGCTGGAGCACACGTGGAAAGAATAAGGGTAGGAAACTTACCTCTCCTGCATGTATTTGATATTTGTGTTGGGGTATTGATGTATGTTATTGCTTTGCTTGATTATGTTAAACATATATGAACTATTGAAGCCATATTTCAATTTATGCTATGGCCATAAGTATGTTGTTCGAAACGTTGAGCTTGCAGATTTGTCATTGTGTGAGCATTAGATATATAATGCAAGCATGCCATGCATTAAACACATATTTTGCATGCATATTGGTATTATTTTCCTACTGAGATTCTCTCGAATTTCACCCTCCCCTACCAACAATTTAGACAGGACAAGTGGCTTATGGAAAGATCAAGTATCATGGGCGGCTAGGACTCCTTCGGGATGAGAGTTTGGTAGTTGGTTATCTATTCGATTAGGATGACTGTATATATTTGGGATATGTATTTAGATATTTGGATATTTGGATGAGTATTGGTTATGTATTCGAGATGGAATTATGTAATCCCCTAAATCGAATTTTGTATACCCTTTTAATAAAGGTATGAACCCGGGGTTTGCCAAGATTACTGTGGTGCACTCTGATATATACTAAATGTGATTTATCCGTGTGAAGTAATTGTATTCGAATGTGAATATGAGACCAGGTGAATTATATTTTGAAAGATATTTGTGGAAACCCTATCGGGAAGATGGGATTTTAAATGAGTTTGTTTATCTGTTGGTCTCTAATTCATGTTAATCATGTATTTCGAATAATAATTACGGAGAGGGTTGCACCAGAGCCCATAGTCTAAACAAATTAGGCGGGTAAAGGTTAAACCCGACCCGATTCCTTCCTTATCCAAGAACCTTCTTGAAGCTCAGCCTCTGTCTGATATCTAAATCCACGATGACGCAAGAAGTCCAGAAGAAAACGATGGTGATTCACCGTTCCAATCACCATTGATTTGTTTTGGTTCATCGGCCTCCTAATTAGAACTACGCTGGAAGAATGAAATGGCCCACCGCTCAACTCGTTTTCTCTGTCAGATCGTGAATCGCAAGGCTTCACCGCTTAACTTGCTTTCTCTGTTAGATCTGGTAGATTACTAGAACCGCTCAACTCTCCTTTTGCGATAGATTGAGAATTCAAAGGCTCCATGTTTCAAATTGCCTTCTGTGCCAGATTGACGATTGACCTCATCAGACCAAGCAAATCTTGCTTTCGCTCTCTAATCTTTGAAGCACAATAGATTCTCTCACCAAATCGCTTCCATCATCTTTGAATTTTTTTTTTGCTTGGATCTAATCATTCTTGAACCAATTACAGCAAGAACGAATATCAAGAATCTCAACTTTAAAGACATCATCTCTGACATCACGAGAAATGGCAAAATTGACTAGCTCCACCGGATAGAAAAACCTCCAACAATTAGAAGAATCAGGTACTTGATTACAATCATCCTCTTTTCTTGCATCCAGCCGATACTCAGGCTGTTACACTCATGCCATAACTACTGAATGGATGCCAGAATTATTCAATGTAGAGTAGAGCCATGAAGCTCACACTGCATGCCAAGAATAAACTTGGCTTTGTTGAAGGAATTTGTCTTCAGGATGATCAAGAACTACATCTCTAAAGCCAATAGGATCAATGTAACTCAGTAGTTCTATCCTAGCTAATCAATTCCGTTGAAAAAAGACATTGCAAGTGGAATTGTCTTTTCTCTTAACTCTCGGCCGGTATGGCTTGATCTTAAAGAGAGATTCGACAAACGTGATGGTGCAAGAATTTTTCACCTCCACTGATCTATCAATTTTTTGAATCAAGGAAGTATGTGAGTATCTACCTATTACATAAAACTCAGAGAGCTTTGGGACGAATATGCTACAATTATGCCAATCCCAGATTGTCAATGCAACACTTCTAGAGAATATTCAAAGATAGTTTAAGAACAAAGGTTATTCAGTTTCTGGTTGGCTTGAACGATTCCTTTCAGCAAGTACGGAGCCAAATTTTGCTTATGGCCCCTCTTCCCACTTCTAACCAGGCCTATTTTATGGTTCTGCAAGAAGAATCCTAGAGGCAAATTATTTTCAACAACTCTATCTCTACCCCTGATGGATGTATCATGGCGTCCAATGCCTCTAGAGGAGGACGAGGATGAGCTCGAGGATGTGGTAGAGGACGATCATAGGATGTTTGTACCTACTGCAACAAAAAGGGAAATCAACGTGAAAATTGTTACCACATTATTGGCTTCCCTCCAAATTTTGGCAAGAGGCAACAAGAGGATCAAATTAACCATACCACTACTAAGGATTTTGCTAAGATGACTTGCATACCAGAACCCACAACAGTTCAAAACTCCAAGTTCACTTCAGAACAATACAAGAAGATACTTGAAATTCTTCAATGCGAATTTGATCCAAATGAAGTGGTAGTAAGCATTCAAGCCACATCTCCAGGTTTGTGTTCAAACTTACTTGATAGTGACTGGATTTTAGACTCAGGAGCCAGTTGTCACATAGTTAATATTCTAAGCATGTTAGATAAATGTACATTATATACTGGACCTCCAAAAATAGTTAAAATCCCAAATGGACACAAGATTACAGTCACTCATATAGGAGAAGTGAATATTACATAACACATTTCTTTAAACAATGTTCTATATGCAAAACAGTTCCGCTATAACCTTATATTCGTTAGTAAATTTGCATTAGACAACATGTGCATTGCATCCTTTTAGCCTAACCTTTGTGTATTACAGGATATGATGAGTGGGATGATCAAAGGGACTGGTAAGCTTACAAAAGGATTGTATTTGCTCAAACAAGATAAGAGACATGGGAAATCACTTTTGATGAATATGGCATGTAAAAGTAGTTCTGTTAAGGGCACTCTTTAGAACAACATATTAGGACACGCAACACTAGATGATATGAAGTACTTGGCTGATGTGCAAGTTGACTTGAATAATTGTGATGTTTCTGTTTTAGATAAAAATAAATGTGATGTCTGTATGCAGGCTAAACAATCAAAATGGTCTTTTCCTCAAAACTCTTCCAAGAGTCAGTTTTATTTTCAATTGTTACATATGGATGTTTGGGGTCCTTATAAGACACCAACACACCAAGTTTTTTGATATTTTCTGACTATAATAGATTATTACTCACGTACTATTTGGGTTTTCTTAATGAATTCTAAATCTGATTCTGCAAGATTCATGAAGATATTCATTACATATGCTGAAAACCAATTTCTACCAAAATCAAAACAATTGGAACTGATAATGGAACTGAATTTGTTAATAAAGAAGTTGGGGATTTTCTGGAAACTAAAGGAATAATCACTACTACAAAAAAGCAAAGTTGTGGTGCTTATAATTGCATTAGCTATGGCGCTAGAGAAATGCCACCTATCTGGACGCTACTAAAAAAAGTTGTGGCGCTTGGAAGCGCCATAGATTTTTAATTTTTTTTAAAAATAACCTCTTGTGGCCCCTGGCCAACTAGGCGCCACAGGAGGTATCCCTCTTGTGGTGCCTCCTTGGCCAGGCACCACAGGAGGCCTCCCCTCCTGGGGCGCCTGGTTGGCCAGGCGCCACAGGAGGCCCCCTCTCCTGGGGCGCCTAGCTAACCAGGTGCCACAGAAGCCAACACCTCCTGGGGCGCCTCCTCACGTAGGCACCACATGAGGTGTTTTTTTTTGAACTCTTCGTATTGGTTTTTTTTAGCATATTTTTTCCTCATTTTTTTGGGGTTCTTCGTATTGGTTTTTTTTAGCATATTTTTCCTCATATATATCTCCCATGCATATATAATTATAGTCTGTAAGGTTTAATAAGAACAATGATAGATAACTTTAAAATGATACCAACAAATGATTAATTAGCTAAAGTAGTACTAAAAGTTGTTATACAATATATTGTAAATCTAGCTGAATGAAATACAACAAATTCAACTTCAACAAACATGCATGACACAAAAATTGACAATTAGAAACAACACAAAAAAGACCAGCTAGTGAATTTAATAGTATATATAGCTATCCAGAGATTTGCCTAAACACATATTCACACCATTCCTCGATCACTTCATTAACCTGATGGTCTGTCAAAGCGTCACAACGTTGATCTTCATAATACTAGAGATAGATACAATCAGACACAAGTTAGAATGAATTAAAATCAGTAAAACATAATTTTCAAGCACTAATTTAATTTCATTAAAACATAATATGAAGTGCAACTAAATGACTTACTTTTTGAGGAATAAATGGCTGATCATGCATAATAACATCCTTCATAAATTTCATGATATAGTACCCATAATCATTGTCATTGGGTTAGAAAGGGCATTGCAAAAATATAATGCAATATTTAACTCTGTTCATGAATAAAAAATGTTTAATAACAAAGTCTAAGTAAAGTCAAATATCAATACCTGTATCTTCTTCCAAGGATAGCTAAGGCGGGGGTCAGTAGCTTTAGAATAGTTTAATGAGACAGACGACCGATACGCAGTCAATGCGCTAACAAAACAAATAGAAACTGATTAATTTTGGTTATTCAATCATGTACACAAATATTTATACATAGACATGTATACTTACCTATTGATCAATAGTAACATATCAAAACGGTCTTGTGGAAGATCATTTTTAAGAGGATCCATATAGTAAATACGAGGGCCTGAAGGTTCCGCTAGATTGATAACGATCAATATCCAATGGCGCCTAAAATATATTTTAAAATTTTTTTTAACAATCATGTTTTGATAGAAGTTAAACAATAAAAACAAAAATTGTACCAATAATAACTTACCCCGCATTATACGGCACTAAAAATAATGTATTTGGTGTCGCTTTCTTGCTAAAATAATCTTTCAGCTCATTAGACTGCGCATTTATATCTACTTTACCCTTATGATGACCAACGAGAAAAGGGTTGACAAATGTGAATTGGACCCTATGTGTATCCATTAGAACGTCATGGTCCAAATGCCTGGTATAAAACATACAGTGTCATGAGAAATAAAAGAAATGGAACGAGAAATATTAATAACAGTGATAAATGATGATAGTGAAGTACCTTATCTAGATGTTGATAGCCGAAGCACTAACTGTAATATCCCAAATTTTGATTAAGGGATAATCATGATTATTAATGATAATTATGAATTTATTGGAATTATTATGTAATTTATGACTATATTAATTAATGTCATAATTAGTGGAAATTGGAAATATTGGTGCATGTGAGTGGTATTTAAGATCAAGGGTTGTGATTCCTTGACCGTGGGTTGGATTCCTATGTGTTGTGATGTGGTGAGCTCATTGTGGGAATGCATGAGATGTTGACAAGTGGCAATATGGGGGTGGTTGGATATGAGCACATGAAGACAAAGGACAACTTTTTGCTCCTCCTCTCCATTCCTTTCTCTCTCTCGTGCTCTCTCTCTCTTTTCTCTCTCTCGTCAGTTTTGTGCCAAAGGAAGGAAGGAAAAGCTTGATCTTTGGGTAAGTAAATGATCTCCATTGCTCAAACACCATTCTTAAATGTTGATCCTTGAATCATGGGCTTCATTTTGGTGTGTATAGTGTGGCCATTTGGTGCTGATTTGTGCTACACGAAAATCTGGAAAGTGGTGAATCAAAGAGTGTCTTTGGAAAAGTGAAAGAGGTAAGGGAACCCAATCTATCTATCTATGTTTTATACCATTTGAAGTAGTTTATAAATTCTGGGAATTATGGCCTAATCATGAAAATGAGTGCCATTGTTCATTTGGTATGTTTATGGCATGAGAATGACATTTTGGAATGAGTTTATGTTAGATAGATTGATTTGAGATTGAAATATGATGTTAGGAAGAAATGGGAATTTTGGTGAAATTGTTGCCCAAAACCCAAAGCATGATAATGGAGTAGGATTTTGATGATTCTGAGTATTCCATTGAGTTTATTGGGTGTTTTTGTGTGGGAAGGGCTTTGGGTTAAGTTTTATGGGCATAGGAATCAATTGGGCAAAGGTTAAGGAGAGTGCCTCTGTTCTGCGTTTTCTGCTATCTGAGGGATTCACTCTAGTAGGGAGGGGTCTGCTCGAGTGAAGGATGAACATCACCCGAGCAGAGATGGGTCTGCTCGAGTGAGGGATGAATATCACCCGAGCAGGGATGGGTCTGCTCGAGTGCGGTAGTGCAATTCTCGTTTCTTGCTTTCTGTGTTCTTATCGCACTCTCTGGGTCATAGCAAGCATAGCCTCACTCGCGAGTGAGGGATGAACATCACTCGAGTGAGGATTTTGTGCTCGAGTGATGAGTGTATTTGATACCAAAGGGCTTGCTTCTCGGGTTGTCACTCGCGAGTAGGTGCACGGGTGTGCCTTCTCACTCGTGGGTATGGGCACCGTGCTCGAGTGAGCCGTGTGTGCTCGAGTGAGCTTGTGCTTCTAGTGTGGGATGGTGCTCTCGGGCGTGTGCTTTCTGTCTCACTTCCTTGTGCTTGAAGTGATTTCCGTACGTGTGCTCGAGTGAGGGCGTTTGTGCTCGAGTGAGCCTGCTTCTGAAAACTCCCTTGTGCTCTCGGGTGTTCACTCGCTGCCTCTCACTCTCTTGTGCCCGAGTGATGTCCGTACCATCACTCGAGTGAAGCCGTTTTCACTCGAGTGTCCGTACATCTGTGCTCGAGCATGGTCATCTGTGCTCGAGTGAAACAGTGTAAAACCTCAGTTTTGTGCTTCCAAAAGGGGATCTTTGGGATAGTTCTTCCTACCCTTTAGGAGTGTTGTTAGGGGTATTTAGTGACTCTAAAAGAGCAATAATGATAACCAATTAAGCATTATAAAGTGAATTAAGTCTTAGAGTAGGGAATAACTCTTCGTCCTTAATTGTGAAAATAGGATTTGATATTTGCCTTCCTCGGGAGAGACCGGCGCTAGGACACGCCCGGAAGAACTCAGGTAGTGACTTTTCTCTCATATCTTGTATGATGTTTTGGTATGCATATCTTATCATTGAACTTGTGAAATGTGTGCCATGGTCCATTACGGCGCGAGCAGGTCAGCGTGAGCCGTATAGGAAGTGACAGTGGTCATCTCTAGTTCGGCCGTTGGACTGCCGTCGTAATCGACATGGATCTTTGTGAATCCGACCCGTGGGGGCGGCGTATGTGAAAACCAGCCGTGGGCTGTGTGTGTGTATCTTGCCTATGTGGCTTGCGAATATGATATGCTTTATATGGATCCCAGCTGTGGTGAATTATACTGTGTTGACTGTTGTGATGCAATACAGCGTGAGCAATCGTCAGGGATGACATGTGTCATACTAACCATTGTCGCTGCAATTGCCGTTGTAGTTTCTTGTGTGGACGATGATTTGATTACATGCATTATTGTTGTACATTATATGATTGACTTGTTACTACGGGGATTCTTTAGAATCTCACTCTCCCAAAATTAAACCTTTTAGACAGGGCCGAAGGATCGAGAGGCAAGCGGGCGACGAAGAGTAGTTAGAGCTCCTGTTTAGGAGTATATTTTGGAATTTATGGTTATCATTGTATATTTTGGAATTGTATATATAGATTTTGTGTAATCCCCAAGTTAAGGGTATTGAATTGTGGCTTAGTGCCTTTGTAAATCCCTTATCTAATGAATGGAACCCGAGTGAGTCGGGAATTTATGTGCACTCTGATATTTGTATATGGAATCCACCTGTTCAGGCCAGTATTGTTTTGTATTGAGAACTTGAGACCATTGTGAATAAGTTTTGAAAAATGTTTTTGCAAATCCGATTTTTGGGCAAATGAGTATCTTATTAAGTCCCAATTTCATTATGGTCTCTAATTACAACTTAATTATGAGTTTAAGAACTAAATCCCGGCCAAAGGTGGGAAGGGGGTTACACTAACCCAATCACAAGCACATATGTCTTGCACGACCTCGGCAGTAACATAATCAACTAGACCACTAACACTGTAGATATGTCTTGGAATACGTAATTGCACTCCTCCCTCACCGATCAATTGTGGTGCAATCGATATTAATTAATCAAGAAATGAGGTCTGTCTTCTTCTGCTCTATTGGCTAGCCGATGCTTTTGACTTGGGTTGTGTTGTTGAACACTTTGAAATCTTACCCTGCGCAAATCAGAAAATTAAATCATAGTTTGAGATGAAAGTTCGAAGGAAAAGTGCAAGAAATTTTGAATGAACGACCTTTTCATATGGTTCGATAAGACCTATTGGCCAAGCAACATAGCCACCTACAACATCTGCCACCTTTTTTTGCTCATCCCGATACGGGATCGGTAAGAGGGCGTCTTCGTTCAAGCAGACGTCAACCCTCACCCGGAGTGTGTTGTAGGGCAACGGTGAATTGTGCAGTATGTCCTCACCAGTGTTGTAGGCAGTACCCACTGCAACCGCGTGCTTGGATGCTTGTTCGACATATAGCTTGCATTGAAATTCGCCCTATGGAAAATAGATTTAATATGTTAAAGTTTGCTTAATTATAATTTAACATAAAGTTAAGTAGAAAAGAAATTAATTACCGAAGGAAAAGGGACTTTAGGCATGGAAGTGCAACTATCTCTGAAACTTGGGCTATCACAGAATGGAATATTTGGTGTTGGCCTACCCTGGACCAACTGTTGTATTTGCGTTGTTAACAACGCATTCTATTCTTGCATCAAAAGGAAGGTGTAGACTTCTATGAAACCTTTTCTCCTGTAGTTAAAATTGTCACCATTAGAATCATTCTCACCTTAGTTGCTGTGAATAATTGGCTCCTTTGTCAAATAGATGTACATAATTTTTTTTTTCAGGGAGATTTATATGAGGAGGTCTATATGACCATCCCCCAGGGATTTGAGAGAAGAGGTAAGAATGGTTATCAAGTTTACAAGCTTGAAAAGTCTTGATATGGACTTAAACAGGTAGCAAGACAATGGAATGAAAAACTGTCTCAAGCCTTAATTAAAGAGGGGTTTGAGTAAAGTAAGTACGATTATGCATTGTTTCAAAAATATACTAACAAAGATGTAGTATCCGTTCTTGCCTATGTAGAGGATTTGTTTATCATAGGTTGTAGCATGCAATCCATAAATATTGTGAAACAATTCCTACAAGATCAATTTAGAATGAAGGACCTTAGAACATTAAAATATTTCCTTCGTTTGGAAGTTTTGCGATCTGAACATGGGATACTCCGGAATGAAAGGAAATATGATTTAGAACTTGTAGAACATGCAAGTTTGGATGAAGCAGAAGTGGCATTGATACCTATGGAATAGAACCTGAGACTTCCAGTAAATCAAACAAAGGATGATTACTTTCTCCAAGATGGAGCCCCTTATAGGAGACTCGTTGGTAAGTTACTTTATTTAACATTAACTAGACTTGACATTAACTAGACTTGCTCACCAATTTCCGAGTTGAACCAGCTAGTCCAATCTGGGTTTCAAAACTCTGATCTACAGAGAGATGGAGCTAGACCAAAAATTTTAGTAGCACTCCATACTCCATACACATTAGGGGTGAGTATGGTGCCCAGTGGCTCGGTGTGCCCACCCTAACCCTGCAAAAAATTGCCCAGCCCAGCCCAGCCCTAAAAAATTGGCCCGAAAAAATTTTGGGCAATTTTGGGCGGGCTAATAACCGAGCAGGGCTGGGCATCGGGCAAGGGGTGCTGCCCTGCCCATTTGGCCCTGCCCTGAAAATTATGTTCATTTATTTAAAATATAAAATTTTATATCAATTAAATATTATTTCATATATATAGTTTTATTTAAAATATATAATGTCTATTGTATAATACTTTTCTGGTCATCTCTTTTTTGCCCTAGTCACTAAACACTATTTACAAGTAGATTTTTTCCTTCCTTCTTTACTTTGTGATGTATTAAACTATAGTTGCTTTTATTTTTTTTCCATATGCTTTATCATTTGATCAACTTTTGGGACATTGAATTGATGCAAACTACTTTGACTTTACTGCTTTAATTACAATCACTTTGTTTTCTTATCTATAACGGATTATGTATGTTTAATTTTTAAAGTATGGATATTTGTTAAGACATATGATAGTTTTTAAATTTCAAGACTCAAGTTATAAACTTATTTTGAAATATCCCAAGATGTGGAATCATGAAATGTATTTGAAGTTTATATTTCTTACTGCAAAGTTAAGACATATGGTATTGGTAACTATAAGAATATTCATAAAATTTATATGGAATTATTTTTTTCATATGTAGACAAGACAAGGCGTTATCACTTGGGCAGGGAAGCCCACCCTGCCCAGCCCACCCTTACCCAACCCAAAATGGTTAGTGCTTTTAGTAGGCAGGGCAGGGCCTTAGGCAGAAAAATGCAGCCCGTTCATTCTTCAGGCAGGGGTCTCGCCCTGCCCTGCCCTGCCCATGCCCACCCCTAATACACATCAAAACTAAAATTTCCTGGGATCATGTGGAGGAATGAAATTGTTGTTGATTCTTTTGGAAAGTACACACAAATCATATAAAGTGGTGGTGGCGAAAAGGAGATTGATGTTTTGTCCAAAAAAAAAAAGAAGATTGATGAAGAAAAATTTCATCAATATTTGATCAATATATATCATTACTCATGAGGTTATGATTGCTGTCCCTTCACACTTTTGTAATAATTTAAATCATGTTGAAAGTCTCGTACCAACATTTTGTTTGAAAAACTTGATCTTATAAAGTTAATTATTACCATGCAAATTTACTTTTGTTAGATTATTTTGGTGGAAATTAATCCTTCTCAATTTATATTAGTGATAAGTTGTGTTGCGGTTTAGATATGTTAATGATGAAAGGTAGGCATTCAATACCGCATGTTTTTCAGGGATTTAAAATCAATCAATATCAATATATAATAAAATTCTCTTCCCTTACGCAGAGAGGGGAAACAACTGTTCATAAGCCAAATATGGTATTGGGCTACGAGCCATCAGCTCCTTCTACAGTTCTGCAGCTGCCTCCGTGATTGGAATTTTACACTCAAGTAAGCGTTTGAATCCTAACAAGCCATTGAGCGGGTAATTCAAATTCAAATTCAAACTCACACATCCCACCAAATTGTTTGATGATATATTTATATTCTCGAATCACGCTCACCCTCCACATATTTTCCTTCTCTCGATGCTCCCTTCTTTTCTCTTCCCCGAAACCCTCTCCTTCTCAGCAGTCAGCACGTCTTCTTCTGCCTCTATTTTCTTATTTGCCCCCTCTGCTATTCCTCCCTTTGAACTCATCTCTCTCTCCAGTGAATCATCTACACTTCATTGTTGGAGGATCATGGAAATGGTACATGGCGTTTGTAGTCCGATTTTCTCTATTTTCCCCAAAGCTGAAAGCGCATCTGGCTTAAAAAAAAAAGAAAACAGAAATGAAAAGAGCGAATGATTCGACGTAGTTTCAAGCAGAGCAGAGCATTCCTTCAACACTTCCCACGGAAGTTATGTGTGGATGGCGTGATCCCACGAGCCTACGCGGCAGTACATAGGCCTGTTAACCGGCAATGCAGTGACCGGGTCGGGATACTGCCATGGAAGCTTCAGTGTCTTCATCTTGGTCGGTACTTTCCTCAACTAGAACCAAAACGCTGAGCAGAGTGTGTTATCCCGAATCAGAGTGTGTTTCGTCTCGCAAGATCGATGCCGTCCATTCCTTTGGCGATACAAAGCTATCCTAAACTAATTCTGCTTTACAAGTTTCCCGACGCGCTTCAGGTGGTTTGCAAACAACTTACTTTGCAAAAGTTTTAATTAATGCGATCTCTGATAGATGGGTTGTCTGAAATCGCGTCCAGACCAAGCGATTGTTCTCCTAGAGTTGGGGACATAGCTGAAGACAGACAAGGATCAGTATTTTCTACTTCTTCTTGCTCTTTCACCATCACTGTACATACAAAACTTTTGCAGAGGAAGTGACAAAGCAAGTGAGGTCGCTGTAGCAGAATCATTCGATATGAGATATGAGTGATGCATTTCATTGGCGTATGAACAGGCTACTGAAAAAGACGACACGCCCAAATAAAGAAAACACGGTTCAGAGCTTAAAGTTGAAGATTGATATACACATGGTGGTCAAATATTTTTTTTGCTAAGAACCTCTCTCCCTCAAGAACCCTTTCTACGCTGGCATACAATGATAGTGTCTTATGCAATGATAGAAACACTTTCCTCTTTTGAAAAAGTTGATGTGCGTGCTGTGTCTTTCAGGGTCTGTTTGGCATAAGGGATTGGTGGATGCATAAGTGAACGAAGAGACTGATGGTATTAATGACAAGAGATATCTAATTCTAATTTTTTTTAACAGAAGATTACCACATATCCGCTTGCATTCAAATTTGACAAGGTGATCTCACAGAAATTCAAGCAAGTTGCATGACGAGGAGGTCATAGAAGTTTCAGATTCCGGCAGATTTTCCATTAGTCACTTGGGCAGCAATTCCAAGTCTCATTATTCATGACTTAATGCTAGGTTTCACGTTCCTCAAGGAATAATGACATCACTGTGTTCTTTAATATGCTTCAGTTTTCAGGCTTAACACCACAACCTGACATCTTATTATAATGTTAGCTTCATAAACAAGAGAAGAAGATGCCATTTGTGGTAAATTATCCACTGAAATAGGTGTGTTTCTGGATTATCTTTTCTTGAAGTGCAGAACCACAAGAGAAGAAGATGCCAAAAGAATCAACATTGAGGTTGGAGGGTGTTCAAGCGGGGATGTATCTATCAGTTATTTATACATTTTGTTTAATCATAATCATCATTATGTTTCCTCTTCATCACAACGCCTTTTTCCCCCTCCCTTTCCAACATTGACTGTCTACATAAAGCTTCATAAGCTTAAATTTTTGGTGATTATTAAGAGAAGAAATGACAGCATATTTTCATTTCATTCCTTATTAAATTTTAAAAAAAAAAGAGAATAAAAAATAGTGCAATAAAATCCCCAAGATTAAGGAATCATATGACGTTGAGATTTCTAATTATCTCTAATTTATAGTTGTAATCTTAGTATCTCTAACTTATAACTACCTCTTATTATGTAGATGATTAATCCTATTTTGTATCCTACAATATTGGTGATGATTCTTTGTTTTGAGACCGATTCTTTTGTGGATACATGAGATTGATGTGATTTGCGGCTTTAGAGAACAATGAGACTCTTGATCCTTTTATTTTTTTGCGATTTCAAATCTCCTTCAAATCCCCTCTAAATTGCGGAAAAAGCCCTCCAAGATTATATTAAGATCAGATTTCTCTAAATTATGTACAAGAGGCTGGCAAAAATCAGTTCCAGAGGTGAAAGAAGGTAATTTTCGGATTTTTGGATCAAAATGACAATTTAGAATTTCAGGGCACTTTTCTGTAGTTTCCTCTGACATGTTTTACACTGAAAGTAGCGTCTAATATTACATAAAAATGCCCTTATTTCTGTCAACATTCCCATCGGCCACATGCTTTTTCAATCTCAAATGAGATTAAGATTAGTGGGTTACTTACTCCCTTTCTTTGTACAATATTGGATTTCTTTTATCCTTTTTGTTCACTCTCTTGAAAACTATACAATACAACATATTATAAATTAAAACAAATAGCATTGCTATGCATTAATCTTCAAAAAAAAAGTACACAAGTACACATATGCAGATATATCAAAATATATACTAATCATGGTTTTAGGTTATCTCATAATCCTTTTTCTCCTTTTCTTCTTAGAATCTCATCTCCACCTTCATGTTTATAAAAATAGATGGTCTAGATTTTATATTTTCTAAAACTATTATTTTAAACATAAATAAGAAAACTTAGACTGTTAAAATATGATATATACAATAAGTAAACTATTATAGATGGTCTACAAACAGATTTTTTGAAATGTAAATGTAATGTGTTACGTTGTTGTTCCTCTTTTGATTGAACTTTTTATATGAGTTATTATAGTTTGTTTGTTCATATTAAGTCTGGCTATTATTTATATTAATTTTTTCCTTTTCATGTAATATAAGCTTAAATTTGAAGAATGCAATCTTCTGTTTTGTATCCGTTGTCATCTTATGTGTAGTTTAATGGTTTAAATGCACTATTGTAATAAGCAATATTATTCAAGATGATGTAACTGTACTTATTTAAACACAAAATATATTGGTCTAACTGATTAAGTGCAAAATAGAGAGAGAATTTATCAGTATGCAAAAGCTCTTCGTGCAACGCACAGGTAACTCCTGCTCGTTATTTGAATTTTATTTTGCATTAGACTTGAAAGTTTAAGAGATTTATTATTAAGTTTTTAAAAATTAAAAAGATTCTCAGGATATGGTTCCAAATTTAGAAAAGGTTTAGATAATCTAGCCTTGTATAATTTGTTGTTCATACTTTCGTTGAAATAAGAATAAGAATTTATTCTAAAAATTATTTTAAACATTTTTAATTTTTCAGCTAAAACATTATTAATAAAAGTTATGCAAAAATAATTCATGGATAGTATTTTAATCAAAACGGTTAAATTACTCATCGCACTTGACCTTAATGTCATGTTCCCATGACCAAATAACAAATTAACACGGAGAAGATGCACACATGCAAATGTAATAATACTCTGCAATAAAAAAGGATAAAACACTTAAGAAAATTAAATTGTGATTAAATCTGTTAATTAATTCATTAATTCTCACAATCAACCTTTAACACAATTTGAACATAGATAATAAACTTCAGATCAATTCACATTCTAAAAGCTTAAGATCAGATGCAGAACATTATGTAAATAGAGAAATTTATCAACACAACAATAAATACTTGAGAAAATGACAGAAAAAGAATTTTGAAATTATAAAATCTCAAATCAAATTTGTTATCAAGAATTAATAAAGGAATGACGAAACTTAATAATCAATTTACAACTTATTTTTTGAAAAATACTTGATTTAAAATTTAATAATTTTAAAATTCTTTTTCTATCATTTTCCCTGAAGACTTTGATATGACAATTATATATTGAATGAAATACAGTTTCATAAGGTTGACAATTAAGAAGCATTATGTTGGTTTGGCCAAAAAAAAAAAAAAAAAGAAGCATTATTTTGGGACTTTGTAGCCCAATGACACTGCGCACTTCTCTTAATTTTTTCTTTTTTCTTACATGAGGTTGTGAGTTTGAACCCTCTAACAGGTGTGAGTTACGGAAAAATAATAAAAAACAATTAAGTAGCATCATACCTTCTATTGTTGTATGATAAAGTAGTCTCCATCATTCTGCAGATTATCAGCAGCAGTAGGAGGTAAGTTCTTCCTGGAAACGTTCCGACGGTGGACTTGGGCATGAGTCTCAGCTTCATGTTGAAACATCTTCACCAGTTCTTGTAGCTCCAGCTTCCTAACTTCGACTTGATCCTCAGGGATGGGATTTTTCAGCCCTGGGTAAACCAGGCCTACTATGATCAGCACTAGTCCTAAGAAGAACAAGACTACTGTGAACACGCCAAATGCATACGGAGTGTTTTGTGCACTGGGTATTCCGTCGACATTGATTCCAAATAAGCCGGTAACGATGGTTAGGACAAGGCCACAACCACCGAACACGGCTAAATTATGCATCACATGAAGATTTCAATCCTGAAGTAACATACACAAGACACAAAAACAGTTCTCATGTTAACCTCCAGAGGGAATATAACGGCCTGTAAAGTATGACCACCACAAAGAAGCCATGTCTGTGTTTGACAATAACAACAACAATAATAAGCATTATTTCACTAGGTGGGGTTGGCTACATTGATCCTAAAGCACCATTGTGCTCTATGAACAACCCAATATTTGTATAAATTGTTATTCAAAAGGCGTCGCTAAATAACTTTATTAAATGTTCTCTTGGTCTTGTCTACCCCATTTTTTATTCGATATAAGTTACTCTTAAATTGGACCTGACAGTCATTTTATGGTGTTGCCGTGTCTGTGTCTATGTCGCATGCCTGTTTTCAATGTTTATGCATTCTAAAAGATGACTAGGCATTCCTAAAATGTAGGTTTACTAAGACTAATACCCGCAACCATGCACGAGCATTGCTCTGCATGACCTCTTGAATGGTGAATAAGCGGCCACGAACTGCTTCTTGCTCTTCAATCATTTCCCTTGTGCTCTTCTTCACTCCGTCCAACACATTTTTCACTGCACTTCCTCTCAGATGCTGGAGAAGCTCAAAGATAATCTCCTCTCTTGCATGAAGTGACCACTTCACTCTGATAACCTGCAGTAAATATACAATAATACTAAAGATGACTTCATCGTCAGACAAATACATAAAAATACCGGCAGCAAGCAAGAGGCATAAAAAAATCTTCATAAGGCAAACTCTGACAGTATCACACGGCAATGAGTTCCCAATATACAATATAAGCAGGTAATAGATTGGGAAAAAAAAAAAAAAAACTGGTGAACACCCTATTTTGTCTGGGCCCCACTAAAAAATACAAGAATAATTGATAATGATTGGTGTCCAAATTGGCAATCATCATTGAAAGAAAAAAATAAAAAAAAATTGAAAATAAGAAAAATAAGGAAATCCTTCTATTGATGACGATCGGTGTTTAAATAGGCAATCATCATTGAAAGGGAAAAAATAAAAAAAAACGAAAATTAAAATAAATCCCCTCATTGATATGATTGGCATTGTCATTCATTAAGGGAAAATAATAAATGAAAAAACGAAAAACGAAAAATAAAAAATAAAAAAAATCTCATTTATGTTGATAGGTTTAAATTAGGAAGTTACTTGTGGGGAGAATAATGAAAAAAATAAAAAACGAAAAAATCTTCACTAATGGTAATTAGGTCAAGTTAGGAAGTTTTATCAATAGAAAATACAAAAAAAATAAAAAAAAAACGAAAATTAAAAAAAAAAACTCCATTGATGATGATTGGGTCAAGTTAGGTAGTTCTTAACTTAAAATACAAAAAAATCAAAAAAACGAAAAATTAAGAAAAAAAAGAGCATTTATGAAGAAAACCTTACCTTGAGACTATAAATAGGAGTGCAAGGGTTGAAGTAAAGGGGAAGAATTTTGGGAGGAGAGAAAGGCAAGGTAGGGAGCTAATTTTAGTTTCTCATTTTTCATTGCTCATACATAATTCTCATGGGGAAGGGGAGTTGACATAAGAAGCCGTCTTGTTTTGCTTTATCTAAATAAGGTCTTAATATTCTTGCCCAAGCCAATGAACATTTCTTATTAGAGATGGAGGCATACCCATTTGAATGCTAGGCAAATCCTTATATATAAGAATTGCAAGAATTTTGTTGGTTTCCATTTACTTACCTTATACTCACTGCTCTGCGTAAATGAAGGTACAACAATGTGGTGATATTTGACAAATTCTCCCTTCACTATAACTTGCTCTTGTTTTTTTTTTTTTTTTTTTTTTGCTCATTCAATATATGTTGCGTTGACTCCCCCTCCCTCTTCTATGACTTCATTCTTGTCTTTTATCTTATCCCAATATATGCTAATAGTGCTGGACCTTGAATATGAGATCAAGAATTAAATAGACTTGCTTTGTCCCATTGAATTATCACATATACATTGCTGGACGTGTTCTTTTTGGAATCAAGAGCGGGTTCAAACGATAAAAGGTACGCATAAATCTCTTTACCTTTGACTTTCTTTTTGTTTAACTTGTGCTACTTTTCTTCTTTTTTTTCTTTATCCCTTTTTTAGGTCCTCTTTCAAAAAAAAAAAATATTTTGACACATTTTGATAAATGAAAATAAAATGGAAAAGCTCCCTTTCATGAAAAATAAAAGAAGTTCTTTCATAAATTAAAAAAAAACGTTTTAAAAAAAATAATAAAAAATACAAACCAAATAAAAAAATATGTTTTTCTCAAATAAATTAAATAAACATTTTTTCTAAAAACCACAAACAAAGTGACACGCATTTCTACCCCCGAACTACGTGGGCTTTGATCTCTCTAAAGGGTACGTAGGCCCTAGGTTTTTATTTTAGGTCAAGTCCAATTTTATAAATAAATATATCTTTTCTTATTTTCTTGTTGTAAATAAATGTTCTTTTTTTTAATAAATATATTTTTTTATTGTAAATAAGTGTTCTTTTTCTTCTTCTTTAGTTTTCATTTCATTTAGTTTTGTAAATATTCTTTTTTTTTTATTTGTGTAATCATAATAAAACTAAAGGCCATAATATTTTTAAATAATTAACTTAGGGTAACCATTCTTATGAATGGGTGTTGTGAGGTGCCTAACACCTTCCCCATACACAATCGACTCCCGAACCCTAAATGGTTGTTGTAGACCAATTTCCATTTTTAGAAAGGTTTCCAAAATTATCCTTTTTCTAAAATTTTGGTGGCGGCTCCATGTTTTCAAAATTCCGAGCGCTACAGGCAGCAAGTAAGAGTCACATGGCAATGAGTCCTTAATATAAATTGTAAGCAAGTGATAGTTTGGGAAACAAAACATGGAAATTTTAAGCACTCCATATTTGTTATTCATGAGAAGTTTTACATTATTCCAAAAGAGAGTCTGGTAGCATTAGACTCCTAATAAATATGATAAGTTGTCAGGCGCTTCAAAGAAAGAACATACACTGATAGAGTCTGATTTTATTAATATTTATTTTATTAATTGAGTCTGTTTTTATTATCATTTTAGGAAATCTGAAAATAAGTGGATTATCCACAAATAGGATTTAAGATATTTTAGCAATATTATTTATTATTTTAGATATTTCAGAATAAGTGGAATATCCACAAGTAGAATTTAGTTCCTAGATTTTAGATATTATTTTAGATATTATTTGGATTTCTTTTAGATATTATTTGGATTTTTTAGTTTGAATTTTGAATTAGATTTTATCTCTCTGTACTTCTATAAATTGGCTTCTTGCCTACTTAATAAAGCATTGAATATTTAGAGAATTAATTGAGTTCCATTGCATAGTCTAATGAATGTATCAATGTTCCTCATTAATATAATTGGAGTACTCACCTTTAGTCGAAACTCATGATTTGGAAGACCTGACATAGAGATTGAATTCAATAACTCAACTGAGTGCATATCTGCAATAGAGCCAAAGGCACCATCCTATTCAGATACGCTATCAGCACTTAAATAAATCTTTTCTTCACCAAGAAGCATCTGAAGCACTACATTATTGACTTCATCTACTACAGATAATGTAGATGTCAAAATGGCTCTATCACAAAAGTACGACTTATCATGTAAGTGAAGTAGCAAATCTGGATAAATTGAATGTATAATACACTCCAATGCATTTGTAGTGGGTTGCAATAGGAATTCACTTAGGATAGTGATTAAATCATCGGTATCATCTTCTGTTGGTACACTACCATCACCAACCACAAGAATCCACCTTGCAAATTCAGCAAGCTCTATAGTAATACTCGTAGATTCAGCTGTCAACAAACGCATGTTCTGTGTCAATGTAAAGACTTTGCAATATTTCCACAAATATGAGGCATTAATAGTTGCGAACACAATATTTTCACGTGTACCCCTAGGAACAACTGGTAGTATCTGTCTAAAATCTCCACCAAGAATTACAACTTTACCACCAAACGACTTATCTCCTGCACCATTCACATATCGACCAGTTATATCTCACAATGTCTTGTCAAGTGTTTCAAAACAATACTTATTAGCCATTGGTGCCTCATCCCATATAATTAAATAGGTATGTAGTGGTAGTTCTGCTAGATGTGTCCCCTGCTTAATATTGCAAACATAATCTTCATTAATAGAAAGAGGAATAGCAAATTGAGAGTGAGCTGTTTTGCCCTTTGGCAAGAGAAGGGGTGCTATACCACTGCTGGCAACATTAAGTACAATTTTACCCTCAACCCTTAATGAAGTTGATATTGTTTTCCATAGATATGTTTTCCCCTACCACCGTATCCATAAACGAAGAAAACCCCTACTACAAAATCATTAACAACAGTAGTTATGTTGTCAAAAATGACCTTTTGCTTTGGTGCGAGGTTACATAGTAATTCATGTAACTCTTCCAATAGAGCATTCCTGTCAAAATTCATCTCCTCTAGAATAAATCTATTCCCAACCAAACTAGAGGCTGAAGCGTCAAAAGAAGGTGTTGTTGGGGTAGTCACACAAATTTCTCCCATTTTTTTTCATAACATGTTCCAGCTCAATCAAAGCAAGATTGTGTAATTTAGACTCAGGAAAATTAAAACCTGAGGAAACATGTTGACATAAGTAATGAGATATTGTGTAAGCATGATAAGAAAATTAAGACAAACGGATCACTACGCATGGAAACTATTTCTCTAATAAAAAGCATATGCATGTAGGTACTTATTTGATAGAATATTATCGAATTGAAAGGAATACACAATTGATGTCTTTGAAACAAATAAGAAAAAAATCCAAGTTGGACTGTTGTGGGTCTTAGAATAATATATACTTAGGTATTAAAAAAAAATCTTAGCTTTTACTGTAAATCATATAATTTTTATGGGAGAGAGTACATTAAAATAATTTGTTGTAAATAATTGAATTAATATCTTTTCCCAACTTTCAATATGATGAAAACATAATATTATCATGGATAAAAGTTATTGATTTCATTAAAGTACCTATTAATTTAAGTAGGAAAACAATGTATGTTTTAAATATAAATACTCACCGGGATGACCGGTCAGTTGTCGTTGTCTATAGACAATGTCATCTGCCATTAAGTGCCATGATTGTTGCCATACTACCTCAAGACGACCAAGGCAATTACAAAATAGCAAGGTTCCAAAACAGCGCCACAAGTAATATGGTGATGCCCACTGGCTAGCCTCTCTAATTGCATCTATATATTCCTTATCATCTTCAAGCAAACCCTTAGCATAACAAGCATCTCGAAAAGTGTTGTTATGCACAACACCATCAACTGTTCATATATCCAAAAAAGATTCAGGGCCCCTGATTGATGTTAATAATAGTCTCAAGTAAAAGGCCTCACCAGATCCTAGGGGAACATAATACAATCTCCCAATTGAGAATCCGGATTTTTGTAAATCCCACTCCTGAGTATCTCTCTTGAATACAAATTTGGCAGGGAATTCAGAGTATGTCAATTGTTTAGCTTGCTTGTATTTTCTGTTTGCAGCCATCCATGCCTGGAACATTGTTTACTTGTAGGTATTTTGGTTTAACACATCAGCCAAGTCATCTGTATCTTCATATATTACTGTTTGTTGGTCTGGTAAATGGAAGGAAAGCCTTTCCACGGAAGGTTTTCTATAGTTAATGTCAAAACCAAAAATCCTCTACACAGCCTCACATGGTGACAAATATCTTACATCATAATACATCTTTATCTCATCATGAACGACATTACCATCTGATGAAGAAGATGTTGCATAGAAAGCTGCAGTAGCTCGATCATGTCCCTTGCTAACATACTTAAACAAATACTTGATGGACTCCCCTTGGTTGCACCACTATATCTCTGCCTTCATCAGAGTCACCAATATCACCTACAATTAATGCAGCTACTTCATTATGATTCGTAGGCATGTTGTATCTTCAGGCATCTGATCCCCGTCGATGTACAAGCTTAATTTTGATTTCATGGCCAGCATGAGAGTTTATGAAGTCACGAGCCGTGCGGAATGTTTGAACTAAAGTATTTTGCTCATCAAGTATAGGTTGAAGGATACGTAGAGCATCAGTGTTCACCGGAGGCATATCACTATTTGAACCCCTGCATAATCATTAGATAAGCATTGCCATGGGCTAACATTTTAAACAAAAAGAAATATAATGTGAACCCAGATCATTAAGCATGACATTCAAAAGAACATAATATTAACCTTATAGCTAAAACTCTATTAGCTATTTCATTATTTGTATTATAAATGTATAGTTGGGTGAATCTAGGTGGAGCCTCATCAACAGGTAGGACACTACCAATTATATGAACATTTTGCCCACTCATCCAATAAACAAATGGTCCACGTCCATTGTTCACTTCCCTATCAATTCTTCCCCCCATTGAAGTGAACGCAAACATCATGTTGTAGGTACATATGCTGCTACAAAAATGCTTGCTCTGAGGAGAAACCCTTGAAAGCAAGGCTTTTAATTCAAGAGGAGGATCCTGTGTGAGACTTAGCTTCGCTTTACCCTGAAGACAACACATACCAAATTTAGGTATGTGATCGTTTTGGTTTTTTTTAAGCCTTTCACCATACCACATTTTTGCGCCACATTCTTGGCACACATAATTCTGATCTCTAATATCCTCATATTTTGGGAATCCTAAAAATGCAACATTCCACAATCAACAATGGTGAGAATAAATTCAGCAATTCTCTCCTGAATTAGTTGAAAGTATATGTACCAGTAAGCAATGTATCACAATAAATAAAACTTGTGGTTATTTACCTTGAAAACGCATGATGACTTATATGAATATGAATAAAAAACACACCATATGTGGAAGAGGTAAATTTCGTCTGAGCTACAACAACAATTATGTAACTTAGTAATATCAAATTTTGTTTCCTAACTACATAATTTATTGATTAATTTTATGAGCTTCTAATTAATGAAACAATTTGTAAAATCTGCATATTGGGTTAACGATTTTCCTTTGTTTAAATAGGAAGGCATATAAAATTGTGGCGCTAAAATAAATTGGGAACAAGTTTCAGAAATTTCATCATATGAAATTGGTTTAAATATTTATTCTAATTCTTTATTGTAAATCAAAGACAAAAAATTTAAAGAAAGAATCTAAACGATTTAAAACAAAATTCCTGAGGTCATTGAAAAGAGAGAATCAAAGTGAGAATTAATAACATATAAAAAAGATAAATGACCTGATAAAAGAAATAATTTTATCTATTTCATATTTTAAAAAAATTTGTACTGTTGACTTAATATTGAGCTTTGATCATGGTTACTAAAATTATTCTTTTATTATTTGATTGTCATATATAAGAACTGATTATTATATATGATAGATAACAAAACTATTAAACACACAAATTTCATTAAACTCATTGTTATACTTTAAAAAATACAGAAATTGAAATTTGAAAATTAAAATTAAAATTCTAAATTAAATTTAAATGCAAAAATAGTCTTTAGGGATTAACCAACAAAAATAGTTGGAGGTTTTTAGGAGGCAATACTGCAATGTGGGTATTGGTATTATTATAGTTATTATCTGAAGACATTTTTTAAAATTGCATAGTTGAATTAGAGAGAATTGATGGGCTGACGTGGCACACTATGGTGCCTACTTTCAGCCCTGATTATTATATATGATAAATACCAAAACTAATAAACACACATATTTCATTAAACTTGATTGTTATACTTTGAAAAATAAAGAAATTTGAAAATCTTTAAATTTATTTAGAGTATCTCAAGTTCAAACATGTGACAGATGGGAGGGCTCTCAACTTTAACACCAACCTGACACTAAAATATTGACAAACCCATCCAATTTGGAAGGCAGCTACTAAAATTAATTATATTATATGTTTTATAACTATATATTAAACTGCCTACTCCAACATCCCACAAGTATACTCATCACACATACACCAATTGTAACCCACCTATTTTTTTTATTTAAATATGTTCAATAAGAGACACTTAAATCAAATAGGAAGAAGGGGCGACATCAAATCATATAGTTATTTCAAAAAATCTGACATCAAGTAATCTTATGAATATGAAAAAAGAGAGAATCCAAAAATACTTTGAGTGTGTTTTTTTTTAATGTAAAAGTTGTAAGCCTGGTGACTAAATCTTAAGGTTATGAAAAAAAGAGAAAGCAAGATCTTTTAATGACAATTATTATTATTAGTGCATTTAAATTATTTCATAACAACCTAATTAGGAATATTGATGACATCAATAAGTTTTTAGGTAGAAGTTTAAGGAAGAAAATAATGTCAAATTATATCATATTTTTCTGTCACCATCAAATGATTCTTAGCCTTCCAAAATAGAAAATGACATTGAGTTTTATTTGGGCTTATAGCATTCATGTTTTCAATTCATATTTATAATAATACTAAAACACTTATTCAGTTCTAGTTCATAATAATATAGTACTTTTGAATTGAAAAAAAAAAAACAATGGAAGAAGATGATAAAGCAGGTTTGTAGAATAAGGCGGCAGACACATAATTATTATTGTTGAAGAATATGATAATTTATGAAAATAGGCTTACTGTTAGTAAGTGAACTTAGTGGTTGTCAATTAACTGCAACACCCTTTGATTTCACACGGCGTCCAATTGCATGTTCATTTTCTGTAAGACATGTAATACTTGGTGAGGTCATAAAATGACAATCAATCATAGTACTTCAGTAGTGAATAAAGGAGTATATGCTTTGAACAGCACCTTTATCTAAAGGATAATCATGCTTTCTAATTTGTAGTGACTCTTTCCTTTGTTGGCGGTGTATCTCTAAGCTCCGAGCCCTTGCTAGTATCGGATTTGAACCTCCAGAGTAGACAAAACAGAACATAACATCATATTTTATCATCATCTCTTAACTAATCAGAATCTTAAGCACAATTCATGAAGCATAAATGGATTCACATAGAACAGAGTATTGTTGTACTAGGTCACGAAGGTAGGAAAAATAAATGAATACATAGCGTCGCACCTGATATGGCGCATGTTCTCTCTCCACTCTCCTCTCTTTCTCTCCCTTCCATTACTATTTAGATATTATACTCCATGTTATGATCGTGATCTGCGCTTTTTGTTATTTCATTCTGAGTATCCTCTTGCGTCATAGTGGTTCTATGTGCACTTTTAACATTGATCTCAATTCAATTTTCATATAGTTTTGGAATTTCCACTTCTATTTCTTGTGTTCTTTTACAAGGATATTTTTAGTTTTACTTTTGTTTTCTTCTTCTTTTGAGTGTGGAAATTCAGAAGGACTAATTTATACATGTTCGTGAACGCCGGTTTCTGGATACTTTCTTCCGTTGCATAATTCCTGGACCTGCTAGCGTTTTTACAAGACCACAACTTCGACAAAAATTCCGAAATCAAGAGAAAATTATCATTCTAATTGGAAACTTTCATTCTGGACATTGATTATTTGATTACTATTCAAGTCTCTTAAGACAACAATTTCTTTGAAGGGGGTCATGAATTGCAATAGCTTGCCTTTTGGATTCTTATTCAATATACTACATGGTCGTAGAAATCTTGAAGAAAATGTCTGTGAAAAATGGAGGTCATATGAAAATCGTTCACAAAGGATACTAACCTGACTTGCTTGCTCCACATTCTTCTAGGCACTCAGAGACATTTGAAAGGACAGGTGGAGGCCAATTCACATCATGATTGTCACCCATGTCTACTTTAGTTGATAACAATGGTTCCATTAATTTTCGGTGATGGATGGAGAAGAAGAAAATTGCTCAAATCAAAGCACTTTAGCAATCAGGAAAAAAAGACAATACCTAAATGCATAACTCACTTGAAGATGAATGTGGGAGGGACCTACCGATGGTGGATTGGGAGAGAATCTGACTTAGTGGTGTATCTAGAAATAGGTAAATAATAGGACGAGAGATGAAAGAAGAATAGAGGACTGGAGAAGAACCCAACAAGGACAAAGGAAAGGTGATGAAGGAAGTCGACGGTGGAGAGCAATCTATTAATGGGAAGAAAAAAGTGAGAAAAAAGCGTTGGAAAAATCTATTAAAATCTATTGATGAAAGATGATACTAATTAGTCTGCAAAGTGCTCGATAATGCAAGATAGTGGAAGAAGAAGAGAGTAAAAAGTGGTTATATGATAGCTTCATGCTTTAATCTCATTTGAACAGCACATATGATGAGTGAACTGGCATAAACCACTGGAAACTTCAGGGCACACAGTAGGGATCTGTATTTTCAAGTATTTCTAGGAATCAAGATTTCATTAATTCAATAATTAAAAAAAAGAAATAGAAAGGAAAATAGGTTTATATGTCTTATTTATTTTTTTATTATTTTAAGGGTTAAGGTGCTTAAATAACCAAGAACTATTTTCAAAAGTGCTAAATTAACCATGAACTATTTTTTGGAGCAAAAGTAACCATGAACTATGTAAAATGGAGCAAAAAATCATTTAGTTACTTCAAAAAATCTGACATCAAATAATCTTATGAATATAAAAAGAGAGAGAAGCATGTGAACGTATATCACTACAAAAAAAAAAAAAGGCATTCCGTAGTGGTGAATTTGTAGCGGTTATATTTAACCACTACAGATATTGATATTGTAGTGGTTATAACAAAAACCGCTACAAAATTGTAGCGGCCAGCAACTATGCACCAAGTAGCGTGAATGCTCTGCAACATTTTTTGTAGCAGTTAATAGGAATAAACCGCTACAAATATGGTATGAAATTCCCGCCAAAATTCATCGTGGTTATTCTGTAGTGGTTACATCATAAAAACTGCTACAAAGTTCATGCCACTTGGTGCTACCAAGACGGCCAATATTGTATTGGTTTTTTGTAGCGGTTCATAAGTAATGAACCGCTACAAATTTCCAAACGTTGGCTATTTGTAGTGATTACGGTTGCATAACCGCTCCAGAACTTGAAAGATCATCACACTTGTAGTGGTTACGTTTTTATAACCACTACAGAACTTTAAAGGTCGGCAAATTTGTAGCAATTAGGTTTTCATAACCGCTACAGAACTTGAAGGGTCTCGACATTTATAGCGATTATAAAGTTTTGCCGCCCTAACCTATTTGTAGCGGTTATTTCAAAAACCGCTACTAAATCCTCCATTATAAAAGCCGTCACCCCCTCCTTTTTCCCATTTGGCCATTTTGTTTTCTGAAGTTTCTTTGAGAGTTTCTTTGAGATTTGAGCGTTCAGATGTCTATCGAGGAGTTATTCTGCAGCATTTCTCATTCTCATTTGAGGCACGTACAATATTTATTTTATTTTAATTTTAATTATAATTTTACTAATTTATGTGACTAAGTTTTATTTTTTTTAATTTGTGTAGTTGATATGACTTCGAGGCAGGACAAGGGGAAGGAGCCCGAGGTCCCCAGACTGATTCTGCAGGGTAGCAGCAGTAGAGGAGGGGGCAATATGGTAGGAGAGCGACTGCGCCATTTCAGCCCATCTCTCCACAGCAGCCACAGGAGCCGGCCCTACCACAGCCGCCGCAGACGGTCCCACAGGAGACGACCTCACCAGTAGTGCATATATATATATATATTTATTATTAATATTAATTATAAATATTTTGTTTATTTATATTATTTTTAAAATTTATAGAAGGCGAAAAAACTTTAAATTTGAAATGATAAATTTGAATTGCAATTTATCTAACGTTTGTTAAATTGTGCAGATGAGTAGGGGAACGTATCCACGAGGAGGCTGGACGTGGCCGGTCTGAACAGTTTGGACAGGACACTACGAGTCGTAGTTTTATGGAATGAGGCCACGGACCAGCCTATCGACAATAGGGAACACCTGTTCAACCGCTTCCTGAATGAGTTGGGCTCGAATTGGATGCGGTTCCTTCTTTACTTCAGGAAGTGGAGGCACGTTTCGAAGGGGCCGAAGGACCTGGCGTGGGACGAGCTGGTGCAGGTAAGTAATAATATTTAATTATATTATATTTCCTATAATTAATTTTATTTAATTAATATTTATTAATTATCTTGTTTGTAATTAGTTATATTTAATTATTTTTTATTTAATTGTGTTACAGCTTAGGTTTGCTGTCCGGGACAGCCGGAAGAGGTACACACTGATGAAGATGGTCGACGGCTGGAGGAACAGGAGGAACCGTATGTTCCATAGTATGAATAAGGATGGGATGATTCCTCTGCAGCAGCTGATCAAGAACGTCCCGGACGGCATCCCACCAAACGACTGGGCAAGTTTTGTCCAGTTCAGGAGGAGCGCAGAGGGGCAGATAATATATTTATTAGATTATTTCGATGACTAGAATATTTGTACGGCTTAAACAATTTCTTGGATTTCGCATTCATTCACGCCAACTATAATGGCAAGATCGTCTATCCATGTAGGAGTTGTAAGTTTAAGAAGTGGCATGCGTGACAAGTTGTTAAGCAACATTTGCTTGTGAAGCCTTTCCCAGAAGACTATACATTTTTGGGCAGTTCATGGTGAGAAGGCTTATATGAGATATGATGATGCTTTTCCTTGAAGTTCACAAGTAGGAGTTCAACTAGATCAAGATGATCCAGTTAATGATGCTGTGCGTGATACTTTTGGATTTCAAGGCGACAACTTGAACTAAGAAGTGCAAGGTTCAGAGCCAGTGTTCATGAGGAATGAAGCAGCTCAGGATTTTTTCAGCATGATGGATGAAGCAGATCGTCCTCTATATCAAGGTTGTCAAAAATACTCTAAATTATCTTTCTTGATCAAGTTATTTCATATCAAGTGCTTATATGGAATCGTAGATAAGGGAATGTCAATGTTGCTCGAATTATTACAAGATGCATTCCCTGACACGGAGATTCCCACAATGTTCTAAGAGGCAAAGAAGATTATCAACAGGTTAGGGTTAAACTATCAAGAGATTGATACATGCCCCAATGATTATATGCTGTATTGGGGAGACGATTTTGGTAGGTAGACTTGTAAGAGATGTCATACATCGAGGTATAAGACTATTCAGAAAGGGAAAAAGCAGAAGAAGAAACCTGCAAAGATTCTTAGGTACTTCCCTTTGAAACCTCACCTACAAATATTATTTATGTCGTCCAAAACTACCGAGCACATGAGGTGGCATGCAATTGATAAGAATGAAGACGGTAAATTAAGACATCCCCGGGATGCAGACACCTGGAAAATTTTTTACAACGACTTTCCATCTTTCGTGGCTAACCCCAGAAATGTTCATCTTGCTTTGGCGACCGACAGTTTCAATCCATTCAGGAATCTTAGCACAAGTTACAGTATTTGGTCGGTAGTCTTAGTTCCCTACAACTTGCCCCCTGGATGTGTATGAAACAAAGCTCCTTCATTATGTTTATGATCATTCCAAGCAAAAAGGCACGGGCAATGACATTGATGTGTATCTCCAACCGCTTGTTGCGGAATTGCTTGACCTATGGAATGACATACGACGCTTATGAGAAGACTTTGTTCAACTTGCATGCAGCTTTGATGTGGATGATTAGTGACTTTCCTAGCCTTGGCACATTATCTAGTTGGAATATGCATACTGGGTCGGCGTGTCTAGCTTGCAATTTTGACTCTGACACAGTGTGCCTTCCCTATAGCTGAAAGTGGTGCTTCATAGGGCATCGGAGGTTTCTCGATAGAAGGCATAAGTTTAGATTGCAACGGAATCGCTTCAATGGGAAACCAGAAAAAAGAAGATCACCTTAGACTTTGTCCGTTACAGATATCTTACAGTAGCTTGAGCATGTTGACTTTGAGTTTGGAAAAAGCGATGATTTAGCACAAATTCACCAAAAGACATGTATGAAGACCAAGTCGCACCAATAGTGTAGCGGTTATTTGTAGCGGTTTTACCAATTAAACCACTACAAAATTCCAATCATCGCCTATTTGTAGCGGTTATAAAGTTGTAACCGCTACAAAATTTCAGAGGTCATGAAAAATTATAGAGGTTTTCTACTATAACTGCTACAGAACTTCAAAGGCCTTGTAATTTGCAGCGGTTATTAGAGAACCGCTACAAATTTTAGCCGCCTTAGCTTATTTGTAGCGGTTTATGCAGCGGTTATTTCAAGAACCGCTACAAACTCTGCTAGTATATAAAGCCGCGTCCCCTTCCATTTTCCCATTTGGCCATTTTGTTTCCTAAAGTTTATTTGAGTGTTTTCTTTTAGATTTGAGCGTTCAGACGTTTGTGGAAGATTTTTTGTTGTAGCATTTCTGATTATTTGTACTTAAGGTACGAACAATACGTATTTTATTTGTATTATATTTTTACATAATAATGTGACTAAACTTTTTTTTTTGAATTTTTGTAGTTGATATGGCTTTAAGACAGGATAGGGGGAAGGAGCCCAAGGTCCCCAGACCAATTTTGTGGGGTGGAAGTAGTAGAGCAGAGGGTAGAGGGACGGGGCAGCACAAAGGGAGGGCGATCGCGGCATTTCAGCCCATCCCCCTACAGCAGCCACAGGAGTCAGCCCTACCACAGCCACCGTAAATGATCCTACAGGAGACGACCGCACTAGAGGTGCCTAATTTGGGGGAGGGAGATATCAGCATCGATGACTATAACACGAACGAGGACTTCGAGATCCTGATTGGGATCAGAGAGATGGAGCAGTTCCTCGATGAGGAGGAGGTGCGGGAGCAGAACAACCCACAAGGGTCGTCTTCGCAATCTATTGGTTTGAGATGTAGGTCCAAGGTAAATAAATTTTTTTATTTAATAAATTATTTATTTAAATTCAAAATGTTCAATTTGAATTACAATTTATCTAACATGCAGTACATTGTGCAGATGAGCAGGGGAACGTGTCCATGAGGAGGCTGGACGTGGCCGGTCTGAACAGCATAGACTGAAAACTACGAGTTGTTGTGCTATGGAATGAGGGCACGGACCAGCCCATCGACAATGGGGGTCACCTGTTCAACCGCTTCCTGAACGACCTGGGCTCGAATTGGATGCGATTTCCCCTTCACTTCAGGATGCGGAAGCATGTTTCGAAGGGGCCGAAGGACCTAGCATGGGAGGAGGTGGTGCAAGTAATTAATAGTATTTGATTGATATTTTTTAATTAATTATATTTAATTAATATATTTTAATAGGATATTTGTAATTATTCATATTTAAATAATTTTTTGACAGCTACGGTTTGCCGTCTGGGCCAACCGGAAGATGTACACGCTAATGAAGATGGGTGACGGCTGGAGGAACAGGAGGAATCGTCTCTTTTCACTACAAAAAAAATGAAAATTAGCGACGGAATTTAGCGACGGAATTTCATTCCGTCGCTAATCCGTCCCTAATCCCTCACAAATTCCGTCACTAAAATTAGCGACGGAATTTAGCGACGGAATTTTTCCGTCCCTAAATTAGCGACGGATTAGCGACGGAATCAATTTCCGTCGTTAAATTCCGTCCCTAATCCGTCTCTAATTCCGTCCCTAAAATTAGCGACGGAATTTAGCGACGGAATTTTTCCGTCACTAAATTAGCGACGGAATAGAGACGGAATCATATTCCGTCACTAAATTCCGTCCCTAATCCGTCTCTAATTCCGTCATTAAAAATTAGCGACGGAAATTAGCGACGGAATTTTTCCGTCGCTAATTTAGCGACGGAATAGAGATGGAATTACATTCCGTCTCTAAATTCCGTCCCTAATCCATCTCTAATTCCGTCATTAAAAATTAGCGACGGAAATTAGCGACGGAATTTTTCCGTCCTTAATTTCCGTCTCTAATCCGTCTCTAATTTCCGTCACAAATAATTAATTTTTTTTATAATTATAAATTTATAATACAAATATTAAAATAAATAAATAAAATAATTAATTCAAATTTATTTTTGAAATTGAAATTATAATATAATATATTTGAATTTTTAATAATATATTATATACAAATAAAAACATTTTATAAATGCAAAAAAAAAATATCATAAAATGAATAAAAAAGATATTAATAATAAAAATTTAGGTAGAAAAAATACATAAAATAAAATAAGAAAACTAAATTCAAATATTTAATAATAGATTAAATTTTGTATTTCTAATTTTGTTCACAAAGAAATATATATATATATATATATATATATATATATGATTTTGCATTTAAATTACACAGGTTCTTCTTAGCTCAACTGGTAAAGGCACTGGCACACGCGTGGGAGGTCAAGGCTTCGAATCCCAACTTGGTCACAAAATGCAACCAATTTGTGACTTGGACACATGGCGCGCGATGGAGGATGACATGTGGCCCACGCTGGAGGGTGACACGTGGCGGTAGAGCTGGACACGTGGAGGGCGAAGGCGAGGCGGCGGCGGCTGACGGGGACACGTGGCCGGCGGTGGGTACACGTGGCGGCCGTCGGCGAGGGACATGTGGAGGCTCATTGTGAGGACATGTGGCAATTTAAATTATATAAAAAAAATATTTTGAGACGGATTAGAGACGGAAATTCCGTCGCTAATTAGAGACGGAAAATTCCGTCGCTAAATTCCGTCTCTAATTAGTAAATTCCGTTTCTAATTAGAGACGGAATTTAGCGACGGAATTTTCCGTCTCTAATTTAGCGACGGAAAATTCCGTCACTAATTAGTGAATTCCGTCTCTAATTAGAGACGGAATTTAGCGACGGAATTTTCCGTCTCTAATTTAGCGACGGAATTTCCGTCGCTAATCCGTCTCTAATTTGCGACGGAATTTAAAATTCCGTCCCTAATTAATTAGTAACGGCCTTTTTACCGACGGAACAAATTCCGTCGCTAATTCCGTCTCTAATTTGTTTCCGTCGCTAATCCGTCGCGAATTTCCGTCGCTAAACTAATTAGTGACGGAAATTCCGTCGCTAAATTCCGTCGCTAATCTGATGATTTTTTGTAGTGTTTACAGTATAGATAAGGATGGGACGATGCCTTTAGAGCAACTGATCGAGAGCGTTCTGGGCGGCGTCCCGCTGAACGACTGGGCGAGTTTCGACCAGTTTAGGAGGAGTGCTGAGGGGCAGGTAATATATTTATTAGATTATTTATATATAATTTTGTAATTGATAATTATTAAATTATAATTTAAATTTAATTAATTTTAATTTGAAATTTTTTAATTTTAAATTTTTTATATTATCTTAATACATTTATTATTTTTTTTTCTAGACGCTTTCTCAGAGGAACACGAGGTGCCGTGGGCAGCAGACGATCCACCACACAGCAGGATCGAAGACCTTTGCTGTCACTTACAGCGAGCTGGTAAATTTTCATAATATCAATTACTTTTAGCTGGTTATTTCATAATACTAATTGAATTTTGTAATTGTTTTAGGAGAGGAAGGCACAGCAGGAGAACCGTCAGACAGACTATGGGGAGTCATTCGCTATCACACACAGACACCGTGACGGGACTCTAACCTCTTAGCAAGCACAGGCGGCAATTGTAAGCAATTTCATTATTATAATTTTTATAAAACCAACTTAATTATGAAAAATGCTAATAAGTAATTGTTTCATAAAATGGCAGGAGCGGATGCAGCAGTCACAGGCTGAGCTATGAGAGACCCAAGTCTAGGAGTCACAGGGGTTAATGGACCCCATGGCTCCTTTGAAGGCGGGTCTGGGTCAGGCTGAGCATCCCGGTCACATACGGGGGATGGGGATAGGCGCCAGACGTAGCATGGTCTACGGCAGGAGCGCCGCCTTTGAGGCTGGTAGCTCTAGAGGGGTCAGACGTCTGAGGGACGAGTCTGTTGAGCAGCTGCTGGAAAATTTGGCCTGGACACAGGCTGCAGTGGCTTAGTAGCAGCAGCAGGCCAATTTCATCTATGCTCAGCAGACGTAGTGGCATGATATCACAAACAGCATGCTCGAGCAGTCGTGGAGTCGCCTGTTCTCGGACGAGCAGTATCCACAAGTTCCCCCTATCCCTCGGTTCATCGTCTAGCCTACTCCTCCTCCTCCTACTGATGATGATGGTGTTGTTAACTCTGCCCAGCGCCCCGATCTAGCAGCACCTGAGGGAGAACCAGATGATTAGCCCCCTGCTACTTAGTTTAGGACATATTTTTTCTTGTTGAAACATTTGTAAATAAATATATATAATTTTTTATTTCAGAACATAAATTCTTATTGCATTTACCATAGTTATATTTATATTCTTAGACCGCGTTGTTGAATTTGTGAATTAATTGTAACAGTATTATTTATATTTCTAAAACTAAAAAAATTAATTATATATTTGTAGCGGTTTAATAATAGAACCCCTACAAATATAATAAAATTTTATTTGTAGCGGTTAATATAAAAACTGCTACAAATATAGTTCCATATTAGTAGAGGTTAATACAAAAACCGCTACAAAGATAGTTCCATATTTGTAGCGATTAATACAAAAACCGCTACAAATGTAAAGCCATACGCGAGGGAAATTCAAAATTGAAATGTTGAGTATTTGTAGCGGTTAAATAGTCAACATTTCAATTTTGAATTTCCTCCCACTTTGTGCAAATTTGTAGCAGTTACTAATGTATAACTGCTACATTTGACAATGACTTTTCATCTTTCACGGCTGACCCCATAAATGTTCGGCTTGCTTTGGCGACCGACGGTTTCAATCCATTTAGGAATCTTAGCACAAGTTACAGTATTTGACCGGTAGGCTTAGTTCCCTACAACTTGCCCCCTGGATATGTATGAAACAAAGCTCATTTATTATGTCTATGATCATTCCAGGAAAAAAGGCACCGGGCAATAACATCAATGTGTATCTTTAACTGCTTATTGTAGAATTGCTAAACTTGTGGAATGTCGGCATCGAGTGGTACGACGCTTACGGGAAGACTTTGTTCAACTTGTGTGCAGCCTTGATGTGGACGATTAGTGACTTTCCTAGCCTTAGCACATTATCTGGTTGGAATGTGCATACTAGGTTGGTGTGTCCGGCTTGCAATTTTGACTCTGACGCAATGCGCCTTCCCCAAAGCCGAAAGTGGTGCTTCATGGGGCATCAGAGGTTTCTTGATGGAAGGCATAAGTGCAACAGAATCGTTTCAATAGGAAACCAAAAAAAAGAGGGCCATCTCAGACTTTATCTAGTGCAGATATCTTACAGCAGCTTGAGCATGTGACTTTGAGTTTGGAAAAAGGGGCGATTCAATAAAAACTCGCCAAAAGATGCGCAGGACTTTGGCGTCTCAGCAGTAGAAGAAGATAAGTATTTTATTCACTCTTCTATATTAGATATCTAATTTACTTTGCCACAGTCTTGATGTCATGCACATTGAAAAGAATGTTTGCGATAATGTGCTATATACGCTGCTTAACGAACCTCGTCATCTTCTTCACGGTTATCATCGAAATCTGCTTCATCATTGACATGAGTCCCAAATTGAGATTAGGCTTTACCAACACAGTGTTACATTTTCACAACATCCTATAAGACTTTCACATATTCAATAACTCGAGTTCCACATCTATCACTCGAGTTCCTCATCATCACTTGCTGGTAACCAGCAAGTGCGCACCGTCACTCGAGTGATAGATGTGGAACTCGAGTTATTGAACCTGTGAAAGTCTTATAGGATGTTGTGAAAATGTAACACTGTGTTGGTAAAGCTTAATCTCGATTTGAGACTCATGTCAATGATGAAAATTAAGACTCATCTCGATGATGAAGCACATGTCAGTGATAACGATGAAGAAGAAGATGACGAGTTGTTGGGGGTGATGGAGTCGGAGTTGTTAGTGGCGATGGCGAAGAAGAAGACGAGGATAATGGTGATAACTTATGAGATAGAACAGACAAATTTTAGTGACACGAGCTATTTGAAATGGTCAGGAGTAATTTTCAGAGTCAGTCAGATAAAAGAGTGCGATGCTAGTGCTAGTCAAAACTCTACTTCTCCATTTATTGACGGTTACCAGGAATGGAGCTTTTACGGCACAATTGGGTTTTGACGCTTGCACAGACAACAACGGACTAATAGTAAGTTTTTCTTCAGTTAACTCAAGGGCTATAGAAGTCGGAGGTCAAGTGGAGTCAACAGAAATGTTTGGGGATTAAGGGATTTAAAGCGTGGAGGGCTGCTTAACTTGATTTATAGTCAATCCACTCAAGTCTTTCTTCCCCTTTTTGTTCCTGACTTTCCAGTTACCCTCTAGTGATGATCTTTACTCGAGTTTTAATTGGTAAACTCGAGTCCAATCGTGGATTGACAGAACCACCTAACTGGAGTGTGTTATTTACAACTCGAGTTCTGTGTATATTGACAGGATAACTCTCTGGTTACCCTCCAGTGATGAGGAAACCTCGAGTTTCTAATGGGCAAACTAGATTCCACACGTGGATTGAACGCAGGAATGCACTGGAGTGAGTTCTGTACAACTCGAGTTTGGTTCTTCTACACACCATCACTCTTCGGTTACCTTACAGTGATCAGGATAACTCGAGTTTTTAGATTAGAAACTTGAGTCCGTCCGTGGATTCATAACACTACCTCACTATCGTCTGTTCTTTACAACTCGAGTGATATATCAGCCAACTCGAGTCATCATGCGGAAGTAATACAAGTACGCACTGGAGTTAGCTTCTGAACACCTCAAGTTTGATGCGGCTTCACACCATCACTCTTCGATTACCCTCCAGTGTTGAGCAAAACTCGAGTATAAATTCCATCAAACTTGAGTTTAATGTGTGCTTTAACAGGATCTTGTTTCTACCTCATTAGATTAAACTGTTATCATATTCATAACAAGATCATACCTTTTCCTTAGTAGAGAAAGTTTGAATAAATACTCAGTAGCATCAACAACTATGGCCTTGCTTTTTCCATCATGATTCAAATAGAAGATTGTATTTCCAGAAATATTTGAAATATAAATTGGGACATCAAGTGTTTTTATTAGCCATTAGCTTCGTTTGGAAGACAATATTTGATGTGATTTAAAGTTGTGTAAATAAAAACACCATTGTCATCCCAGACTCTACTTTTTACATGGATTGTCTCATGCAGGGTACATTGATGCCCAAGCTTGTTGCTAGCTATGACAATGCCATGTTTGCTAAGCAAGGCAACACGTTCCATATCATTAAACCAAACAACATACTTCACAAAGGGTATCTGAATATCACCAAGAACTATCATCTGCTGAAGATCAAATATAACCACCTCATTAATCTTGAGTTTAATGTGTACTTACATTGGGTTACATGAACACAGATCTTTTTGGTGGCATAGCTGCTGTGGTCAAGTATGTTTTAGAAGGTCATGATAGCAGAGTTAAGTGGGTTGCATTCTCATACCATTTTACAACCTTCCCATCACAACTACAACAATTGGAAAAATCTATTTCCCCACAGTTAAATAAGGTCTCACAACTTATGGATAATCATTCACAAGTTCTGCATAAGGATTCACAAGTTCTTCTATGAATTTTACAATTTCCTCACCTAAATTGACCTCTACATATATTTACCAACGTTTTATTAGGTTTTCACAAACTCTGATAATGTTTTCACAGGATAACATTCGATTTTCGCAAGTTGTCTTTGGGTTTTTATAGGTTTTGTTTCACAACTTCACTGAAGTCATTCGCAATTGTATGTATAACATTCTCACAATAATAAAATCACAATTTCCTACATCTCAACACCGTCTCATAACTTCACCAATTGACGTGTTCATATGCTATTTCAACGATTTAGAAATTTCAAAAGTTGCAATTCAAACTTCCCCACTTAACAACAGAGTTTCAGAACTTATTTTACAACCTTCCTCATTACGTTTTATCCACATTTCACAAAACTTATTTTAACCCATGCACATTCTCACAACATAGTTCATAGGTTTTGTCACCGTTACGTTTTATCCACATTTCCCAAACTTATTTTAACCCATGCACATTGAACTGCCATTCTAATCAACTAGAGAAGTTAAAATGAAATACATTTTTAAACACAACCACTTACTGAACTTCAGCACCGAAGCTCAAATTAGCATCCGAACACCGGTACCTCTGCAACTATCCAATGCCTTTCACCACAACCTTTCCTCGCCTTCGCTCCTCCTCAAATCCATCGCAAATTCGCCCCACAGTGTCGCTGCCACTATCCTCTCCCAACGCCATAGAACCAGGGTCGACCAACGGCACTGACGACACCAGAAGAAGATGAAGAGTCCCAATCGCATTTTCAATTTAAAAACTTACAGGGCTACGCACGTCATTTTGTCTCAAATTTCAATATTCCAGTTCAGGCACTCACACTTATTTGGAAATATGCAATTTCGTATCACCTTTTTGTCTTTTCCTAATTTTAAAGTTCTTTTTGAGAGATTTTCCCAATAGATTAACCATTGAGGGATTAACCAATAAAAATAGTGGGAGGAAATATGTTAGTTCCACATTATTCTCACTTTTAAGAATTAAGTATTTTTTAAAATTGTGCAGTTGTTAGAGAGAATTGCAGGGCTGACGTGGTATGTTGTAGTGCCTGCTTTCAGCCCTACTTTTAAGAATATAATAGATATCAACTTCTAAAATTATTTTATATTAAAGATCAGAAGAAGATGACTTAGGTTAAGGATGGAGGAGTAATAATTATAAACTAATGTAGGAAGTAATTGCCACAGAAAGTAGGCAAAAAAATTGCCATAGGTAGGCAAGATGGAATGAGGTAACGAAGCAAATTAGGGCAGGAACAATGGACGATGCCCATTTTTAAAAATAAGTGCAAGTATATGTTTAACCCTTTGAATATTTCATTTAAAGTTTTCTCTTTTAGTTTTATAAAGTGTTTTATTATTCATTTAACTCTAACAGTATTAGCAAAAAAAATTGATAATACTAAAATTAATTTTCAATTGACGATATTCTTAAGTGCTCATTTGGTTCACGGAATCGGAGGTAATGTAATGAAATGTAATACAATGTAATGGAATGTAATGTAATAATGATTATATTAATTTATTTGGTTTATCACTAAGGAAAAGATGATGCACATGTATAAAAACGTTTGGTTGGATTACATCAAACATAAGAATATATGTGAATAATATGTCAAGAGACAAAATTACCCCTATTTACACATATGTGTATAATCTACACATTGAGTTCATAGTAATTTTTTTAATTTGTGCAGTATACACGTTGGGTTTAAAATAGTTTTTTAATATTTAATAGTGGAAATATTTTGCAGTGTACAGGATGAGTTCATGGTAATTTTTTAATATTTAATGGTAAGAATATTATTAAATGAGATATTTTAATTATTTTAATGGTGGAATATAATATTTTTAGATGTGTGAATATGTTTAAAATTTTTATATTATTAATTAATTTTTTAAAAATATTTAATGGTAGTAATTATTTAATATTTAACAACATTTATAGGTGGGCGCTTTGATCAAATTAAAATATCATATTGGCAACATTATATTTTTCACTCGATTACAAGATGTTTGCATCCTCATTCATTAGTTCTAACAGTGTAATCCTGATTATATCAAATGATGTAATCGGGATTACAAAATGTAATAATCTTTATATTACATAAACCCAACCAAACGTTATAGTCGGTCTATTTCATCAGGATTACATATAATCCTCTCCCATAGAATCAAACCAAATGGGCTATAACGATTTGATTGGGTTAGGATATAATCAAGGAGGATATAGAAGATTGTGGGAGTTGTTCCTGTATTCGTGGATCAAGGCACCAATAGGTAGTGGGTTTGACCAAGTAGCTCGACTGGATGAGGTGCAGGCCTTGCACGCTGGTCTTGCCTTCTTGGGCTTGTTATGGCTGTATTGAATTTGGGCCCGGCTGGTGGAATTTGGCCCCACAACCCTTATTTTTAAGTTAACGTAATAGAAAGACAATCATGTTATGTAAATGTGATATTATTGGCTAAATGATGTTAAACTGTTAAAAGTGTCATTATACCCAATCAAGATCAAGCCAAGGGACCTGCCACTTTTGTGGTATTTCAGGATCTCGCTTGTTCCAACAAAGGGGAGGAAAGTTTGGGGAAACTTTCAAATCATTCTCGCCCAGACCTTTAGTGTAGAGCTCAATGAATTCTCACTGTCCTTTCATCTCTCGCGCAGACCTTTAGTTTGGGGAAACTTTCAAATCATTTTCGTGACTTGGATTATTTGCTGCTGTGATTAATGAGGCTTGTTTCACCGTTGGAAAGTCCCTTGGCCAAATTCTACCTCCTCCTTTGTTCAAATTCGCTAACTGCAGTGAATAAGTCCTTCGTTTTCTTTCTTTCTTTCTTTTCCTCATTTGCTGTTGCTATTTTGGATTTTGGGGTGTTATGGGTATGGGGTGAGGGGAAATTGTTAAGCCCTTATCTTATTTTGACTTGCAGCAGAATATCAATGCGTGGGTCGTTAGCAAACAAAGAAATAGTATAAATGTACTGATAATATATTCATAATTATACAGAAATTCCCCATAAGGATTCGTACATAATAATTACAAACCTTATAGCCGCATAGGGTTCTAGGGTATCTGAACATATCCCAATGAAACAGAGACATCTTCCCATTTTCATTCCACATCTATAATGCCCTCTTCTTTGTTCTCAGTATATCTTTTGTCTCCTCCTAACTAAATTGTTGGTAGGGGAGGATGAGATTCGAGAAAATCTCAGTAGGAAAATAGTACCAATATGCATGCAAGATAAGTGCTTAATGCATAACATGCTTGCATTACATAACTCATGCTCACATAATGACATATCTGTGTGCTCAATGTTTCAACCAACATACTTATGACCATAGCATAAATAGAAATAGAGCTTTAATCATTCATATATGTTTCACATAATCAAATAAAACAATAACATGCATCAATACACCAGCACAAATTTCACATAATCAAACAAAGTAATAACATGCATCAATACACCAGCATAAATATCAAATACACGCAGGAAAGGTAAGTTTCCTATCTTAGCTCTTTTCTCGTCTCGAAAGGTTCACCTCGTAAAATATGCCAACGACTGAGCTCTCACATTGGTCCTAAAATATTAAATGTACAGGAAATAGGTTAAAACCTATCAATGTATCATTTTAGACACTTCCATAGTGTTTATTGTTGTTATATTAGCCTATGGTCAAAATTTACCAAAATGCCCCTGAGACCCCGCCTCGGCCTTGTCGTACCCGACCCAGTTGCACTTTTTCCAAAATTTTGAAATGGGCTATTTTGACATATTTATATCTAAAGAATCCATTTCCGAACTCTGAATTACCAAATTCACTACCAAAAGACAAAATTACCTTTGGCAGCCTTGCTTTAAGGTTTTCAGGGGCATTTTCGTAATTATGCAGGCACCACAGCATGCCACGTTAGCCCTGCAATTCTCTGTAATACAATGTGCAAATTTAAAAAATTCCTCTAGATAATAACTACCATAAAACTAATACCCACGTTCCAGTATTGCCTCATAAAAACCTCCCACTATTTTTATTGGTTATTCCCTAAAGGTTATTTTTTAATTTTAATTGAATTGCGAACCTATTATATTCTTAAAAGCAGGGTTGAAAGCAGGCGCCACAGCATGCCATGTCAGCTCTGCAATTCTCTCTAATACAATTGCGCAAATTTAAACAATTCCTCCAGATAATAACTACCATAAAACTAATACCCACGTTCTAGTATTGCCTCCTAAAAACCTCCCACTTTTTTTATTGGTTATTCCCTAAAGGCTATTTTTGAATTTTAATTTAATTGTGAATCTATCATATTCTTAAAAGCAGGGTTGAAAGCAGGCACCACAATATACCACGTCAGCCCTGCAATTCTCTCTAATACAATTACGCAAATTTAAAAAATTCCTCCAGTAAATAACTACCATAAAACTAATACCCACGTTCCAGTATTGCCTCCTTAAAACCTCCCACTATTTTTATTGGTTATTCCATAAAGGCTATTTTTGAATTTTAATTTAATTACGAATCTATTATATTCTTAAACTCTTAAAAGCATAGCTGAAAGTAGGCATCACAGTGTGCCACATCAGCCCTGCAATTCTCTCAAATACAATTGCAAAAATTTAAAAAATTCCTCTGGATAATAATGATATGACCAATCTATGCAAAACATGTTATTCTTCATGTTCCCTTATTATTATTTAATTATTAATTCTCAAATTAATAAAATTTAATTTGAAAATTTGAATTTAAACTAGCGAGAATATCGTGGAACTAACATATTTCCTTACTTAAGAATAAAAATTAAATTAAATTAGATATTTCCACACTTAAGCATAAAAATTAAATTACATCTCCATTACCTCTCTTTCTTTATGATTGACTTCATTTGAAAAATGTTTTCGTAATATTTTTTTTGATTTTTCACTTACTTAATTTAACCTTTTTGCATAATTTTGCAACTACCTCCCCTGGATATTTCGTTATTTTTTGTGACATTGTTCTATTCAAATTTTTTATTTTAACAATATTTAAAAACCGACAATCCCATTTTTCACGCTATTGGTTTGATGGCATACTAAAAAATGCCATCAAGAAGTAACGTGGGCCTGTACGTGCGTGTTTAAATGCTCATAAAAACAGTCTTCGCAACTAAATCTGGATATTGCAATTGAATTTGCGGATGAGTTTGATTACATTTTAGAATATCACCCACCTACCCATTAATGTTCGAGATATTTATGCATGGAGCCATAGAAAAGAGTAGTTCGTTTGGGACATTAGTAGGACTGAAAGCAGGCACAATACCGTGCCACATCAACCTTGTGATTCTCTCTAATATAATCACGTAAATTTAAAAAATTCCTCTAGATAATAACTATCATAAAACTAATATCCACATTTCAGTATTGCCTCCTAAAAATCTCCCACTATTTTTATTGGTTATTCCTTAAAGGCTATTTTTGTGTGCTGAATGGGTCGTGTTTTTAATTTTTTAAAACTCATGATATAAATACATTAAAAAAATCTTAAAAATAAAGAGGGACTAAGTCAATAATGTGATACTGTGTTTGAATCTCACTCCTAAGAGCCCAAACACAGAAAGCATGGTTTCAGTGGAGGGTGATGAGTGGAGGAATTAACGGTAATGAAAGTCGGGTTTTATTTGAAGCTTTTGGGTGGCCCATTAATAATTAAAATGACAAAAACATGGAGCTTCGAGGAAAGTTACGGAGTGGATTGTGGGTTGCGTGTTTATTTGTCAAAGTTGAAAGTAAAGCCGTAAAGGGCGAGAGAGAGAGGACGCGTTTTATATGATGACGCGGATGAGAGAGAGTGGGGCGGTTGGATTTTTTTATAGAAGTTGGTTTTGAGTTCACACTTCACATTCAAACTCGTACCGTCTCATTCGGCTGAAGGCGCAATTTTTACTTCGTTGCTAAGATGAAAGCAGGCACTGTAGAGTGTAGGTCAGCCTTACAATTCTCTTTAATATAATTATATAAATTTAAAAAATTTCTTCATATAATAACTATCATAAAATTAATACCCACATTCTAATATTATTTCCTAAGAACCTCGAATTATTTTTATTAATTATTCCCTAAAGGCTATTTTTGAATTTTAATTTAATTGGGAATCTATTATTCTATTATATTCTTAAAAACAGGGTTGAAAACAGATACAACAATGTGCCATTTTAGTTGTGAAATTCTCTCTAATATAATTACACAAATTTAAAAAATTCCTCTAAATAATAGATACTATAAAACTAATACCCACATTTTAATAATGCCTCATATATTATCATATGGGGCCCAACACATGTGATTGCATATTGCTATAAATAAAAGCAATAGCAGGTTGGAAGAAGGAGTAGAAGTGACTAGAGAGGGCGGGGGCGTAAGACGCGTTTTATATGGTGATGTGGATGAGAGAGAGTGGGGCGGTTGGATTTTTTCTAGAAGTTGGTTTTGAGTTCACACTTCACAGTCAGACTCGTCTCGTCTCATTCGGCTGAAGCCGCAATTTTTACTTCGTTGCTAAGATGAAAGCAGGCACTGTGCCTTACAATTCTCTCTAATATAATTATGTAAATTTAAAAAATTTCTTCATATAATCACTATTATAAAACTAATACCCATATTCTAGTATGGCCTCTTAAGAACCTCCCACTATTTTTATTGGTTATTTCTTAAAGGCTATTTTTGAATTTTAATTTAAATGCGAATCAATTATTCTATTATATTCTTAAGAACAATGCTGAAAGCAGGTACCAGAGCGTGTCATGTCAGCTCTGCAATTCTCTCTAATACAATTACACAAATTTAAAAAATTTCTCTAAATAATAACTACCATAGAACTAATAGACACGTTCCACTATTACCTCATATGTTGGCATATGGGAACCGACACATGTGATTGCATAGTGCTATAAATAATAGCAATAGCATGTTGGCATATGGGACCCGACGCATGTGATTGCATAGTGCTATAAATAATAGCAATAGCATGTTGGCATATGGGACCCGACGCATGTGATTGCATAGTGCTATAAATAATAGCAATAGCATGTTGGCATATGGGACCCGACGCATGTGATTGCATATTGCTATAAATAATAGCAATAGCAGGCTGGAAGAAGGACTAGAAGTGATTAGAGAGAAGAGTGAAAATGTCATTGCCAAGGTTTGTGGTGCTCCAATCATACTACAACAACAAATACTTGCGTTATATAGAGGAAGATGTGCAGGTGCATGGGTTTCTCCAATTCTCCGGAGAGGAAGTTGTGAGCCCATATGCAAAGTTCGAAGTGGAGATGGCAAAGAGTGGGAATGGACTAGCGCACATAAGGTGTTGTTACAATAACAAATATTGGGTGAGGTGGTCACAGAACCATTGGTGGATTGTTGCGGGAGCTGATGAACCTGAGGAAGACCAATCCAAATGGTCATGTACATTGTTCAAGCCAATCTACTTAGATGTCGATGCTAAAACAGTCCGATTTTTGCACGTTCAGCTTGGACACTATGCATGCTTATGGAGGGCTGCTGCACCCTTTGAATCTTGTTTATTTGCAGGATCAGAAAATCCTGACCAAGATTCGTGCGAAGTTTGCACAATTATTGATTGGGAATCACCATTGATAATGCCTAAACATGTTGCATTCAAGGGCGACAATGGCCAATTTCTCAGTGCCTGCCAGATCGAGCAACACCAATATATGAAAATGTCATTGCCAAGGTTTGTGGTGCTCCAATCATACTACAACAACAAATACTTGCGTTATATACAAGAAGATGTGCAGGTACATGGGTTTCTCCAATTCTCCGGAGAGGAGGTTGTGAGCCCATATGCAAAGTTCGAAGTGGAGATGGCAAAGAGTGGGAATGGACTAGTGCATATAAGATGCTGTTACAATAACAAATATTGGGTGAGGTGGTCACAGAACCATTGGTGGATTGTTGCGGGAGCTGATGAACCTGAGGAAGACCAATCCAAATGGTCATGTACATTGTTCAAGCCAATCTACTTAGATGCTGATGCTAAAACAGTCCGATTTTTGCATGTCCAGCTTGGACACTATGCATGCTTATGGAGGGCTGCTGCACCCTTTGAATCCTGTTTATTTGCAGGATCAGAAGATACTGACCAAGATTCGTGCGAAGTCTGCACAATCATCGATTGGGAATCACTATTGATAATGCCTAAACATGTTGCATTCAAGGGCGACAATGGCCAATATCTCAGTGCCCGCCGGATCGAGCGACACCAATGTCTGAGATGTTTCTTTTTTTTTGGCCAACACCAATATCTGCAGTTTGCATCAAATGATGTAGGTGATCCAACAGTTGGGAACGAGATCTTCACCACTCATGACGGAAGCATCCGTGTAAAGTCCGATTACTTCGGTAAATTCTGGAGGCGTGGCCCCAATTGGATATGGGCTGACTCAAATGACACCACAAATAACGACTCCGACACGTTGTTTTGGCCAATAAAAGTTGACAACAATGTCATTGCTCTTCGTAACTTAGGCAACAATAATTTCTGCAAGAGACTCACCACCGAGGGCAAGACAAGTTGTCTTAATGCTGGAGTTTCCACCATTTCTAGAGAGGCCCGAATAGAGGTGGAAGAGCTTGTTATTTCAAGGAAAATCTACAATGTCAATTTTCGTCTCTTGGATGCCAGGATTTACAGCCAGAGAGTCCTCACAATGGCCACCGGAGTTGCCATTAATAGGACCCAAGAAGCCAATAATGCAGAAGTGAAACTCTCTTATACAGAGACTAAGAGCAGTACTTGGAATGCCAGTGTTTCATTGAAGCTGGGTGTCAAAACTAGCTTCCAAACCGGCGTTCCATTCATCGCAGAAGGAAAAATTGAAATTTCGGCTGAATTTAGTGGAGCATACCAGTGGGGAGAAACTAAGACATTATCAACTGTAGTGGAGTCTGTGTACAAAGTTACTGTGCCACCAATGACGATGGTGACAGTGAGTCTGCTAGCAACAACGGGTTCATGTGACGTTCCCTTCTCATACACTCAACGTGATACTCTTACTAATGGGAAACAAGTTACCCATAACATGGATGACGGCATTTATAGTGGCATTAATTCTTTCAACTTCAAGTATGAGACCAAACAACAAAAATTATGATGTAATTAAAATGCCACGAATGTTTGTGGGTGCCGTCTCTAGAAACCCTCATGAGACTCCACTCGTTCACTGGGGCTAACCTAGGGGTTTAAAACGCTTGTTGCATGTGCTAAATGCAATCGCGTTCCCTGCGAAAGTGGCATTTTTGTTGTTGTTTGTGATTTAGTACAATATTATGTATTGTAGTAGCCTTTACTCTTTACTTGGGGACTTCATATTCTAGTTCTATTATATCACTGTGCAAATAATACCCACGAGTGTCAGTTGTAGACACTTGAATTAACATACAGAAACTCTGTTACTGTGAATCCCTATTCCATCTACTATATTTCTCTTTTCCTTTTCCTATAGTGGTGTATTTGCTGTGCGTCATAATCGCTTCCACTATTGTGATACGATTAGCGTGGATATAAGAGAGAAACGGTCGCATTCCAGGTACACCCAATTATTCTTACAATTTTAATTGATTGATCGCTGATCAGCATGGAACTCATTCACTTTTCTTATTTTAATGTAAATTTGATTCTTATAATTTTGTTAAAATTTAGTCCTTAAATTTTAACTTGGCACAAATCAATCCTTATGGTTTTAATTTAGTTAAAACTCAGTCTAGTAACTTTAACTTATGTAACTCTATCTCAATAGTTTTTACTATGTAAATTTAGTCCATACATTTTCAAAAATATAAGGACTGAATTACTTCTTGAATATTTGGGACCAGTGTTATCGACAAGTAAACAAGCGATAAAATATTTCATGACAAGTCATACCATACCACTCATACCTCCCCGTATATTTATATGGACAAGTGAATGAGATATGAAAAATCTTATGGCAAAATTTCAGTTGAAGAGCACTGTAACATTTTTTTGTCATTTTAATTATTAATGGGGCCACCCAAAATTTAAAAAATTTCTTCATATAATAACTACCATAAAATTAATATCCACATTCTAGAAAAAATGTGAAGTGTGAACTCAAAACCAACTTCTAGAAAAAATCCACGAGTTTGAATGCGAAGTGTGAACTCAAAACCAACTTCTAGAAAAATCTAACCGCCCCACTCTCTCTCATCCACGTCACCATATAAAACGCGTCCCCCCCCCCCCCCCCCCCCCAACTTTCAACTTTGACAAATAAACACGCAACGCAACCCACAATCCACTCCGTAACTTTCCTCGAAGCTTCATTTTTTTGTCATTTTAATTATGAATGGGCCACCCAAAAGCTTCGAGGAAAGTTACGGAGTGAATTGTGGGTTGCCCACATTCACACTTCACAATCCTTATGGTTTTGAGTTCACATTTCATATTCTAAAATTGCATTGCACGTAGGTTAAAATGAAATTAAATTTTTGGGTAAAAAGAAATTGGTGTCCTTATTTTTTTTTCACATCTTAATCAATATTTTAAAAACCGGACCGGATATTAAATCAGAAAAATTAGCGGGTCATGGTTCAAACGGTCGAAACGGTCGAACCGTTTGGTTGAACTGGTGACGTAATAATTATATAAAAAATAATAATATATGTATATATAATGATATAAATGTTATATAACTTAAAATTTAAAAATAAGAATAAATAATATTATGGACTTTTTATTATAATTTTTTACCGCAGAAATTTAAAGGTGAATCTGAAAGATATGACATCTATCATATCTATCATATACAAATAATAGAAAAATATTTAAAATATACAACGTTATTTGTGGAGGAATATCATTTCAAATCTTTAAATTATTTAAAAAATAAATAAACGTTGGAATTTTGAAATGCTTTTGACCTTATCCAATGTAGAATTCAATCTCATCCATCCAATGAGGAGAGCTATTCCCGAAGAGCATTGAGTGAAGCTTTTAACTAATGGATAACTTCATATCAAACAAAACTCAATGAATAATTAGGGTGTGTTTGGGATAGCGGTAGGAAAAATGACTTATATAATTCGGGCTTATTAAAAATGACTTAATAAATAAGTCAATATTTGTAATGTGATTTATGTTTGGATGAGCGGTTAAATAAGTGATTATTTATAAGTGAAGATGTGTTTGGATTAGCGATTGAATAAGTGCGTTTTTAAAAGTAAAAACTTGAAGGGTATTTGTATATTCTTCAAATTTTAGATAGATCATATATGCGATATCCAACAGTAACATATCATTTGGCCCAGGAAGATATCCGAAAATGCAAACTTGTAACTCCCGAGATGAAGCCCAAACTAAGAATGGAATTTTAGAAATTATAACAGCATAAACACATTGTGTTTTAGTCTAGTATGCCACCAGAGCAAATAATTCCCAAATCTAATGCGATTAAAATAATACAGAACTAATTGGGATCATAAATTCCGTACAAGTTGATCTCTAATCCTGTCACGAATGTGATTCATTCTGGTTGAAGATGCCGCAGCAACATTGGACGAGGAAGCCCCATCGTCTACAGTATTATCATCTTCCTGAGCTATATCGCCAGTTTCTGCTGTGCTGAAATTAACATCACTCTGAGAATTTTTCCTAATAAAATTATGAATGGCCATAGTTGCCACAACTAAGCGGACTTGCGTTTGGTAGCTGTATTTGCGCATTTTTTGCAATAATTCGAATCTATTCTTCCACACGCCAAAAGTCCTTTCAATAGTTGACCTCAAACTGGAATGATAGTAATTGAAGGTCTCTTGAGCATTTGCAAAACCAGGTTGACGTTGAAATTCTGGCAGGTGATAACGCTGACATCTGTAGGGACCAAGATACCCAACTGGTGTGGGATAGCCAGCGTCGACCAAGTAGTATTTGCCTAATAAGTGGCTCAAATCATTTTGAAAGTGTGAGATTAAGCAAAGTGCGCATTGAAAGTAATTAAATATGAATGGGACGGAAATATACCTGGAGGTGGATGAGGGAAATTCTGAGCTGGATTTGAGACAGCAGCTTGAAACATACGAGCGTCATGTGCAGAACCTTCCCAACCCGCCAACACAAATGTAAAACACATATCCCAATCGCATACAGCCATTACATTCTGTGTTGTATATCCTTTTCTCCCAATATATCTTTCCCGGTTGGGACCAGTGATCACAGCCTTGATATGAGTTCCATCTATTGCTCCAATGGCATCCTTAAAGTAAGGATAATAGCGAGGATCTTCACGTATTTTTCGGTGGCATCCTATGAATTCAGGATCAGGGGGTTTGATATTTTCTCGAGCTAGGCTAAACAAGCCTCCAGCACCATGTGCAATAGCCGACTGACAGTTTCCCCTGAATGATGAAACAAACGTTGGACCATCCTGTTACCGACGCCGTGGCCAATTGTGAGCAAAAACATCCCAACCATTTCTTCAACTCCGACATTTCTAGAATCTCGTAACCCATGTTCGACCAATTTACTACACAACCGGTAAAACACGTGTTTTTCAAGTCTAAACATCTGATGACATTGTGTTTCATGATCTGCCAATATTTCTTGGACAAATACATGACCGGATCGTTTACTTGTTCTACGAGGTTCTTTGCACATGAATGTAGAGACAAAATATTGACACACCAAACAAGTTATTTGTTCATATTCTGTTATCTCTTCATCGATAAGAGCTAGTATCCGAGAATCATCGTCTTCTTCCTCCATCCAATTTTCCAGTGCAGATATAACCTGTGCATTGGATTCAAACGTATTTAACATCATATGACATTTCAGTCAAAGTTATAATATATGTCATAAAAGGAACGTTGTCATAAAACATACATAATATATATGCGTCGACCAAGTAGCATTGTTGGTGTACTAAAAACAAAATAACAGACATGCATACAATAAACACTAAACTAATTGTAGGCATAAAGTTCATGTCAGCATCGATAGTCAAGAACATAAGCCGTAGCGACTCAATCAAGGGTCGTAACCATATAACGCAGCCACCCAACTATTGAATCCTTGTCCCGCTTAAGGAGTGACAAAAACGTGTCCCGACTTGTCTTGTCCATAATCAGCCTGATACATCGGAATTTAAAGTTCTCATCTTCTCTCACTTCTGGAATCTCAAGCAGGTCTTCAATAGCAGCATCAACACTCCTTTGTTGAATCTCACTGATGGTTGTAGCTCTATGCTGCGATGCTTCTGCCATGACACTGACCGCATCCGCAATTTGCTTTGACGCTGGCATCTTCTGCTTCTTTTTCTTCCCGAACTTATCAACCCGTCTCCGCTTTCCCTGACTTCCGGAATTAGTTGGAACAGATGATGCGCCTGGACCACAGGGAGGGGTTTGTGAGGATAACCCGACGCTGGCTAGCTCATCTGTCACTCCTGTGCTAAGTGCTGGGTCAACTCCAAAATTCTCATCCTCGCTGTCCCCTGAACCTTCCTCCTCGACCATACTAGGTCGGTACACATCCTCTTCCTCTGCATCCTGTGTCTGTGTCCCTATGAACGACGGATTCTGCTCATCGTCACCTGTTGCCACAACATTCTTGAATATAAGCCTCAATTCTGTTTCATTCTTGAGGCATGAACGGCGAAACTTTCTATACGCCGAATTCTCCTGCATACAGACAAGTAACAAAATCATTAGCTATATTACAAAACAAGCTGATTGAGGCAACTGAATTATTATTATGCAACGTTATAAGTAATTGTAGGCATTACTAACCTGGCATTTCCGCCGCCACCACTCGGAATCCGCTACGACATTTCCAGTTATTGGGTCTCGACCAACACCAGTCTCTTTTGTTAAGGCATCCCAAGTCCTTAAGTCCTTTTTTAACATATCATACTTATTCTTCAATTGCTTCCTGTCATATGCTTTCCCTGTCTGCTCATTGAATGTAGCAACAATATAGTCCCATCCCTCCTTCGAGAAAGATAACCCTCGAAGTTCTTTTTTTAAAATTTGATCTATCATTGCACGGACAAATATTTCTGTTGACTCGTCATCCCACAGTGCTCTGTCATTCATTTTTCTATGAAAACGTTTCACTTAACAAGTGTGGACTGTAAACATGTTAGTTAATACCTTCTCATGAAGCAACCAGATTAACAAAAAACAGTAAACAGCGCATTCCACAACAACATTTACTTTGAAAATACATGTATTCGTCAAAATTTGTGAAGCTTCTTTTGTTCAATTAATTAATGAGCACCAGGATAAAACATGTACTCAACACAAGTAACATTCATAACACCTCAAATGATGATGAAAAATGAAGAAAGAGAGACCACACTAGCAAAACAGTGAAAAATAAAGGAGGGAATTAGCTTTTTATTTTTTATTTTTATTGCTTCTAATCCCTTATGGTCCTTCGATTTGCTTGAGGACCATTCAAACACGCAGAACACAAAGATAGTGGGACACACTAATCAGAATAAACTATCAATTTTCCTTCATATTGGGTTTTTGATTTGAAGTATGATCTTTTTCGCTTTGTCTAAAGTCGGTAGGGATGCAGCGAAACCCCTCATGATTTAGGAATAAGAAGTGTGTCGATTTTCTAGTGGGACACACTAACCAGAATAAACTATCAATTTTCCTTCATATTGGCAACAAATCTCTTGCTCAATTTTCTAGTGTCGAAATAAATGAATTGACAGAGATAGAGGCACAAAATAAAAAAAAAGGTCAGAAACAAAGAAAAGAAAAACAGATCCCACTCATCATGCATTACAAGCAGTCAAGTAAAGAGGCAGAGATTAATGATTCAGTTCTTAGAAAAACATAAGAGAAGCATGTTTTCGTTTCCTACAACCTTTCTTGATTCCAATACCATCACTTTCCAGTGCAAGGTAGGAAAACGTTTCACTGTGGTGCGCCTAGATCAGGGACGATAAAACAGAGAGAGAGAGGGACGAAAACAGAACGAAGTTAATCCCCCAACAGCCCAACTAACTCCAAAAACGCAAGCCACACGCAAAAAAAACCAGTCACACTCTCTATGGAATAAAATTAATTTCAAGTTCATATTACCTCCAAGTCTTAGAATCAGATCACGCAACTGTTGCAGTTCAAGATGTCCTCCTACAATGAGCTAGATCCCAGATGAAGAAGAAGGGCCTGTTGAGGTTGAGGCACAGCTCGTGGTTCAGGTGTCCATCGCAGATGAAGAAGAACGCCCTCTTCAGCTTCAACCACAGATCGGACACGGCGGAGCACTCGGTTGAAGCACAGATCCGACACGGCTGAGCACGAATAAAGATGGGCACGGCCTTCAGATGCTACGACTGACCTCCGAGACTACAATGCAGGCGAAGACACGGACGGACCTGGGATCGGATCTGTCACAGACGGAAAATCGATCGACGAGGGGGAAGACGATGGAGACAGCTAGGAACAGAAGACGGACTACACAGCTTCATCGGCTACAATCATTGCCGCCGACGAGAAGGAGACGAAGACCAGCAACACCGAACGCAACAGGAAACTGAGCAGAGCATGTGAAAAAAGATTCCCTTGAGCAGAGGTCGAGCAGCTTTGCAGAGGGAGAGGAGTGAAAAAGTAAAAAGAGTAGGTGAAATGAAATTAAACTGAAGCACACCTTTTCAACGGTAATAAAACGTGAAACGGGTTTGTAAAAAGCCTGGTCCAGGAGCTTATCCGAAATGCGTTTTTTTTTACCTCAAACCCAGATTAAAAAAGCCCAGCCAAACATAGAAAATTGGAACACGTTTTTTTTTTTGAGCTTATCTAGTCAAAACGGGCTTATTTGGGGATTTTAAGCCCACCCAAACACCCACTTAATCTATCCCACTAAATGACAATAATATGGCCAGTTTTCACAAAGGAAAAAGTTATCTAAAGAGACATAACACGAAAAGAAAAGAGCTGATAGCCTCACGATTTTCTCTCTCCTCACCTACTTGTCCTCTCTTTAGTCTTTATAGCCAGATCTGTGTCTTCATTTTTACCCCTGGCGAGCATTTTACTTCCGACGAGCTCGTGTACTCGCGTCCACGTTTTGTTGAAGAGGAGTCCATATTCACAAGGAATAACAGGAAAAAAAAATACTCAACAGAAATAAATGATGGTGAGAAATAAAATGTTTTTTGCACATCTGGTTATTCTTTCTTCGATTTTTCTCATCTCCTTCACGTACTCATTTTTTTCTTGCCGGAAAATTTGGATAGGAGCAGTCCGGTTAGTGAAAAACCGTCCCGATTCCCGGCTGGAAAGCGATTTCCGGCCCTATAGCGGCTTTTTCTTGGTCCAATCTGGCCAAACTGCGAAAACGGCTTTTCCCATAAATCCGAGCTGGTGGAGACTCCGGCCGACGGTCCGGCCGTCCGGTCCGGCTCGGTTTTCAAACCACTGATCTTAATTTACAATTTCAATTTAAAAATTTACAACAGCACATAAGGGAATCACCGGCTATTAAAAAAATTTAGTTGAGATGCGGGTTCTAGGACTAGAATATATCTCATAGCTCAAATAATATTAACAAAAGTATATAAAGATTAACTATTAAAACGATTTGCATATCATCAATAAAATTCAAACTCACTCTTATAAAGTGTGGCCTATATTTGTATAAATTAAACCGACATTAATTTTGTTCGGGATGTTATACTTCAACATAATTTTCCAAAATGCCAATGAAAAAAAGGGGAAACTAAATAGACTACTAGAGCCTGGATAGAATTGGTACAATAAATCACCTGAACAAAAAAAATGATAAGAATGAAGAGATTGCTAGATAGCTTAGTAGCAGGGATAAAGTTCAATTGATGGAGGCACATCTTGCTTATAGAGGTCTAGGGAGACAACTAATTCCTCTTACTTTTAAGACACAATTAGGAAATTAATTCTTAATTAATTTCCTAATATGCAGTAACTTATTTCTCAAGTAACAAATACATAATTAATGATCATTTGTTTTTTATTTAATAAGACTATTTATTTCCTAATCAAATAATCCGGCTCATCAAGAGCTGAACCCTAATAAGTCCAACACTACCCAATATTTCTACCACGTACGATAAAAATACTCACAAGGATCTCCATTTCCGACAAGGAGATCTTCATGTCCCATATATTTTTAAGAAAAGGTTAATTATATATATAAAAATTAAAAAAAAAAAAACACACAACAAAAGTTGGTATAACATAACCTCATCATTTGAAAATGTACTCGTGAAAATTATACCAGATTAACCAAATGAAACAGTTTTCTTAATATATTCATTTGGATAAATTGATCCAGTAATGAGAAAAAAGGGGGAAATTAACATATACTATCAATCCCGAAGAAATCCATTCCATCCACCACTTGTAACAGAAGTCAAGCAAGTCATTCCACACCTAAAAATTAATTAAGGGGTGTTAGACATCAATATCATACATATCAATCTCTCCAACTAGCCTGGCCTGCCATTAATTCTTCACCTGTAACATTTAATCTATCCATCTATCATTCCTTGTTTTCTTCCAATAAAATCCATCTATCATTATTCTAATCCTATTTATAAGTTACTTCTAACATGCTTTAAGAAATATTTTAAAACTCATTAATAATTTAATATTTTGTTTAAATATTAATAAGCTTAGAACTTCTCCCCTAGTAAGTATTCTTAATTCAACGCTCACTACCAGTGGTGAGTCAACAGTGCTCAACGTTTTCATAAATTCACATGATTTTTTTTTTTTTTTTGTAAATAACTCTCTTATTCGAGACCTCTGCATAATTTTTCCTATTTTACTCCCTGTGTGTATATGTATTAAAGACTACCATTTAAAAAAAAAGAAAAAAGAAACACATGCACTATACATAAGTGAAAAGACTAAATCGTGTACGCAAGCCAAGCTTTTCTATGAATACTTCTAAGTCTAACCTATTATTAATTAATTAATGGGAGATAGATATCAATATCATACATTTATGACAGAAGAAAATTCACATAAAGACTTGTGATATCCTCTAAAGCTAGCCTGCCATTAATTCTTCACCTGCAATACAATTTTTCCTGTGAAGTAAGGTCAATTTTTATGGTGTCATATAGATTATGGATTTTCGGCTTTATAGTTTGATTCAATGTTTGGGCTTTATATTAAAGTGAGGTTTTGGGTAGCCAATTGGGTTAGAAATGTTTGGTGCCTAAGTTTCATGACATATCTTGATTTGAAGATTGTTCTAAAGAGTTGGTTGCTAGTGTTCTAATCTCAAATATTATGGTTTATGTACAAGAGAGAAGTTGATTTCAAGCTAGCTAAAGATTCCATTCTTGATGGTTATAAAAATTGCTAGCTATGCAGTTCAGAGTCCAGGTGCGTGGATAAGCTCCTAACAATGGTTACTTTCAATAAAATGATATATGTATATTTGTAAATGTGTTATTGGTATTTTGGAAGAGCTGAACAAGTATAGACAGTAAAATTATTTGTTTAGCTTATTATTTTCTTAATAAAAGTATGGAATAGTTAAGGTTAGTTAATAACTAAAAATTAATGTTTAGCAAGATTGTATTTACAGAAGAACGTACAACGGTATCTTACATGAGCATTATGTCATTTAATGATTTTATACAAATCATATTTTAAGAAAGAAAATGATGTTATTAGAAGTTTATATTCAACATGAATTATGAGAAGTATTTGCTATGTTCAAGAATCTTTACAATTCCGTTTGTATTTGTGAAAGTCATTCTAAAAGGAATTTAATGTATTAAGTACAATTTAAAAAATATATATATATATATTCAACCATGTACAAGCTTTTATGATCAAATTCTCGAAGAGGAAGATATGTTTTGAGAATGCATGTCATGTTTTTTTGATTATTTTGTATAAGCTTATGATGAGACGAGATTATTGAGCTGCTATATGCACTACTAGCTTTGTGACTATCATGTTCAACAAGAGTGGTTTACTATTTGCACAGTGATTTCTATTTTGCATAGTAACTTATGAGTGCTATTTGCGCAGTAATTTAAAGGGACGCCTGAAGTGACCCTTTAGATATGCCCGTAGGGAAAGGGACACCTCAAGGGAGACTTTAGGCATCCCTTACAGTTTTGGGACGGCTGAAGGGACCCTTGAGGCATCCCTTTAAAACTTTAGGCATCCCCAAAATTCAAAAAGACCCCATGTCAGACAGTTGTCTGAACATGCCCATTCCTCCATCCCTCTCTCTTCATCCTTTATTCTCAACTCAACAACTCTCTCATCTCATCTGTCACTTCCCTTTTCTTTTTTCAACTTTACTCACCACTCTCTTCTCTCCTCCATCGTCCTCTGTCTTCTTTCTTTCTCTCCACTATCTCCTCCTTCCACTCATATCTCCACCGTTTGTTTCCTCCACTCATAGCTCCACTCTCCTCCATGGTCGTCCTCCTTCCATCCTCGCCGTCGTCCTCTGTGCATCCTCACCGTCTTCACACTCTCCTCCTTTCACCATCAACACCGTCGTCAGCCCTCCCCCTCCTTCCAAGGTTAGCTTTTTTTGTTTTTTTAATTATTTCCAATATAATGCATTGTCTTTTTTTTTTTTTTTTTTTTTGCTGAATAATATATATGCCTTGTCTAGCTTGCTATATACAGGACAACTAAACTAGCTTTGTCAATGAGTTTGTTCTGAACTTTTTGTTTGCGTTAATTGGAACTTTTACACATGTATATATGTCTGTTTGGAGCTTTTGTTTTGCTTTATTGAAATTACATACGTAGTGTATATGTGTAAATATAATATTTTTATATTTTAAATTGTGTAAATTTTGAAAAAATGAAACAAAAAAAACTATATATATTTTGCTAATTAAACTGACACCTTAACTTGAGTGTATATCATAAATAACATTAGTGTCTATATATATAGAGTGGTCCAAGTCTGAGATTCGAACTTGAGTATATCCATCACTTACTTACCAATAAATTAACATGTGTGTATCGGTCTCAATAAGTTCAAAGTACTGCAAATTAATTATGTATAGACCCTTAAATGCTTTTGCTATATTCTTATAGGAGCGTCACACCCAAAGATTCCCCTAAATTATTTATCGATTTTACTAAATAAGCTTCATGATTTGGTCTTGATGTGATAATTTCTATGGGCGTTTTATTATCTCCCTTTTGTTTTTGCCAGCATCTTATTAGCTCCTAATTAACTTAACTGAAATTAAATATTTAATTTTGGAAGCCATTCATGGACCATTTGGAACCTAAATTAGTTCGTATGACTCATTTCATACTTGTTTTATGATGATATTATTATGAGCTTGATTTTCATTTTTGGGAGATAATATTAATTACTAGAAAGAAAGGCAAGTAAAAATGAACTAATTTTACCTTTTTGTTTTTACTGAGAAATGAATTAATTAATTGAAATATTTAAAATTTAAATAATTATTTGAGGTCTGAAGTTTGATTATTATGAATTAGACAGAATTTTAGTATATGATCCGAAAATAATAATGTTTATATACAATTTCTTTAAAATTTAATATGTATGTAGGTAAACCCAAAAATCATAGAACTTTCGAATGAATTTCATAAAAATATTCCTATCCCTTCCAAATATCCATTACTAGACATTGAAATGAAAAATATATAACAAAATTAACTACTTTGCCTAACATTTATTATTCACTATATTCATGCTAATATAGGTTCAAAGAGAAAAAGATCCTATACTGCATATTCATGCTTTAGTATGTTTGTTTTGTTTGAATTAAATTGACATGGTTTGTTATTGAAATTTTGAGATGTCTTACTTTTAAGGGGAAATGCTGCCAGCTTTTTTTATTCTTTTTAAAAAAGTGAAAAAGGCAATCCCATCGTTGGCAATTCTAAACTTAAGTATTATTGGGAATGACTTCTTCATTGAATTGTAAATTAATTCATTCACTTGATTGATTTTATCTAAGCTTGTTTTCTAATTTGTAGATTTTTTATGATGAAGCTGCCTACTTGTATGAAGACATTAATTTGATTAGAGATCTTTTGGCAGGACATCTTCTTCAACACATAGATCAGTGAAGTATACTATTAGTTATTAGTTGTGTAGTAGACAACTTCTTGACACTTTGCGGTGGTTATTGTACATAGGATTAGCTAGTAGGACTTAACACTTTAATTAGCTAGTGCTGGATGTTTCCCATACTGTTTCTGTTGGATGTTTCCTTAATTAGCTAGTGGTGGTTTATTTGTTGGGCATTGGTGTTTCTATAGATGGTTTATTTGTGGTGGTGGTTATTTTTATTGGATGTAATGGTTTTATGATTTATTTTATTTTGTTTCTGTATTGTTTATTTTGTGGATAGTGTAAAATAAGAAAATAGTTTTAAAAAAAATGTCTTTCAACATCCACAAAGAATAAGGATGCCTAAATTTATTTTAGGCAGGACTTTAGGCGTCCTTTTTCTATAAGGGAACTCTAAAGTCCCATTTTAAGAGTCCCCAATAGGAGAAGGGACACCTAAAGTGTGACTTTAGGCGTCCCTTTTAGGACGAGGGATGCCTAAAGTCCCATAATAGTTGAGACTTTAGGGACCCCTAAAGTGGGACTTTAGGCATCCCTTCTAAAAAAAGGGACGCCTAAAGTCCCACTTTAGGCATCTCTCTTTTAACAGACGTCGTATCGTAACCTACCACGACCCCGGCATAGACGTCCCTCCATTTTTAGACATTAAAAGGGCTAAAAAATGGATGTTAAAAGTGTTGTCTGTAGTAGTGAATTCTCCCTCCGTAAAAATAAATTTCGTCCTCAAAATTTGATACATCTATAGAGATGTAAATTCTGGATAACATCTCTTTATGTCTTCTTTAGCTTTCTAGGTTGCTTCTCTAGGAGATAACCCTGTCCATACTACTTTAATGAATGGAATACTCGTGCGCCTGAGCTGTTTCTCCTGTCAATCAAAGATTCAGTCAGGTGTGACCTCATACATCAAATCGTCCCGCACATTTACCATCTTGTATTCAATCACATATCCCGGGTCAGGTTGATACTTCTGCAACTGTGAGACGTGAAAGACATCATGCAACCTGCCTAAACTAAAGGGTAAAGCTATTTGATAGGCTACTAGCCCAATCTTAGACAAAATTTCAAAAGGACCAATGTACCTAGGGCTCAACTTCTTCACCTTTAATGCCCTACCAATGCTTATATAGGTGAAACCTTCATAAACACATGATCCCCAACATTGAACTCGGGGTTTCTGCCTCTTGTCAGTATAGCTCTTCTGCTTGCTCTGAGCAACCAACAATCTCTGCTTGATCAGCTTTATCTTCTCCATGATTTGATCGACTATATCCAGCCTATACATTTGTCTCTCAAACAACTCTATCCAATATAAGGGCGACTGACACTTCCTTCTATACAATACTTTATAGGGAGCCATTTGAATGCTCGAATGGTAACTGTTGTTGTATTCGAATTCCGCCAAAGGAAGGAATTAATCCCAATTGCCTTTGAAATCTGTCACACACGACCTGAGCATATCCTCTAGTATTTGGATTGTTCTTTCCGTTTTTCCGTCTGTCTGAGGATGATAGGCCATACTAAATCAGAGCTTGATACTTAAAGCCTTATGCACCACCTTCCAAAACTTAAAAGTAAATCAAGGGTCTCTATCAGATAGGATGTTCTTTGGTGTACCATATAGATGTATAATTTCCTTGATATAGATTTCTACAAGTTTATCGGGAGAATAATGAATACCGATCAGGGAAAATGGACTATCTTTATGAATTGATCTAGTATTACACAAATTGCATTGTGATTTAGGACCTTGGGTAATCCTGTCATGAAATCTATGGTGACGATCTTCCATTTCCACTCAGGAATTGTAGGATTTTGCAGAAGTCCTAATGGTCATTGATGCTCGGCTTTGACTTTCTAGCAAGTAAGACAATGAGCGACAAATTTAGTCACATCTCTTTCCATTCCTAGCCACCAATACATAGACATCAAGTCATGGTACATTTTGGTAGCCCCTGGATGCAAAGTGTATTTACTCTTGTGTGCTTCTTCTAGGATTTATTGTTTTAACTCTATCTATGATGGAACATATATCTGCTGCTTATACTTGACTAACCCTCTCGGTGACAAGTCATATTCTTGAGTTTCTCCTCTAGTAATCATATCTTTGATAAACAATGCTCATCTATCCTGCAGCTGTACTTCTTCAATTGTTGCTCTCAAATCATTATACACCTGCTGACAGTATTGCTGCTCATTAAAATCTTACTAGACATATTGAGATCTCTTAAATCCTCGATCATTTTCTACTCATAAATCATCATGGCTGCCACCTACACTGATTTACGGCTTAATACATCAGCAACAAATTAGCCTTACCTGGATGATATTTTATTTCTAGATTGTAATCTTTCAGCAACTCCATCCATCTGTCCTGTCTCATATTGAGCTCTTTTTGATCATACAGATATTTCAAGCTCTTTTGGTCATAATATAGCTCTACAGTCATACCATAGAAATAATGCCTTCAAATTTTCAAAGCAAATACAATAGCCGCCAACTTAAAATCATGAATGGGATAATTCGTTTCATGAGGTTTTCAACTAACAAGATGCATATGCCACTACTCGGCCATGCTACATCAACACACATCCCAATCCATGCCCACTGACATTGGTATAAACAACATATGTAAACTGTGGATCTGGGATCATCAATACCGGTGTTGTAGTTAATCTCTGCTTCAAATCCATGAAGCTCCTTTCACAACTATCATCCCACACAAAATGTTGAGTTTTCCATGTTAACTTTGTCAAAGGCAAAGCTATTTTGGAGAAATTCTATATAAATCTTCTATAATACCCGACAAGACCCAGAAAACTGTGTATTTTAAAGACATCCTCTAACCTCTTCTAGTTCAATAATGTTTCCACTTTGCTAAGATCCACTGAGAGCTTTTACTGTGAGACTACGTGGCCTAAAAACTTAACTTCTGAAAGCCAGAATTCACACTTACTCAGCTTGGCATAGAGTTGCTTATCCCTCAATATGTTCAATACTATTCTCAGATGTTGCTTGTGTTTGATTTTAGTCCATGAGTATACCAGAATATTATCAATGAAGACTAATATGAACTGGTCCAAATACGGATGGAAAATTCAATTCATATAGTCCTGAACATAGCAAGTGATTGTTCAGTCCAAATGGCATTTCAAGAAACTCATAATGGCCAATCTGGTCCTTAATACAGTTTTTGACACAACTCCTGCATTTACTCTGAGTTGATGGTACCCCAATCGCAAATGAATTTTCAAGAATACGTAGGAACTAGATAACTGATCGAGTAAATAATCAATTTTAGGAAGTGGGTATTTATTCTTGACTATTACCTTATTCAACTCCCTGTAATCTATACAGAGTCACCGGCTTCCATCTTTCTTTTTGACAAAGAGTACTGAAGCGCCCCATGGTGAGACACTAGGTCGAATGAACCCTTTGTCTAAAAGCTCTCTATCTGCTTTTTCAATATTCCATTTCACTTAGAGCCATCTATATAAGGCTTTAGATATTGGCCTGCTCTATATTTAAGGTCAATAGAAAATTCACTTCCCTGTCTGGAGGTAGTCCACCGATACCTTATGGAAAATCATCTGGAAACTCATTCACTACAAGGATATTCTCCAATATTGTTCCCACTTTTAATTACATGGAGAATAACACCATATACCCTTGATAACCTTTTCATAAACATCTCTCACCTCAGCTACAGAGAGAAGATTAAGATTGATTCCTGTACCCGTATGTAGCTGCGAATTTGGATATATAACTCTTTTACCTTTGTAGTTGACCAACACACTGTTGGACATCAACCAGTCATTACTAAGAATTATTTCTGACCCTTGCAATGGCAAACAAATTAGATTTATGGTTGATTCATGCCCTTCGGTATTTACCACACAGTTTAAACAAACATCGGCCATGACGATTCTAGCACCCGTGGATGTAGATACAACCATATTGTATGAAAATTGATGTACTTTCAAGTTTAACCGTCTCACACAGTCATATGCAATAAATGAGTGGCTAGCACCCGAATCATACATAACATGCACTAAGTTGCCATTGAGAGAAACAGTACCTTGTATTAGATCAGGAGACTTCTTAGCTTCCTCCTGCATTAAAGTATAGACCTTGCCTGAAACTCTAGGCCTTATCTCCTCCGACTGATGTTTCTATAGGCAATCCTTGGCAATATGCCCCAGCTTATTGCATACATAACATGTAGACTATCTGGTGGGATTTGGCCTCATTGGAGTACCACTGCAAGTTCTACCAGGGTAAAACGGTTTATGGCAACGCCAGCATGTTCTATTACATAAGAAACTTTGGCTTTCATGACCTCTCACCTGGCTTGGCCTCTTATTGTCTCCCATGGATAGTCTGCCTTGATCCTTCTACTTTTGGGATGAACTACCACCAGATGTACCCTTACTTTGGTTGTTTCTAGTAGACAAACTTAGTAAATTTCTCTCAACAACGCATCATTCTTCTACTGCCTGGTTGAACTCTGTGTAACACCTTGAAACTAGTTTCTCTTTTATTTCTGGCTTCAGTCCCTCTATCATCATGTCTGCACTCTATTCTTCATCATCCTGATATTTGAGGTATTTTGAATATCGAGACAATCAAATATACTGAGCTAGGTAATCATCAAAGCTCTCACGGTCTAGACAATCAAATAATTCCCACATTATTGGAATATTCCCCCTTTGTGAATTAGTTCAATGGTCTTCCACCATCTGTCTACATCACCCTCCAAATTATAAATGGCTAATAGAACTTTGATTTCATCTAGGCATAGCAGCATATTGAAGATCTTCTCTAGGCGCGACAACCAGTCTTCAACTATCTGTGGATCAAATTTCCCCTAGAAGATAGGAGGTTGTTGCTTACTGAACTTGCCTAACTAGGTCTGTATGGCTGCCTTAGATCTGACACAATATCCTCTAGTTGGGGTTCCTCGGGCAGATTTTCTTCATCTCTACCCCTTACCAGATCTTCCAGCAGATCTTGTCTCTGTTTCACCTCTCGTAGTTCCTCCCAGATCTCGTTTATGGTAGCCTGCTATTGGGTCAATATACCCAAAATCTATTGCTGGATTAGGTCTGGTCTAGCACCACGTTCTTCATTATTATTTCCATATCGACCCCCAGCTCTACATCTATTTTGGCCTCCACCTCTTAGTCCACCTCTTAGTCTTGCTACCTTTATGTTTGACTATAAAATTTCACATAATCATATATTAATATAATACTCTGATATTGCCAAAACTGCATGCTCTGATACTAAAAATGTTAAACCCCTTAAAATTTGATATACGCAAAGTGATAAAGGCACAATTCCACAGGCATACAAAAATAGCTCAAATATACTGATAAAAAAATACTTTACATACAAGATTTTCTGCAGGATTTGAAAGAATATATACATTTTTGTCCAAAATATCAAATAAACTAAATATAACCAAACAACTCCAATCTCAGGATCTTGTTAACCTTATACATTTCTTGTCAAACCTGCACATTTCCTCTTATTTCATTCACATTTTGGTGCACTATAATGGGTATTTGGGAGTACAAAAGTGAAGGAAATATGCATGATACATGTTTGACATAAAAAGAGCATGAATGTGGTGATATTATATGAATATCTGCCATGATTATCAACTGTGAGCCTTTACGGAGTTGTTTGTGTTGATAGGACCATATTTCAGTAACATTTGGAGTTAGAGAAAGGCCAATCAAAGAAAAAAGAAGAAGATGAAATGGAGTTTAAATAATCAATCGTGCCATGGAAATGCAAGAAGGAAAGGAAACAGACTTTGGCTGAAGCAGAGAAATTGAAGAAGCCTGGCTAAGGCCAAGCAATTCCATTGGCTACGACCAAGGATTTTGAAGAAGCTTGGTCGCGGCTAGGACCCCTCAAAAGCTTATTGGCTACAACCAAACCATGGTCAGAAGCTCACTGGCCGCGGCCAGGAATCTTTTGGTTGTGGCTAATGGCCGATACATCTATTATGCATTCTATCATTCAGGGCCTATAAATTTAGAATGCAGGGACTGAAACCACATCCTGGAGATGTGAGAAACCCTAAGGAGGCAGCTGTGACAATCCTATAAGCTTGGGTATGGCAAAAATCAAGGGAAATCAAGTGAAGATTGAAGAGTTGCAGAGATTCAAGCTGATTTTCCTTGGTTTTGTTGATTTCTTTCCCTTTCTTCTCCATTTTGCTGATATGGCTATTGTTAATTTGTATTTTTGTACTCATTTCCTAAATATGACAAGCTAAACTCTTATTCTAGATTCATTTTAAACCTTTGTATGGATTAATACTTGAATCTTCCTATCTTTCATGTATGAATGATATGTATGTGTTGATTTTCTCCTATGCTTAAAGCTTTTGAATGCTTGGCCATCATTTAGTTTGTTATGTTTACTCTGTTTTGACTTGAGAAAGTTAAATGTGAGTAAAGAACTTGGTTAAAATCATGCTTGCCTTGACATTGACTTGTTGAATGGATGGATTGTTAATGACATAGAGATATAGGCATTAACCTTGCATTGTCAATGTGGGTTGGTGCTAAATCTATATATTCTCATAAATATGTAGCAAGAGATTATGCATATTATGCGAGTATATAAACTTGGATTTGACTTGAGAAAGATGAACCAAATACATTAGAACCCAGACTAACTCATTTATTCAGTTAAGACATTGGAAGAGAGGACCCTAATGAAGTTTTTTATGAAATACAAAGGGGATAAATAATCCTAGTTTCCATATCAGATTTGATTTTATACAATTTATTTTCCATCATTTTACACAAATATTTTACTTCTCTGTACAAACCCTGTATCAAACAAACAACATTATGTTCACTCAACTTGATTGAATACACTAAGCTTAATGTTCAATTTTATTTTTTAAACAAATCCTCGTGGGAATGATACTTTACTTATCACTTTATTACTTGACGCGATTCGTATACTTGCGATAGCGAACAATTTTTTGGCTCTGTTGCGGGGATCTGTTTTATCAAATCTTTTAATTGACTTTAAGCTTTTGTTAGTAAATTTAAATTGAGTTTTTTGATAGTTATACATTCAATTTTTGTTTTTATTATTTATTCTTGTTCTGCTTTAATCCTTGCTTTGGTAATTCTTTTCATAGGTACCATTTTGGTATATGCAATCTTTAGATCCATAAGATTTGGTGGTGGTGCTTGACGGAATACCTCTCATAGAAAACAATTTTGGGATTGAATCTGAATCTGAAAGCACTTCTGAATCTAACAAAGTTGCTAATTCTGAAGCTAAAACTGCAGCAATGGCAGACGAATATGATAGAGCGACGGTCAATGATTTTGCCAGCAGAAATATGTGAGGCACTCATTCTTGCATTCAAATGCCTAAAATGCAGGAACATATATTTGAGATCAAGCCAGTGATGATCACAATGCTGCAAATGTATGGTATGTTTCATGGCCTTTATAATGAAGATATGAACAAGAACTTGTTGTACTTCCTGAAGGTGTGTGACCTTTTAAACAAAATGGAGTTCTACAAGATGTCTTGAGGCTATGGTTATTCCCTTTTTTCTTTATAAGGGAAGGCAAGGGATTGGTTCAACAATCTTTCAGAAGGATCAATCAACTCTTGGGAAGATCTTAAAACTAAATTTAGAGGTCAATTCTTTTTAAATAATAAATCTGTGGAAGCAAGGGAGGAATTCCTGAGCTTTAAACAACATCCAGATGAACATCTCTATGCAGCTTGGGAGAGATATAAGATGTTGATGAAGCAATGCCCCAGTCATGGAGTAGACAAGTGGGTGGTAGTTCAAATCTTCTGTGCCCTCCTAAATCCTCAATCTAAGTCGATGGTCGATTATGTGACCAACGGAGGATATCGTAATCACTACTACAAAAAATGGGTTTAGTGGCGCAACTCTTGTGGCACTTTTTTAAAAAAGCGCCAAAGGTAATTATAATTTTGAAGCTTTGGCGCTTACAATTATAAGCGTCATAGTAGATGTTAACCTTGTATGACGTTTTCCTGAATAAGCGCCAAACAATATCATCAATATTTTTACAAAAAAAACAATAAGAAGCTTTGGCGCTTTATGTGGCAGCGCCAAAGCTTCTTATATTTTTCAAAGACATAAAAAGAAAAATATAATAGGAAGCTTAAGGAAGCGCCAAAGCATCCTATATTTTTTAATATATATATATATATATATAATATGAATTTTAATATATTATTTCTTCTTTCTTTTTAATCTTCCTACAGCCTTACACATATGTTTGACAAAAGAAGTTTAATTTCTTTCTGACTATTGTAATACGCCTATTGTATTTGCATTATGCTTTTTTTTAAAAAAAATTTAAATTAAGTGTTCTTTTTTAATTTGGGTCATAACATTTATTATTGGTAAAGGTTTAATAGTTACAATTAATGTAACGCTATATGATATGTTTGCCATACTTTTTGCTCTTTCTTTCTTTAGATCCAATATTATATGCTTGAATATATTATTGTCACTAGTATTAACTTGCACTTATAATGAAGCATAAAACTGAGTGAGCTCCATGAAGTTCATCAATTTTCTTTTAAAAAAAGGCCACATTCCAAAAGAAAAAACTAAAGAAAAAAAGGAAGGAAGCGCCAAAGCTTCCTATGTATTTTTTTATTTTTTTAAAAATTCCACATTCCAAAAGAAAACACTAAAAAAAATATTGTAATAGGGGAAATTTAATTACATTCCAAAAGAATTTTTTTTAAAAAAACTGCCACATTCCAAAAGCAGTTGCTATATAAAGAAGCCATTTCATGTAAGATATTTAATTATATACTTGACCATTGTTAGGGAAAGGATCAAAACATAAAATATAGTTAAACTAACCAATTATATAAACACAGTGCCAAACCTTCATATTAAAAAAATAAAAAATAAAAAACACAATAGAAGCTTTGGCCCTTCCTAAAGAAGGGCCAAAGTTTCCATTTTTTTTAATTTTATTTTGAAAATGGGAAGCAATGGCACTCTTTTATGAAGCGCCAAAGCTTCCCCTATTTACAAAATTTAAACACCTCACTATTGTCATCCCGCCATTATCACTCTCCTGCTTGTCATTTTCCATAACTTCGATCCATTACTCTCCCACTTCATTAGTCAACCAGCTTTTCTTATTCGTTATCCCCACTCCTTCCTCTCTTTGATGGCAGCAAGTAGAAGTAGGAGATCCTTAACTTGTAAGCGTTGTTTTTTAAACATTTGGTCCATGTTTTCTTTTTTTTTTTCTTTTTCGTTAAGATTTGTAATGGCTTATATATATTTGCTCATATTTTTTATTTTTCAGGTGTTGATTTGAAGTTTCAACTTTGTGTGCTAAAAATTTCTATAAATTTTTAGTTTTTTAATTTTTAAGCTTACAAATATAAAAATATTGTAGTGATTTTATTGTAATACAAATCATTGTAGTTAATGTTTTATATTTTTTAGCATCGTATTGTAATTTGCTTGTTTTATCAATAAAAGAAAGTAATTTAAAAAATTATATAAAAAAAGACCTACCTTCATTTGATCCTAATTTGTCTGTTTTATCAAGAAAATAAAATAATTAAAAATTATTTTAAAAAAAAAGGAGGACACCCTTCTTTGGCACTTCTTTAACAAGTGCCAAAGGAGGTTTGCCTCCTTTGGCTCTTGATCATGAAGTGCCAAAGGAGACCTCCTTTGGCGCTTTATGAACAAGTGCCAAAGGAGATTTGCCTCCTTTGGCACTTGTTAAAGAAGCGCCAAAGGAGGTCTCATTCCTCCTTCGGCACTTTTACTACAAGCATCATAAGTATTTATTTATTAATTTAATTTTGAAAACTAATCTATGACGTTTCTATAAATTCAAAACGTGCCATAGGTATTTTTAATGGTATTGAAAGTTTTGGCATTTTTTAAACACCATAGTATTCATTAAAATAAGCGCCCTTAAATCCCTCTTTTGTAGTATTGAATGTTCCTATTAATAAAGTGATTCAATTGCTAGATCAATTGTCTGTAAATAATACTAAAGGAAATGACAGGAGAGCTACTCAACCTATGGCCAGTGCTAAAGAAGACTCCTCTTCCCAGATTGCAACCATTTTATTTGCTTTAAACAAGTGATTCGATGTGCTAGAGTCCCAAATGCAAAAAAAAAAAAAAATACTTCTAAAGGTGTGCGTGTTGTTCATGATACACCAATTATTTGCAAACAGTGTAAAGATGTCCTTATGCCTGATCATTGTCCTTTGTATATGACCCCTGAATTTATCAATTACATGGGAAAATTTCAATAACCTCAGGGAAATCCTTACTCATAAACTTATAATTGTGCTTGGAGTCTCATCTAAACTTCTCTTGGAGTCAAGGTAATACCCTGAATCAGCAACATAAGTCAACTTCTGGGACAAAGCCTACACACCAACTAGGCTTCCAACCACAACATCAGCCACCTCCTTCAAGAAAGAAGAATAAAAACTGATAAGATGCTGACTCAAATCTTAACTCAACTTGAATCTTCAAAGGTAGAGAACAAAGCCACTTTTTCTATACATAAAACTGCTATAAAGAATCTTGAAGTACATATGGGTCAACTTGCATCTCAGATAAATGCCATGTCCCAAAACACTCTTACTAGTGATACCATTCCTAATCCAAAAAGGAGTGGAAAAGAAGAAGGCAATGCCATCAATCTAAGAAGTTGCAAGGTACTGCCTAGTGTGTCTAATCCGAGCAAGTCTAATTCAAGACCAGCTAACCCAAAAATTGTTGAAAATAATGATGAAGAAGCTACAGATCTAGAAGAAGCAGCAGATGAAGATGAGGTAAAGAGAGGAAGGACAGCTGAGAAAAGCCATGAGGATGGTGGAAAAAACAAGAAGGTGGAGAAAAAGAAAAATAATAAGAGTAAGCCAACTATCACCAATATCATGCCACTATTACCTTTTCCTCAACGGTTTAAAAAGAAAGAGGAAGATGTGCAGTTCAAGAAGTTTTTTAACATGTTCAAACAGCTCCATGTCAATATTCCCTTCACTGAAGCTTTAGAGAGCATGCCTAAGTATGCCAAGTTCTTGAAAGATGTCTTATCTAAGAAGCAGCGGTTCAGTGAATTTAAAATTGTAGCACTAACTGAAGAATGCAGTGCAGTTATTCAACATAAATTGCCCACCAAGCTTAAAGATCCAAGGAGTTTCTATATCCTTTGCAACATTGGGACTAACTTCAATGGCAAAGCTCTTTATGATTTGGGAGCGAGCATTAATCTAATGCCTCTTGTAGTGTTTAATCAGTTGGGTTTGGGAGAACCAAGACCTACTACGGTCACCCTCCTATTTACAGATCGTAGTATTTCTAAGCCTAAAGGAATCATTGAAGATGTCCTAATAAAGGTGGACAAATTTATTTTTCCTGCAGATTTTGTAGTACTTGATTTTGAAGTTGACTGGAAAATTCCTCTTATTTTTGTCCAGCCTTTCTTAGCAACTACAAGAACTCTTATTGATGTCAAAAAAGGTGAATTAATTTGTGGGTAGATGACGAGAAATTTATATTCAACATACCTAAAGCTCTCAAATGTCATGATGATTCGGTTCAATGTTCTTTTGTTGATTTATGGACTCAATTGTCCCTCAAGAATTATCCATTTCCATAACCAAAGATCCATTAGAGGCATTTTTAATTGGAGAGAAAAGCATTAAAGAATTTGAGGAGGATGTTATTGAAGAGTTCTTCCACATGGAAGCAATTCCATATTTTAGACCTAACCACTTGAGGTATATGATGCCTTAAGTACTCCTTTAAAGCCTTCTATTGAAGCTCCTCCAGTACTGGAATTGAAACCATTACCTTCACGTCTTAAATATGCCTATCTTAGGAGTTCTAACACTCTTCTAGTAATTATATCCTCTATTCTTTCTGAATTACAAGAGGATAAATTATTAAGAGTACTGAGAGAACACAAGCATGCCATTGGGTGGACTATTGCTTATATCAAGGGAATAACCTCTTTTATTTGCATGCATAAAATTCTCTTGGAGGATGATCATAAATCCTCTATTGAACACCAAAGGCGATTAAATCCAGTGATGAAAGGGTAGTTAAAAAAGAAATTCTCAAATGGCTCTCTGCTGGTATTATATACCCTATATCTGATAACTCATGGGTGAGCCCAATCTAATATGTCCTTAAGAAAGGTGGCATGACTGTAGTGGCTAACACCCAAAATGAGTTAGTTCCTACTTATATAATAACTGGGTGGCGAGTGTATATGGACTACTGAAAGCTAAATTTTGCCACAAAGAAGAATCATTTTCCGCTGCTATTTATTGACCAAATACTTAACAAGCTTGTGGATCAGGAATTTTTCTGTTTCCTAGATGGATATTTAGGGTACAACCAAATTGCCATAGCCCTAGAAGGTCAGGAGAAAACTACCTTTACATGTCCTTATGGCACATTTGCTTTCAGAAGAATACCATTTGGACTCTGTAATGCTCTTGCCACATTTCAATGCTGCATGATGTCTATTTTTGCTGATATTATTAAGAAAACCATTGAGGTACTTATGGACAACTTCTTTGTTTTTGGTCGATCTTTGGAATCATGTTTAGATAATCTAGACTTGGTTCTTACAAGATGTGAATAAACCAAATTGATTCTGAATTGGGAAAAATATTACTTCATGGTACAAGAAGGCATTGTGCTAGGCCATAGGATTTCGAAGAAAGGTTTAGAGGTAGGCAGAGCAAAAATTGCCATCATTGAGCAATTACCTCCACCTACAAATATAAAGGGTATATGAAGCTTTCTAGGTCATGCAGAATTTTATAGGAGATTTATCAAAGACTTCTCCAAGATTGCCAAACCACTTTCCAAGCTTTTGGAAAAGGATTTGGAATTTAAATTTGATGATGAATGTCTACAAGCCTTTGAGTAATTGAAGAAACGCCTCAGTTCAACTCTTATATTGGTAGCTCTGGATTGGAGTTTGCCTTTTATTATCATGGCCGATGCCAGTGACTACATTGTGGGGGTTGTTCTTGGGCAAAAAGTAGAAAAAGTGGTCCATCCTATTTACTATGCAAGCAAGACTCTTAATGGTGCCCAATTTAATTATACAACTACCGAGAAGGAGTTATTAACCATAGTCTATGCTTGTGAGAAATTTCGGCCTTATATTGTAGGTACTAAGGTTATCATTTACATTGACTATTCAACCCTAAAATACCTACTCACTAAGAAGGAGTCTAAAGCATGGTTAATTTGTTAGGTGCTTTTACTTCAGGAGTTTGATTTGAATATTATTGATAGGAAGGGCACCAAAATCAAGTGGCAAACCATCTTTCGAGGATGAATTCTGAGCTCTAACTTGATGATTCTGAGATGATCTAGGCATCATTCCCTGATAAGCAACTTTTCTATGTACAAAATGCAACTGCACAATGGTATATTGATTTTGTCAACTATTTAGTCTGTGGAGTTTTACCTCCAGATCTAAATTTCCATTAAAGGTGTAAATTCTTGCATGAGGTGAACAAATACTTTTAGAATGAACCTTGTTTTAAAGATGCCCTGACCAACTCATTCGAAGATATGTATTGGAGAATGAACAAGAGTTTATTTTATAGAGTTGTCACTCTTCTAAGTATGGTGGTCACTTTTGAGGGGAGAAAACTGCTGTAAAAGTCATTCAAAGTGGGTTTTATTGGCCCTCTCTCTTCAAGGATGCATATGCTTTTGTTTTGTAATGTGATCAAAGCCAGCGAGTAGGGAACATAATAAGGAAGAACGAAATACCTTTGAACAATATGCTAGAAGTGGAACTCTTTGATGTTAGGGGAATCGATTTCATGGGCCCATTCCTTAAGTCATTCAATAATGAATACATTTTGGTTGGGGCTGATTATGTATCCAAATGGGTTGAAGCCACAATATGTGCCACAAATGATGACAAAACAGTGTTGAAGTTCCTAAAGAAACATATTTTCACCAAGTTTGGAACACCTAGAGCATTTATCAGTGATAGGGGTTCTCATTTATGTAATCAACAATTTTAGGCTCTAATGAAGAAATATGGTGTCAAACATAAGGTGGCATTACTGTACCATCCTTAAACCAATGGCTAGGCAGAGATTTCTAATAAGGAGATCAAGAACATCCTTGAGAAAATGGTTAATATCACACGAAAGGAATGGTCTTCTAAGTTTAATGATGCTTTATAGGTTTATCGAACGACATATAAAACGCTAATTGGTATGTCACCTTATCATCTGGTGTTTGGGAAAGTTTGCCACTTACCTGTTGAATTAAAGAACGGAGCTTATTGGGCCATTAAAAAGTTAAATTTTGATCCTCAAGCTATGAAAGAAAAAAGGCTGTTGTAGTTGAATGAGTTAGATGAATTTCACCTCCAGGCTTATGAAAATGCAAGGATCTATAAGGAGGGGACTAAAAGAACTTATGACAGCAAGATAGCTCCTAAGCATTTTGTACTGGGTCAATAGGTTTTTCCATACAATTCAAAGATGAGATTATTTCCATGGAAGCTGAAATCCAGGTGGTTCGGTCCATTCATAGTGGTTAAAGCCTCTAGTTTTGGTATGTTGGAGCTTGAGAATGAAACAGGAGAACGATTCAAGGTGAATGGTCAACAACTAAAGCATTATTGGGGAGGAGATGCGGATCGACTGGTATCCACCATCTACTTATCAAATGACTACTAATCAATCGGAAGAGTTAGGCTAAAGACTATAAATTAAGCACTTCTTGGGAGGCAACCTAAGTTCTCAACTCAATCTCTTGAATTAATTTGATTTTGGTGTGCTTTTATGGATTTATGATTGGTCTTATGTTTGTGTAGGAGAAAGTGAAACCTCAAATGAGAAGAAGGAAGCATGACTGGTCTGATAGCACAGTGAAGGAACAAGAACATCAAAGTTAGAGGAAAATGTGTATGGAAGTCACTCATATTGTTGCCATATATTCATGATGAATTGATTTGAAAAATGAGTGGATTTATGGTATATTTGATAAGTTTATCACTGTGAAATTGTGAAATAGTAGTTTGTGCATGAGTATTTCCGTGTTTGATCTTAAAAAGAGCAGACAGATTTGGTTCTCAATGAAATAGCCACAACAGGATGTTGGCCGCAGCCCAGAGACCTTTAGCTATGACCAAGAAAGATCTAGAAAGTTATGGGTTGCAGCCAAGATGTTGTTGGCCACAGCCAAGAGTGCTCAGAAAGATATGGGCCATGGCTAAGAGAGGAGAGACCTAAAAAAAGAGTAGCCTTTTGCCCACAGCCAAGGCATTTCACTGGCCACTACTAGGAGAGGTTAGTAAGTCACTGGTTGTGGCCAAGGCAATATTGGTCATGGTCAGGACTTATCCAGTAGGTTTTGGGCCACAGCTAGAACAACATTAGCCATGGCCAACTAGTGCCTAGAGAGTTTTGGGCCGCGGCCAACTTTCCCTTGGCCGCTTCCCAAACCCGATAACACAGCTTATAAACCCTAAACCCTTTTATTTTTTTATTTACTTTCTCTTTTTCCCTATAGCACTGCTACTTCTTTGTTCTTCTTTCTTGTCTTTTCTCTCCTTCTCTCACTTGCTTTCCCTCCTTCCTCTACTTCCATCCCACATTTCTTCCCTCTATCTCATCCAACATTCCTTCTGTTATCACCACTTCCATCCTCTACTCAGAATGTTCATCTCTGCGATTCTGCTACTCAATTCCTTCTTTCCCTCTTCAATGCAAGTTTTCTCTTTTTGGTGTAAGTTTTGGGTCATTTTGAATCCACATTTGTAGACAATTTTAGGGATAGGATTGAACTAATATAGGGGTTGTTGATTGCATTATCAATTTATGGAATTAGATTAGTGCTGTGAACTATTAGATTTGTGAACTGTTGCTGTCATGTGGGTTTTGGAAAATCAGTTTATGGCAATGTGAACTACTACTTTCATGTAATTTGTGAACTAATGGGGCTATGAAAAATAAAAAAATGATTTTATGACATGATTTCTTTATGGGTTTGTCTTGTGGTTTTTGAAACTCAATTTCATTTTGGACAATCCTGTTTTTGAACTACTTTCTTTGCCATGACTGGACTAAGTAGGTTTTCTTATAGACTGTGAAATGCCATGCACCATGCCCCAAATTCAGCCTTTTTTTTGAAATTACACTTGGCTCTGATTTCTATTTTGAACTTATTGCTTTTTAAATGAGCCATAGCCCAATCTCAATTAACTTCGTAAATATAATGCAGTCGTACCTGGCACATTATTAGAATTCAATGGAGTAAGGATAGGATTTAGGCTGGAATTGTGCTTGTTGCTTGGGTATTAGCTAAATGTACTTGGCACATTATTGGAGTCTCCATGCAGTGAGGATAAGATTTAGGCTGGAAATTTGTTTGATGATTTGGTACTAGTGAGATACTCAATTTGGGGGGAAATGTCTTTCATTTTTTTCCTTTTTCCTTAGTTTAACAAGTTTTTATTTTTCTGATTTTCTTTTAGGGTTAGGTCTTGCTTGTCTGAGTATGTGAAACTTCTTTGTCTATCTATTTATAGTGATTATGCCTATCAAACGTGTTGTCGACCAATCGGCCCTAGGACTATTGCTGAAGGAAAGGCAAAAATCATTAAGAAACCCCTTCTGCAAGAATGTGAGTTTCCTTTCATGGTCTCTCATGAGTTCTACAACCTCGGCACCAAGACATATAACTTAAACAAACTTTTAGAACCCACAAATGAGGGAAATCTCCAAATTGTCCATGAATTCTATGCCAATTTATGTGTTAAGATAGTTTGGCGATTTTCCCTTCGAGGAGTAAATATCGACTTCACACTACCCAACTTCTGGTAGTATGTCAATATACCTCCCATAGAGAATTACAAGTATAAGTAGCTCATGGATAACCCGGATGATATCCTTGAAGATAAGATATCACAGTTACTGGATTATGAAGGCAAGGTGACATGGTAGACTCGAGGTGGGACCCAAAAGTACTTGTTGCCACATTGTTGTAGGTGGAGGCATGCTTTGGCTTCATTTCGACAAAGATTACTTTTGGCCCTCCTCTAACCGCAACCGCCTCACTCGGGACTAGGCCCTTCTCATCTACCGTTTGATGAAACAACAACCGGTAGATCTCGGCCATCTGATTCATAGTTTTATCCGAGATCACATTCATGATCACATCGGTGGTCTTATGCTCCCACACCCCATTTCTGCCTTTTGTACTTCTGTGAGTGTGGCGGCCCTGCCGACAGATGTTTCCTTCAAGCCCATCCAGAAGTTCCAATATAAGAGCATCAAGCCATGAGGGCCTGAACGAGTTCCACTCGCTTAACCCCTTTCTGCTGCACTAGAGTTTGAACAAGGTGGTCCCTCTCAGCTTCATTCCAAGCAGGGTGAACCTTTGGGTACCCCGTCCTCCTCTCAGTTTTTCTCGACCTTAGACTTGATCTTATCTGTTGTCCAGTGCACTAAGGCCAATATAGCCCACTTCCTATCCCATCTGCAAGTTCACGAAGCTCGCCTCACTCGCCTAGAGGAGTTATTTGTTGCACACGTTTTTAGCGCTACTTATGATGGTGACGATAATGACAAGGAGGAGGATGATGATGATGCAGATACTAGTGATGATTGTGGCGATGAGAAGTGTAGCTTTTCATTGTTTTTAGGTTTTGAATTTTGTTTTTCTTTGTTTTAAGCTGTTATTTTAGTGGCTATTCACACTATCACATTTGCCTATTGTTTGCCTTTCTATTGTTAATAATTGATTCCAAGTTTTGTTCTTATTGTTCATCACCTATGTCCCTATCCTTTTTTTTGTCTGTGGCTTGCTGTTTTATCTATTTTGTTGAGGTGATTTGTGTACCCTTTATGCCTGGATACACCTCATAATTTTCCATTTATGACAGTGGGGACACTGTCTATCTTCAGTTTAGGGGTGTTTTTCATGATGCATATTTTTTATTGCATATATGCATGTTGGCAAGAATTTCAAATTTTGAAAATGTTTTCTACATATTTAAGATTTGATTAATTATGTCTGGAGTTGAATACGTGATCCTATGATAGAAATGGATGCTTGGATTTTATGTCTTCTAGGAAAAAGATAATAGATATTTATGAATACTTGGTTCTCATTTTAAGACTTACTTCCTAATAATTTCTAAAGTACGCATTATGCACAAGAGTGGAAAATGAGCTGAATGCTTTTGTTAGGAGATTGTATAGCAAATTGATGTGTATGAGCTTTTCTCATTGAAGGACTTTTGAATTGGCATTTGAATTTCTTGAAATGAATTAGCATTTCTCATACTTTTAAAACATGATTTGGTCATTCTTTTAAATGCCTTTGTGCCTTTCAAGCCAACCAATGACATTAAAACCATTTGCACCCCTTTTGAGCCATATTAAAAAAATATTGTGCCTAATGCATTGCCAAAGACCTAAGTCATGCCTTAAACTTTATAGCCCAAAAAACCATGAACTACCCTTATCTTGAGATAAATGAAGATTTGGTGATGATTAGTGATGGAAAGGATTGGTTATGGAAAGGATTTGATAGGACAACATTTCAGTAACAATTGGAGTTAGAGAAAGGCCAATCAAAGAAAAAAAAAGGTGAAATGGAGTTTAAGTAATCAACCGTGCCATCAAAATGCAAGAAGGAAAGGAAACAAACTTTGGCTGAAGCAGAGGCAACTGAAGAAGCCTGGCCGCGGCCAAGAATTCCACTGGCTATGGCCAAGGATTTTGAAGAAGCCTGGCCACAGCCAAGCATTACCACTAGTTGCTACCAACCCATAGTCAAAAGCTTACTAGCCGTGGCTAAGGTCCAATACAACTATTATGCATTTTGTCATTCAGGGCCTATAAATTCAGAATTGAAGGACTGAAACCATATCTTCGAGACACGAGAAACCCTAGGGAGGTGGCTGTGACAGTCCTCTAAGCTTGGGTATGCCAAAAATCAAGGGAAATCAAGTGGAGATTGAAGATTTGAAGAGATTCAAGCTAATTTTCCTTGGTTTTGTTGATTTCTTCTCCATTTTGCTAATATGGTTCTTGTTAATTTGTATTTTTGTATTCATTTCCTAAATATGAGCAACTAAACTCTTATTCTATGATTATTTTGAACCTTTGTATGGATTAATACTTGAATCTTCCTTTCTTTCATATATGAATGATATGTATGTGTTGATTTTCTCATATGCTTAAAGCTTCTGAATGCTTAGCCATCATTTTGATTGTCATGTATACTCTGTTTTGACTTAAGAAAGCTAAATGTGAGTAAAGAACTTGGTTAAAATCATGCTTGCCTTGACATTGACTTGTTGATGAATGGATGGATTGTTAATGGCATAGAAATATAGTCATTAACCTTGCATTGTCAATGTTGGTTGGTGTTGAATCTATATACTCTCATAAACATGTAGCTAGAGCTTGTGTACATTATGTGAGTATATAATCTTGGATCTGACTTGAGAAAGCTAAACTAAATACATTAGAACCCAGACTAACACATATATTCAGTTTAGACATTAGAAGAGAGGACCCTAATCAAGTTTTTTATGAAATACAAAGAGGATAAATAATCCTAGTTTCTATATCAAAGATTTTACACAATTTATTTTCCATTGTTTTACATAAAGATTTTACTTTCTTTACAAACCTTGTACCAAACAAAGAACATTATGTTCACTCAACTTGATTGAATACACTAAGCTTATTGTTCAATTTTATTTGTTAAACAAATCCTCGTGGGAACGTTACTTTACTTATCACTTTATTACTTGATGCGATCCATACACTTGCGGTGGTGACCAGATCCGCACACCTCAATTAACCGTATTCACTATTTTGCCCTTTGAGCCACTAGCTTCTGTTGGAATATTTTTAATTTTGAAAAAGGGTGAGATTCAAACGAATCTCAATAGTAACATACACCAATCATACAAATATTGACAACATATCATATCATGGCATGTATACATGAGTTAGGGCCTTAATTCTCCACTATTCGTATAACCTTTGTAACCCCCTGACGTAATTATATCCGAAATACGAGATTAAAGTGAAATAGAAACCAATAATAATCAAACTCATTTTCAAACCCATATACCAGACAGGGTTTTCACAAAATGCATTTCGGAATCTAAATAACCTGGTCTCATATTCACCTTTTGAATACAATTACTTCATGGGGATAAATCATAAACATCAGAGTGCACAACATAATAATCCCGACAATCTCGGGTTCCACTCATTAACTCAAGCTTTATAGAGCATATTCGCCCATACAAGCCCTCATACGGGGATTACACAAATCTCATCTAGAATATACTCATCCACATATACACATACAAATCCAAATACAAATATCCAAATGTACAATACTCCCAACTATGATAACCAACTACCAAAATGACAACCCGAAGGAGTCCTCGCTGCCTTTGGTCGCTTGCTCCATCCTCGATCCACCTACCCTATCTAAAATGTTGGTAGGGGAGGGTGAGATTCGAGAGAATCTCAGTAGGAAAGCAATACCATATGCATGTACGATAAATGTTTAATGCATGACATGCTTGCATCACATAACTCATGCTCACATAATGACAAATTTGCAAGCTCAATGCTTTGAACAATATACGTATGGCCATAACATAAATTGAAACATAGCTTCAAATCATTCATACATGTTTCACATAATCAAGCAAAGCAATAACATGTACCAACACACTAACACAAATATCAGATACATGCAGGAGAGGTATGTTCCCTACACTTAATCTTTCCTCGTAAGCTCCAGCTTTAGCTGCTCACGACCAGGGTAAACATCAAACCCCTATAACCAAAACAAGGACATAGGGTTAATCACTTTTCCAATTCCTTAACTTTCAAATACTTTAAGTTGGTTATCATTCATGACCTTTAGGTGGCTACTCAAAGCCTTAACACATTCCTAAAGGGTTAGGAGAAACTTAACCAAAGATCTCTTTCGAAACCTCACAATCCCATTTTTGGCTTCATCACTCGAGTGATGGACGACTCATACCCAAGTGAGGACGGCTCACTCATACGAGTGCTTGACCCAAAAGCACAGATGAAGATCATAAGTGATCATAGCACTCGAGCACCAACTTAGTACTCTAGTGATGGCCTCACACTCACCCGAATCCCATCAAATGAGGCATAGGAAGTAACCACCCAAGAGCAACAGCAAACCCGAGCTAAAAGTGCACTCGAGCACTAGCTCTGTCACTCAAGTGAGGATAGAACACTTGTGAGTGTCAACATACACTCTTGACAAATCCACTACGATTGATCTCCAAAGAAGCGGGCTCATAGCACAAAACACACATTCACTTGAGTGAGCCATGGTACACTTGAGTGAAGACCCACTTCACTCGCAAGTGAGGAAACGTACTCTCGCTTCTTCCACATGAAAGTACAACCAAAAACGAAGGGAAAGGGAACATATGATGCTACATTCGAGTGAGACCCCTCATCACTCGAGTGAGGCTCTATCAGAAGCCATAACGCAACAAATATCATAATTTTCCCAACTCAACCAATATGTTTTCCAATGGTTCCAAAACTCTAACACAAAGCTACTCCCATATAATTTCAAACAAGGAACCCATTGGAAACCTCAAAACAACCAAAATCACATCACAATGACATTTTCCCCCTTGGTCACACTTATTACACACATTACCCAATTTCTACTACTTTTCTTCCAATGTTCACAAACAATCCTAATGACACCAAAACACATTCAAACACTATTTTCAACTCAAAACAACATGAAATTCTCCTAATTACATGTCACAAAAAATCAGGGCAAATCTCACAAATCACAAAACTTAGATAAAAAGGGTACAAATACTTACCTCTTCCTCTTCCTCAAGCTAGTTTCTTGATTCTTCCAACTTCATGTTTCCTCAAGCTCTCAAAACACCTTATTTCACAAATCTAAAACCATAGAGATGAAGCTCTCATCACTATGAATAACATTAAAGAAAGGTATTTGAGCTAAAGAGGACATTAACCACACCAAAACTCACTTTTCTGATTTTCTCTTTCCTTCCCCAAGCATAGCGACCATGGAGATGAGAAGAGAGAGAGAGAGAGAGAGAGAGAGAAGAGATCAGTTTTGGGGTGCCAAATACTCCCTTTAGCCAACCTGGAAGGAAGAGAGGAGAGAGGGAAGAGTCTGAACTTTTGACCAAATCCAATGGCCCATATTGTGCCACTTGTCACCATCTTGAAACGCCTCCCATGAGCTCACATACACATATATGCATGGGATTCCTCCCTTTGATCTTTACACAAATCAATCCTAACCATTGATCTTCAAGTTACTAATAAGTTTCCTCTTCGATAACTGACCAATTGGCTGGTAACTTTACCGTTTTGCCCCTAATTACGGAAATTCTTCCTGAATCACCACCAAACATATCATATCATTACTTTTAACCAAAATATGTGCCCTCCCTCTATTTTAAGTCAATTTAGATGTTAATCCATAATTGAGCTTAAATACAGGGTTTCGGCACTGCTCACAACACATTCAAATCTCAAATCACATCATGCTCTCCAAAAGGGTTATTTATTGATAATCACATCCAATTTTGGAGTCATTAACCTTTAATCAAAAATTGGGATATTACAACCTCAGTTGGGATCTTACTCAACAACTAGGTAAGTGTGCCTCCACACACAAATTGCCCTCCTCGGCAAAACCATGTTCATTAATTATATCACAGAAGATGGCATACACAAATATATAAAACATTTACATAGTTTATGAAAGATAGAGTTACTACCTTGTATCCCTTTTTGCAACAGAAAACAGTTTACAAGAATTAGGTTAATACCCATTCATATACTACTTTAGGCTCTTCCAAAGTGTTTTTGTTGGTTATATTAGTCTAAAACTGCAAAATTACCAAAATACCCATAGGGACCCAGTCTAATCCCCTTTGCACCTGGTCCGACTGTACTTTTTCAGAAATTTTGACCCAGGCTATTCCTACACAATTTTTCTTGTAGAATCCATTTTTAAGCTTGGTTTTCACAAAATAACTATCAAATGACAGTTTCACAATTTTCCAGAAACTAACAGATTTTTAGTCAACTTTGAAATTTCACAACTAATTCTAGAAAATTCCAAATTGACTGATTCCAAAGATAAATGAAGCTCTTTAAATGTACTTTCATGGAAAAATACCCAAAGACAGTTATTGATTACAGATTTTGCCCAGAAATTCGGCCAGCCACTACTGTTCCATATTGCATTTCAGAAACAAAGCACAACTTTGAAAAATCATACCTAAATCTAGAAAAATCAAATTGCAGTGATTCAAAGTCCTATGTGACTCTCATTAAGTCTACTTTAAGAAAAAAATATTAGTCACTTCAAATTACAGAGCTAAATATCCCATAATTATCAAACAACATAACTGGTCTTGAAAACGTTCCGGATTCAATGTCTAACTTCAAAAATTCATATCTCACAATCTACAAACTGAAATTACACCTATTATATACCAAAATTAAAGCTTATCATGTATACTTTTATTCTGGAAAGTCTCATGATTTTTGAACAAGACTACATTATAAAAAACATCACACAACCAAACTGTCAGAATCTGAACGTCTAGAATTTCAACTGTTTCTGACTTAAATTTCAAAAATCATAACTTCCTCTATAAGTATCAAAATGATGCATTCTTGGTGTCATTTTAAAGCTATGAATGTCTACTATATTCCTATAAAATTTCATAAATTTTGAATAAGGTGTATCTAGTCAAAACGCAACATGAACTCAATGACTTCAAAAACATCAGTTTTGGACAGACCGAGCTTAAAAATTAAGAACTCATTCATTTTCACTCCAAATTGCACTCTGCATCATTCTATCATCAACTACACATCCTAAAATTTCTATACAAAGAGACCCATTCAAAAACTCCATCTATAGATTCTGTTTAAGCTTTTGCAACTTTCGGGTAAGTACTTTGTTTTTTTGGACAGAAAAATAGGGTGAAGAAAAATAACATGTAACCATGAATTTATACTCTAAATCTCATGAATTTTAACTCTGTGCTCTTCTACACATATGTCCTGAGGTTAATGACTAAATTCAGAACCAAAGGACCCCAAAATCGTCACACAATCACTGGTTTAAAACTCTTCGGTTGACAGAATTTTTCCTGTGACTTTTCTCTTATTCCAGCCACAAAACCACCATAGAAACCAATCAAATCCAATGTCAAAACAAGGATAAATGTGTAGGAGACTCACCTATACTAGAATATGGGGTTGCATGTGTGATTTGGAGCTTCCTTCTTCCCCTTGTCCGGCCAACGTCTCTCTCTTGTTGGCTCTCTCTTTCTCAATTCTGTTTTTTTCCTAAAGCTCTCTCTTCCTCTGTTTTGTTTTCAGCTGCTAATCGAAAATGAAAAACTGAAGTTGATGGGTGTTCGATTAAATATAAGGTGTGGGGTTATGTGGTTGGAAGAGATTGAAGTGAGGTGTTGGTTCTTTTTCCTACGTGAAGTGTGTGTGTGTGTTTGTGAATGGTTCATGCAATTGTAATGATGAATGCAAGGTAGTGGCTGTTGGTGTGCTCCTATAGAATGTCAAGTGTGGTGTGTGTGTCGGTGTGTCTGGGTGTGTGTGTGTGTGTTTGTAATATATATATACACACATATAGATATATTTTTATCCTATTAATTACACACACACTAGGCCCTAATTTTTCCCTTTGTCTAATTTAAGATTCCTTAAATTTCGTAGGTTCCATAATTTGACTTATTATCTAATTCCATAAATGTTTATTAATAGGTAACCTTAAGATTTTAATGAGATGAGCATAGGAAAATCATGATAAGAGAGGTTTAAGTATGGAAGGAAGGATGTTTAGCAAATTTAGTGAAAAGGAGGATGCAAAATCATTGTTTTTCCTTGTGATGCATTTCAGCCTTGACTGGTTCATAGGGAAGAAATTGGTTTTTACTAAATTTGAGGTTATAAATGGATTGTAGATGAAAATTTGTGTGGGAATAGGTTGTGAGCCTAAGCACTAATCCAAATGATAACCAACTAAGTTTTATGAGTTATCAAGAATTGGAACAAATATTAACTCGCTGTCCGTAAATTCTAATTGATAGGATTTTTGACATCTACCCAGGACACCTGAGAGATTAGGAACAAGAACCCAATTTAGAAAGACTGCTAGGTTGTACGATATCCCTTATATCATATGTACTGCTCTATATGTATTCTCTATCATCTGTGCATGTATGGGACAGTTAGTCCTTAGGCAGTAAGACCCGTAAGTACAAGTTGCATCGGGAGTAACTCAAAGGCGTCTTGAGCTAGGTAGGCTCGAGCCAGAAAGCCTGTGGTGCACCTTGTATGGAGCAGAGGCCCTGGGCTGCCAAAACGAGATCGCCAAGCACTGTGGTAGTATGGTAAGAGGCTAGTTAGGTCCTTTCTTTTGCTGCATACTGTAAGTGTTATTGCTTTGATGATTGCTTTGCAAGCTTAGTATTTTGCATATCATATGAGTGATCTGTGTACTATGGAGATTCTTTTGAATCTCACCCTTTTTCAACAAATGATATATAGCAAAGGCGTCTAGCTCCAAGGGCAAGGAAAGTAATACGAACAGATGAGGAAAAGATTTATTAATTATGGACTATCTAGTTACCTTTTATTTTTTATGACTATATAATATACGAATGTAATTAAGTACCAGCAGCAGTAGTAGTAACCACATTAGTTGCAACTAGTGCGTTAAATTATCGACAAATGCTAGTATCTAAACATGATAAGTAAATTAGAATCAGGCATCTTAACACTAAAAGCCCATAATTAACCACCACTACGAGGGTTTTGGACTGAGAATGCTCTGATTTTAATAAAAGGAATTAAGAATTGATGAGTTATAATGAAATCACAAACCGTATTGAGACCACACTTAAAAATATTTTTAAGTTTTCGAAAACCCACTCAAATATAAGTTCAACCCTATAACAAAGTTGGGATTTCAACTGGTTTTAAATGAACATTAGTTTCAAGTTTGAAGTCATTACATGTTCAAATCCATCTAAAGGCTTTCGAAATTAAGGTGTTACAAGATGTCTTGTAAAAATATTCTTGAATGATCCACACACCAGCAATTAAATAAAATTATATAACTATTTTTTAAAAAAAAAAAAAGCAAAAGAACATGATCAAACAAAGTAAGGAATATCTAGTATCAAATACCTACATTCATCCAACACAAGAATAACAAGCTCAATTGATGTGTTTCCCATAGCATATATACTATAGACAGTATACACTGATCTTTCTACATGCATCATTGTTACTAGGATATATTTTATTGCGTTGATATGAATTTGTAGGGCTTATTTTACAAGTCTCTGTCAAATCCTGTAATCGTCCAATGATATCCTAATATAACAATTTTCTTTGTGATGCTCGATATATGAGTAAATTGCTATTATTCTGGCGAAAAAATTGTTGTTACAATTCTAATAGAAGTCAAGTAAGGCGAACAAAACAACCTATATAAAAACTAACATGGTGTCATATTGAAGCAAAAAGAAAATAATATGTATTCTAAAAGTGAACATCTAGGATATGCCAATTGTTGGTACGAGACTTTCCACATGATTAATAACAAAATGAGCATCATCTAGTTCGGGGATAACAAACTTTTGAACTTCATTAGTGGTGGTATCCAGCATATAAAGATCAGGAACATTCGGTTCATCATTCTCCTTTTCACGTAAAAGGAATGCAATTTGATTCTTCCAAAAAGTCACGAGTGATATACATGCACGGATAGAAGCTGCAGATATATTTCTTTGTCAAATCAATCAATTATCTTTATTGTTGTGAGAAAGTAGATCAAGTTTGTCATCACACACTCTACATGAAATGGTATTAATGTAAACACTTCCCTCGCTATGTCATGTAAAACTATCACATCATCATATTCACCTCTTTTTCTGAAAAATATGCTTCCATTAGCAAAGACGGGATGTTGAAGGAGATTAAGATGTGCACCCTTTAAGTCCCCAAGTTTGATTTCCCTCCACAAATTTGTGCTTAATGATTAAGCTTCTGCCACACAAGGGGGTGGTGAAGGTGGTGGGTGATGAAAGACGTGGACTTAACGAGATTTTTCCAATGTTTGGAGACACTTTGAAATCGGATTATGGATTTTATTGGAAGTCTTTTGAAAATTTCTGTGATGATTTCTTTAGGAAGATATGATTTATTGTTATCCCCATAAATTTGCTTCATAGTGCTCGACTGCGAAATCCCAATCAGAGAAACGTAGAGGAAGTGGCTGAGAATCAAAGCTATACCTTTGTTGACTGAGAAGAAGAAATCTCACGGAGCGAAACTATCGAAATCCATGGGCTATAACTTGGTCCACTAAGAAAGGCAAATTTTGGATCTACTATTTTTTTTTAGGAAATGAGTCTCTCCACTAACTTTTCTATCAATTTTCTCTCCACTTAATATTCCAACCATTGGATTATGTTTTAATAAGTGAGATTTAATGCAACGTAACACTATTATAATTGTAATTTTTTAATATATTGAATATTATAATGCTATTTAATACGTATCATTAAATCTTATCTATTAAAATATGATCTAATAGTTGATATATTAATTAGAGAGGAAGTAGAGAGAAGGGTTAATGGAAACACCCCTCTCCCCTTTTTTAGCCCATTTTATTTTTTCGATCAGAATTCACCACAAGTCACGACAAATTTGATTTGGCAATAATTTTGACCACGATTTCTTATACTTTTACGTTGTGAATGATAATACATATAAGTTACTTAAGAAACAAGAATTAGGAAAGTTATGGAGAAATTCTAAAACAATTAATATTTAGGCAAAAAAGATGTACATTTGATCCTCTAACTTTATAGACAGTCAGTCTTAACCCAACGGTAAAGTTGCTACCATATGATCTGGAGATCATAGGTTCAGATATTGGAAACACCCTCTCCAATTGTGGGAGAAAGGTTATGTACATACATCTATTCCTGCCCAGAACCCACCTGATGGGAGCTTTATGCACTAGGCCGCTCCTTTTTTTAGTCCTCTGACTTTGATTTCAATCTTTTAACCCTTATATCGCTAGAGTCAAATGATATTTTTTTTAACAATCATTGTTATTTTAAAAAAATAAACTTAATATGTTAGTATTTGAAAATATTCTTTTTGAACATCTTAAATTTTAATATCATCATTTTTTTGTTTACCGCATTAGGGTTAAAGGATTTAAAAATAATTTATAAAATTTAGCAATGAAAAAAAAAAACCCTTGCATGAAATTGAAGGACTAAATGTATACTTTTACTTAATATTTATTATGTGGGAGGTTTGTTAGGGACAATTTAATATTGTTAAATTTATATTTCAGCATATGATCATTCTAAATAATTACCCCCTCTAATCCTAGATACTCATGTTTGCAGTTCGGAACTGAAACCGGTTTAGGTGCCTATGGGTCTCGATGTCAAACCCCTTAACATTTTGATATATGCAGAGTAATAAGCGCACAGTTTCGTAAGGCATACAGAAATAGCGGAAATATACTGACATTAAGTACTTGTTTACAATACAGGAAATTCCTCGTAGGGTTTGAAATATATATATATATATATACACATGTACAGAGTGTTCAAAAAGGAACTAAATTACAAATTAGATAACTAACAATAGTTACCACGTGTCCACCGGAACTCTACTTGCCGGTAACCACAGATTTGTTCTTCGAGCCACTTCCTTTAGCTGGAATATTTTAATTTTTGAAAATGTCGTACACAAACATATAAAACATTCACATAATTTATGAAAGACAGAGTAACTACCTATCTCCTTTCTCAATTTTTTAGTCCTCCTAACTTTGATTTCAGTTTGGAAAATTTCCAATTGCTATCAAAATTTAAGGTGACAAGTAAATTGTTATTACTTGTACCATTATTGCCTTTAAATCATAGTATCCATCACAGTTTCAACAATTTCTGCTTAATGCAGTTTCATAGTTTTCCAGAAACTGATAAATTTTCAATCAACTTTGAAAAATCATAATTAATTATAGGAAATTCTAAATTGACTGATTCCAAAGCCTAAGTGAAGCTCTTTAAGTGTAGTTTCATGAAAAAATACTAGAGTTTAGCCATTACAAACCATAATATTCCCAGAAATTCACCAAAACTCTGCTGTTCCATATTGTACTCCAGAAACATGGTCAAATTTTGAAAAATCATAACTTCCAATCTATTGGGTCAAACGACTTAAATTACCTATCCAAATAGAAGCCCAGGATGTCTACTTTCACCCTGTAAAATATCAGGCAATTTGGATTTGAAAAATACACCACAACAATGCTAGTTTCCAAAAACGAATCAAGACAGCAACAACTCCAATCTTCCAAAAATCACAACCACTTGTAATTCCACATAATTTTTCGTATAGAATCCAATGGAATACCTAAAAACATCAAAACCATTTTCTTCCTCATATTTTATACAGAACTAAACAGAACCCTATCCTTAAGAATCCAATTTTGCAAATTAAGCTTCAAAACTTATAATCTAACATCATTAAACCTTCTTTAACCCATTTCTCATGATTACAAGACCATTAAACTTCATTTTCATGGTGTTAGAAATCAGGGCAGTAACACGTACAACTCCATGAATAATTACTCAAACATCATAATATTCTGCTCAAATCGAAGCTTACGCTTACCTGAGCACGATTATGCAACCGGTTCTTGATTCCGGCAGTATCTACCTTGAGTAGATGACACCAAACTCCACCAATCAAAAATCTAAAACCATAAAATTGAAGCTTATGATGAGAAGAAAATTCGTGACGGACTCTTCAGACGAAAGTTGCAATTTGGTTGTGAAATCAGTGAATTTTCCCCAGAGTTCTTACTATTCATCACCTTCTTTCCTCTTTCAATTTTTTTTTTTCTTATTTTCCTGCATTTTTTTTATTTTTCTGAGCTTTTGGAAGTTTTATGGATAGAGGAAAGATAAATTTTTCAAAATTACCCGTATATTTTGTGATTTTTACACTTTGCTGAAAATCCAGCAGAATTTTCATCAAACTTTGAAAATTCATTTCTTTATTTGTAGACATTGAATTGGAGTGATTCCAAAGGCTATGAAACCTTTATTGAGTCTAGTTTCAAGTAAAACTATATTCTTTCTCCAACCAGAAGCTCAACATTCCCAGAATTTAAATCCTTGGATGTTGTCCCAGAAAGTAGGCAGTTTCACTGGTAAACTTCAAAAATTTATAACTTAGTGTACAGGTCAAAATAATTCATATGACCTATCAAATTAAAGCTTGGAATGTCTATTTTCATTTTGAAAAATTTCAAAATTCTTGAACATCATTTGGTCATCCAAACCCACATGACAAACTCACTATCTCATTAGAACAGTTTCATTGGCAGCATAATCAAATTCTCCAAAATTCATCCTTGATTCTATTTGTTGAATAAATATACATTGAATCTTTGGTGTATGAATTTTGGGATATTACATTCAATGTGCATTATGAGTCCATAACCTTATTGGATCTAGATTTAAATGTTTGATCTAAATGTGTAATTTGCACTACAAACTATGTCCTATATTTAGGACCGGAGGGAGTAATTATTTTAATGGGTATGCAATCTAAAATAAAAATAATCTTTTAAACATATATTTTTCAAAATTTAATTTTTTTATTTAAAACTTGTCATTTCCTAAAAAAATCAAATCTTTTTTTTCTACTAAGCATATATTTCCCCATTTTGGAGCAAATTATATTCGAGGCATTGTCGGGCATTAAATGTAAGCACCTTTCTCCCAGCAAGAATTCAAACATTCCTCTTCCGCTAGACCCAACTCCTGTTGGTAAAAATAAAAAATAAAATCTGAATATATAGTTTATACTTTATATCATATGACTTTTGATAGGCACCCAAACCGGTTGGCTGGGAAATTGTGATCAACAACACACACACACATATTGGTTGCAATCAACAACACATATTTGAGTCCTTTATCCTTTTTTTTTTTTTTTTTAGCCGAGACGCACAGCTCACACTTTGGGCTTTGCGGGTTAACCGACTGGGTCTGCATCTTTCCTTCCTATGAGTTTGTTCTTGGAAAATCAAATTTGGTAAATAATTTTAATATAAATCGAACACGATACAAGTAATTTTAAAAAATAATTCTCCACTAAATCTTTTACTTTGACTAATCAAAACCAATAAAGATATTCTAAATAATTTAAATAAAATTTGTATCTTCTAAAGATCAAGGTAAGTCAACTGGGGTTGGGCGTTGTATTGATGCATTTGGTGAACTCAGCTAACAACATTAAGTGTATGTTTGTTTATGAATTTTGGAAAGCCAAAAGTTCTTTTAGCAAATAATTGTTGTTATATGTCAGAATATTTTTTAAAAGCCCATTTAAGAAAGAAAAAACTAATAAGAAAGTGCATGTGGGGGAAAAAAGTAACTAACTTTGAGTTAGAAAGGACTTTGCACATAGACTCCTATAAAAGAATAGACTCCTAAATTTGTATACCAGTGAGTGTAAATAGTAGTTAAAATTTTAAATTTTATATATAATGATTTATTGTGTATATGTATGCACTTATTGAAAATTCATAAATATTTTAAAATATGTCATTGGCATTGTGCTGCAATGACACGAGTATCTTTTAAGTATCTCTAACTATGACTTGGACCCTCTTAATATAGTGTTCCTTTCACTGGAGGGGATTAAACAAATATTTTTCTATATTTCCTTTTTACAAAAAAGATTAAATTTGCATTTGTCAGCAAGGTTAACAACCTATACATACTGTGGATTGGTCAAACAAAAGGGATGGCGTTGTAAATATTTCTTAGTTCTTCACCCTATCATGTCAACACCTTCTATTCTTTTTCTTTCCCTCTAAATATCAAAAAATCATATCTGATGCATTATAATACAAATGGGTACTTTTGCAGCTTATGCGTTGATGGTTTTGTAATCTAATGGTATGAGAGATTCCCTTTGATTGGGAAGGCACGAGTTGGATCCTGCTTGTAACATCATGCTAATAGTGTCTGCCTATGGTCCCACCAAACTCAACTATCCAAAATTCTCATGTGTAGCTATAGCAGTGCCATACACTTGGAATTTTATACATTCAAGGATAAGCCAGACTTTTCAAAATTATATGTTACTGTGCAATTTTCAATGAACCTTAAAAAATAATGTCATGGTCACAGGAACCACCAAGATAAAAAAGAACTCCGCCATAACAAAGATAAGATTGATAAATGGCTGTCATCAAACTTATAATACCTTATAATGTTTCAGGATCTGGCATATCTGTGATTAGACATTTTTAATGCTGCAGCCTATGCCTATTAAGTATTATCTCCTTGTCCGATGCCGGTTTCTCTTATATATTGATTACATCAACGAAACATGTTCAAAAATATTGATCTCAAGCAGAAAGCTAACGAAGTACAAATCTTAGAATCTTTAGATGTATCACTAATGGAAGTCAAGCAATAAAAATTAGTTGAAAAGCAGATGTAAGGTGAGTTGTGATGAAAGATGGATAGGAGGAGATCTTTGCACAAAGATTGAAATCTGATGAGATGTCCTTTTTTTTTTTTTTGCCCACACTGATGAGATGTCTTATAAAAGTATTCCTGAATGATCTATGTGACAGAAATTACATAACATTATATAACTATATTTGAAAAAGAAAAACAAAGCAAAAGAACAACATAATATTATAGATAGATCAAACAAAGTAAGGAATATCTAGTATCAAATATCTACATTCATCCAACTATGTAACACCTCTAAAAGGGCATCAAAACTCATTGGTGCAGAATAACCTAAACTGGTATGGATTCCACCAAAAATATTTAAACAAAAGTAAATATGCATTGCGATAATTGACCTTCATGATGAAGGTTCATTAATGCGGTTGGTGCCAACCGACACAAGGCTTTCTACATAATTGAAAACACCACACATAGGGTTATGTCTAGGGATAGCAAACATCTTACGGTCATTACTACTAACATTGAACAGATGCAAACCAAATGTAAGTTCATTATTTTGCTTTCCGCGTCCAATTTCGCCAATTATTCCAGACATGACAATTTGATTCCTCCAAATGGTCCCAGGATGTAAATCGTACGGACAAGGGCTGCGACTAGTATATTTCATCCCCCAACTCCATCTCTCTTCCGATGAATCTTCCTCCATCACCCACAACTGAAACAAATAATGATGATAGTATGGACGGCCTCCAATCCTATATGAAGAAATTGCAGCAAGTTTGTTCTCATATACCGTAAGTTTAAGTCCCGGACAAGTTATTGGTATCACTGTAAACACTTCCATTGCTATGTCAAATGAAACTAACACCTCCATATCATTTTCTTCTTCATCCTCTTCCACAACCAGTCTTAGCCCTAGCCAAAAGATAGTTCCATTAGCACAAACGCCATCATCAAAAAGTTGTATACCGTCTAAGTCGCCCAACTCTATTTCCTTCCATGAACCAGTGCTTAATGAATACACTTCCACCTCATAAATTACAAAATTAGGCTCAGCGAAAGTTCTCACCAGCTTGTAATCATTAACACTTGGACTGTACCCAAATCCTACCATGCAATCATAATTAAAATTACTAGTAGCCCTGGTTCTAGGCACCTGTCTGATCTCTCTAGTAGCAGGATTCCACAATAAAAGTGAAGAAGGAGACTCAATTTCAAGACAGAGCAAGCCATTGCTAGAACCTATCACCTTAACGCAACTCAAGGAACGAATCAAAGGTGGGTTCTGAACTTCACGGAGTTGCATATCCAAATCGAGCAATTCTAAGCGCAAAGGCACACATTCAATATTCTGTTGGAGAAGAAGATAAGGGTTATGATGAGCCGAATGGCTGAGGTGGTCAGCGATGAAGGGTGGGGATTTGAAGAGATTTTTCCAATCTTTGCACACACATTGAAATCGGATCAGGGATTTCACAGGAAGTCGTTTGAGGATGCTCATCATAATTTCTGAGGGAAGAAACGGCGTGTCGCCATCCCTTACCGTCTGCTTCATAGTGCAAGATTGGGAAACACAGAGCACTCAAAGTAAAGCAGAAGGAATAAGATCAGTGGCAGATAATCAAAAAAAAATACATGCCTTTGTATTTGACGACTGAGAAGAAGGAATCAACACAGAGGAAAGCCGTCACAATCGAAGGGGATCATTAGCAATTAGAGAAGACACGCCGAAGCGGTGGGGTTGCTGGAGAAGAACGCGATCGCGCCCGAGTTTATAATTTATATCCCCATCTGCCCGTAAAATAATAGGGACGTAAAAAAAGGGAAATTGCTCAAAATTAGCCGATTCAAAAATTGAAAAATGAAAACGAAAAAATTGATTTTGGGAGAGGCACTTTCGTAATCATTTTTCTCTTTTTTTTTTTTTTTTAAGAATCTCACTTTCATTCTCATATCAAAATATGAATAGTTCAAATTTTATGTTTTCGAAAATTATTGGGTTATAGAGGAAGGAGAGAGAAGTAAAATCCAATAGAGATGTGATTTAAAAAAGAAAATAAGACAAGAGATTTTGAAAGAACCAGGCCTCTTGAATAATTGCGGGATTTATTTTTTTATTTGATCAGGCTAAAATATTAATTTTTGTACGGAAAAAGACAAGGTTTAAATATTATCCTTTTTTAAATTAAAAAAATTATCTAATGAGTTAGTAGGGATTGAGAGGATTGGGAATCATACCTCACTAATTGTGGTGTTTATTTTTTGATTTGGTTAGGCTAAAAAATAAATTTTTGTACAGAAAATTATAGGGTTTAAATTTTAAAAATTTAAATAGTATCCTTTTTTTGGTCAAAAAACTTTAAATATTGTCCTTTTTCAAATAACCCAATAAAGGCTAAAAAAATTGAATGGTCCATCCAGGTTCCCGTTTCAGAGAAAGCCCGCAGTACAAACAGGAGAACTAGAAAAACTTCAATCCCTGTAGCGTCATTGTATCCATCCAAAACACTTTTTGGGCAAACGATGCTTTCAATTTTAGCCACAGATACACAAATGATCCCTTTGGTTCTAAACCTAGGTTATATGTTACGTCTTGAGAAAAATAATCAGTATTTGGCCAACAATATTTAAAGGGGAAAGACGAGCAAGATAAAATCCGGACTATTAAGATCAAATGTCCTAACATTAAATATAGTAGTAAAACTTTCTCATCTCCAAATGACAAAAATACTCATAACAACGAAGGTGTATTTCTCAAAAGAAATGTAATAGCAAAAGTTTGAATATTGTTCACAGGGATTGAGTTTTTCTATAGTTCCCCTGTTGGTATTGCTGACCTTTGGTTGAATAGGAACCTAGACCATTTAATTTGCAACCAATGTCTTAGGGTTGAAGACGCTTTCTTTTCTTTATTTTAATTTAAAATATAAAATTATTATATTAAATAATTAAAATTAAAACATGCTTTGCTGACTCAACAATTTCCATTATTGAGACTTAACGATGTTAAAATTATTATGTAGTATATTAAACTGAAAAAGGGTATGATTTAGTATTTTTTTAGAAATTCTATTCTATGCCAAAATCATTATTTATTTATTAATTACACTTAAATTTACTAAAGTGAGCTCAAATATCATCTACAAAATCATCATATAGAGGAAAATAAATATGCAAATATTTTACTTATCAAATTCTCCCACACTTAACACTTGGACGTCCTTGGACAAGGAGTAACTAATTAGTACTAACAAAATTAAAAGTTTCAAGTCATAAGCAAGAACACAATTGAAAAATAAAGAGATCATAGTATTCATGAATCAACGAAAATATAAACTAGTAATTTTATTTAAAAATGAATAAACCAAGTTTGTAATTGTGACTCATTCTCCCAATCTCTCAAGTGTGTGAGGGTAAGTGTTTCGCTCAAATTCAACCGAAGAAATTGCACTACCATAGACATGCTAAAAATCTCAATCTCCACTACCTAATTCACATGCATAATTCAAATCAAAAAGACTTATTAAGGGTTGTAATGAGGTTAAGGTAAAAGAAAGGTAAAATGTGATATGAAGGGCTAAATTTCAGAAATTAATAAAACAATTGAAAAATGGGTCAGCTTATGAATAAATCTATTTCTTCATAACAACCCACAATTCGAATACTCAATTTTTTTCTTTCTTTTCATTTTTTTTCATTTTCTTATACTTTTTTTCCCTTATGCAACTCTAAAGTTGATGATATATACACCCCCATACTTATCAAAAGCCCATTTCACAAAAATTTCAAATGCTCTGCTAATCTTCCGAATTAGGTAAAAGCACTTGATATATCATTAAAGCACATATTAATAGGTTGAGAACAAAGAACCAGTCAATTAGGCTTAAAGGGGCTTATCAACGGTATAATTGCAAGGTTGGCTATTTGGCTATGGCTAAACAAAATAAATGCCTTTATCATCTTTGAATGTGCATGTAAAATGTAATCTCAACCAGATTTAAAGCAAGTTCTAGAGTGACAACCTAATAAGTGAATATCACACACAAAAGAAATAATCATTATAGGCACAAAAGCTCACGATTAGGGGCTTTCAAACTCAGCTCATTCAATCTCAAAATTCATCACCAATTGCAACAATTAGTTGTTCATTCATGCTATGAAATCTCTAAATTCAATTGATACATACTCAAAACTTATATACTTCTTAAGAACATTAAAAAGCACTTAAGCAGGATGAATTTTTTTTAAAAAAATTTACTCTTTTTTTATTACTTTTTATTATTATTTTAAGAAGGAACAAAAACATGCGACAATAAAATGCGTCTCAGAAATTAAGAATAACTTCATACTCTGCCATTTTTTCCACACCCCATGCATCTAATGGTTTTTCTAACTAACTAAATATATTTTTTTCTCCTCCCCCAACCTAAATCAGACATTGTCCCCAATGTCTTCTAGAGCTTAGAGAAACTTTTTTTTTAAAGAAAACATAAACACACAATAAAGTAAAACCAAAATGCTAAGAGTAAACAAAGAGATTAAGGAAAATTACAACTGAAGAGTGGTATCTGGATTCTACTTCTGACTACTATATGAAGATTGTCCACCTATTTGCTTGACTAAATCTGGTTTAGGTTCATAAGTTTGCAGTTGATCAAGTAGCTGATCAGCAATTGGTGCAGAAATTATGGAGTGATGAGTCGCTTGGGGTATAAATTCTATTTCCACAGCATGATAAAACGGATTGTCATAAAAACCATTAACATTTAACAATCCTAATGGCTTTTTGTGATAGTTTAACTTATCCCAATATGCAACGCTAGAAATCCCATCCAGCATCTCTAAACCACCAGGTAAACCAATAAAAGCTTGAGCATGGTAGAACATTTGCCCCATTCGTTCAAGCAAGCTTGAAACTTGTAACTCTTGTCCTAAGGAAAAGATGTGATCTTCCAACTCCTTCACCTTTATGCTCAAACCCTTCCTTCCATTCATGGATGCAGAAATGGTCACACTTCCCCTTAGGCCTTGGATACCTCCCCCGTATACAAAGTTGATCTTTCTAGTGGCTAATGCACTTCCAAGTTCATTTGCTGCAATTAGAAATTCTCCATCCTTTCCCGAATCAATTTCCCCAAAAATGCATATAGATGTAAATTTACATTTTTGTGTGATACTCTTTTTCTCTTCTTTTCTCTCAAACCATTTGTGTTTACAAGTGGAAGAGTGCATATTTACAAGTGAAGAGTACATATTTACAAGTGGAAGAGTACATATATATAACATTAAAACAGCGATAATATGATCATGCAAATCAGGCATTTTTCAAAGAAGTTTGAAAAATTTCTGACAGGAATGACCGATAACAAAAAGAGGAAAGAAAGTCAAAAGTTATTGAAAAGATAAAACAGATTAGACAAAAGCTGCTGAAAAGATGAGACAGGTTAGACAAAAGCATGATTATGTACAGTAGTTGTGATTTTGCCTCATATCTTCCTCTAGTTTTATGTCCAGTAACGGCTTAAACGCTTTCTATGAATCGAAAATTTGCTTCCCATCCGGTTTTCTTTTAAACTGGAAAAAAGGGTCTTTTAAAGTCAGATTCCCAAGTCAGTAGCGCCAATTTTTTGTTGTTGAATACGTCCACTAAATCAAGAAGAATACGATGAACATAACTACTCGGTGCATCTCAAGAGTTTGAACGATATCATCCAGTGACTCTTTACTCAGTCCATCCTTTATAAATTTAATTTTATCTTTTCGATTTATGGAAACCATACCTTTGCTCCTACAGCGTTGATCACATGTCCACCTTGCACATTTATAGCAAACATTCATTCTTGTAGCTCTTCTCTTTTTGGAGTAAGAACTTCTTCCCATTCCTAGCAAATGTTTAATAAATGATTTATGAATCTCACCTGTTAAACGTACCTTAGCTTCAATGATCCAGCGGATGCCCATAGGAAGGCCTAAACACTTGAATATCTTCATCTTTTCAAGTCGACTATTATAGATCTTCCTGAGCACATCTTCGGGAAGGGTGGGGAACCTGTTCTTAAGCTTTACAAGAGATTCCTTAATGGTAACTTAAAATGAAACTGATAAAAACTAAAAATTCTTAATGCAGTGCAATGTGTTTCAGTAAGGAAGAAAAATGAGTAAGGAAAAAGAAATTTTGGGTTGCCTCCCAAATAGCCGCCCGTCTTTAATGTATTTAGCTACACAAAAACCAAACCAATTGACATTTTTTTATATTTCATTTTATTATTTTTTTAAAAAAAAATTATGAGAAAGAGAACTTACATGTTGGTCCCTCAAACGTGATGACAGTTTTCAAAGTGTTGAGTGCACTGTCATTATACTCTTTGAATGTTCTTGATTGTAACCACCAAAATGAAATACATTATTAGGGTCTACCAGAAGTCCTAGAAAATCAATACAAAACATCCAACCAAATCTTGGGTTGCCTCACAAGAAGCGCTAAATTTATAGTCTTCAGCCAAACTTCCCAAACACAAACTACTAATCAAAAGTATCAAACACCATGATTACCGTGTCTTTATTTCTTTTCAAGCAACAATGTTTCAAACAACAACAATGATCATTCAAGGTAATTAATTGTACTTCTTCAATCATAGACAATTTTAGAGTACACTTATTTACTGAATTCAAATAAAGCACAACATGCATGTATTTGCAAAGGAGTTTCCAAAAATTTAGAGCATCCCACAAAATCCACTTGACTGTCATCAATAAGAGTCAACACTTCAATAGGAGAGACATGAACAATAGCTTTTGGAATATCCACATTAATTTCAACATCAAAATAATAAGAGTTAGGTTCCACAATTGAAACCTCTTCTAGACTACACCCACTATCCTCTCCAAAGGTGATTTCAAATTCCTTATCACATTCCACAAGAGCTAAAGTTTCATTAAATTCCACATCCTCAACTTTCTCAGAATAATTGTCATCATCACAAGAAGTGGTCATCATGCTTAAAGAATTATCTTGCCTTATAGTTTCAAGTGACAAAATAATTTGACTCACATATATTCTAATATTTTGGACACTTGACTCAACTCTAGTGACAAGTTCCTTTTGCTCTCTACTAAATCTCTTTGTTGATTCCGCAAACTCCTCACATAATATTTCTAAATCAGACTTTTCCTTATACTCAAGGTTGCGTTCTTCAATATGTGGATAAGAGTAGAAAGGAGGATTAGGACAATACCTGACAAATAGATCCAAAGACTCTTGTTGCTTTAAAATTCCACCAAGATAAAAGGAATGATCAAAACAAGTTTCGTTCATAGTGAAATAATCTCCCATATAATGATTGGTAATGCTATATGGACAATGCTTATAAGATTGATGCTCTCCCCAATAAGCACCAAAAAAATAGTTATAAAGAGAAGAATTTTCAATCCAACCAATATTTATATTTTCTTGTCTCATTCCATCCACATGCATTCCTCAAAAAAGAACTAAGATATGATAATTTATCACCGATTAAACCAAAAGAATGCCATGAATAATAATCCATTTTTTAATTTTTAATTTTTTTTTTGAAATTCTAACGTGAATACTAAATTAGTATTAAACTTATTTGGTATTGATATTAATGATAACAATCCCCTGCAATGGTGCCAAAAACTTGTTACGAGTGTAAATGGTCTATTAGAAAGTGCAAGTATATACTGTTGTAAACAAGTAATATATAAGTGAGTAGAGTATCGTTCCCTCAAGGATTGATCACTAAGTACCAAAATGAGTAATTTTAATTCTATTTAGTCAATCAATTTGGTGATTGAGAGTACAGAATAAAAGAAAAAAACAATTCAATATGAGTGTAGATAATATGAAAGCAACTATGAGAAAAAGCCCTAGGGATTATATTTCACTTAACAAATTTCGGATTGAATCACTTATCTATTCTAGCCTAATTTATTCCACATGATTGATAGCCAAGTTTCCTTAATTTAATTACTAGCCTCTTCCAAGTTCAAGCAATTCTACAATTAATTGTTAATCCAATATATTTCTATATGAATTTAAGCAATTAATCATATATTAAGATTTATGGAAATCATTAAGACTACACAACTCATATGAATATATTCCTATTTCATATGCAAGTCATGGTTTTAATTAAATGATCCGCACACATGCATCTCCTTCCAGTCTCAACATGCATATTGAAATCATTTAAAAGATGGTCAATCAATCAAAAGCATTAAGAATAATAATTAAAACTCAATCATGAAAGAGAAATTAAAACTATATTTAATAAGTTAATATTTAATCTGTCAATAGTAAGCTACATCATCAGCCTAGGAAAATAGAACTCTTAACTCACTAGGACTCTTCGAAAAATATTATTTTAATCTTAACAGCCCAAAAGGAAAATGACAGATAATGATGGACATGATTACGGATAAATGAATATATTGGCGATATTTTAATTAGATTATTTGAATAATCTAATTGAGTGAATGAGTTTAACAAATAATGGATTATTTAATGAAGGATATTGGGATATTACATATGAAAGGATATTAAATTATTTAAAAATAATCTGATTTATAAATGGATTAGGTTCAATGGATAAAAAAAAAGATATTTTAAAATAGGGTAAATCTGACCATGGAAGACAATCTAATTATTTAAAATAATATAATTTATAAATGGATGAGATTGAATGGATATCAAAGATATTTTATAATGGGGTAAATTAGATCATGTATGACAATCTGATTATAGGTATAGAATCATATCATAAAAGACAATCTGATTTTTTTAAGATGATATTATGGGCTTTTAAATGTAAATAATAATAATAATAATAATAATAATAATAATAATATGCCTTTAATAATTAAATGGCACCTAAAAAACTAATTAATGACTCTTGGCTCATGACCTTATTAAAAAAAATAAAAATTACAAAAAAAAAAAAGACTTAAACAGACTCTAGTTGAATTGATCTTAAAGTAATAGACCAAACTTCTCCACATTGACATAATTGCCCTCTAGGTTTACATCAAGAAGTCTACCAACAAGCCTTCGATAAGGGGCAACATTAGACAAAACAGTACCACCTTCTTGAGATAAACGAGTGGAATGAGCCATTTGGGGGGGGATAAGGGCTTGCAACCAAGATAACCAGCATCAACAAGTATATCAAGAGCAAACTTTCTTTGATTCAAAGTGATACCAGCTGAGGTTTGTGCTACTTCCAAACCAAGAAAAAACCCAAGTTTACCAAGATCTTTTATTTTGAAAGACTCATCAAGAAAAGCCTTTATGCTAGTAATTTCAGCAATTTCATTGCCAGCCAAAATGTCATTATCGACATAAACTAATAAGACTGTGAAGGAAGTTGTATGATGCCGAACAAATAAAGAGTAATCAAACCTGGATTGCACATAACCAAAAGATATAAGAGCTGAAGAAAGTTTGGAAAACCATTGGCGAGATGCCTGTTTTAAGCCACACAAGGATTTCTGTATTTTGAAAACTAAATTTGGATTAGGAGAGGAAAATCCAGGAGGAAGACTCATATAAACATCCACATTAAACTCACAATGCAAAAATGCATTATTGACATCAAGTTGCTCAAGGTGCCAATTAGAGGCAGCAGCAGCAGCAAGTAAGAGACGCACCATGGTCATTTTGGCAACCTGAGAAAAAGTGTCAAAATAGTCGATTCCTTTTATTTGAGTATAGCCCTTTGCCACTAATCGAGCTTTATACCTCTCAAGAGTGCCATCAGCATGAAACTTTGTCCTAAAAACCCACTTACAACCAATTAATGATTTACCCTTTGGTGACTTAGTCAAGATCTAAGTGTTATTGTGCTCTAAAGCATTTATTTATGTTGATGGCTTCTTTGTAAGAACGAGGCTCAAGAGGAATAGAAATGGAGAGAACAAAGTGTTTGTAAGAAGGAGAAATATGAAAATAAGATAGTACAGAAGATAAAGGATACGTACAGAATGAAGACAAGGAATCTGAGGAAGCTGAAGATAATAAGGAACAGTGATAGTCTCAAAATAGGAGGGCTGCTTGTGCTCCCTATTAGATCATCTAACTAGTTGAGGAGAAGAGGTTTCAGAAATAGAATAAGAGGAAGAATTTGAAGTAGATATGGCAAGATCAGTAGAAGAAGAAGTGGAAGGAAAAGAAGGTGAGAAAGAAGATGACTCTGGGTAAACTAATGCTGGGTAGGATTGAGGCATAGGCAAAACAAAATTGGATGGAGAAGAAGAGGAAGTAAAAGGAAAAATAGACTCATAGAAAATAACATCTAGAAATGAAAGTTTGATGAGAATGAATATCAAGTAAAATATATCCCTTAGTGCCAAGTTTGTAGCCTAGGAAGACACATTTACGGCCTCTAGTATCAAACTTGGTAGGAGAATGAGAAGATGGGCATGGAAAGCAAAGCAAGCTAAAGACTTTCAAATCTATATAATCAAGTAAAGACTGGTGAAGCATGTGATATGGGAATTTATTATTCAAAACAGGGGTAGGCAATCTATTTATGAGGAAAACAACATGTGAAATAGCATAGCACCAGTAATCTAAAGGCAAATGAGATTGAAACATTAATGTTGTTGCAACATTCAAAATGTGTTAGTGCTTGCGTTCTACAGTGCTACTTTTGCTCAGGAGTTTCAACACATGATGTTTGATGCAAAATTCCCTTAGAAGAATAAAATTGAGGCATGTGAAATTCTACCCCATTGTTTGCTCGAAGAGCTTTTAACTTTAGATCAAATTGGTTTTCAAGGAAGATAATAAGATCTTGTAAGGAAGCCCTGGCTTCATATTTAAGTTTTAACAAATGTACCCAAGTACGGCAGGTAAAATCATCAACAACTGTTAAAAATTAGTGGTGACCATGTATGGAAGTCACACTATGAGGACCCCAAATATCAGCATGCAACAATTGAAGAAACTGAGTAGATTTTGTAATACTTATAGGAAATGAAAGTCTTCGTATCTTTGCAAAATGACACACATCACAACTAAAATTGGAAGGTTTACAGGAAATAAAAGAAAACTAATTATTCAAGGTGTCTAAGACATTATGAGATAGATGACCCAGCCTAAAATGCCATAGATCAAACTATGATTCTATATTACATGGGTTTACAGCAGAAATGGAATACGCACAAGCAGCAAGAGTGGGATGACTGATCAATCTTACAGTCCCTCATATAAATCAGTTGTGCCAATCATTTTCCAAGTCCTCATGTCCTGTATAAAACAACGAGAGGATGAAAAAATTAGGCAACAAGCAATTTGTTTGGTTAGCTGAGAAAGAGGGATGATATAGAAATTAAAATCTGGTATGTAGAGAACATTGGACAGAGAGATATGAGGATTAAGCTGTACCATACCAGATATGCTAGTGAAAACACTTGAATTTGTAGGTAAATTCACCTTAATAGGGAATATAGAGGAATAAGAGACAAAAGGCAGACATGTGTAGTAGCACCACTATCAATAATCCAACAATCAGAGGATTGAAATGAAAGATTGGTGTAAATACCTTTTGCATTTGCATCAGGCATGAGTGTCAAGGTGGAAATCTGACTAATACAAGGTGTAATACTAGATTCAGACATGGAACAAGTAGGATTAATAGCAGGAATAGCAGACTTTGGTTGCAATAAAGCCAATAACTGGTTATATGGTCTTGAGTGATAAGACTAGATGTATTAGCCATAGCAGATTTAGAAGACAACATTGCAGCTGATGCACCAGAGGGAGTATCAGTCAAGTTATTTACTGAAGCAGAATTTCTAAACTTGAACCCTGGATGAAACCCATGCTTCTTGTAGCAAGTTTCCATCGTATGCCTTGGCTTACCACAAAAGGTTGAAGGAAGAAGGAAAAGAGAGAAAGGAGTATTCTAGCAGAAGAGAGCTTTTAGATTCACTCTAATACCATAATATAGAAAATAGAATGGAAATATTGAATTTCTTGAATTAACTAGAAAAGACTATACAATTGTTTATACACACACACATTATTGGCATATGGTTTCTGTAATAAACAGGCCAGCTCATCACACTACTGCTAACTAATTTAAGTCACATTGAAACACCGTTAGTGCCAACTAAGTCACATTGTTAGGGAGCTCTGTTAATTTTTCCAATTTCACACAAAATTTGATATTTCTTTAGGGTTTTCACCGGAAGTGTTTGAGAATTTTTGTGATGATTTCATCGAGAAGATATGACGTGTTGCCGTTCACCCCGACTTGAAATTCTATCAGAGGAGCTACATGCATTTGTTGACTGTGAAGAAGAAAATTATCTGAATCGACGGAGATTTCAGAAGGCTGGCGGTAGAAGGAGCTTAAGACCAAGTTTATAAATGCATTTTTAACCATAAATCAGTTTTTCCGCCAATATGGATGAATAGTTAAATAAATACTTAGGTACACAGTAGTGTTCGTTACCCCCTCCTATCCTTAATATGGGGAATTATAATATAATGTTTGATCCTTACTTTAATAAAACATAAACAAAATGAATGGCCGATAATTTTTTTTAAAAAAAAACATAAAATGTGAATTATTTTAGATGTATCATTAGTCTATTAGGATTAAAATAACATAAATTATTATAGTTATATCACTTTATGGGATAGAGTTCAAATCACGTGGCATTCTAGAGTATATAAGTATTTCTTCAAAACATGGTAGATATGGTATTAACCAAAATAGTAAGATTTAAGTTTTCAGCTACTATGGCTAATTTATCTTCTTTTACTACTACTACTATATATATATATATGTTAAGAAGTTGATTTTTGAATATTATATTTATAAAAAATTTTAATATTATTAAAAAATCAGAACTATATATATAACTATGCTTTTAGTTCTCCTCAGAGAAGAAGAGATCTAGCAGAGCAAAACAACTGAAATGGATGGGATTTCAAATACTGGCATAAGAAAGGGCGAACCAAGCTTATATTCCCTTTCATAGAATCAGAATTTTGGGCCAACATCTTCAAATAGTTATAAAATAAAAATAAAATGGCCAGCCATTGAAAGAAGGTATAATCTGAAATTACACTGCAATATTAAAGGACTAAATTGAAAATATACTTTGATGATAAATGACCCTAATGCCATTCTACATATGGGAATCTTTAACTGCATTTTATCATGCATTTGAAAATTTATTTATGAGCACTTGTACTGTTTAAATGTGAATTAGAAGTTCTGAATTTTCATATGAATGCATGTCATTTCATTATTGTTAGTTATTAAAATACATATAGGCACATGTAAATTCACCTATGATTGCTCAATAATTTTTGTGCCTACATTAGGACTTGTAAATTTTTATATAGACATTTGTCATTTTGTTGTTGTTAGAGAGCTTAAAATATATGTGTGCACTTGTAAATTCATCTATCAAAAAATGAAGGAATGACATTTGCATCATTTACTGTCAAAGCATAATTTTCAGTCCCTAAATAACACAGCATAATTTCACAATATCTTAATCCTTATTTTAAATAAAATCAGTTAGGGTTTACTAAAATCCTCCCCTAAAAAAATAAGTCAAGAAACAACAGGCTGAACTTTTGTGTTTCCAAAACCATTTATGCCAGACATAATCCTTCTACATGCATCATCGTTAGGAAGCCTAGGGTTAAATTATAGGTCACGTGTCAAATTACCAATAGCTTGAAGTTAGAAGAATCATTCAATGATCTTCTCACAAGAGTCACCTTTATGGTTGTTTGACATATGAGTAATAATTGCTTTTACTCGCACGAAAAATATTGATACTTCAATTCTCTGTGTGTGTATGTGTGTGTAACACTGTAACTAATGGAAGTCAAGCAATTACCAGTTGATGGTGACCAGAGGAGTGATAGAGATGAACAACCTATATTAAGAATCAAGAAACGTCCATTATTGAATGTCTAGATTTGTCATTCAAAATAACATCTCTAAAAGGTATCAAACCTGGTTAGTATAACCTTATCCAAACTAAACTAATATAGAGTCATATTTAAACAAAAGTAAATCTGAATTTAAATTAAGAAATAGACTGGTAGAATCAAGATTGTTCAATATGGATGTTGTCAAAGTGGTGCAAGACTTTCCACGAAATTAAAAACATAATGAGGGAGATTCCCATCAACTTTGGGAATCAAACCCACCTTCTTCTCATTGGTAGGAATTTTGAACAAATATAGAGCTAAATCAAGAGCGAATACACCTCCGTGTATTGGCGAATAACTATCTCAGACAGTTAGGTGATTCCTCCAAATAGTCCACCATAACAAGAAATCGCAGGCACATCTTTCGGTATGCTTCTTAATCCAACTCCATGTCTCTGATGAAGAATCTATACCCTTCTCCAACACCCACAATTCAATCCATTTATGGTTTTTAGAAACTAAAGCAAGTTTGTCATCATACACAGTAAGTCTGGTAGAAAATGCTGCAGAGAATGGTATCAATGTAAACACTTTTGTTGCTATGTCATATGAAACTATAGCAGTACTATTATATTTGCCTTGTTCATCTGCATTTAGAGACGTTATGAAAAAGAGGACGAAACAATTTTACACCCTGTATGTTGAGAATTGGGCTTAGTCCACCCTTGGTGGATTAGGCCCAAACCTATTAAGCTTTAAGGTTTTGGGGCCAAATAAAATACCCAAATGAATGTGGGGTATTTATAGGTAATTTTCTCAAGAGTTTGAAATTGAAACCTAGTGGGAATAGTTTCCCCGCATGTTTTGGGGAGAACAGTTGTTTGGGCACGTATATATGTAAATAACAGACCCACACATGAAAAACAGTGACATAGAAAGATTTCTCTACAGAACCTCTTCTCCTCTCTTCTCTTCCTGTGTATTTGCTGTGTGATATAGCTGGTATCCCGAGAGTGATCCGGTTTGCGTAGGTATTGTAATATCCCGAAATGTACTCAAAGGCTAAATGTACAGAATAGATAGTGGGATTAATGACAGAATTACCTCTGAAAATTTTGTTATAAATTTAGTTAAATTTCACATGCAAAATTGGCAACTAAATATTATATTGCAAGATGATATTTTACAAGATCATCTTCTTCTTCAAAAGGCCATGATTCACGTATGACAAGGGGGAAAACCAAGAGAAAAATATCTATTGGCTATTAAATATGACATATGGAAGCAATTGGACCAAGTTATAAAAAGATGAGGACTTGGTCAACATTCTCATGCTAATTGGGGAATTAACTTTATTATTCAAGGAGATATTACCAAAGATCATCATCTCTTTTCCTAGGCTTCATTTTCGTATAACATGAGGCAAGAAAGAGAAACAAACATATGACCAATTAAAAGGAGAAGACTTGGTCAACAATTTCCACTAAAAGTAACATGTGAGGAGGTAAACTAAGATAATGGTAGAAGGCTTCTTTTAACTCCTTTTGGTCATTATTTTTGGTCAACAATTGTGGGCCAAATAAAAGAAGATAACTTCAACAAAAATGGGCCACATATTCGTATGGCATCAAGAAAGAAAGAGAAAAGATGAAGCAAAGGATTATTGGTACATATCTCTTGCAATTAAAGTGCTCTCTCTCTCTCACACATGTGCTCAACCGACTTAAGCTCTACAAGAATTCTTGAATATTTAATTAAAAACATTCTCTCATCTTATTCATTCATTTCAAGTCGGCCAAGTGCAAAAGATGGGGAAAGAGAATCAATATCATATACTTCATCTTTTCCATATGAAAAGTCAATAAAAGTGGCCAGGGATATAAGAAAAAAAGAGAGAAAGTATTATCCATATATTTCCTCATCTTTCTAAAACTTTTCGTCCAAGAATTCTAAAGGCGAGAGAGGTGAGAGAATTAAAATTGAAGCCATCTTATATATCATCAACTTTGACCAAGAAGGAATAATTATTCACCACACATATTGTTTATTTCTTTTGGCCCACTTTCGGTCAGATATTAAGGGCCAAGGAAAGAGAATTTCTGAATGCTTTCACTCCCTCTCATTTTGTAGACGAAAACGACAACTTGACGAACAGAGGAACAGCAACCAGCAAGGATCGAACGAACAGCAACCTGGAAGGATTGGAACAGACGATCTGAGTCGCATCCGAGGACGCTGTCCTATAGAGTTATTCTGCAACCACCGACAGAGAGGAAGCGGCACCCCCAGGATTAAACAGACCCTTCTTGATTTATCAAGGCCACAGAACTGGCGGAAGGTAATGGCAACGACAGGAAGAAAATACTGAACAGAGGAGGGGAGATGAGATTGTAGTGTCCTGAGCACCCTGCCTGTGTCTCTTTTATAGGCGTTTTCATGAAGAGCCATCGGTCATGAAGGAACCCGGACAATACGTCCGTTGAGACCGGAGAGGCACCACCAAACAGACAAGGCTAATAGTTACGAACGGGAAGGTCTCCTGATGAAGCGTCTGACCGTCAGCAATTTCCAGTCACGGAGGGTCACGAATTTGAAACCCCAAAATATAGTGACTTTTCGGCAAGCCAAAATTAATATTATTTTTATTGTCTAAAAATAATATTTTCGGTGAGCAGAAAAATAATTCACAAAAAGTGCCAGTACCACGTATTTATTCACGCGCAGAGGGGGAAATCACCGGATTTCAACTACGTTTGCCTTCCGGTGGCCCATTGTTGTGTGCGCGTGAGCCCACCACTCCTCTAGGCCTCTTTACAAGCCCAAGTTAGTAAAGTAATATATATAGGCTTGTGACCTCTTACTCCCAAGTAATGTGGGACTAGCTTCTTTGACACACCCACTTAAACACTTATATTTTACAACAATCCCCCACATGTGTCAAAGAAACCCTCTGTGTTACCCACAGGATATAACCATTGTATCTAGTGGTCCGATGGACTATGAACTAGACCTAGATCAATAACACATGATACACAGAGATGTCAGTGGTCCTATGGACTATGAACTCACATTTCTTTGGTGTATATCAGAGGCATTAAGAATCAGATTATATCCTAACATTTCCGCTGCTAATGACGGTTTTGCGCGTTATGTCGGCCATGCGCGTGCCTGGTGCGTAATGAATGCTCTAGAGATTTTGCCATGATCTCATAGGAGCGGCCACACTCCACATTCATATAGGTGATTTCATATAAGTGTACCTGCACTATGCACACTGTCTTGTTGGACTATGAAATCATTAAGAGCTTTGCTCAACCTACAATAATGCAGTCTAGCACATTCAAAATGTCATAGGAAGGGACGTAAATATTTGTGCTAGTCAGAACTGACGAATGACTTGTTCTTACCCAGTGAACCTTCTTCATGGGATCACCAATCACAAAGGATGGGTTGTCATCGCTGTCAATTAGTAGTCGGCTTTAGTCCCATTCCTTTTGACGTTTCAACAACCATTTTCCTCCCAAGAGGTTTCGTTAACGGATCCGCCAAATTCATTTCTGACTTTACATAATCGATTGAGATAACACCATCCTTTAGCAGCTGCCTTATAATATTATGTCTCAATCGTATGTGTCTACTCTTACCATTGAAGGTTTTATTCTTAGCTGTGGCTATCGCTGCTTTATTGTCACAGTGTAACGACGCTGATGGTGTTGGTTTGTCACCTAGTGGGATGTTCGCTAAGAAGTTTTTCAACCACTCAGCCTCAGTACCAGCCAACTCCATAGCAACAAACTCAGAGTCCCTAGAGGACGGTGTTATTATGTTTTGCTTGGCTGACTTCCATGTGACAGCACCGCCACCAAGAATAAAGACATAGCCACTAGTGGATTTTGTCTCATCTGAATCTGAGATCCAGTTAGCATCACTGTACCCTTCTAATACAACGGGAAATCCACTATATTGTATACCATAATTCATGGTACCTCTCAAATATCGTAATAATCTTATAAGAGCCTCCCAATGCTTGCTACCTGGGCAGTGAGTATACCTGCTCAATCTACACACAGCATATGCTATGTCTGGCCTAGTATAATTCATTAAATGCAACAAACTCCCAATAATTTGTGCATATTTAGATTGAGCTATTGGATCTCCATCATGTTTTTTCAAATGTATACTACCATCATAAGGAGTACTCAAAGGCTCTTCATCAAACTGTTCAAACCTTCTCAAAATCTTCTCAACATAATGTTCTTGAGAAAGTTGAATACCATGTTCATTCCTTATGATTTTTACACCCAAGATTACCTTTGCTTCTCCAAGATCTTTCATATCAAAGTTTGAAGCAAGGAAACTTTTTGTTTCAAGCACTACCTTCAAACTAGTACCAAAGATAAGCATATCATCCACATATAAGCAAATAATCACACAATCATTATTCAAAGCTTTTATATAAACACATCTTTCTACTTCAATAGTAGAGAAACCACCACTTGTTAAAACTTGATCTAATTTCTCATGCCACTGTTTGGGCGCTTGTTTTAAACCATATAATGACTTATTTAGCTTGCAAACTTTATTTTCTTGCCCGGGAATAAGGCATCCTTTAGGTTGAACCATATAAATTTCCTCTTCTAAATCACCATTTAAAAATGCTGTTTTGACATCCATTTGATGAATAACAAGATTATGAATTGATGCCAAGGCAATTAAAACTCTAACAGAGGAAATCCTTATCACAGGCGAGAAAGTATCAAAATAATCAATATTTTCTTTCTGGGTAAAACCTTTGGCAACTAATCTAGCTTTGTATTTGTCTATAGATCCATCAGGAAAGTATTTTTCCTAAACACCCACTTACAACCAATAGGCTTTGCTCCTATAGGTAAATCTACTAAAACCCAAGTTTTGTTTTGATTCAAAGAATCTATCTCAGTTTTAATAGCTTCCTTCCAAAAATTTGCATCCGAAGAAGAAACAGCTTCATAATAATTCCTAGGTTCATTTTCTACTAAATATGTATAAAAATCATCTCCAAAAGATGTTTCTTTTCTTTGTCTTTTACTTCTCCGTAAATTTTCAATCAAATCATCATTTGAAATTTGTTCAGAAAAATTTTCGACTCTTCTAGGAATTTGCTCAATTTTTAAAGGAAAAATATTCTCAAAGAATTCTGCATCTTTTGTTTCAATAATTTTATTACGCTCTAAAATATCACTTTTCAAAACTAGAAAACGATAAGCAGCACTTTGTAAAGCATAACCAATAAACATGCAATCAGCAGTTTTTGAACCAATCCTTTTCCGTTTGGGATCGGGTAAAAGAACTTTTGCAAGACACCCCCACACTTTTAAATATTTCAAGTTAGGTGTATACCCTTTCCATAACTCATAAGGTGTTTTCTTGGTTTTCTTATGAGGTATTCTATTTTGTAGAAAACAGGCAGTTAATAAGGCTTCTCCCCATAAATTATCAGGTGCACCAAAACTTACAAGTAAGGCATTCATCATTTCTTTCAAAGTTCTATTTTTCCTTTCTGCTATCCCATTAGACTCAGGTGAATATGGAGGAGTTATTTCATGAATTATGCCTTCTTTTTCACAAAAGTCATTTAATGGTAAATATTCTCCTCCTCTATCAGACCTAATTCTTTTGATTTTTCTATCTAACTGATTTTCTACCTCTGCCTTGTACAAAATAAATTTTCCAAAAGCTTCATCCTTGTTCCTTAATAGGTATACTTTAGTATATCTAGAAAATTCATCAATAAACGTTATATAATATCTTTTCCACCTCTAGTCTCAGTTTGTTTTAAATCTCCTAAATCAATATGAATTAGTGATAATAACTCACTATCTCTTTGTATGGGGAAATGAGTTCTTTTAGACAATTTAGTTTCTGCACAAACTTCACATTTATTAACATTGTTCATATTAATTTCAGAGACTATCCCAAGATTTTGCAATCGCTTTATATAAGATCTATGTATATGTCCTAGTTTAGCATGCCACAAATCAAAGGAATCAATCAAGTAAGCAGAAGAAGATGCATTATTATTATTTAATATTGATTATTTTCATCAACACTCAGTACAAAAAGACCCTGATTACAATAACCTTTTCCTATCAAAACATTGTTCTTTGTCATAATGATCTTATCAGACTCAAACGAGACCTTAACCCCAAATTTTCCTAATAGAGCCACAGATATTAAATTTGCTCTAAGTTCAGGCACATACAAAACATCATTCAGTGCTAATGTCTTCCCAGATGTGAGTTTGAGCACCACTTTTCCCTTTCCTTGAACTTTTGCAGTTCGTGAATCAGCCAAATAAATGTGGTCTTCTCCTTCTTCAAAGGAGGCAAACATGTCCTTATTTGCATAAATGTGCTTAGTGGCACTAGAGTCTACCACCCACTTCTTCACATCAGAGACCAATAAGGCTTGAGAGACTACCGCAACAATAATTTCATCATCACTATTTTCTTCTCCTTCAACCAAATTTACTTTTGGCTTTGGAGGATTTTCGTCTCTTTTACGATTTTCAACTTTTGCCTTTTTCCTACACTGAGCGGCAAAGTGATCTAGCTTTCCACAGAAATAACAATTTCCTTTCTTCTTGAAATTGGGTTTATGGTTAGAATCATTAGGCTTGTAATTAGACTTCTTTTTGTGCTGATGTTTAGAGCCATACCTCTTATCGTGCGGCTTTCCTTCCACTAAGTTTGCTTTTGCAGTCATTTGTCTTCCCTTTGCTGCTTGGATTGCTTTTCTGTTGGTATCTTCAATGATAATATGTGTAATCAGATCTGACAGCAACAACTGCTTCTGTTTGTGCTTTAATTATTGCTTGTAATCATTCCACGTCTCTGGCAGCTTTTCAATTAAGACTCTCGCTACAAACTCATCTAGCAGATTGATCTTTTCAGCCCGGAGTTCTTCAAGCAATTTATGATACTCATTGATTTGTAGTTTGATGTCCTTATTCTCGACCATTTCCCATTTGTAGAAATTCCCCACAACGAACTTTTGTTTCTCGGCGTCCTCAGCAGTGTATTTCAAGATAAGTGACTCCCAAATCTTTTGTGCCTCCTTGTAGACACAATAAACATCGAACACATCATTAGAGAGAGTACTTATCAGGGTGTGCCTGCAAACCTTATTCGCGCACGTCCAAGAATCCTTCACGGCCTGGTCAGAATCTGATGAAGGTTCTGGTTGATCGAGAGCAGCAACCACCCCATGCATATCGAGAATAGAATAAACACGTTCTTGCCAGCGCCTAAAATTTTTTCCATCAAAAACATCAATCTTGGAGGTGTCGGGAAAAGGCCTCGAGAGCGGCATGGCAAAAGGCACCGTTGCTGCAATGGAATGAGGCTCGAGAACTGTAGCGTTGTTCTCCATACTGGTTTTAACTCTATAGATTGTAGACGAAAACGACAACTTGACGAACAGAGGAACAGCAACCAGCAAGGATCGAACGAACAGCAACCTGGAAGGATTGGAACAGACGATCTGAGTCGCGTCCGAGGACGCTGTCCTATAGAGTTATTCCGCAACCACCGGCAGAGAGGAAGCGGCACCCCCAGGATTAAACAGACCCTTCTTGATTATCAAGGCCACAGAACTGGCGGAAGGTAATGGCAACGACAGGCAGAAAATACTGAACAGAGGAGGGGAGATGAGATTGTAGTGTCCTGAGCACCCCGCCTGTGTCTCTTTTATAGGCGTTTTCATGAAGAGCCATCGGTCACGAAGGAACCCGGACAATACGTCCGTTGAGACCGGAGAGGCACCACCGAACAGACAAGGCTAATAGTTACGAACGGGAAGGTCTCCTAATGAAGCGCCTGATCGTCAGCAATTTCCAGTCACGGAGGGTCACGAATTTGAAACCCCAAAATATAGTGACTTTTCGGCAAGCCAAAATTAATATTATTTTTATTGTCTAAAAATAATATTTTCGGTGAGCAGAAAAATAATTCACAAAAAGTGCCAGTACCACGTATTTATTCACGCGCAGGGGGGGAAATCGCCGTATTTCAACTACGTTTGCCTTCCGGTGGCCCATTGTTGTGTGCGCGTGAGCCCACCACTCCTCTAGGCCTCTTTACAAGCCCAAGTTAGTAAAGTAATATATATAGGCTTGTGACCTCTTACTCCCAAGCAATGTGGGACTAGCTTCTTTGACACACCCACTTAAACACTTATATTTTACAACACATTTGTCTCAAAGTTGGTTGGCAGCAGCAAAAAACGCAGAGGAAGAAAAGCAAGGTTACAAGGTGAGCTTAATCTTGATTTTTCACCTTCTTAACCTCATCTATGGCTCAAGAGTCCTTCATGAAACTTGTTCCTCTCTTCCTTAGCTTCATTTCTATGGTTTTTGTTTTTGAAGAAGAGGAGTTTTCAGCCACCTTGCAAGAACAAAAGCTGAAGAATCAAAGAAAGAACTTAAGGAGAAGCAAGAGGTGAGTATTAGCATCAATTTGAGCTATTGGTTGTGTTGGTTGAATGAGAATTTTGGTATGTGTAAATCTGCCCTGATTTTGGCTAAACAAGGGTTTAGGTAATTCATGATGTTTTGGTTATGTTATTGGTGGTTTATAATGATTGGAAACCATTTGACATAAGTTTGATGCTGAAATTGGAAGTTGGTAATTGTTGGAATTTATTTTGATTTTTCTGCCAAAACAGGACATGGAGAATGAGTGGGAATTTGTTAATTTTGATGTTACCATTGTGTTCTACACAAAAAATTATGTGGGAATAGCCCTGGGATGTGAATTTTGGGTCATTGAAACTCAAAGTGTAAATTTGGGTTTTCAGCCTGAACAGGATTCTAGCGAGATACTCTACTTGTATGGTGTTTTTGGATACCCAAATGATCTCTAAAAATTATGAAACTTTCCAGTATTAAATTTCACATTCCAAGCTTCAAAAAGGACATATAATTTGTGTCATTTCGTTTTTTGAGCTGCGAGTTCTGGTTGCCCAAAGTTTGATGTCGAAACTGGACTTACTTCTGGAGCAGTGTGGGATTTTGTGTAATTCTGGAATTGTGTGGTGATTTTCAGTAATGATTCATATTTTTCCTATGAAGAGGACTTCAATAGCTTTCCATAGGACTTGGGATCATCTCATTTCAATTTTTTTAGAATTAGTTATGATTTTTCAAATCTGGAGAAAATTCTAGCAGATTTGGTCTCTTATGCAAAAATTGAAGATGTAATGGCATAATGTAGTATTGTTGAACTTTGAGGTTAGGAATTGGTCTTTTAGGTTAATTGACCACTTTAAAACCTTAGTTGATTTGATTAAATGTCCCTAATGATAACCAACTTGAGTGTTTGAATTAAAGAATTGGATTAAGTAATAACATGTCGCCCGTAATTCTAATTATAGGATTTGACATTTGCCCTGCACGTGATAAACCAGTGCCAGTGCATGAGCGGAAAGAATAAGGTAGTGACTCTTTCTCTTATTCTGTGTATGATACCTTGCATGTATGTCATTTCATTGAATATGCCGTGATGTAACATTGCCGTTGTAAAATGTTGTTGTTGTGCTGTTGTGAAACATGCTATTATGAAATATGCCGTTGTGAATGCAGCGAAAGCTGTTGCAGAAATGCCATTGTGTTGTTGTTGTTGTGATTTTCTTACATGCTTTGTGATTGTACATGTTATAAGTAAATTGTTACTACTCATTCTTTCCAATAATTAACCTACAGCAAGGGCGAGCGGTTCAAAGGAAAAGCAAATGACGAAGGCCGGTTAGAGCTCCTAGCTAGGAGTTTTAGTTTTGGAAGTTGGTTGTCATATTTTGTTGGGGATTAGTTGCACATGTTGTATATATTGAATAGTGTTGTGTAATCCCATGTATGGGAAACTAAGCGTTGTAAATCCTTTTATTAATTAACGAAACTTGGGCGTTGTCGGGAATTTTTGGTTGCACTCTGATATGTATGAATGAAATTGAGCTGAACAGACCAATTATATTCGAGATGTGAACGTGAGACCGCACTAAACAAGTTTTGGAAAATTTTAAGTTAACCACTGGTCTCTATTTCAACTTAATGACACATTCTCGAACTATAAATATGGTTATTAAGGTAGGGGGTTACAGGTATCGTAAGAGTTTAAAACAACGCTTAAGGTATGCCCGAAATTCGACACAATAAAACCCCAAGATCAACATCCTTCCATGAATATGTGCTTAACGAATAGACTTCCGCCCCAAAAAGTGTACAATCACGACGCTCCAAATAATATAATAATAAATTCTAACTATCTTGTAATCATTAACTAATGGACTGTACCCAAATCCTGTTGTGCATCTACATGGATTATACTGTACCCAAATCCTTAGTTATTAAAACAATAAAATTGAAAACATAACTCAATTATTTTATCTATCAATTAATCCCTTAATAATTTAACTATCTTTATAGAGGATTTTCTCATTTAGGAAGCTAGATAAATTATTTAATTATAACAAATATAATTTAACATAATCTCCCTAAAATAACCATGTGTAATATTATAATACATTTTAGTCTATATGTTAACTGAAAAAATGTTGGCAAAAGCTAAATATGAAAGATAAATCATATAAACTACTTAGATTATATATCTTTGGGTACGATAGACAAAAGTATGATAGATCCTGCCATCTGAATCGGAGGACTGTTATCATTTATCTATATAAAATAGACTGTCACTTCAAATACTATAAGAAGAATTACTGCAGTTCTATCCTTTGTTTTTTTTTGGCCAGAACTGCAGTTCTATACTTTGGGTCTCTTTCTTATTGAAAAATTAAATTCCGTAATTGATTTTAAAATGGCTCAGATAAGATATAATTAATTCGGAAGCTGAACCTCAGCTAAATTTTATTTTGACTAATCACAACGAATAAAATTGTTTCAACATAAATAGATTCCATCTATTTTTATAAATATATAAATAATGTAAAAATTAAAAATATTATCTATAAACACTGCTATATGACTAATAAATAACAATGGGTTAAGGTGTAGTTTTACCCCTAAAGTAACCACTCGAGTTAATTTTTTGATGGTCAAATTTCTTTTTTAAATGTTTAGTGCCGTTTTTGCTCACTTTTTAACACTTGTAGTATGTAAAATTGTTTCTCAAAAAACTTTTAGATACCTAACACTCTTAATTGGTTATTTCTGGAGAAAAAGTGCCCCTTAACCCAATAACAATTGTGAAATTTGAGTCATGTCAAGGTATATACGACATTAATTCTCCTATTAGAATTTCATATCAAATCCGATCATGTTACATGAAACCATTGAACTCATAGAAGAGGTGTTTCATTCGGTCACTTATCCAGACCTTCACCTCTCAAAGCTGAACTAATTAATTCTCCTAATGAGCATTGATGTGCCAAACCTGAATGATGGAATTTGAATGGCTGGACAAATCATTAATCTGTTTGGGATCAAATCGGATTTCCCATTGTTAGAAGTTTTTTTTTTTTTTTGTGCAACTTTTTCAACCTTTTTTTTTTTGGTAAAATCAACTTTTTCAACTTTTGTCTTGATGACAATAGTACCCTAAAATATTTTTTCGAGTAATATAGCGTGGGTAAAATTGCACTACAAATTACTTCAGAGGGTCTTATAAGTGTTATTAATAAAATATTTTTAAAGACAAAACTATACTAAAATTTATTTGAAAATACTCCGTGCTATTGATAAAACAAAATTTAGGAACAAAACATACCTTCAACCCTTAACAAATTACATACTAAATTACCCAAATGTTAGTATCATTGAATAAATTAGCCAATATATGTATATATATTGATATATCGTCATGTCTTATATTCTTCCTATAGATCCAATTGAAAATGTTAATTCTCCCTTAAAAAGAATACCTCAGTTAATAACAAGCGGACTTTGTGTGTTTCCCAAAACATTTACACCAATCCTTATATATGCATTGTCGTGAGGAAGCCTTCACTTTTGAGAATACCTCAGTTAACTGGTTATATACCTTTCTCCAACACGCACAATTCAATCACTTTATCTTTATTGTTGAGAGAAACAAAAGCAAGTTTGTCATCATATACAGCAAGTCTGGTATGAAATATTGGTGCATGGAAGGGTATCATAGTAAACACTTCCCTTGCTATGTGTAGCACCCGAAATTTGGAAAATATAGAGCCACTACCAAAATTTTGAAATAGGATAATTTTGGAAACCTTTTTAAAGTGGAACTGGCCTACAAAAACCATTTAAGGTTCGGGAGTCGATTGCGTATGGGGAAGGTGTTAGGCACCCGACAACACCCATTCATAAGAATGGTTACCCTAAGTTAGTTATTTAAAAATATATATGGCCTTTAATCTTATGATAATTACCCAAATAAAAAGGAATATTTACAAAAATAAATGAAATGAAAACTAAAGGGAAAAATGAACATTTATTTACAAAAATAAATAAGAAAAAATATATTTATTTACAAAGTTGGACTTGAACTGGGAAGAGAGCCTATGGCCTACATACCCTTTAGAGGGATCAAAGCCCACGTAGTTCGGGGGGAGAAAAACGTATCACTTGGTTGGTGGTTTTTAGAGAAATTTTATTTAATTTATTTAAGAAAAATATTTTTTGTTTGGTTTGTATTTTTTAATTTATTTTAAAAAGGCCTTTATCATATGAAACCAAATTTGATTATTCTAAGAAACGAACATTTTTTTTAAATTTTTGAAACTTTTTATTTGTAAAAACAAAAGTTCATTAAGCCAACAAGGAATTGCATTTTTCACTTATCATTCAAAAGAGTCTAAGATGGCAAGAAAATCAATAAAAACAAAGTAAGAGCATGTACCTCTGGCGCTTTGAACCTTGCTACAAAAGAGAAAAGTTCATTAAGCCAACAAGGAATTGCATTTTTCACTTATCATTCAAAAGAGTCTAAGATGGCAAGAAAATCAATAAAAACAAAGTAAGAGCATGTACCTCTGGCGCTTTGAACCTTGCTACAAAAGAGACAAAGTGAGGAAACCACATGGATAGAACAACACAATCACACACAATTCATCCATGCCAACAATAATACCTAGAATATGAAAGAGGCCAACACATACCATTCATCCTGACATTTGTAAGCCACCTTGCCTTCTTTTTCTCAGGAATTTTTCTCAAATTCTTATGGCCCTGTTTGGTACGTGGTACTAAATTTTGATGGATTGGGGTTGGGATTGGGATTGAGACCGGTTTGGATATGAATTGTCATAAATGTGATCATTTACTTCTCTATATGGGGAAGCAATTGTATTATGTTGATTCCTATGATTATACATGTATGTATTATTGTCAAATATGCCAAAGGGATGTGCATTTTGATTAATAATGAATGGATCAGTGGCTTTTATCTAACCTACTCCCCCTTGATTCATAGCATCAATATCATGAAAAGGGTATTTGTTTTCAATGAAAGTAGCATGCCTAGTGACAATTAATAACTTGGTTTTGATGCTGTATAACAAGTATCCTTTTTGATTAGTTGGGTAGCCTAGAAAGACACAAGGTTCAGCTCTTGGCTGAAATTTGTCAGCACAATTCAAATTCACAGCAAAGATCAAACATCCAAACACTCTTAAGTGATCTAAAGATGGGGTTTTTCCATGCAACAATTAATAAGGTGCAACATACCCTAAAGTTTTGTAAGAAGTTCTATTAATTAAATAAGCTACAATCTTAATGGCTTCGCCCCAAAACTTAATGGGTAAGTGAGATTGAAACATAATACTCCTAGCTACATTTAAAAGATGTCTATGCTTACATTCAACAACCCCATTTTGTTGAGGAGTAAAGGGACAAGATTTTTGATGAAAAATCCCCTTTTCCTCAAGAAACTATTTTACCTCTCGATTAACAAATTTTGTCCCATTATCTGATCGTATAGTTTTAATCATAACAGAAAATTGATTAGATACAAAGGAAATGAAAGTTTTCAAGAGTTTGGGAACCTCATATTTGTAATGCATTAGAAAAATCCATGTGCTACGAGAATTGTACAGTCCTCTAATAAGCCTACTAGTCCCTCTGATCATTTCATTGTACATGTTCTGCATAACACAAAAATCAGGCCAAAACAGAACCATATACATGCTGTCTAGGGTGAGTTTAGCTACAGAAATTAAATTATAACAAAATTCTTTGGCATACAACACATTTGTCAAAGTAATGGTATTAGTGAGTTTAACTTCTCCTATATGTGTGATTCGAATTCTAGCCCCACTAGGCACTCTCACCCACTTAGGTTTACCTTTAGGCAACTTGTAAGAATCTAAATATGTTAATTCACTAACTATATGACAACTAGCCCCAGAATCTAAAATCCATTCAGAGTTAGGGTATACAGTCAAACTTGGATTAGCAGCTTGCACACTCACAGCAGCCTCTGTTGGGTCTGAATCCCTTTTTAACATTTCCAGAATCTGCCTATACTGTGCTGGAGTGAAAAGAGATCCTTGTGAAGGCATAGTTCCATGGTCAGTCCCTACTTTTGCAGCTGACTCATTTACAGGTGGATTGGCTTGATTTGCTTGCTCCTCTTTCTCTTTAGTGAATCTGGAAGGCTAAGAACCTTAAGGAAAACCAATGAGTTGGTAGCAAGTTTCCTTTTGATGGCCTTTCCTCCCACAATGAGTGCATGGTTCTTGGAAACGGCCTCTTCCACGGCCTCTTCCATGACCTTGTCCTCCTCTGGACATATTAGAGGCCATAACAGTACCATCAGTTTGGGCAATCTGTGACCTAAAGGAGATATTTTGTTGGGTCTCTTATTGGACAATCATTGAACAAGCTTGATTGGATGTTGGCAATGCGTTCATAAGAAGTATTTGACTGCAAACTTGATGAAATCCTTCATTTAACCCCATAAGGAACTGGAACACATCTCTGTTCTTGAATGGTTTTAACATAGTCTTTTGAAGTACTGCACTAACAATTGGGAATGGGGACTAAGGCTGCATGTTCATCCCATAGCTATTTGAGCTTAGTGTAATAACTAGATACACTAAGAGTGCCTTGGGTGAGTGAATTGATTGATCGATATAAAGAAAAGGCTTTTGCACCATCCACAACATCAAACCTTTCTTTCAGATCTAGCTAGAAAAGATAGGAGTTCTGAGAAAATACCAAACCAGTAGCAATTTCTTTGTCTACCAAATTAATCAACCAAAACAAGACATCACTGTTACACCGGTCCCATTGACTTTGGAGATCAGATCACTGGTCCTCACGTTTGTAGGAACCATCCACAAATCCCAATTTGTTCTTGGCAGAGAGAGCTATTCTCATGGCTCTACTCCATGTAAGGTAATTTTGAGAACCAACTAAGGGTTGGGATACCAACATAACAGCAATGGTGTCACTGGGATGCAAGTATAGAGAATGTTGAAAATCAAGATTTTGTGTTTGTGCTTCTGTCATAACCAAAAAAAATAAAGAAACAATACCAATAGCAGAGAGTGTGCAGCAGAAGTGACTTGGTTGACTAAACAGAGAACCAAGGCCGAAGACAGGTAGATCAAGATTCAAAGCAAACAATAGAGAGTCAGAGGTGACGATAGTGAGATCACAGAAAATCTCTTTACCTCTTGGTTGTCAAAGCACAAATTGGGAGACGTCTGCTCAAGCAAAGTTTTGATTCTTCAAGGAGAAAACCAGCCACGTCGATCTTCAATGCAAGCTAAGATATACTAGCACCGATCTTCGGTTATGGGACTTCAGTGATAAAGCCAGAAAACACCGATCGTAAACCAAAGATGCAAGGACACCGATCCTTTGGTGAGAACAAAAGAACGCCGATCTATGGTGATAAGACTAGAGGCTTAGAAAAAAAAAATGCAAGAACATTGCAAGAACGCCGATCCTTCGGCGAGAACACAAGAATGCCGATCAGCGGTGGGAAACGCCCTTGGATCGACGAGATTGAAGCCGATCAACAGTAGGAAAATGCTCGATCATATTACCTTGCCCTAGACCCTCTACGAAATTGATAAATGGGCACAAGTAAAACAAGAAACAATACATCTGAATCAAGTAACCCAAGAGAAACAAACTGGGTCAGGGATAACCGTAGGCTCTGATACCATGATAAAATGTTCACAGGCCCAAAAGATATGTTGAATAATACACACTCTATTATTAACTCATTGAACATAAAATCTGTCAACTACACTTTGCCTTGCCTTTACACATATTTATAGACAGAGGCAGTGAGTCCCAAGCTGGGACTCAATAACTAACTAGCCTATACAATTACAATACAATCCCTAACACAAATATAAATGGGAGAATGACAGAAAAATACCATTTGAACTTCAAAATCCCGCTGACAAGAATGGTAATAGGATTGACAAGAATAGTAATGAGATTGACAATGCAAATCTTTATCAAAGGACTAATTGGGGATTTTGAAGTTCAAGTGTTATTTTTTTGTCATTCTCCCAATATAAATACTATATAATTTTATTCTTTAGAAACTATAGCCCTAATATCATGTTCACCTTGTTTTACCCCAAACAAAAAAGATGCTTCCATTAGCAGAGACATTTAAACAATAAAGATGAAGACGTACACCTTGTAAACCCCCAGATCAATTTCTTGCCATGAATTTGTGTTTACTGAATACACTTCCACCGCAGAAAATCCATAATCATTCTCATGGTAAATTCTCACTATCTTGTAATCATTAATGATTGGATTGTACCCAAATCCCTTGCATGCACATCGATTATGTTCTCTGGGTCTAGGCAGCTTCCTAACCTCCTTGGTAGCAGCATTCCACAAGAAAATGGGGGAAAGACAGACCTTCAAGATAAATTACCAGACAGAGCAAGCCATCGATGGAACCAACAATCCTAGACAAGGAACCAATCAAATTAGGTGTGTTGTGAAGTTGATGATGTTGCACCTCGCAATCGAGAAAACGCAGGTGCAAAGGCTCATGTGAGTAATTATATTGAACAAGAAGAAAAGGATTTTGATGAACCACGGCCACATGATGAGATTTTTCTAATGTTTGCACACACTTTGAAACCGAATAAGGGATTTCACTGGAAGTCGTTTGAAAATTTCTGAGATGAACCCTTCAACCAGAAATGGCGGGTCGCTATCCAGTTGCTCCATAGTGCTGGACTATGAATAAGAGTGGAAACATGTCAAGTCAGGTTAGACTTGACTCTTAGCAGCCAGGCCTGTCATGCAAACAAGTACGCCTTACCCTTGACTATGGCTTGTTATAGCTAGGCTCTTTTTTTCAACCTGAGCCTTTTAAGAAAGCTTGATTTTTTTTCAAAACAATAATCTTCTATTTTATATTATTTTTTATTTATTTAATATTTATTTTTCATTACATTTTATTTTTTTTCCCAATGTCTTTTCTTTTTTTATTTTTCAACATTTTTTAATTTTTTTTATTTTATGATGTACAAGGTGAACACTATTTAGACTAGATTTTTAATATTTTCCTTTTTTTTATTTTATTACATACAAGGTGAGCTCCATGTCCTAAACCTTTTCACTAAACAATAATTTTTTCAACTTCAATCCCACTATATTTCAACAAAATAAATCTATAATCTAAACAATTTTTATGATTATTTTATTTCATATTTTATAACAGGCCCATGCACCTGATAGGCCTAACAGGCTTTTTAGTGAGTCTAGGCCTTGTGTTTTAAGCTTAACAGACCTTTTAAAAGGCCTGAGCCTATTCCTGTTATTAAATTGGCCAAGCCATGCCAGGCTAAATATAGGCTCCTGACAAGCCGTTTGGCCTCTTTTCCACCCTTGGCTGGTGAAATCTAAATCAAAGACTGAGAATGAAAGCTATATTAGTGTGCTTTGGTTGACGACTGAGAAGAAGAAATCTCGCGCGCTTAGTAAAACTACCGAAATCGATGGGGATTTCAAATATCTACAATAGTTTATTAAATTGTAAAATTACATCTTAAATAATCTTTATCTGGTCAATTAAATATTTAAATAGATTGTGTACGCATATGCTATTATAAAGATATTGAGATTTAACTTCTTTAGCTAATCCTTTTTTTTTTTTTTTTTTTTTGCCAACGACTTTTTTTAGCTAATATATGTTCAGCACTTCCACAACTGTTCTTATATAATAATAAGTTAGACTATGACTTAAACTATTGCAATAATGTGATCTTTTAAATATTATACCTATAAATAATTAATGTAACATTGTTCAAAATTTTAAATATCATACTAACTATGAATATCAAAATATGTCTATGATGATTTCTTATCATTATTCTGTTTAATCAAATCTGATTTTAATTATGATTTTATTATTTTAAGTTATCCAAATCTTATACTTCTTCAATCCTTAATATAAGATCTAATTGATTAACTGGGTTGGATTTAAAAAGCTAGATAAATCACTTAATTATAGCAAATATGTTTTGATCTCCCTAAAATGCTCAAGTATAATATTAGACTACACATCAGTTTAAGTCAAATTAAAAATTTTGGGGGAAAATGTTAAGTAACGAAGATAAATCATATAAACTAATTAGATTATATATCTTTGGGTATGATAGATAAGATTACATCCTAACTAGCTCCTGCCATTAGAACTACAGGAGTATTATATATATAAAAAATATATATGCGTAAAATACTCTAACTACCCCCTCAATTTTGTCTTAGATATACAAATTAAACCTAGTCTCGTCTATTTTGAAAAGTAATTAAAATATATATTGTACAAATCTCCCTTTTGTATGTCAAATTTTATTTATATTCACCCAAACCTTTAGTTGACAATTAAATTTGACTCTTAAGCTTCATTCTAACCAAAATACCCTTCTTTTAAGGTAAGAATTATTTAAACATTTATTTTGCCAAAAATTATTTATATAACCAAAAAATAATGATAGTACATATGTTTTCAAATTTTATAATATGATATCAAATGTATTAATTTTAGTTATATTATAAAATTTTATAATTTTATTTTATGAAATATTTTGATAACTAAATTGTATTTTGAAGACAAATAACCTCAAATGTCATTGCTTCATATGGGCATTTTTTAGTGTTACTTGTCAAAATATATGTGTGCTTGTAAATTCACCTATACACTTGTAAATTTTTACATCATTGTTAATTTTTAAAATGCATATATGTATTTATAAATTTATTTATGAATACTTGTAAATATTTTGCTAAAGTATTTGTTTGGCCTACATAAAATTCAGTTTCATCCCTCAAGTTGATAAAGTATGTTTTCAGTCTCTTAATAGGTTAAGGTTCACTAAGGTTTCGTTTGGTTCAACGAAGGTTAAGTTAAGTGAGGTTTACTTAAATTAGGTTAGAAGAGGTTATAATGTTGTTTGGTTCAACGAATGTTAGGTTAGGTGAGGTTTATTTAAATTAAGTTAGGTTAGAGGAGGTTAAAATACCCTTTCTACATATTTTCCTTCTTCTTTTATAATGTATTTATTAATAATTATTATTTATATAAAATTATTATTTATAAAATAATTATTCGTATAAGCATATAATCATTATTTATAAAATTATTATTATTTGGAAAGTTCGTTGAATCAGGAGGTCAAGTTAGGGCAGTGTTGAAATTTTAAAAAATTGCCATGGGTAATTTAGTCACAATTGAAGACAAATATTCTCTTACCTAGGAAAAACCCCAATTTTGGAGATTTCAGAACCTAGGTTAGGTTACCACTAGAAGACAAAAAAATATCCAACACCTAACCTAACCTCCTTCCAACCAAACACCATTTTTTTACCCCCAACCTACCACAACCTAACCTAACCTCTAACCAAACAAAATCAACTCCACCCCAACCTAACCTAACCTCCAACCAAACAAAGCCTAACGGGAAGGCTCCTGTGCACTTCTCTGACTCTGCCATCACTATTTAGATGTCAAGTTATGTGAATTCAGGGAAAGCTTACAAATGGACGAGGGATTTTTTCCTATCACGTCAGCATCATTAATGACATTAGTGCCACATAAACATAATTAGTGCCATATAATGCCGTTAAGGTCCTTTTTAACTTATAAGGACCAACGTTTTATATAAAAATAAACTTAAGAGACCAAAACCTATGATGTGAAACTATAGGGACCAAAACCTAATGGAGATAGACTATAAGGACTAAAATTATATTAACCTTAAGATTTAATTTCAGTTAATCTCCAATAGCCAATTTATTTTCGCATCTTTTACTACTATAATATAATATATAATCACAAGCTGGACCATTAAAAAAAAGTTAATGTAATATTATTAAGAATTTCAAATATCATAATTGTAAATATAAACATATTTATCATGATTTCAGATCATGATCCTCTTTAATCAAATAAGATTTTAATTATAATTTTATAATTCAAAGTTATTCAAATCTTCTCAGGGGCCAAAAACAAGTTATTCAAAATCTTCTACTCTCTAATCTATATTCTATAGTATAATATAAGATCTTAGATAAACTAAGTAAGCTGGATAATTAAATTACTTAATTATAACAAATATGACTGATTAATATTTTTAAAATACCCCTATGTAATTATCTGAGCTAAATTTCATAATAGTTTATCAATTTATTAGCCAGATTCCCAGTTTAGCTTCTATTAGAAATCCTTCTACATGCATTCACTAAAAGGCCTTCTTTCTCGGAAGAGGACTGTTGTTTGGCTTCCGCTTCAGACGTGGAAGCTGGCTCTTCTGGGTATAGTAGTCAGTACCATATTCCGATCAAGGTCTTGTATCAAGGTCCATGGGTTATGCCACCTCATTATTCCATAGAACCAGTTCCAGAAACCCTTCGGTTTCTTCCCCAGTATATGAGTCTTGTTTTCTCTGCAAGAAGCCCCTTGGGGATAACAGAGACATCTTCATGTACAGGTTACCGATCCAAAAGAGTCTTTGTAATTGATTTAACTTTTTCTTGTGATCTAGAATTCTAAATCGTAAAATTTGAAATCATTCTGTTAAGAGTTTGTGTGGGTTGGGATTAGGTTTCAATTTCAATTTCATGATTATATGATTCTGTGCAACTCTCTTGTTCTAATGACGATTTGCTAAAATTGTGCGGAGGGCACATACCATTTTGTAGTGTTGAGTGCAGGCAAGAGCAAATAGAATCAGATGAAGCCAAGGAGCTAAAAGAATAGAAACCGTTCTTTATTGAAAAACTGAATTTTTTTTCCTTTGTTGTCCTCGATGTTATTATTGAGAGCCTTCCACACTGTGCCACCCTTTTTATATTAATTAAAATTAAAATATGAATTTGTCAAAAAATTTGTGTTAATATGGTAGCGATCTAGTCTGATTGTGCTTTAACTTTCCCATCCAGTGAGAGAATACGTGATTTTAGATAATCCTAGTTTTCATTAGTTACATTGGTTGGCAGTGATTTTTATCTATCTTTCTTTTTCAAAAATACAAGCAAGTCCAATGTAAATGGGTTACCCGTAACTCGTGTTAACCCATCCATTTATGTGCTAACCCGTTTACAAGGGTTTATATGGGTTGAGGTATGGGTTTGGGCTAGCCTATACCAGTCTAAAGTTAAATGGGCGGGCTATGAGTTTGGCCACGGGCTGCCCAACCCGCCCATCACTCTCCCCTAATTTTTGGTTAATCGTTTAGATTAAAAAAAATTTTCAAGTAACTTGGAAAACTATGATTAATTAGGTTTAGATTTCATTTATTAGAATCACTCATGTAAGTATAATTACAAAAATGATATATTAAAGGTATTTATTTCCATAATTATATTTGATAGTTATTATTGTAAAATATAATTTAAGCTTCGTTGTGATTTTCCAAACACAGAAGCAACGTTCTTTAGTGTATGTATGGTTTAGCAGTGGGAGCTTAGGTAAGCCAGTTTGAGCCTATAAAAGACCTGTTTATCTCATTTGGGTAATTTTATAAAATCTTGATAAACTGTGGTTTCACCCTAAAGGGGGTGCTTTTGCAATTGGAAAATCCCAAGGGCATAAGAATTTCTCTAGTTTACCTTATGCTCGCTTCTCCAAAATTCTCTCTCTGAATATTCTATGCACATATTTTGTCTATCATTTTTTCAACATCAAATAAATAAATAATAGAATTTTCATATTATTTTGCCCATTAATTAACATGAATTTTGAAACTATTTCAAATAATAACAATTATAAAATAAAAAATAATATTTAAATATTCATATCATTTATTAAATCATATTTAATATTAATTATTAAATATTTAATGATCATTATTATTAGATATAATCATGAAAATGAATACAGGTTTATTGAATTCATAGCCTTTTTGGTAATTGTACAAATATAAGTGGCTTTAATAAATAAAATATAAACGTAATCAAAATTTTCAAAGTCCCCTATAAAAAATTATCCAATCTAAAACGTCATCACTTATTTTGGCTCAAACCTGCTTATTTAATTTCCCACTGCCAAACCAAACCAACTAAAAGAAATAGCATTTTTTTAACCGTAGATCAGAATTTTTGAGCCAATATGTACAAATATTGATTAAATAATTAAAAATCACAAATATTCTATATCTGGTTAATTATTTTTTTTCACTAGAGTATATTAAATTTTTTATATACATAATAGTGTATGCTATTATAAAGATATTACGATTTAACATTTTAGCTAATCTCCCATCGCTAATTTATCGTCACTTTTACTGCTATAGTGCTCTTATATGAATATATGATAATAAGTTAGATTATCCCTATTTAGGAAAAAAAGTGAAACTATATATTGCAATCATGCATCAAATATCATGCATCTTATTTAGGGGGGAAAAGTCAAACTATGGCTTAAATTATTGCAACCATGCATCAAATATCATAACTATGGACGCCTATAATATTATTCAGAATTTCATATATCATAATTATGAACATGTCAACAATAAATTTGATCTTGATACACCTCATCTAAGCGTGGCAGCCTGGCAGGAGGTGCTACCGTTGGAGCTATTTGCCAGTGAGCAGTGACAACGCAGTTATAAATTTATAATGGGACGTCATCTTCATCATCACTAAACTGATTCTCCAGAAGTTCAAACAACAGCTCCCAACAAACTTCGACAAATCCATACTTCAACTATAAAGTATATGATCAACATATATGAAAAGAAATAACAGTCAATATCTCTTGTTACAAATGTGATTTTTCACTGCAAAATGGATCGCTTCTGACATCGATCACATCATTTTACGAATGCCTGCGTCAACATTAGATAATTTATTAAGGTTCATTTAGGAACTAATTGATATTTTAACAGAAACATCAATATAAGAATAAAAATGCATAAAACATTCAATCCCTAGTACAATCCCAGAATAAAAATACATAAAACTTGCAATACATTTCAGATATTCTGAATCAGATCTTCATTACTCAAGCTATTTGTATTGCAGACAGTTAGTTTTCTTAGGCTTATCACCAATTAAAACTAATTCAATTAATTACAGCAAGAGGGGTTTTACTTAAAAGTTATCAAGAAGGGTATAAATAACTTTTAACCACATGAATGTCCTGAAACAAGTAGTACATCAGCTGTTAACGTGTAAAGGGTTATGTGTAAAAAGGAACTTCCAAATATATATATCTACTCTATTACCTCCCTCGTTTTCCAACTATGCAACTCCACAAACCACCTTCGTTGGGCAAAATCTCACTTATGAGTTATGCAATTAAGAATCATTCGTTTCACAAATTAAAAATAGCATAGTTTGTTCTATTTGTATGCTACATAAATCAATAATTGATGTTGATTGAACTCCACTTTTAGGTAAGGAGATGTTCTGATCTGTTATATTTTAAGGAAATCACAGTTGAATCTTAGTTGGATAATACAAAGTTTACACTAGTGGAAAAATGGCTTTTTAGACCAGTTAAAATTGACATTTTAGACCAGTTTTGGATCCAGTCTTAATACAGCCGGTCTTAAAAGTATGTCACTTTTAAGATCAGTTTGGTAACTGGTCTTAAAAGTTTCACTTTTAAGACCGATTGTATTGATAACCGGTCTTAAAGTAAATAATTTTAAGACCGTTTGTCATGAGCACCGGTCTTAAAAGACCTCTTTTATAACGCAATTACAGAACATTTTTAAGACCGGTTATAATTATAACCGGTCTTAAAATTTATTTTGAGACCGGTTTCATGTATAACCGGTCTTAAAAATTTTAATTTTAAGACGGGTTGTATATAAAACCGGTCTTAAAAATTAAATTTTAAGACCGGTTATATGCGAAACCGGTCTTAAAATAACTTTTAAGACCGGTTATTTTTATAACCGGTCTTAAAATATTATAAATTTTTTTTAATTGTGTGAGATTAGGTTAGTTACTAGAACGCATCCTAGAATTGCTACTTCCAATGCTATACTTATTAAGTGCCATAAAGTTATTAATTGTAATGTGTTGTTTAAAACCATCATATATATATATATATATATATATGCATAATTGTTTAAAACACATGCAGGCTAATGACATGGCTCAAAAAGATTCACATGTATAAATGCGTGATTGCACATAATAAAAAAACAACAAATATGTCAAATCATGCAACCAACAATATTTGCAACCAACCAACATGTCAAGTCATCAATATATATATATAATTCCTCATTTTTACAAGAACTCATTGTTGTAAAAGTTCATAAATGAATTCAGCACAACAATTGCGAATGTGATCAATATCTTCTTCTGGAAATGGGTCAACAAGTTCAAACATTTGAAACACCAAAACTAGACAAAACATTAACTTCACTTAAAAACAATAAAAGTAATACAAAATTTTTGAAATATATATACATTTACGTCTTCAGTAAATTCTGTCATGCCTAGGGTAATAATATTATAAATATGTCTCAGAACATATAACCCACACAAGTTGGACCCCGGTGGTTGCCTATGAGTCTGAAAAATAATATGATATCATTAAAACAAGTATAAAATTAAAGCATGGCTTATTATTGAATACATTCTTAAAACAAACCAATATGTAACTAACCTTTGGCAAGATCCATGTAGGCTCTTTTGTTTCACGAATAGGACTACCACAAGCAGTGTGTTGGAATGTCCGCATAACCCTATATCATCATAATCACAAAGATTACTTATTTTACACAAATTCCATAAAATTTGCACACGAAAGGTAATTAATAATGCAAGAAAACTTACGAGTTTAAGCTCTTCTTCAATTCCCTAGTTGTCTTGCTAAGGTGGAGGGAGCATAAGAGGATGACAGAATAACTCTTCTTGTATAAAATAGCCAATTGCCAATGATCACTGAAAAAATGAAAGACTTTTAAGCAAATATAAAATATTACGTATATTATGAAATATAAATTTGTGTCTTACCCATGCAAATATGGAGCCAAGAAACACTCAATTGGGGTTTCACAAAGCTTGTACGATAAGTATGTGTGTCTGATAGCAGCAGTGGTCCCTTTGTTGTAGAGTTGAAGTGGGCGTAGGAGTCCAAATTTATTGGTTTTGCCAAAATCAACCAACCTACGATTCATGTACATACAATAATGTAAGCACAAAAATCAAAGTTTAATAGTGTAATTTGTAAAATATTAACTTCCAATTTGAGAAGATACTTACATTAAAAAGAGTTGGACAATCGAAATCGTAAGCTTTTGTAGAGGAGCTACCAGGGACATTAAATCATCCCTCTCAATATAACATTGCGCCCCTGACTTGCCAGCAGCTGACTCAGTTGGCCAATCTCTTATTCGAAAGAACGTATCATATGCCATCAGAATCACTTGCTGCATGACATTCAATGGAGGCCGTGAAACATCTTGAGTAGAGGGAGGTGGAGGTGGCGGGGATTCCTAAGCTCGATCAGAAACAAGTTTCTTTGGCCACAAGATGAAAGAGTTGAGGACATCGCCCACAACCTTGAAGTCATCAACAGGGATAGGGAGAGGTGCATCTGCAACGATCACCTCTTCAATTGCCACTTTGACTTAATCATCCTTTATTTCTTGGTGGTAGACAGTTGATCCCAAGTTGTGCATGCTCCTTTGTGCAACTAATCGTCTCAGAGGATCTTCCACAGATAAGTCACAAGGATCACCAATTTCTTTTCTAGGACCCTCTGATGACTGACCAATACAACTCCCTTTAGTGCTCTGTTTAGGGTTTAGGGAATGAGCCTGGGGAGCACTGGTATCTGCTAGTCTTGTGCTCGTCATGATCATCCATTCCTCCTTCATCTTGCTGAACCTTTCTTCAAATCGTGCATTAAATTATGCTTCTACCTCGGTCCTAGCTTCAGCCCTCACAGTAGCCAATATATGCTCCATCTCCTCCCTAGTCATCATACTACTTGAGGAACGGTGTGAGGGTTCTCCAAAGTAATCCCTTATGCCTACCCCTCCTCCAACCCCCTAACACAGCCGAGATGCTCACGTTTTCTTGTAGCTACTATCAGGATGTCATTCCTCCCATCCGACCTAAACAATCCCTCAGCTTTTTTTTTTTTTGAAGCTCCTCCTATAAGACACAGATGACAAACGTTAGTAATAAAATTTGTTTACTAAATAATTAATAACAACTAGTCACAACAATACTTACAATTTTCTCACCAACTATAAGAGATTGTTCACTTGTATAAGACCTGCTCCTCTTTTGGTGAGCGAACAACCACTTCTCTCTGTGACATATCGGAGATGGTAGAGAAAGAAGAACAGAAGGATCAGATTGAGTTGCTTCTTCCAATCTCTTCCGTTTGGCCACCAACAAGTCTTTTTTGGCCTTTGCATAACCCCCACGAGATATTGTATGGGGGCAATCATTCTTTCTACCACTCTCTTGGGCCTTTTTCCTTTTTTCTTGCGAATAAGAAATCAAAATTAAGTCATTGTAAATCAATAAAGACAATTCATAATTCATAAGTAAATCAAATGCAAAATAAGTCAACTCACCGATGCTTCTAGAGTAGTCCGAAGCCATCTAAATTCTTGCCAAGTATGTTCGTCAATAAAAGAATACTGGTCGCACGGATTAGGACAAGGCTGACCTTCTTCCACCTCAATATACATGTAATTGTTGGCTAGACTTGTCTTAAACTTCCTCCAGCATTCATCACAATATGTCATTGTTTTGTCTTAAAAGACTTCACTCTCAGGAATGTGGTAAGTGAGATGGATAGTTTCCCAAATATGTCGCTTCACACTTTTATCCACATTTCTCCACTGCTCTATCAAGATGCTAGGCTTGTTGTGTACTAGGAGGTCGACAAAACTCCTATATCGGCTTGCATTATGCTTGATTTGTTTTTAATATCTATCAAACTCAATCGGAATCTTTTCCCCGGTATTCTGGTTAAGAGGAATGTCTCTCAATCGGGTGGCTCTCCTACCCCTTCGTCTAGGCCAGTTACGTGGCTCACTGTGTTCCTGGCTCGGAGCATTGCTAGGCTCGCTTTGATTAACATTAGTTGGATCTGGAGTACCCTCACTAGGACATCTCATTATTCTCACTTTAAGGACACTATTTAAGAATAGCTAGTGATGGTTTAAGGAAATTATGCTACACAGTGCTTATTGCTATAACACGGCACATCAACAAAGGCATCGTTCAAAAGCAATTCGCAAGTTATGCAAACATGAACAAATAATTAATTGCAATACACAAGTTGATAACCAATATCAAGCAATATCAACACTATGAATCCAGAGTTTTACTATATTAAACATATATGTAAAAATACAGAATTAGAATTGAAGCCAAGCCATCCAATTAGGCAATATGAACACAAGCAAGTTTTCATTCATCAAAATGTTCCTGCAAGAGTTTATATAGTATGAAGCACCATAAACAAATAAACAGTCCTAAATGCATTAGGAGGTAGACTCAGAAGCAACACAAAAGTCCAAGAAACTATAACTTACAATAATGAACCCTTCTCATACACAACCAAAATAAACTCAGGCCTACAGAAGCATAAGGACTTTAACCTTAGACACATGCATATAGAAAAACTCTTCAGAATAATTAATGGTACCTTCAACCTTTACTTAAGGATCCTCTTCTTCCTCTGGATTTGAATAGTCTTTGGCCACTTTACGAATCGAGTAAGGTCTCTCTTAGGAGGTAATGGATGCTTGTAAAAAGTGGGTTGACGACTTGCTGCAAGAATCAAACAAAGAAAATGGAGGCCAAGTCATCTCACAATTTCAATAAGATAACCAAAAACGAAACCATTAATTTAATTGAACGCTTGGCAATTGAAACACAAAACTAAAAATAAAAACGAGGTTGAGAACGAAACCAATCGAAGGGAATAAACGACGATAGCCTTACGGCAATGTATTCAACCATAGATCTGTGTTGACGGCGGCGAAGGTTAAGGACGGAGGAGAGAAGGGGAAAGGAGGAGCTGTCGTGAACCGATGGAGGGGTTTTGCTGATGTCCTTGTGTATCATATTTTAGAGTTAAAATTAGGCGGGTTTTCAAATTTAGGTCAGTTTTAAGACCGGTTGTAATTAAAAACCAGTCTTAAAAGTAATATTAAAGACCGGTTATTAATAATAACTGGTCTTAAAGTTTTAATATTTAAGACCGGTTTTTATTTACAATCATTCTTAAAAATAATAAACATTTTATTTTTTTAATTGTCTTTAATTCAAATAATATTTGCTAGACCGATTATATTTAGAACAGGTCTAGAAAATATATTACATATATTTATTTTTTTAATTGTATATATTTTAAGACCGGTTTTTATTATAACCAGTCTTAAAAGTAGTTTTAAGACCGGTTGTATGGATAACCGGTCTTAAAATTTGATCATAATAAAAACAGAAAAGAGAAAACGAAAAAAGAGAGAGAGAAAGTTAGAGAGAGTTGGTGTCTATCGGGATTCGTGCCTGTGTTGTGTTTTTTTCTGGATGGATATCCCCAGCGATCATTCTTCGCCGCCGGTTGAACCGTTGGGGGCTTCGAAATCTGCAGGTCTGGATGGAGAGTCAGATGCTTTGATTTCTGCTGGTCTTGATTGCTCCATTGCTATCGAGAACGAAACCCCAGGGAGTGAAACGGGGCAGTTAGTGCGTGCTTCTTCATCAGCTAACTCAGGGCATGCTCTGTCTTATAAAGAATCGCTCATGGGTTTTAAGGGATTAGAGTTTAACGGTGTTGCCCATGGTAATCTTAATATGGAGGATGCTGACAGGTTTTCTGATATTCTGGACCAGTCATGGGAATTACCGAAGCCTCCAGAGGATTTGAATCAGCTCAGGGATTTCTATCCCATGTTGCATATCTCGCAGGATAAGTTCAACAGATGGGCAAGACCCTGGGCCAGTTCACTGATTATAACTATCCTAGGTGCTAGAATTAACTTCTTTCGGCTTAAAGAGCATCTTGCCAGAGTTTGGCAAACTAGTAGTTTCGAGCTAATAGATATCCCTAACAATTACTATGTGGTTAAATTCAATGACCATGCTCAGTGGGAACTTCATTACAGAAAGATTCTCTTCGGTGGTCCCTGGACAATTTCGCAACACTCGATCCTAGTGCAGAGGTGGTCTCCTCACTTTGATCCTTTTCAGAATCCGCTAGGAAGAGTAGCTACTTGGATTAGAATTCCGAATGTCCCTCTGCTTTGTTACAACAAGGAGTGTTTGTGGAGGATAGGGGATTTGATTGGGAAAACTCTCAAGGTTGATATTAATACCATTGAAAATCCTGATGCTAAAGAAGCAATCATCCACAGAGGTCGCTTTGCAAGAATTTGCGTCGAAGTTGATTTGCAGAAAAAATTGATTCCAAAAATCATTTTTGCATCGGGTCTCCTCAATATTGAATACGAAGGTTTAGATGTGATTTGTTTTACCTGCGGGAAGTATGGGCACAGAAGAGATTCGTGCCCTTCAATGGTCCTTCATGATGGTGAACCGATGAAGGCTCAACCAACTCTGGTTCCAGCAAAAGATCCAGCAGCTCCGGTGGCGTCCTCGGTTCTTCCCAAGCCTGAGTTGCAGTAGTTTGGTCCTTGGATGATCCCACGCAAGACTGCCAAATCACGTTTTCCGAGGAATCCTGCAAGCAGAGCCAGTGCTGGTGTCAAATCCCATTCAGAGTCGGTAAAGGGTATGGCGGTTGATATTACTTCCAAATCCAGTTTCGATGTTCTAGCTCGTACGGACCTCCCAATTGGTGAGCAAATCGAACCTATTTTGAACGCTGGTCCAGGTTTTGGGGCGACTGTGTCAGATGGCGCCGGGCGTTTTGCAGGGGAAGGCGTGAACTCAACTAACCATGTGAAGCCTCTTGGAAGCAAGGGTCACTTGAAGTCAAAAAAGGGCTTCCACGTGGGAACTAAAAGGTGGGCTGTGGTGAAGCAAAAGTGTGTTGCAAATGAGCCCAACTCTATTAGGGATAAGGTGGGGCAAATTGAGCCCATTGATGCGAGCTTGAGGCCTTCGGTTACTCCTGCACTTGGTTTGGTCAAGAAGAATAATCTTGTTTCTCATAGGGCCCATAAATTGGTGAGTGGGAATTTGCAACTTCTTGGGCCCGAGCAGGACCCTCCAAATGCCATTCCGAAAAGCTTAAATGTTCCCTCCTCTAAAACTAAATCTGATCATGGCCACCGTGGAAAGGAATTAGCCTCCAGAACCTCCGTTCCCAGTCCGTCAAACCGTGCTAGAGACCTTGTGGTTCAGAACTCCGCTGGCTCTTCTCAGTCTCCATTCACTCTGTTAATTCCGTCCAGCACTAAGCAAGCTATTCAAGAGTCTAGCTTAGAGGTGCATTCTGTTTCTAACCTTGAAGTGGTGGTCACGATGGGAGGTAAACCTCCAGACATGTAAGTGTCTTGTTCCTTCGCCTCTGTTTGTGCTTTTATGATTATTTCTTCTTGGAATTGTCGTGGAGCGGGCGGTAGCGCGTTTCCTCATATTTTGAAGGACGTAGTCAGGAAATATGATATTAATATTATGTGTTTATTGGAACCTAGAATTAGTGGGAGTAGAGCTGACCAGGTTATTAGGAAATTGGGGTTCAACAATTGGTTGAGAGTTGAAGCCACGGGCTACGCAGGTGGTATTTGGGTGCTCTGGAATAACTGGGATTTTCATCTTGAGTATATTTCTTCAACCACTCAATTACTCCATTGCAAAATTTCTGATAGGAGTAACAGGAATCCTTCTTTGGTGACTTTTGTTTATGGTGATACTAGTGTGTTGAAAAGGAGGGATTTATGGTCATCTCTGCATGCTATTCACCATACGGTGTCTATCCCCTGGCTGGTTGTAGGTGATTTCAATGCTATTCTCTCTGCTAATGATAAGGCAGGTGGAGCTGTTCCCATTCATTCCTCCATGCATGACTTTCAGAACTGCATTGATCGTTCTAATCTTATGAGAGTGCCTGTCGTGGGGGATAGATTTACTTGGGAGAAAACAGGGGTCAAGGAAAGGCTTGACTGGGTTTTTTGCAATTTCAGCTGGGATATTCTTAACCCTCAGGGCAAAGCTTTCCACTATCTTAAGTTCAAATCTGATCATCGGGTTATTGTCGTAGTCGACCGCTTCTCTATCTCCTCCAGGACTAAGGGTGGTAGGTTCCAATATCAAGCGGCCTGGTGTATTGAAGAGGGATTCAATGATGTGGTTAAAGAAGCTTGGCTGGATAGGGATTGGATCCAAGGGCAAGCCCAGTTTGCTAAGATTGCATCTGAGTGGAATGAGCGTGTCGTTGGGAATGTTGCTAAGAAGAAGAGAGAGATCATTAGAAGACTGGAGGGTATCGATCGTGCCAGAAGCAGAGTGGGGTGTCAGGATGGTCTCTTTAAGATCGAAAATCAGTTGTGGGGCATGTATCAAAAAATTGCTTTGCAAGAAGAGTTGATCTGGTTCCAGAATCAAGGTGTAAGTGGCTTGGTGGTGGAGACAGAAACACAAAATATTTTCATGCCAGTGTCATTTCTAAGAGGAAACGAAGTAATATTGATGCTTTGAAAGATGATAACGGAATCTGGATTTCTGATGAAAATCTTCTGCGTGATATGGCCCATGATTACTTCAGAGGCTTTATTCTTCAGGGAATATGTCATCTCCCAACCAACCCTGGACGGCAAGATTCCCGCCACTTGAAGCTTTTCAGCTTGAGCGCTTATAGTGTCAGGTATTACCTATTGAGATAAAAAAAATGCAGCTTTTGAGATGGGTGCTTTTAAAGCCCCGGGACCTGATGGATTGAACCCCCATTTCTTCCAATCCCAGTGGAATCTAGTTGGGCAAAAAATTTGTGACTTGGTGACCAACATCTTTAATAATCCGGAGGATGTGCAGTCTATTAACCAGACGAACATCATCCTAATTCCTAAGGTTGACCAACCTGAATCTATACGAGATTTTCGACCGATCTCCCTTTGCAACGTAAGCTACAAGATTGTTAGCAAGGTGATCGCCAATCGCTTCAAAGGAATCATGGGTCATCTTGTAGCTGAGAACCAATGTAGCTTTATTGCAGGTAGACAGGGTGTTGACAACATCATCATAGCTCAGGAGGCTATTCATACCATGAGGAACAAGAGAGGCAATAAGGGTTATATTGCTGTCAAAGTTGATATGGAAAAGGCATTCGACAGGCTAGACTGGCGCTTCTTGGAATTCACCCTCCGCAGCCTTAGGATTAGTGATGACCTTGTCAAGCTAATAATGAATTGTGTTTCAACTTCCTCTATGAGCATTATCTGGAATGGTTCCCCCACTCATAAATTTAACCCTTCCAGGGGTGTGAGACAGGGCGATCCTCTGAGTCCATACCTGTTTGTCCTGTGTATGGAATTACTTGGTCAGCTAATTCATCACGAGGTTGATATGGGAAACTGGCATCCTCTTTGTCTGAGCTCTTCTGGACCGCATATTTCGCATCTATTCTTTGCAGATGACCTTCTCCTTTTTGGCGAGGCTTCAATAGAGCAGCTGGAAGTAATGAAGAATGCTATGGATTTGTTTTGTCAGGCTTCTGGACACAAAATAAACTTGAACAAATCCAAAATGTTTGTATCTAGGAATGTCCATTTCAACAGAGCTTACGAGCTGAGTCAGATTGTGGGGGTTGGTCTCACAGCGGATCTTGGGAAGTATTTAGGCGTTCCTCTCTTACACAAACGCATGGTTAAAATGACCTTTGCTCCGCTCCTCCAGAAGGTGAGAACTAAATTGAGTAACTGGAAGGGGAAGTTCTTGAGTATGGCTGGGCGAACGGTCCTCATCAAGTCAGTCTTATCTACCATTCCGCATTACCAGATGCAGTCAACTCTTGTTCCAAAAGGAGTGCTTTCCGCTATTGAAAAGCTAAGCAGAGACTTCTTTTGGAACCAGCACGATGATAGTAAAAAAATGCATCTGATTGCTTGGGATGTTCTAAAGCAGAGAAAATGTGATGGGGGTTTCGGGATTAAAGATCTTCAATGCCAAAACAAGGCATTTCTCATGAAGTTGTGTTGGAGCCTTATCACGAAGCCAGATGCTTTATGGGTGAAATGTCTTCGCACAAAGTACTCTTGTGACACTGATTCGGTTCCTCATGTGCGCAGGTGGTGCAACCAATCAGCAGTTTGGAGTGGCATTGTGGCTGTTTGGGATGACTTTAAAAGGGGCCTAGGCAAAAAATTAAGAGGCGGTAACTCAAATGCGTGGCAGGAGTGTTGGGGACCATTGGACAAGCCTCTTCTATTCTTCATTGAGAGGAATTTGCACCTGATAGATATGGAGGCGCAAGTTTGCTCCTTCAAAACCCAATCGGGTAATTGGGATAGAGCAAAATGGGAAACCTTTCTTCCGAGATGGGTGGTTGATAGAATATTGATGACTACCCCGCCAACGGGCTCCGAGGATGACGTCTTTTGTTGGCGCAATGCTCCTGACGGTTTCTTTAGCGTGAAATCAGCTTATGACTGGCTCTATCACCGGCAGACTACGAGCAATCAACGTCACTGGCGCGATCTATGGCACTGGGGAATTCCTGAAAGAGTCAAACTCTTTATGTGGCAAGTCTTCCATGATAGACTCCCGACTAATGTGAGGCGAGCGAGACTTATTCCGAGCGTTCCAAACACTTGCCCCTTCCAGTGTGATAATGAGGAGAGTATCATTCATGTGTTGGGAGACTGCGAGCAAGCCCAGCGTGTGTGGGTCTCTTTAACTAACAATCTATACTCTACTATGTTTTTTTCTGGTAATTTGCAGGAATGGCTCCTCTGGAACTTAAAAAACTCGCCAAGGAATAGGAGGATGTCTAGATGGGCATGGCAACAAGTATTCTCTACCACGTGCTGGCTCCTTTGGAAAAACCGTTGCTGCAAAGCGCTCGATGATTCAGCTGTCAACCCAAAGGAGATAGTTCACAGATGCCTATACCAACTATCGGAAAGTGCACTTAACGGGCGTTTTCATCACCAGATTTTCCAATTCCCAATTAGAGGTCTCATCCGATGGGAACCCCCTGCCCAGGGCTTCTTCCGCATTGATGTAGACGGCTCTTCTTTCAATACAGGTCAAGCAGCCTGCGGAGGTGTTATTCGTGATAGCCTGGGTAACTGGATACGTGGATTTCAACGGAAGTTGGGAAATGCTATCCCAACTGCTGCGGAAATCCGTGCAATCCAAAGCGGCCTCCATTTATGTAAGCAGCTGGGTCTCAAGAAAATCAGGCTGTTCACAGACTCTCTTCAGGCCATCCACCTTCTATCTACCAATTGCGGCGTGGATCACCCTTTATATGACATTGTTTCGGACACCAGATCCCTCATCTATTCCGACTGGGATTTAGAGATTTCCCATACTCATAGGGAATGTACTCGTTGTGCTGATTTCTTGGCGCGTACGGCTCATTTGATCAGTCAAGACTACTTGGAGATAGGCGTTTCCCCTATGGAATGCTTTCATCTTTTTGCCTTGGAATGCGGGGATTTACCTCTTGATCATTCCTTACAACCTGTCCCTTAGGTCTTGTTATCGTTCAAGCTATGCTTGCCTTTGTATTCAAAAAAAAAAATTGATCATAATTATAAAAATGCCACTAGTCATATTTTTAAGACCTTATCCGATATAACCGGTCTAAATGTTCCGGTCTAAAAACCCTTTTCTATACTGGTGCTACTATTTTCCAACCAGCAAATGCGAGTCTCGATAAGGAAACACCATCTTAAACGGCTTTAAAGGTATAAACTCTAAATCTAAATATTAATATTCAGATATCATATAACATCTTACTTCTATAACAAAACACTTTTATCTTATGTATCACAAAAAATTTCAGAAACAGAGAAATATTGCCCACGACTTGTTGATAGGAAATCCCTTTATAAAGATTGCAACCTGATCAAATATCATATAAAAAGTCTCAAATAATCCATAGACCAGCAATTAAATGATATTACATATACCAAAAAAAAAAAAAAAACATTACACATACAGAATGATCTGAAGTGTAAACTAATAGGGATATGTTCCTACAAAAAATATACGAACAACATAAATCTACACGGTAGTAATTAACCTTGAGGACTAAGGCTCTTCAATTTGAATGTTGCCGCTAACGGGTACAAGGCTTTCCACATAATTGAAAACTTTAACACCAATGCCAATTTTGGGTTTAGGGATATCAAAACGCTTACATCCATTAGCAATGACATCAATAAGATATAGGCGTTCCATATACTCCATTATGCACACAATTTGATCCCTCCAAATGGCTCCATCACATACTGTGAGATTAGAGTTGCCAACAAGTTTTTTACTTGAACTCCATCTCTGACCGGTTGACCAAATACCTCCCACCTCCATCACCTCCAAATAAATAGAAGAATATTGAGAGTTTCCGGTCTTATGATGAGAAATGATTGCAAGTTTGTCACCATACCCAGCAAGATTAACTGAATAATCTATAAAAGCTGCACATGGTATCACTGTAACCACTTCAGTTGCTAAGTCAAATGAAACTATCACATGACTGGAGTTATCTGAACCAAGCCAAAACGTAACTCCGTTAACAGTGACCCCATGTGTAGTAATACAAATAGAAACATCTATCTCTTCAAATTCAATGTTTCTCCAAGACCCTGTGCTTAATGAATACAGTGCCGCTTCCGAAATATAAATGGAACTCCCAGATAATCTCACTATGTTGTAATCATTAATAATAGGATTAAACCCAAATCCGAAACGCCAACCAAAATCTATTTCAGAATTGATATCCGAATACAAACCCCGACGCTCATCACAAGGCACTTGTTTGATCACTCTAGTCGCCGGATTCCACACTAAAGGGGCAGAAGGATGTTTATTGGTATTGACGAAACAGAGCAGGCCATCGCTGGAACCCACGAGGTCAAAGCCTCGTAAGGAACCGTTCAAAGGTGCGTTATCAATCTCACGAAATTGCGTCTTACAGTTGAACAATAATAAGTAGAAACCATCAACATAATCCTCCGCTGCCATAAGAAGAGAAGTGTTATGATGAGAGGAGTGGCGGAGATGGTCTTGGATGAAAGATGGGGTTTTGAAGAGATTCTTCCAATGTTTGCAGACACATCGAAATCGCAGTAGGGATTTCACGAGAAGCCGCTTGAGGATGTTGGTGGATTTCTTCGGGAAGTAATGGTGCTGCGACATTAATCACCGTTTGCTCCATGGTTGTCGACACAGAAGAGGTAAAGCCGCCGCGGCCAGCTGAGCGTATTTTAGCTTTCGGAGGAGAATTGCATATCCAGATCGTCGCAATCCATGTTTTTATATCCATTTGCGGAATAAGTATTTTTATTTTTATTTTTATTTTATTAGGGAAAATAAAGTATTTTTAGTTTTTTTCTTTTTACTTTTCTGGACCAATGTCTATAGATTTTATTTTGCCAGAAAAGGTCTTTAGATAATATAATATTGGGATGATTAATCTCTCAGCTAATTTCTAATTAGGTCCTTATAATTAATTTTCTTATTATTAGATCATTAGACTTTTACCCGCTTTTACTCATGTCCTTATATATGTTTTTTCTTTTTATCGTGTCCTTATTGTTTCAAATAATTTTTAATCAGGTCTTTGTAGGTTTTTTTAATGTTAATTTATTAATTTAATTGAAAATTAAAATACTAAAAATATAATTTACTAATAATAAATTTCAATTAATAATTATATCATTATAAAAATAATTAATTTAATTAATTAATTATAATTATATTCTATTTTTAGAAAATTTTATTATTATAATTATAAAAATAATTTAAAATTAGAATTAAAAAATAATAATATAAATATATGTTAAATTAAAAAATTAAGAATTTGGTCAAAAAAATTGAAAAATTAAGAAGAATATTTAAATAGTTCATAAAAAAGAGTGTTAAGATAAAATTATTATAATAATTTAGTATTTATAAAATATTAGAAATTATAGAATAATATTTAATAAAATTATACATAATAATAATATATTATATATCTATAAATATAAAAAAGTAATCCGTAAAGCAAGCTTCTCAGGATGTTCACGTCAACCTTTAATTTAGAATGTTCTTGCTTGCATCGCATGTTTTTTGCCTGCATGTTTAATTTTGTTACGGTTATGCTCTTAGTCCACCAGGAAATAATATTACATCATATAATTATATCATATAATTCAAAGGGATCATATGGAAGTAGTTACTAAATATTTTAGAATCTTGAATTTGAAATGTGAAAAATAAAACAAATATGTGAAATAAAATATTCTCAGTTCAGTTATATAAAAAATAAACAGAGATAATGGAAAAAGAGTGGCAAAATATCTTCAAATATTAAATTCTTTAGAAAATAAAACAAATATATAATTAATAGATAATAGATTAATCTCAAATGTTAATCATATCATATAAATTATATAATATTAAATTTGGTAATTGCCACAAATAAATCTCTTTAAAGAAGTCTCATCATTAATCATCTATTAATTATATAATTTGAAAAATAATTAATATAATTAATTAAAAAATTATTAATTAATTAATTAATTATAACTTTATAAAAATTTATAATTGTAATTAAAATTTCATAATTATAAAAATAAATAAAATTAATAATTTAAAAAATAATAAAAATATATGCTTACTTAAAAAATTTGTAGAATATTAAAATAAACTATCACAATAATTTATTATTTATAGAATATTAGTATTCATAAAATAATATTCAATCATATTATATTGAAAAAAAGACACTTAAATACCATTTGAATTTTGAAATCCCAAATTGATTTTGTGAATCATAAGAGTAATGACATTAACAAAAAGAATACAAAAACTGGCAACTCCGATTTTTGGAAAATTGAATCATAGACGAATAATTAATATAACGATATATGGACTTCAACCACGCCCATGCTAGAAACATTTATCAGTTATCCTTTTGGTGTAACGCCTTTGCTGGAGCTCTTTGAGGGACGACCACACCTATGATGCGTTAGCGTAGGAGGTACGTTCCCCGTCGATCGTGTATATGTGTTCCTCACCTAAGTTGTTTTTTTGTTTTTGTTTTCTTATTTTTTATTTTTTGAAATTGTCACTTATCCACTATCGACACTACACTACCAATGACGACCACCACCACGTCATCACTGGCAACCATACCGTCATGTCACTTCAAAAACAGATTTTTTAAAATAATATATCCAAACATATTTTTTTATCTTTTATTCTTAAAACTTGTTTCCAATAACTGTTTTATAAAACTGTTTATGAGAATAAAAAACAGAGAATAGAATCAAACAAGCCCTAGGTTCACTATTTCAAATGATAACAATTATCAAATAAAATAATATTTAAATATTCGCGTTGTTTATTAAATCATATTTAATAATAATTATTAAATATTTAATGATCATTTTCATAAAATATAATCATGAAAATGTAAATAGGTTTATTGAATTCATAGCCTTTTAGGTAATTATACATGTATAAACGACTTTAATAAATGAAACATAAACATAAACAAAATTCTCAAGTCTCGTATGAAAAAATATCCAAACAAAAATCACGATTAATTAACACCCAACATCCTCACTTATTATTTTTCTATTTAGATATTTTTTTCACAAGTTACTTGAACAATTGCGATTATATTTGGACTTTATTTATTAAAAGCACTTATGAATGTATAATTACCAAAAAGGGTATGAATTTTATAAAGTTATATTCAACAAGAGAAACAAATGCAACTGAGGGCAAAAAAGGCATAAAAATTCATGACAATGTGCATATACAACCAAAAGAAAAATTATATTTGTTGAAGTATATTTCAAAGAGTATATTACGGGATCTATCATTATCATAAATTTAATAATGAAATAGAAAAATAAATTGATAAATACGATTGTTAATTATTTTTGTTAGGATTATATCAGATTATATCAAGTTTATTTCTTTAATAAAGCTGTTTACATTTTCGTGATTATATTTAATAACAAAGATAATTTAGTGCTTAATAATTATTATTAAATATGATATTGATAAATGACATGAATATTCAAATATTATTTTTATTGTATTATTTAAAATAATTTAATGGAACATGGAAGAAGGAATTTAAAAACACTTAGAAAATTTTGGTTGAAAAATATTTGCGAAATATCTGGGGCAGTAGAGAATCTAGGAAAAAGAAGCTGATGGTGTATGAGAATTTCTTATGGTGGGAAGTTGATGTCATTTCCCAATGGCATAAGTGATTCCCTGGTCACTTATGTTAAACGTGCCACTGGAGAGAAAAATAAATTGGGATTTTGAAAAAAAAAAAAAAAACACCAAAACAGGATAAGTGAGCCCCACAAGTACTCTTTTTGGGCTCAATCGAACTTATTTTAACTTCTATTGCTTAACAAAACTGGCACTTAATCTCCCACCAGTAAACCAAACTTGCAAGTGTTTTAATGTCTTTGGCAGTTGACCTAATTTGACTTTGTGTTATTTATTTACATGGTAATATATATAATATAAAAATTAAAAAAGAAACATAATATGAATATAAATATATATAATATTAAATATATAATTATATATTTCATTTTTATAATATTAAATATAAAATTTTTAATTTCTTATTTCATTTAAATAATTTGTCATTAATATACCAGCTAATCCCACGTAATGATCGAAAAAACTAAAGAGACAGAAAGGAAGAGAAGTAGAGACCAATCAGAATTGTTAACTTATTAGATGCAGAATGAAGAGATATGCATAAAAGAGATGAAGGTATAAAAACTGATATTTATTGAATGATTAAAACGATACAAACATAAGAAAATTACAAGGAAAACAAGAAAGCACACAAAGGTTTATTAACCTTTAGAGGAGGAGGGGAGAGAGAATTGAGTCGTCAACACAACTCGGGGTGTCTAACAACTGAAGTGAGGTGCCATTTTATAGGCGTTCGCATCAGTTACTATGCACAAATTTACTTTGAGTAAAATTACTTTAACCGGAGTAGAAAACATGTTACTCAGGTAAAAGTACTTTTACTTTTGCTTTTACTTAAAGTAAAAGTCAGTTACATCATTTTGTCTGCTAAAGTAAAGTAAAGGTACAACTTTTACAAAAGCAGAGAATCTTTTGAGTCAGCAAGTCTTGGACGGATATGCCGACAATTTTGTTTCGGAATCAATCTTCGCCGAGGCTAATGATCTCATCGTCCGATTCATGTCCAAAGTATCGGGCCGGGTCTTCAGGATCCGATTCATCCGATGATTGGGCCGATGGACTTGACTTTTGTTCTTGGGTTTGGAGAAGCCCAAGTATTTCATGCAGCTGCTCAGTTAGGGCCTGCTTGTCAGTTGCCGAGGCTAAGCATGCTGTAATTTTTGCCTTTTGGTTAAGGAACACGGCTGATTCGTGATCCCCTGCCATTAAGGATTTTGGATTTCTTCTGAACCACTTCTTAAGGTTCGTTTCTGACACATTGTTGATGTGAGGAAACTTTGCCCACCATTTAACAGAAGAGGTTCTTTGCAGTATTGGGAATAATTTTTGGAACCTTGAAGGACCATATTTATAGCTCCATTTGAAAACCCAGGCTAAACCAAATTTTGAAAAATAATGAAGATCTGCTGGGAAAGGATCTTCACTAAGATTGATCCGACTTTTGAAGTAGTCGAACCCAATTTTCGCTGTAGTTGGTAAAATTTCCTGGATAGGACCAAAATAGTCCCACCATTGGTTGAACCACAGTGGAAATTGGTATTTTATTTCCAAGTCATACGAGAACATAAAAGGCCAAGTATGACTAAAACTTGGGTTTTGGTACCAGAAGGTACACCACCATGCATCCAAATAGTCCCAGTATGTGAAACCAATTGGATTTGTTTTTTCTGTTGAAAACTTTTTTCTTTTATTGAGGTCTTGGCCCCAATCTTTTGGTGATAAAAACTTCCTGAATCTAAAAGTAGAATAACCATGAATGCTTTTATCATCAGGATGATTTTTATCCACAAAGTGTCTTATTTCTGTAGATTCCGTATCTACAAGAATAAGCTCATAAAATTTTTGTGTTTTCTCCAAAGATTTTGGAGTAAAATGAAATCCTTTCGGATAAATTTTTGCTGCCAAAGTGACAGGATTTTTGTCACAGAAACCTGGTTCTGTGTGAAAAAGGTTTAAGACCTTTTCTGGTTTTAACACAAAAGTGGTTTGTGTTGGTTGAGAATAAATGGCTAATTCTTTTGAGGTTGAACCAGCCTTAGAAATTGTTTGGGAAGTTTTTTGGATTGCCAAAGCAAGGGACTCTGGATCCAAGGTAAATGGGTTTAAGGCTGTGGGTTGTTGCATTTCTGTAACATCAGCCCATGTTTTGGTTGGCAATATGGCCAAATTTTGATTAGCCTGTAAGGCTAAAAGGGTTTCGATTGGAAATTCACAATGAGAAGGGTCCATTATGGTTCCAATAGTTTTTGGGGAAAATTTTTGAACTGGTTTGGTCCCCGAAGGAGACCCCTTTTGATGGATCGAAGATCCTTGGGTCAATGACCCTTTTGACATTTTGATTGCAGCCTTAAGTTGGGCTGCTTCTTCTTTTGCGATCCTTTCTGGATCTCCTTTTGCTTGGGCTTTGGCCCTTTGCTTCTTTTTCTTATCTCGATCACTCATTTGTCACCTTATTTCGCTTGCAAGAACTCTCTAGTTAGAAAGTCTGGTAAGGAATTTGAAGCACCTTTGATATATTCAATTTCAAAATCAAAGACACTTAAAATTGCTTGCCAACGGGCAAAAATTTGTTTTGATGCAAGATTTTTGACATCCTTTTGCAAAACATCTTTTGCAGCTTTGCAATCGACTCTTATTAAAAAATTTTGATTTAGCAAATCACTTTGAAATTTGTTTATGCATAAAACAATTGCCAAAATTTCTTTTTTGATTGTGGAATAGTTCTGTTGAGCTCTATTCCAATGTTTTGAAGTAAATGCAATGCAATGCTCTTTACCATCAATTTTTTGTTTAAGAATGCCACCATAACCTATGTTAGAGGCATCAGTTTCAACAATTTTGAATGCTTGTGGATTTGGGAGATACAAGCATGGAAGGTTTTTAACCAAGGATTTGATTTTGATAATTACATTAGTGTGATCATCAGTCCAAGGGGGAGGAGTTTTTGAAAGACGCTCATGAAGAGGCTTAATGATATTGTTTAGGTTGGGAATGAAATCACCTATGTAATTCAAACAACCTAAGAATCTTTGGAGTTGAGTTTTGTCCAGGATTTGATCTAGAAATTTATCGGCAAATTGGATTGCACGGTCAATTGGAATGATAGTTCCTTGGTATATGTGATGGCCAAGAAACCGAATTTTTGTCTGGAAAAGACTAATTTTGGTTTTAGAAACTGCTAAGCCATTGAACCTAGCAACATCTACAAAGATTTTGACATGTTTAAAGTGTTGATCAATTGATTCTGAGAACACTAGAACATCATCAATGTAGACAATAATAAATTTTGTAAAAGGATTGAAAATCTCATTCATAACTTTTTGAAATTCTGAGGGTGCATTTTTCAACCCGAAAGGCATAACATTCCATTCATATTGCCCAAATGGGACTGTGAATGCAGTCTTATACCTATCCTTTTCTAAGATTTGGATTTGCCAAAAACCAGATTTCATGTCAAATTTCGAAAATATTTTGGCCTGATGAAGGCGATTTAACAAATCTTTTTTGTTAGGTATTGGATACCTAATCCATTGGAGAGCTTGGTTGAGGGGTTTGTAATTGATTACAAGCCTTGGGGTTCCTCTTTCAATCTCAGAATTTTTGTTTACATAAAAGGCCGCACAAGACCAAGGACTTTGACTTTTTCTGATTAAACCCTTATCAAGTAAATCAGAAATTTCCTTTTGGCAATGTTCCAAGAGTGCTTGGTTCATTTGAATAGGACGAGCTTTCGTTGGGATTGCTCTTTCATTGAAATCCTTTTCGTAAGGCAAATCAATTATATGTTTTTTTTTTCCCAAAAAGCATTTGGAAAATCAGAACAAATTGTGTCTTGAATATTTCTCAAAACATTTTGGATTTTTTGTTTTAGAAGAGGTTTCTCCAATTGGTTTTCAATTGTTTTATAAGAAACTTCTTCTTTTAAGAAATTGATTTGACTTTCCTTATACTTAATTTGATTTATAAATTTTGTATAAGGTGGATCAACAAGTTCAAAGAAAACCCTTTTACCCATAACATCAGATTCAATTCCTTCATCATGCGTTAAAAATGGTTTTAATTTACTGATGAAAGGAGACCCAAGAATTACATCTTGAGATAAAACTTTTGCTAGGATAAAAGTTTCTTCCATTTTAACACCATTGTTTTCAACTACTGCATTTGAAAGCTTATAGTTGACATTTAATGGAGATTTGTTTGGTCCACAAAGCCTTTCTCTGGTTTTTTGGAAGAATTTTGTTGGAATTAGACCTTCTCTGATACAGCTTAGGGCTGCACCAGTATCCCATAAAGCTATTGTTTCTAATACGAAGGTATTAGCAACAATAATTTTAACTGGCACATGCCATTTCTGGACTAAAATTCTTGATATTATGTTCAAGAAATTCTCAGAAGGTGTTTCATCATCTTGAGATGAGTTTTTAACTTCTTCGACTTTCTTTCCTTTATCAAGACTTTCTTCCTGAATTTGGTTTAAAATAAGAGAATGGAATTCCTGAGTATTCTTCAGGTTTCTTATCTCTTCTTTTAAATTGTTTATTTCACTCTAAAGGTCAGAAATTGAAACAGGTTTTGGATTAGACTGAAATCTTTTGATTATTTCAGAAAAATCATATTTTGTTTGCAAGTTCTTTTGCAAATATTTTTGGTTTGGTTTTGTGGAAGAAGAAGCAGTGCTTTCTCTGAGTTTATTGAAAAATTTAACCTTTTCTTCATTTGTTGGAAGAGAGTTAATTATTTCAAAAACCAAATCTTCTTCAATAACATTTATTTGTAAACTGTCTATCCCGGGACCGGTTAAGACCGATTCCTTGATTGGGTCATCAAGAACAAACTTTTCTGAACTCTCAGCAAACTTATCAAGACAGTTTATTTGAAAATCATCTTCTTCAGATGAAGATGAAATGTCATCAAGTTGAAGCTTACTTACTTTACCCTGAAGTTCGTTCACTTCTCCTTCAGATGATGATATTTCATATTCTTCTTCAGAAGAGGTTTCTTCAATCAAAAGATTGTTTAATTGTTGAAGAACTGGTTCTTCAAGTTGTAAGGCATTAATTCTTTTATTAAGCCTACAATATTTTGCCATGTGGCCTTCTTTACCACATCGAAAACAAACAATTTTTCCTTTGGGAAGATCCATAGGAGGTTTTGATTTGAATTCATTTTTCAAATTTCTAGGTTTGTTTGTTTTTGGTTTCTTCCAAGGTTTTCGATATTTTTTATAATATCTTTTAGCCTTGTAATCTTTGTCTTCGTGCTTGTTTTTGGGTTTTTTAAATTTTTTACAAGCAGGAAAACCAAATTGTTCACAAAAGGTTCCCAAGTCCTTCCGATTTAATGCTTTTTCTTTGGCAAGTTGATGTTGAATTTTATCTTCTTGACAAATTTTTAAAGCAGTTTTCTGAACAATTGCAATTAACTGTCCATATGTCAAATTTTCGTAATGGATTTGACCGTCACCAGTTTGGTTTCTAATTTTTTCTCTGATCTTATCTCCTAAAGACCTAGGAAGACCAGCAAGGAATTTTTCTTTCCAGATAGGATGATTTCCATCTTCTCTGGCCATAACTCTCAGGAGGAAATTATCTCTATACCATCTGAAATTGGATAGAGTTTTACATTTCAAATTTGACAGAAGATCTGCCGATTTATCCCTCCATAGTGCTGGATCACCAACAAAGTGAGCTATAATGTTAACTATAAGACAGTTAACAGCATCAGACATTGGTTCACCAATACTATCTCTGAGAATTATACCATCTTGAGTGGTTTTTATGGCTTGCAAGATTTGATTTTTTTGTTCATTTGTGAGATGGAAATCCCACCAACCTCTGAGTTGCCCAGTAAAGCCAGAGATCAATATATGAATAACGTCTTCCTCTTGACAATTATTATATATTGCATAAGCATTACTGACCATCATCATTTGTTGGCATATTTCCAAAATATTTGTTTTAGATTGTCCATCTATGTTCCAAACATAGATGTTGTTTGCATTAAATTGTCGAAGAGCATAATCCCTTTCTTTGAGCATTATATCCGGAGGAGTGGCTCTCGGATAATATAATTTTGTTGGATTTCTCCAACCTTCTTGTTTTATTTCATGAATTTTCGGACAATCTTCACTTTCACTTGTTTGATTGTCTTTTACAACATTTATTGTTGAAGACGTGGATCTGGTAGGTTGAGGAGTTTCAGGAATTGTAATCTTTTTTAATTCTTCCTCAATCCTTGTTTGAAGATTTTTCTTTTTAACACTATTAGCAACATTTACAGGAATAGTATATGGTTTAAATATCGGCTGTGTACTTGTGGAACTAGTTAAGATATTTTTACTAGTTTCATTAGTAACAGATTTTTTCAAAATATGTTCTCCAAGAGTTTGAAGATAAGAATTTGTATAATTGTTTTGTTCAATAATGTTTTTAACATCATTCGGACTTATCTCAGATCTTGAGTCCTTAATTTTGAAAGGGGAAGCCATAACGGTGACTTCGCCAATTTTTGTACCAGGGACCTGGTAAGATTGTTTTGGAGGAAGTTCATATTCAACTTTCTCTTCATTTTTCAAAATCCAAGAAGCATTGACCTCCTCAAATGGTTTAAAAGGATAATCCTTTATATTCTCATCTTTCACATAAGCTTCAAACCAAAGAAAGAAAGGAATATGAAGTTTATACCTTTTAAGCATTTTATAAAACTTTTCTTGAATTGGTTTTCGCAATTCTTCAGTTTTATATTTTTGGAAAAACCATTTTCGTCTTTCAGAGTTTTCATTAGAATAGAAATCTTTTCTCAAGAGTTCTTTATCTAATTCAAATTGTTGGCCAATCACATTCATGTCAGAGTATGTTGGAGATTGGCAAGTTTGGGTTTCATCTTCAGTATTTTGGTCTAAATTTTGGTAGACAGGTTTTACAACACTGGCTGACTCGCTAAGACCTTGCATTACAGAAGGTGAAACGATTTGATCTTTGACAGAAGAGCTACAAGAATGTCTAGAAGGTTGTTCTAGAGCAGTCCTAAAGCTTTCTGCGATTGATGGAGTTCCAGAAGCACAAGAGAAAGATTTTCTAGATCTATCAAATGTAATTCTAACATCTCCATTATTATTTTGAATAATATTATAAGAATTATTCACAGGTTTTGGTATGACAGGAGCAATTTTGGTCATTTCCCAGTCATCTGGAAGAGTGATGTCTTCCCATTTTATTGGTTTTGGAATATTAACATTTGCTCTCTTAGCATCTGTTAGAAATAGACATGTTTCTTTTCCTTGAGGAAACATTTTAACATTTGAAGTTGACGAATTCATAACTTTATACTGGATCCTGTAAACCAAAGCTACAGGCGAAACTCCAGGTTTCATATGGAATCCGTGCAATTTCAAACTTAATTTTAAACATTCAATAACAGGATCATCATGCAATGAGGCTGTTAAATTTGGGAAGCAATTGAAGTAGATTGGTCCTTCATTAAGACCTGCTTCAACCATTCCAAAAATTGATCTTGAAAAGATTTCATGTCTACCATCTCTAACACACACTAATGTTGAGACATCTAGACCAGCTTTAACCAAAGGGATGACGGCCACTTGGACACATCCAATGTGTATAAACTGAAATTTCTTTTGGTGTTTTAAGATTGAACTTTCCTATAAAATGCACATATCAGTTGGTTCTCCTTTTAGAGGGATAGTTTCTTCAACTGTTCTAATTATATAATCAGAAGCTTTGAAAAACTTTTTATCCTCAGGTTTGTATAAATCATTTTGGTTAATGACTGGAATAGTCCAATCACTAAATTTTTGGTTAATATCTTCAAAATGGATTTCATTGTTGAAAATATTATTTTGGAGGGAGGATTTCCCAAAATTTTTGTTGGTCATAGGACCAGATTGTTGTGTGGAAGGAGAAGGAGCAGAAGAAGATGAAGAAGAGCGAGAGGAACGGGAGGAGTTGGAGCGAAAAGAGCTAGATCTGAACAGGAAAGCCATAATTAACTTTACTGCTGATACCATTACCTTCCAGTTGGTAGAGATATGCTAGATCTGATGAAGTTTCTGGGCTACTTATGGAGTTATTATAAATATTTCTTTGTATGTTCTTATAAAGATAAAAATCTGCAAATATTATTATCACTTAGCCAATGCCTTTAAACGTTGAACCCTAATATCATATGAACATTCGAACAATAGGCGTCTGGACTTACCTGCCCTGTCCGTCGGGACTTACTACCATAGCCCTAGAGAAGACGGACGAAGTTCATATGCTATCATTGATCAACTAGCTTACATGCTATCAGATGATAATAATATCAAGCAAAGACTTAACTTTATATAAACATGTTTCTGATGTGGAAGATCAACCGAAGTCACAACCACAGAGCATACTTATCCAGAAATATTCATAAGAACTTCATAAATTTTCCAGAACTTCAAGACATCTAATACATCCCTATCCCCTTCTGGCTCTGATACCAGCTATAATATTTTTAAAATATATATTATATTAAATATTAATTTTCTGATATTTAAGTTTTTTTTGTTTTTTTTTCTAATTTTTTATTTTTATTTTTATATAAATTATTAAAATATAATAATAATTATAAATTTTATCTACAAATTACTCACAAAATTCCATCGGTAATGTTCACACAAAAATTACTTACAGAATTCTATGGGCAATCCATTGGTACTTAGTGACAGAATTTTTGTCAGTGGTAATTACTGACGGAATCTATTTCCATTAGCAATTTTGTGGAAAATTTATTTTTCGACAGAATTTTCTGATGGCATTTACCAATAGATTTTTATGTCGGAAATCTGTCAGTAATTTTTCCGATGGAAACATAATTCCGTGGGTAATTCCATCGATAATAGCATGTTTTTTTATAGTGAGAGATGGCTTTGAGAGGGTAATATTGTCATTTAGCAAACACAAATCTCTAATTAGACCTCTAGGCCTGATTAAGAATTTATTAAAAATATAAGCTTGGATTTATATAAGATTCTCCCTTATATATCTGGTTCATTAATTTTTTTTTGGTAGAGTTAATTAAATTTTTATATACATATATAGTGCATGCTATTGTAAAGATATTAAGATTTAACTTTATACTACCTCCGGTTTTAAATATAGGACAAATTTTGTAGTGCAATTTGTATTACAAACTTTGTCCTATATTTAGGACCGGAGGGAGTAGTTAATTATCCCCACTTCTACTGCTATAGTGCTATTAACCGGTTCACGGTCCATTGAGTGAACCATATTGGACCACTAACCAATTACAGGTTGAACCGGCCAGTCTGGTTCGATCCAGTTTTTTATATTATGATAATAAGTTAGACTATCCTTGTTTTTGTTTATGTTTTTTCAGGGGAGGGGGGAGTTAAACTATTTAAATTATTGCAATCACGCATCTTATTTAGGGGAAATAAGTCAAGCTATGGCTTAGATAATTGCAATCATGCATCAAATATCATAACTAACTATATAATATTATTCAACATTTCAGATATCGTAATTATGAACATGTCAGCACTAAATTCAATCTCGATACACCTATCATCTAAACGTCGCGGGAGGTGCTACCGTTGGAGCAACTTGACATTGACAACTTGTCAAGACGTAATTCCAACGGAATGTAATCTTCATCATCATTAAATTGATTCTCCCAAGAGCTCAGATAACAGCTCCCAACCAACGTTGACAGAGCTATACTTCAGCTTTTTTTTTTTTTTTTTTTTTTTTTGTTGCCTCAAAAATATACTTCAGCTATTAACATGTAAAGGGTTGTGTGTAAAAAAGGAACTTCCAAATATATCTACTTCATGAAAAATTTACCTCTCTCATTTTCCAACTAGGCAACTCCATAAACCACCTTCATTATGCAAAATCTAACAAATGATTTATGTAATTAAGAATCATTCGTTTCACAAATTAAAAATAATATAGTTTGTTCTATTTTGTATGTTACATAAATCAATAATTGATGTTGATTTAACACCATTGCAGTTCTGATAAAAACCAAAACATCATTCCTTTTCACACACAAACACACATGATTATGCTCCAAAAATGTGCCTCTCTAGAAAGAAAAGATAAACCACTATCTACTGACTTTCTCTTTCAAAGAATGGAACTAGTAGTTCTTATGTTAATAGAGTGTTCTTAAACGGCTTCTTCATAACCGTCCCAGAATTGCATAAACTCAATATCAATATTCAGATATCACATAACATCTTACTTTTATAACAAAACACTTTTTCCTTATGTATCACACAAAACTTCAGAAAATGAGAAATATTGCCCACGACTTGTTGATAGGAAATCCTTGCATAAAGAATGCAACCTAACCAGACATCATATAAAAAGTCTCAAATAATCCATAGGGATATGTTCCTACAAAAAATATATGAACAACGCAAATATGCACTGTAATAATTAACCTTCAGGATTAAGTCTCTTCAATTTGAATGTTGCCGCTAACGGGTACAAGGCTTTCCACATAACTGAAAACTTCAACACCAACGCCAGATGTGGGTTTAGGGATATCAAACCGCTTACATCCATTAGCAACGACATCAATAAGATATAGGTGTTCCGTATTCTTTATTCCACGTTCACTGTACGTAGGCTTTCCCATGCACACAATTTGATTCCTCCATATGGTTCCAACACATAGTTTGAGGTTAGAGTCGTTAATAAATTTTTTACTTGAACTCCATCTCTGCTCGAATGAAGCAATAGCTCCCTCCTCCATCACCTCCAAATAAATAGAAGAATATTGAGAGTATTTGGTCTTATGGTGAGAAATGATTGCAAGTTTGTCATCATATACAGCAAGATCAGCTGAATAACTTAAAAAATCTGGACCTGAATAACTTACCAAACCTGGCCATGGTATCACGGTAAACACTTCAGTTGCTAAGTCAAATGAAACTATCACATGTCTACGGTCTTGTGTGCCCATTATGTAATTGTTTGACCCATGCCAAAACGTAACTCCATTAACAGTGACACCATGGCTAATAACAGAAACATTCATCTCGTCAAATTGAATGTTTCTCCAAGACCCTGTGCTTAACGAATACACTTTCGCTTCAGTAACAGAACTCCCGGATAATCTCACTATCTTGTAATCGTTAATAATAGGATTAAACCCAAACCCGAAGCTCCAACCAAAATCCACATCAAAACTGTCAACCAAATACAAACCCGAAAATTCATCAGAAGGCACTTGTTTGACCTCTCTAGTCGCCGGATTCCACACTAAGGGGGCAGGAGGATATTTATTCATATCAACGAAGCAGAGCAGGCCATTGCTGGAACCCACGAGCTCAAAGCCTCGTAAGGAACCGATCAAAGGAGCGTTATCAAACTCACGAAATTGCATCTTACAATTGAACAAAAATAAGAAGAAACCATCATTACTACAATCCGGTACCATAAGAAGAGAAGGATCTTGATTAGTGGAGTGGCTGAGATGTTCTTCGATGAAAGATGGGGTCTTGAAGAGATTCTTCCAATGTTTGCAGACACATCGAAATCGCAGAAGGGATTTCACCGGAAGCCGCTTGAGGATGTTGGTCATGATTTCTTCGGGAAGGTATGGTGCTGCGACATTAATCACCGTTTGCTCCATGGTTGTCGACACAGAAGAGGTCAAGCCGTCGCTGACAGGTGAGAGTATCTTGGGACTAGGGTTTTAGTGGAGACTCGCACACCCAGATCGTCACAATCCATGCTTTTATTTTCATTTGCTGAATTAAGTATTTTTATTTTTATTTCTTAATGCAAAAAAAAAAAAAAATCAGTTTTTATAGATAATTCAATATTAAAAGACTAGAATAGTCAATGTTAGTACAGTAAAATACTTTTTTAAAACTCCTGCGGTCCTGCCCACTTTTATTAATGGAGTCTTCATTAGGGCTAATTTCCAAAACAAATTATTAAAGGGATATTTAGGATTTTAACAATTTTTTTAATTTCTACAACGTTTTTATATTTAGGATCAAGGAATATAAAATTGCTCTTATAATAATCACTCGTTCAATTTGTATGAGTGCTTGTTTCTAAAATTTAACCGTATAAATTAATTTGTAGTTTTCTAGCTATCAAATCTGAATCATAAAATTTAAGTTTAACCCACAATCTGCCATTATACTCAATGGAGAGGAGCCAATTGCAATGAAAATAGATGATGAAGGGTAAACTTGTTTTAAAAGTAAAAATTGTCACTTAAATGAGTTATCAAATAAAATAAGTACCTTTCGGTTCTTAACATATGACCTAACAAGCTATATCTTCCCTTGTGTGTTGCACAAGGAGTATTGCTCGGGTGAAATGAAGCAAAATATTGTTTGTTTGATTGTTTGATTTAGATGTATAAAAACAAAATTTATTAAGAATCTCTATTCATTTAAAAAATTATGAATTTATTATTTAGAAATTCAATTAGTTACTTATAAAGTTAATTACCATCATTCTTGAAAAACAAAAGAAAATGTAATTTTAAAGTTATCAATATTTCAATCAAAATCTAATTATCATCAAAAGTTGAAATAAGAGTTATTGTCATATTAGTACTCTAAATAAAATACTAATTGATAATATTCCATAAAATTTCTTTTATATATTTCCAAAACTCTATAATGCATCTACAAAATAATGATTTTTTTAGGTCTAATTGGTTGCTCATGTAATTAATTAATTAATTAATATCATTAACGAAAGTCAAAAGCACTTTATTTTTAAAGTCAACAATATTATTTTGAAATATTTTTAATTTCTTGATTAATACCCTAATTGTAATTATTGCATGATTGAACCATATTTTTATATAATAATTTATAATTAAATTGGGATTTTTAATGTATTTCATGGGATATTATTGTATTATTAAGCATTAATTTTGGTTACGAACAATTGTTTTGAATTAATAGTAATTAGGGGTAAAATGGTCACAATTTATTAATTATTTTTATACAGTTGTCCCTTAAACTTTTAATGCTATCTTATGCTTAATTTTGCATTATAGACATTAAAGAAGAAATTAAATTTTAGAGGTTCAAATTATTGGACCAAGAAGAAAGGAAAAAAAAACAAGAAAGAAAGAAAGAACAGGCCCAAGGAGCTGAAGCCCAGACCCAATATCAGCTGACAAAGAAGGGCCAAAAGCAAGAAAAACGAAAACAAAACAAAACAAAAAAGAAACAGAAACGGTGGGGACCTGAGAGTGAAAAGAGAAACAGAAACGGAGGACCCTATGGATATGGAAATATGGATATGCAGCGACCCGAATGGAAGACGCGAGCTGAGTTTACATGCAGAGGGTGTGGCGCCGCGCAAGGGGGATCGATCACGTTCACTTTCTTCTTCAATCCTCGCTGGCGACCTTCTTCTCTCCTTCACCTTACCTCTCCGTCGCCGGCGTGGTTGAGACCACACTGCACCAGAGGTCCCGAACAGAAGCTACAGAACTGGGAGCGTGGTGCCGCTAGGGAAGAGTTGAGAGATCCATCACGTTGACCTTCTTCTCTCCTTCAACCACCATTTCCGGCAGCCTCCTTTGTTTTAAACCAATCTGGACCGCAGCTTCCTCTGTTCTGACATCATCGTCGGCAAGACAGAGCTGAGTTGCAGACCATCGGAGCAGTACCGCGAGGTTGGGGCTGTGAGAGCTTGAACCTGGAAGCGAAGATCAGAGCATAGAAACAACCACCAGCGACCTTGTCCATTTCTTCTTCACCACCTCCATTAATTACCATCACCGAACCTCATTCCCTTAACCCACTATCACCTTCAGCTTTTCGCTCAACCGAAACTCAACACCACAGTCTTTCTTCACCAACCATTTCATCACCATCATTAATCCACACTGTCAGCCACCATCAATGCTATTCCATTATCACTTATTTACATTCCTTCAATTCTGTCTTTACAGAATAGGGCAGATTTTCTTCCACCTTCATTCATGCTCTTACCAAACCCAACAGACCCAATTTTAACCTTCATTAGATTAAGTTCTTAAATTTCCATGGGTTGTTGGTATTTGGATCAAGCTGTGGTTGCAATTAAGGCAATGAGAGGCTGAGGATTTCAATTCTTGGTGATGAGGATGTGCTTGAGCTTCAAGAACTACATAGAGGAGTTAACTAGTTCAATTCTTTTTCTCATTTGTATATTTTGATTACTTAAATTGTAGAATTATCTCTTTATACGGTTGAGACTTGATTACCGTTTAGATTATCATGTTGATTGAATTTATGTGATTGGATTGGATTTTTGTGGCTTGTTGAATTTATATATATATATATATTTCCTTATTGATTCAATGAAATTATGTTTTCTACGTGTTATTGTTAGATTGTATAATTGAATTGATTCAATTGAGTGTCGTGTTATCGCATTCATATCAAGAGGAAGCTAGCTGCATTTTTTCATTTTAATTGCACTCTAAGTGGTTCCTAATAGTACCTTAAGGGATAGTTACTAGCTGCATTTGCAGGAGTAACTATTAATTAAAAACACTAGACCCGAGCGATCATTTAGGGTTTTATATTTCAAGACTTAGAGAAAAGTAGCTCCCATAATCTTTTTGAGCAAGGATTGTCACTTCTTCATTACCAAGAACATTTATCATTCATATTTTTCACTCCATACCATTCCATTCACTCTTACTCATTCTCCATTTTTATAAGAAAAATACAAAAGAAACAATAGCTTCGCATTTAATTAATTTGCATTTTCTTTTATTCATTAATTCAAAAAACTCCAAAAATCGTTTTCCTCTTGTTTTAATTGCATTTGCATAACATATAGATTACTTAGATAGTTCAATAAAAAAAACTCCTCAAGTGAGACGACCCGAGTGTTGCATTGTACTGCAATTCTTGAATTAAAAATATTTTGTATTTGACCCTAAAGCGTAAAGACACGGTCAAATCATTGCAGTATTAATATCCCAATTATTAATCAATATTCAAAAACTTCATTTTCCACCTTTGCGGTATTAATAAATAATACCATTGATGGAGACATAATTTCGATTCACCAATAATTAAAATTGGCAATCACTATTTTAAAATCAAATCATTGTAATTAGGACATAATTTTTAAAAATTGTTGCACTAATAACCCAATTATTAATATAATTTATGGAGATTCTTACAATCATGGAAGATGAAGTTCCTTTCCATGCTTGAATCACAATTATATAATTATTTTTTGCTAGATCACAATTATGTAATTATTAATATAATTATGATTCATGATTGAACATCTAATTTCAAATTCAATTTACTTCCTTTCTTTTATTCAAACCCCAATAATTGCGTTTGCACAATTTTGATGGTGTGATTATCTACCCTAGCAACCAAATATGAAGTAAATTGTTTGACCCCCTAGATCTAGTCACATTAATATAATTTGTAATACAATTTATTGCACCAATAACCTAGTTATGGAAATTCCTACAATCATAAAATATGAAACTCCTTGGCATGCTTGGACCACGTTAATATAATTATTAATATAATTGTAATTCACGATTTAACGTATAATTTCAAATTGAATTTGATTCATTCCTTATAGTCAAATCCCAATAATAACGGATGATCAATTCTGATGGTGTGATTTTCCAACCCCTTTGTGAGTTAAATGGGTTACTAAGCATGTATTACAAAATTTCTAGTATAAATTTAATAATTGTATAGTATATTTTGGTCTCAAATATAATATCTATTTCACGTATTTATCAATATTTTATCAATTGACCCTTATTAATACTCAATCAACTATAATCAAGTAAGAAAAATATTAAAGAAATTAAGAAAGATGATAAGGATGTTTTAGAAAAAAAAAACATACAACATTAATTACCTTAATCTAATCAAGTTAGATAAATAAATTTTATATTATGAACAGGAGAAAACATTATTCGACTTAAGGAAAAACAAGAAGAAGCTGAACTTTCTGTGATTCCCAAGGGCATCTATGCTTGACTCTAACCTGTTTACATGCACTGCATACTTACTACTTACGAGGTAGCTCATAACAGATATTACTTACTAGGCTTTTCTAATCTTTTTTTTTTTTTTACAAATGTTCTAATCATTTTTATATGCATTGCAGAGTTGCTACTTGTCAAGACCCAAGGCCCTATTTGCAATGTGGGCTTCGAAGGTTGGGATTAGAATTGACATAAAGAAAAGCCCAATATGCTCTGCTTTGTACGAAGGAATGGGCATAACATAACTCGGATTATAAAGACATATACATATAATCCTCATGTACTTAATATAAAATATTTTTGGAGAGATGATGTTAATCTTAAATATAAGATAAAACTTACATATTTATTAATATTTTTCTAATTTACTCCTATTGTTGCTTCCTCAACAATAATGAAGAAAGAAAAAATAAGAGAAAGAAAAGAGAAAATTAAAAAATATTGCTGGGATGTTTTAAAAATTACATGTCGTATTAAATAATTTAAATAAATTGTTTAATATAATTAAATTAGATAATATGTTTTATATTAAGGATCGGATAAGAATGTGTGTATCAAAATCATTGTAGAGATGTATTTTTTATAATATTTTATTTTTATTTATTATGCAGATATTAGTCTTTTCATGGTTTATGACAAATTATAAAATAAAATTAGTGTAAGCATTCTCTTCAAATATTACTTTTAAGTTCGAGCAAAAAAAAAATATATTACTTTTTAATAAAGTATTAAAATTTGGATCGGGTATTGAACCGGTTGAGATACTGGGTTAAGAGTCAGTAGGTCAGACCGGGGCCAAACCAGAGCTAAACCGGGATTAAAGCGGTGAGAAATTAAATATTTTAGACTTATTAATATGAAATTCTAAGAAAAAATATTAAAAAAATCAATTTTTTTTTTTTTAAAAATGAACCGGTTCGGTCACCGGACCGGCCCGCCGGGTTCCGGAACCCTGCTTTTAAGGCTTTATTCCCAATCACATTCTCACTCCTATTCTCATTCTCAATTTCTCACCCACAATCCTTCAAGCCAGACAGGGCCCAAGTACAATGTGCATGTAATCTAACATCATCACCAACTGATTCTCAAAAGACTTCAAATAACAGCCCCGCAACTTTTGACAGAGCCACTTCAATTAGAAAAGTATAATCAATATCTATACACACACCAAAAAAAAAAATAAAGAGCAGCAGTCAATCTCTTGTAGATAGGGTCTTCGGAATCCCCATCCCGATCCCGATAAGGGTTTGGGAATGATTTTCATTCCTGATCCTGATCCCGAAAATCAGGAAATTTCGGAATCGGATCAGGAAATTCCCGATCCCGGATTGGATTTTTTTTAAAAAAATATCTATATTAAATTTTTTGTTATGTTTCCTTTAGTTTAGTATAAATATATAATTTGTCTAATATCATATTATACCAAATAAGTCTAATATAAATATATAATTAGTCCAATACATGCTTAAAGTTGTCGATTCAGCTGCAAAAAGAATAAAGACAAGAATAAAAAATTAGAATTATTTAATAAATAATAAATGAAATTAACTAAAAGAATAAATATTATCTTAAGGGTGTTAGGGATTTTCACATTTTATTTTACATTTAGTCTTATTTTCTTAAATATTTTTTAAAAAAATATGTGTGTATATATTTTCAAGATCGGGAAGTCCCATTCCCGATCCCGATCCCGAAATCACATTCCCAATCCCGAAATTTTCGGGACGGGAAAATCCCGTCCCGATTTGCTCGGGATCAGGCCGGGAAGGTCGGGACGGGAAATTGATGAACACCCCTACTTGTAGAGGTGGTAATGCAGGCTGGGGGTTTCAGCGGGGCGGGCTGCCCTTCATGGGCTGGCAAGCCCGTTTAGGCGGTCAACCGGCCCGCAAATTTTTTTTTTAATAATTTCAGTTTTTTTAAAAAAATGTTACTCTCTTTTTCTTTCAACCGCTCATATTACACTTCTTTTCTTTTATACATTTGTGTTATGAAATCAATTTCATTATTACTTTTTTTTTTAATCTATTCACATCATAAAACTATACAAATACATCTCTTTTAAATTTAATAATAGTAGAATAAATAAATATAATATGAAAATAAATGTCAAATAGAAAGTATAGGGAATTAATTAAACACATCATCAAAGGATAGGAAATTCAAATAAAGGAGACTAAGAGCACTTGAGAAAAAACTAAAAAAAATAAAAAAAAATTAATGTGGGCCAGCCCCGAATTTAAAAGGGCCGCCAAACCTGTTTATTTGGGGACCGCCAGCCCATCCAAAATTACCACCTCTAATCTCTTGTTACAAGTATTATTATTTACCGCAAAAGTAACAGTCAATCTCTGACCCCTATTACATCAAAATATATAAACCCCTGTATCACCACAATAGATAACTTATTAATGTTCATTTTTAAGAACTAATTGCCATTTTAACATAAACATAGAAAAAAAAAACAAAAATACTTAAAACTCCCAATCCCTCGTAAAATCTCGAAATAACAATTAATTACTTCAAACTGTGTTGCAGACATTCTGAATTAAGTCAAATCCTCATTACTCAAGCTATTAATATTGTGCATCTAAATTACCAGTATCAAATCCGATCAAGTTAGTGAGAGCCAGATGATTACATGAAAGAGAAGCAATAACCAATAAGATCAGTACTTCAAAAGCAATATACCTCATAGAGGAGATGTTTCATCTGATCACTGATCAGAAAACTTTCATCTCTCAAAGCTGAATGTTAAGATTTGGCCTTCTACAGATCATTCAGGTTAGATGGTTATCTAGAATCAGAATCTGAAATCCTAGATAGGAGAGATAACGTAATCTGTTTGTAATATTCAAGCCTTCCTCAATTGTCCTACAGATAGGCTTATATTGCCAAATACAATCACTGACTGAAACTTAACTGCCTTATCCTATTAAACCTAAATGATAACCAACACAAATATAATAACCGACCCCTACTAATAACTTAATTTAAACATTTCTCTTCTACTCCATAATTAGTTGTCACGAGTTTCCTTCTGGTATAAACCAGAAGAGGCCGTGTAACCTGATATGGCACTCTAACACAGACCTAATGGCAGGATGTAACCATTGAGCAGTACTGTGCCAAACCTGAATGGTTGTGACCTTACAGAAAAATAGTACCGAAATATAGGCCCAGCTGAACACTCCCATAAAGAAGCTGCTACAGCAGCCACAGTCACTTCATCATCATCAGAAAACTCTAATAGCCGAGTAGTCCAGACAGTATCCACCTGAACTTTTCGAACAAGTTTGGAATTCTCTGCCCGTCCAATCTACCCGATGAGTACCATCACACTTCCCTGTGACATCAGATAGGCCAAACTGAAGGACCCTGCCATCTTTGTCATAACTGTGATGCATCCTACTGCTCCTCAATTCATTCTTGGGGAAGCAGGGTCTGTTAGATCATTTGAAGGGACAAGCTTTTTAAAATATTCATCAACCGTTTGGAGTCTGTGTGAGTTTTTTTGTGACATAATTGATCTTCGCCGTCCTTCAACAAATTCAAATGCACAAATAAACCCATAAAAAAGGTAGCTTCCAGGATTGGAATTTCTACTGTGATAAGTTTTATGACTTTTATGGCTTTCCAGATTCTTATGTTTCCAATCGAACCTAACAAAGCAGATTTAGAAGTAAAATCTTCATGAGACATGTAACTGTTCAATCACCAAATGGCTTCAACATAATAATCACAGTACTTGATATTTACAAGATGTACCTGTATGATTCCCAGAACATTTACACTTGTGACTTGACCTTGATTCTTTTATATGCATTGCAGCAACTAGGACGATTTGCACTTGCCAAGACCCAAGGACAATTGGGATGTCATCTTCATCAACTAATTCCCAAGAGCTCAAATATCAGCACCCCAGCAACTATGACAGGAACCAACCTAAATTAAAAGCATTGCACACCTATTTTTAGGGTTCGTTTAATAAATAGATATAAATGCAAACATACTCAGATGCTTGATTCATGCACATATATATGTGGCTCACGTTGAACCAGGAATATCTGAGAAAATACAGGCTGCTAAGTAATATACAGAGTTATATACTTGGTTTTAGAGCATGATATATTGCATCTATTCTAATGTTGAACATGTAAACAACCGTATATATATACACGTAGGGAAAAACACACATAATATATAGACACACACACAGTATGGATAAGTATGATCTACCTTCTCTGCTCTTGTATTCATATTTCTTGATCAGATAATAATGCAGGTCGATAATATATGCATGAGATACTATATCATATACACATTATAAAAATACAATATATATATATATATATTAAGCGGTAATCTTATCATTCACCTAAGCATATATGTACATACCACAACCAATTCACAGCTAATAAGTTCCAAGTCCAAAGGTTGCTGCAACCATATCCCCAGAAGGTGCAAGCGCATGCACACACATGCATATATGTACATGAATCAATCATCCAACGATCTTCTAACAATTATATTTTTTTGTTGTTTGGTATAAGAGTAAATAGCAAATTACAACAGTAAATATGTGTCACTAAAGGAAATCAAACAATCAATACACACAAGCATGGGAAAAGGTAGTCAAGATAGATAGGCCACATAAAGCAAGAGGCATCTGTCATTGAATACCTACATTCATCCTTCTAAATAACATCTCTAAAGAGCATCAAACGTTATAGATACATAATGATCTAAACAAACTTGTCCTTTTCCAACAAAAATAACTAAACCAAAGGAAATCTGTATTCTAATAATTTACCTTTAGGATCAAGGTTCTTCAATATGGTTGTTACCAAATGTTACAAGGCTTTCTACATAATTGAAAAGCCCACAACCATGGTCACGTCCAGGAATAGCAATCATCTTAAATTCATTAGTAATGATATTGAACAAATATAGGCCAACTTTTGGTTCATCATTCTCGATTTCACATTTTGTTTCACTAACATGCCTAGGCATTCCAAAAGCAACGCAGGGAATTTCATTCCTCCATATGACGCCAAGATCTAACGCACATGGGCAGGGGCTGCAAGTACATTTCTTAGTCCAACCCCGTCTCTCCGTGGATGGTCCTATACCCTCCTCAAGAACCCACAAATCAATGAAAGAATATAGATAGTTCGGAAAGTCTCCAATCCTGGTGTGAGAAAGTACAGCAAGTTGGTCATCATACACACTAAGTTTAGAAAATGAATTAGGCATTTGTATCAAAGTAAACACTTCCATTGCTATTTCAAATGAAACTATCAAGTCAGTATCATCTTCGCCCTCCTCTTCCACACCTTGCTTTATCCCATTCCAAAAGATAGCTCCATTAGCCGAAACTGTTAGGAGATAAAGATATACATTCTCTAAGTTCCCAAGTTCTATTTCTTTCCATGAACCTGTGCTTAATGAATACACTTCAACTCCAGAAATAACATCACCAGACTCAGCATAAGTTCTCACTATCTTATAATCATTAATAAGTGGGCTAAACCCAAATCCTACGGTGCAATCCCACTCAAAATGATCGAGAGTTCTGGTTCTAGGCACTTGTCTAAACTCTCTAATGGCAGGATTCCACAATAAAATGGAAGCAGGATATATACCGGCCTCATTGATTGCAACACAGAGCAAGCCATTGCAGGAACCGATGATTCTAACCCACGACGAGGAATCAAATAAAGGAGTGTTTTGAACTTCACGGACTCGCATATCACAATCGAGCAAGCGTAAGAGCAAAGGATGTCTCTCGTTCTGTTGGAAAAGAAGAAGAGGGTTTTGATGAGTGGAGTTGTGGAGGTGGTCGGCGATGAAAGATGGGCTCTTGATGAGATTTTTCCAAGGTTTGCAAACGCATTGAAATCGGATTAGGGATTTCACGGGGAGTCGTTTGAGAATGTTTCTGATGATTTCTTCGGGAAGAAATGGCGTCTCGCCATCCACTATCATCTGCTTCATGGTATCCGACGGAAAAGAAGACATTTCTCAGAGGAAAGCAGGAGAAAGCAGAGGCCGAGGATTCAATGCTATATCCGTATCTGGAATTGTCGCCTGGGTGGGTCTTCAGCGTTTCTTTGTTTTTGGCCAAGGCTATTTTAGTGCCGGCAAAAAAAAAAAAAAAAAGGAAGGCTAAGGCTATTTTAGGTATTACGGGAGACTCGAGAGTCGCGGAAAAGGCAGCCGAGCCTATGGTATTAGTATCCGTATATTTGGTAAAAAAATTAAAAGGCATTCGTTGATTCATAAAAGGGTTTTTAAGATTATGTGTAATTCTATCTTGGAAAAGACTCAAAAGAGATTAACAGGCTGAAAGAGAGGATGTTTGAATATGGCAGGAAGAATCACTCTCATTAAATCTGTTTTAGCTGCCCTTCCAGCTTATCATATGCAGACCATGTTGTTGCCTAGAGGAATCCTGAGAGATATTGAAAATAAGAGCAGAAGCTTCTTATGGGATGAGAGGGATGAGCAGCGGAAGTTACATCTTATATCTTGGGATCAGGTTAAGAAAGATAAGAAAGATGGAGGGTTTGGCATTGGGGATATGTGTAAGCAGAATGAAGCCTTCATTATGAAATTATGCTGGCATCTCCTTACCAACAAGGATGCCTTATGGACGAGAGTACTCAGGAGCAAGTATAAATGGGATCAATTGAACGGTCTGTTACCTCGTAAAGTTGCTTCGTATACATGGAGGGGCATTTGTGCGATATGGGAGAAATTTCAAAAAGGTGTGAAGATTAAAATTGAAGATGGTGTGAAGGCCTCATTCTGGTATTATAATTGGTCTGCTTTTAAATAGGCCCCCTGATAGAATTGTTCCTTGGTTCGGAGATCTTTATGGATATAAACGATAAAGTTCAAAATTATGTGAATCCGTGGGGTGAGTGGGATATTCGCAAGCGAAGTCAGTGGTTTTAGTGGCCGATCATTGAGCGGATTACAAGCGTTAATCCTCCTTCTGAGGAAAGAGGAGAGGATAAGCATTTCTGGCTTCCAGCTACTGATGGTAAGTTCTCTGTTAGTTCTACATATTGTTTCTGTTTTGCAGGTCCCCAGAATCCGAACCAAGCATTTTGGAAGTTGCTGTGGAAGTGGAAGGTACCAGAGAAGATCAAATCTTTTATGTGGCTTGGTGCTCATGGGAAAGTTCATACGGCTAAGCTTAGACAACAGAGAGGCTTATCAGAGAATGCAGATTGTTCTTTCAGATGCAATGAGGATGAGGATTTGATGCACCTGCTGAGAAACTGTACTAATGCAAAGGAGAGGTGGATTTCCCTAATTAAACCTGTTTTGTGGACTAAGTTATCTTCAGGGTTTGGAGTGGATACAATGGAACCTCAGAAACGAAGCGGGCATAAACTTCACTAATAAAGTTAGCTGGCCAATCCTGTTCGGGTATGTCTGTTGGGATATCTGGGTTGCTTGTTGCTCTAAGCTGTTCGAAAATGCGGAAGAGTTGGGACACCAAAATGGATACTCAAGTTTGTTCAGAGCCAGTGGAGATCTCAATCTATCCAACAATTGTGGTTTTTACGATCGTAACAGTGCTATGGAGGGAGAGACTATGAGGGGAAGACCAGGATTTGTTACTCTGGAAACAGACAGGTTAGTATTACACTCAGGCATGTCAGGGTGCGCCGGAGCAATTAAGGATGAAGACGGTAGATGGTTGTGTGGGTACATTAGTCGGATTACTCACGTTCCTCCTGTGGTGACTGAGATTATTGCAATTATTCAGTGTCTCCAAATCTGTTGGAACCGCAATTTGAAAAAGGTCATTATATTCACAGATTGTCTGGAAGCCATAAACCTTCTCACGAGAGGATCTAATAAGGATCACCCGTTCAAGGATGTGATAGAGGATGCGAGATTTTGGCTAGCTAAGGATTGGCAAGTTCTGTTGCATTTTATTCCTAGAGAGGATAATACCCTTGCTGATTCATTAGCAAGGTTAGGTCATAGCATTACCGAGAGTTTGGTTATCTTTGATCAACCACCACCTTCCTGTCAGGAGGCGGTCGTTGATCATGGCTGATTGTTTGTCTTTGTTGTTCCCTCTTGGAAATGTTGTTCCTTTGTAACCTAGTTTTTAGGTTTGTATTCCAGTTTTTCATTCAAAAAAAATAATATTAAAAAAATCTTATATGTAGTTCTTTCAATTATTGATAGTTACTCTTTCAGTTATTATTGATAAACTATGAGATTATACTGATATTATTTTCCTATATGGGATCTTAATATCATTTTTGCTATTTTTCCCTCTTGGCTGGGATTTGGGAACATAGTGTTATACTTCCCATGATCCTCTCTGTTATTTGGTATACTACCTCCGTACTCTTTTTTTTTTTTGTATAATACCACCTTTCTAAATTATAAGATTTAGTTAACTTTTTATTTTATAGATTAAAGAAATTAATTAAATTATTTTAAAGTACTTATAAGAGAATTCTATGTTCAAGGGGTTGGGTCTAGCAGTCCGACAGTGCCTCATAGGAGGATAATTATCTTAGCCAAAAAAAAAAAAAATTTAAAGTACTTATATTTTTACTTTTTCCTTCAAACCAATTTATCCAACATAACTTATAAATTTATATATAATCCAATGACACACAATATATAATATAATTAAATAATTTATTTAAATTTTTTAATTTCTTTAAAAAAATTAACTGAATTTTATATTTAAGAGTTGAAGTAGTAGTACCTTAATAAACAAAAGTGTCACATGGAAAAATCTGATTAAGTCTTTGAATAAATAATGTTGTTGTAATCGGGGGGAAAATGTTATAGCTACTTCACGTTAACTTGCCTCATTAATATTGCCCCTCTCTTTAAGCAAATAATTATTTTACAATTTTTCTATAAAAAAGTTTCTATAAAAATCCACTATCTTTATTTTTACAATTTTTTAAGCAACCAATATATGAAAATATTTTTTAAAAATTCCCACTTAGTGCCATATTACAATAAATAAAAAATTCTTCAAATAATCAAATCTCACTATTCAATTTTTTTAGTGTTTTCTTTCAAATAATTACAATAAAAAAATCATTAAAAATATCATTCGTTTTCATCAAGTCAGTGACTTACATCTCTTAAATAGTTAAATCTAAACTAATACCAGCATGTAAGCATTGAGTATCTAAGGTGGACATTTTCGGATAACTATAGTAGGATCGTCTTCCTCATCTGCAACTCAATCTTTTTTTCTCATCTGAAATTAAAGGTGCATGCACTAGCTGCATGATATTTTAAACAGAATCAAATCCATAGCCCTCTATGTAATATAGAAGAGCTTTCATGTCAGTGCTCTGCAACCTCAATCTAATAAGAACAAAGTAGCCCAAATTTCATCAAATTAAGCTTTTTTGAAAAGTTGTAAAGTATTTGCCCAACACCATCATACTTTTCTATGACATCATATTGGCTGAACATAAAAATGTTTTCATCTTTGCAATCATTTGTTTGGTAAGAGAGATTGGAGGGGAAGGGTTGGAAATTTTTATCAATTGAATTTAAAAAAAATTAGAGATGTTGGGTTACAAAATTTCATTAAAGAACAAATATAGAATAAGAGAGTAACAAAAACTAATTAAAATCTTTCAACCTCATTTCTCTAGTTTTTTTTTTTTAAAAAATAAAACTCAAAATTCTTCCTTTCTCTTACTTTCCCTCCTCTCCCCTCATACCAAACAAGCACTTAACCTACTACCCCTAAAGTCGTCTATAGATGACAAATCAGATTAACTTGTTTCAATTTTCGTTGTTCTCAAATATAAACTCAAAATGCACAAATAAGCCATTAATCCATAGGTCGTTTCTAGGATTGCCAGCATCTCTATTGTGATATGTTTTATTTCTTTTTGGATTCTAATGCTTCTCCTCTGGCAATTTGAGCGGTTTACTATATCACCAATAATATGCTTGACATATAGACATAAAAGAAATCAAGCATAGACCTGTTATTTTGAATTTGAATTTCTATGCTATCTCTTTGAGCCAACAATCATTATTCTATGTACTGCAGAAAGTTTCATGGGATGTATTGGTCTTATAAATAATAAGGCTTGGATTGCAATAAAATTTGTTAAACACAAATTAATTAGCCAGCTTCTGTATATTGTATGAAGCTTTAAAAATGAATCATATTATTCACTGTTCATAATAATACACTACTAGGTTTTTTTTTAACAACTTTCTTATTTTATATTAATATTATTTCCCAATATTCAAATTCTCTAACCTTGATTGTCATTTAGTTATATCCTTGTGAAGTCAATCAAAATTGGGGAAAAAATATAGAAGGAAAAGTAGTGAAATTTCAGAAGAGTAGTCGAATGCAAAGTAAAATGAATCAAAGTAAAATCAGACTGTGTATTTATATCCTCTAATGCAAGACAAGCTATTGATACGTCATGCAAAAGCATAGGAAAACAATTTTGGTGTGAAAAGTTGTCCTCATACATTAGTACTTAAATAATCCTCTATATATCCATATTAACAAAAATAATAAAAACAGAGCGATTGAAGTCTAAATTATTCAAATAAAATAAGAAACATAAAGTATTAAATACATGAGTTCATCATTCTAGATAACATCACTAAATGGCATCAAACCTTATATGTGCCTAATGAACTAAAATACCATGGATAAATATCTACCAAAAATATTTAAACAGAGCACATATGCAGTATAATAATGAGCCTTTAAAATTGAAGTTTTTCAATGTTGACAATTGGTACAAGACTTTTCACATAGTTAAGAAAAGTACAAGGGTTATATTCATGGATATCAATCAACTTAAATTTATTCGTAGTGATATTGACTAGACATAAACCTTTTTGTGTGACATGACAATTTCATTCCTCCAAATAGCACCTCCACAACATAAGGCCCAAGGATAAGGGCCGCCAGTGAATTTCATAGTTGAACCAATGTCATCCTCCATCACCCTCAAATTAATATGTGATGAGCCGTCACTTCCCCTAAGAAGTATAGCAAGTTTGTCCTTGTACACAGTTAAGTTAAATAAAATCTTGAAAGTCTCGGGAGCTTCAACTGTATGCCATGATATCAAACTAAACGAACTAAACCCTTCCGGTCCCGTTTCAAAGGTTTCAAATAAAACTCTAACTTCCTCCTCTTGCTTTCTAACTCCAGGCCATGGAATCAAACTAAACACTTCTTCCGTTGCCGTTTCAAAAGAAACTATAACTTCCTCCTCCTGCTTATTGGTTGCCTTTAACGCTTTCCAAAAGATAGCACGATTAGAGGAGACAACAGTTTCGCCAACAAAAGTTAAATGCTCTAGAAAGTTCTCAAATTTTATTTCTTTCCATGAATCTGTGCTTAATGAATACACTCCCACTTCCATCCCGTTATTCATTTTAGCAATTGCCACTATCTTGTAGTCGTTAACAAATGAATTGTACCCAAATCTTAACACACAATTTAACAAGCCAGAATGGATCCTTCTGAATCTAGGCACCTCTTTGACATCTCTAGTGGCCGGATTCCACAGTAAAACGGAAGAAGGATACCTGGCAAACTCAGTCTTACGGATTGAGACACAGATCAAGCCGTTGCTGGAACCAATGATGCTAACGAGCCTGGGCCGCAAGGAATGGAACTGAGGTGCATTCTGAAGATCACGGACTTGCATCTTGCAATCGAGATGACGTAACTGCAAAGGATCGAGTCCGTAAGTCTGGAAGAACAGAAAAGAAGGGTTGTGATGACTGGAGTGGCGGAGGTGATCGGCCATGAAAGAAGGTTTGTTGAAGAGATTTTTCCAACCTACACAGACACATTGAAATCGCTTGAGGGATTTCGCCGGTAGCCGCTTGAGAATGTTGTACATGATTTCATCGGGAATGAAGGGTGCGACGAAATTCATCGCCATCTGCTTCATGGTTGTCGACCCAGACAAAGAAGGAATCTCACCGATGAAGGCCGTCGCCGCTTATAAATGAGAGAATTTTAGGTTTTATTGAAGACTTGCATAACCCAAAATTAATTAAATGATTTTTAGTTGAATATTGAGAATAGTAAATTTTATTTTTTACTTGATTCTTTTTTATGAGAAGAAAATTAAACTATGTAAGTCACAAAAAGAAGAAGAAGACGACGACTTGTGTGATACACCAAACCACATATCAAACATTTTCATTAATTGTTTGTTTTAAAAAAAGAGTTTCATTAACATAAAAAAAACAAATTGTATATCACACAAGTGAGAATTGTGTGATTAATGAAGTTTGGTTTTCTTTTTATTGACAAAAAAAAAATTAAGTCGAGTTCATTCAAAAATAACTTTTTTATTCATAATATTTAAATAAAAAACATTTAATTGATATTGGGGTTATATACTTTCCGTTTTATTTTTGTGGCTTGAATTTTTCTTAACGATTCTTCTTGACACAAAAATTCATTTGCTATTTTATTTTAATTATAATGTATTGATGTTAATATATATATATACACACACACACACACACACACACACGCACTTACACTCCGGTGGCTGGCCGGCTGGGAACCCCGACTACCATAGCTCCGGCAGCCGGCGGTAGGAGCTCCGGCAACCGGCAGTAGGAGCTCCGGCCAGCGAAAGTTTTTTTTATGGGGAAGGGGTGCTTTTTTTTTTCTGAAAAAAATTATTTGAGAATGGCAAGGGGTGGGATCATCCCTTTAGCAAAAGAGCATGGTGGCAAAGCTCCTTTGATATATATATATATATATATATATATATATATATATATATATATATATATATATATATATATATATATATATGTATGTATATATTATTAAATATATATAATATAAATAAAGGTGTAGTAGCTTTGCAAAGTCAGTAATGGCTTTGACAAATTCAGTAATGAAAATAACAAAATTCGTAATGATATTGACTAAACTGTTTGCTAATGAACCTTGACTTACATGTTTTCATCAGCATTTTGCGCAAAGCGCTTTTGTCAAAACCATTACAATTTTTGTCAAAATCATTAATAAACTTATCAATCTCATTACTGAATTTATTAAAATCCTTTTATTTATATTATCAATGTTTTCATAATGAAATCTTATAATGGGATTGTCAAAACCATTACAATTCTTGTCAAAATATTACTAAACTTTTTGTTTGGTCTGAGGGGAGGGTAGGGAAAGTGGGTAGAGGGAAAAATTTTTGAGTTGAATTTAAAAAAATTAGAGAAATGGGGTTAAATATTTTTAATTCATTTTTCTTACTCTTTTATCTTATATATTCTCTTTATTAAAATTTTATTTTATTTTTTATTACACTTTATTAAAATTTTATTATCCCACTTCTTCAATCTTTTAAAATTCAACTTATAAAAATTTTCTCTCCCCGCCCTTTCCCTCCAAATCCCTCACACCAAACAGACCTTGAAAGTATGGAAGAAGGGAAAATTAGGGTTGTGATGACCGGAGTGATGGACGTGATCAGTGATGAAAGAAGGGTTCTTGAAGAGATTTTTCCAATTTTGACAGACACATCCAAATCGAATTAGGGATTTCACCGGAAGCCGCTTGAGAATGTTGGTGATGATTTCTTTGGGAAGGAAGGGTGCGGCGCCATTCATCGCCATCTGCTTCCTTGACGTCATTGGAATCTCACCGATGATCCAACAAGAGAATTTTAGGGTTTACTGGAGCCGCGCATAATAAGCACAAGTAGCGTCCCAAGTTTCTAAATTCTATGCATAAATAATTTTAATCTTGTTCATTTGTTTATCAATATCAATAAATCGATATCCTTTGTTAAATATAAAAAACCACATTTGAAATATGTGTGTCCTTAATTTGATTTAATATATAAATATAATTTAATATTTAAATATATAATTCATCCATCACAAAAACCATTTAAGATTCAATTTTTAGCTAATCCCCCATCTAAAATTTGAAATAATTACTGATATTGTTTTTAGATTCAATGTGTTATTTAGGAAAACTTCTTAAAGTCTATGGCATTTTTAATTTGAATAAAAACGTCTTATTTCTTCCCGAAGAATTAATGGGAATAATCAAAGGGAGGATCAAGGCTACAAATCGTGCAAAATCAAGGAGGATCTTTTCCGGATAAGTAAGTATATCAGGAATAGATATTTCGGGTGGGTTTGAAGAACATACATTTGGCACATATGTTTATAATTTCTCTTTTTGACTCTTTTTATAGGATAGATAGAGAAGAAAACTCTTTTTAGTCCGATATAATTATAAGTCACATGCTCACATTATTAGATTTTTTTTTTTTTTTTTACTATCATACGCTTTAAATTTCGTTACTTTTTTTTCTGGTAAAAAATCTTTAACTTTCTAGTTGATTTTTAATCACTTATTTATACTAATTAAGTAGTGTATTATTAATTTAAATGTCTCTCTTATTTTATTTTAAAAAACTTTTTGCTAGATTCTACTTAGGAGAATCATCTTTTTTATCTTTCAACTTTCTTTTTTTCATAGGTTTATGGTGCATTCACTATTTTGAAGTATTTTTTTAAATGCATTCAGTGTTCTAAAATATTTTATGGTGAACTAAACATCATGAAACTTTTTTTAAGGAGCATCCATCACCTTAAAATACTTTTTCGTGACTTTTTTCTTCTGGTAAAAATATTTAACTTTCTGGTTGATTTTTAAACACTAATTTATTCTAATTAAATGGCATATTATTAATTTAAATGTCTCTCATTTTATCTTGAAAAAACCTTTTTTGCTAGATTCTGCTAAGGAGAATCATCTTTTTGATCTTTCAACTTTTTTTGTTCTTTTGTAGGGTTAAGGCGTATCCAGTATTGTGAATTATTTTTTTAAAAATGCATCCATTATCCTAAAGTATTTTATTTTACACTCAACACCCTGAAATATTTTTTTAGGGCATTCATCACACTAAAGTATTTTTTTTAATGCAATTTTGCACTTAACAATTGAAATAACAAACTATTATCTTCTCGTGTGTTGCTCGATAAGTATTATTCAAATTAATGTATTAGTTCCCAAGGTCATATGCTTCATTATCGCTAATTTATACTAATAGTAATCTATACTAACTAATTAATTAATGTATTAGTATTAATTTAAATGTCTCCCTTATTTTATAAAAAAAAAAAAACGTTTTTGGTAGATTCTGCTAGGGAGAATCGTCTTTCTGATCTTTCATAGGGTGCTTTATTTCATCTAAGTCCATTTAATTTTATAAATATTTTGTAAGTCTTGAGGGATTTTTTTTCCTGCCAGCGGGGATTTAATGAAATTTGAAACAAAATACATTTAATTAGGATATAATTTGATTCGATAATAAGAATATCACAATATTTCTTTTGCCATTGGCCATTAAAAAAAAAGTTAATGTAATACTATTCAGAATTTCAAATATCATAATTGTAAATACAAAAATATATATACTCTCTCCGGTCCTAATTATAAGATAAAGTTGACTTTTTTAGAGAAATTAAGGAAACTAATTAAATTACTTCAGAGTATTTTTATTTTTATTTTTTTCTTCAAACTAATTAGTTTAACTAATAAATTAATACATAATCTAAGGATACATAACATATAATATGATTAAGTAACTTATTTAGCTTCCTTAATCTCTCCAAAGAAAACTCAACTTTGTCTTATATTTAGGACCGGAGGTAGTATCATGATTTCATATCATAATTCTCTTTAATCAAATAAGATTTTAATTACAATTTTATAATTCAAAGATATTCAAATCTTCTCAGGGATCAAAAACAAGTTATTCGAAAGCTTCTACCTCTCTAATCTATATTCTATAGTATAATATAAGATCTACTTAGATAAATTAAGGAAGTTAGATAATTAAATTACTTAATTAACAAATACGACTGATTAATCTTTTTTTAAAAAAAAAACTATGCAATTATATGATCTAAATTTCATCTTAGTTTTCAATTTATTAGCCAGATTCCCAGTTTAGGTCGTATTAGAAATCCTTCTACATGCATTCACTAAAAGACCTTCTTTCGTGGAAGAGGACTGTTGTTTGGCTTCCGCTTCAGACATGGAAGCTGGCTCTTCTGGGTATAGTTGTCACTACCACTATTGCGAAACACGGCCTTGTATCAAGGTCCATGGGTTATGCCACCTCATTAATCCATAAAACCAGCTCTAGAAACCTTTTGGTTTCTTCCCCAATATATGGGAGCTTCCTTGAGTCTTGTTTTCTCTGCAAGAAGTTAGCGACCCATAAGAGTGTTTGTAATTGATTTAACTTTTTCTTGTGATCTAGAATTCTAAATCGTAAAATTTGAAATCATTCTGTTAAGAGTTTGTGTGGGTTGGGATTAGGTTTGAATTTCAATTTCATTATATGATTTTATGATTCTGTGCAACTCTCTGGTTCTAATGACGATTTGTTAAAATTGTGCAGAGGGCACATAGCATTTTGTAGTGTTGAGTGCAGGCAAGAACAAATAGAATCAGATGAAGCCAAGAAGCTAGAAGAATAGAAAGCTTTCTTTATTGAAAAACTGAATTTCTTTTCTTTGTTGTCATCGATGTTATTATTGAGAGCCTTTTGCATTGAGCCACCCTTTATTATATTAATTAAAATTAAAATATGAATTTATTAAAAAATTTGTGTTAGCATGGTAGTGATCTTGTATGATTGTGCTTTAACTTTCCTAGTGAGAATACGTGATGTTAGATAATCCTAGTTTTCATTAGTGACATTGGTTGGGAGTGATTTTGTTTTTTGGGAAAATACCAGTTAGGTCCCAAGCTACAGAATTAATCTCAAAAAAGTCCCTTTGCAAATTCCAATGTCAGAAAAGTCCCTCTGACAGCATTTCCCTTTGAGCAATTACTACAATAGCCCCACTTGTAAAACAAGCTTAAGGTGTTGTAAACGTAGCAACAAGTGTTGTAACATAAACCATTTAGACTTTCTTTCTCCCAAGTTGTAAACGCCGCTTATGACGTTGTTAATATAACTGAAGATGTTGTAAATATTTACAACATCTTCAGTTATTTTAACAACGTCATAAGCGGCGTTTACAACTTGGGAGAAAGAAAGTCTAAATGGTTTATGTTACAACACTTGTTGCTACGTTTACAACACCTTTAGTTCTTTTTACAAGTTTTTAAGCTACGTTTACAACCACTCCCACCAGGGACACCAGGGCAGTAGCTTGTGCAACAAGCCACAACTTAGGCACCACTTTCTTCTACCATCGTTTACAAGATGTTCTGCAATATTTACAACATCTTCAGTTATATTAACAACGTCATAAGCGGCGTTTACAACTTGAGAGAAAGAAAGTCTAAATGGTTTATGTTACAACACTTGTTGCTGCGTTTACAACACCTGAAGTTCTTTTTACAAGTGTTTAAGCTACGTTTACAACCACTCCCCCCAGGGACATCAGGGCAGTAGCTTGTGCAACAAGCCAACACTTAGGCTTCACTTTCTTCTATCATCGTTTACAATATGGTTTGCTATATTTACAACATCTTCAGTTATATTAACAACTTCATAAGCGGCGTTTACAACTTGGGAGAAAGAAAGTCTAAATGGTTTATGTTACAACACTTGTTGCTACGTTTACAACACCTTAAGCTCGTTTTACAAGTGGGGGCTATTTTAGTAATTGCTCAAAGGGAAATGCTGTCAGAAAAGTCCCTAGGGACTTTTCTGACGTTGGAATTTGCAAAGGGACTTTTTTGAGATTAATTCTGTAGCTTGGGACCTAGATGGTATTTTCCCTTGTTTTTTCTTTGTTTTTTTTGGCCAAGGTTGGGAGTGATTTTGGTTAATCTCTTAGATTATTTTTTTACAAGTTACTTGGCAAACTTTGATTAGGTTTAGATTTAATTTATTAAAATCACTCATGTAAGTATAATTACAAAAATGATATAATAAAGGTATTTATATTTCCATAATTATATTTGATAATTATTATTGTAAACTATAATGTAAGCTTCATCGTGATTTTTCAAACACAGAAGCAACATTATTTAGTGTGTGTATGGTTTAGCGGTGGGAGCTTAGGTAAGCCAGTTGGAGCCTATAAAACCTATTTATCTTATTTGGGTAATTTTATAAAATCTTGATAAACTGTGGTTTCATCCTAAAAGTGATGCTTTTGCAATTGGAAGATCCCAATGGCATAAGAATTTCTCCAGCTCTCTTCTCCAAAATTCTCTCTCTGAATATTCTATGCACATATTTTTTTAAATTATTTTTCAACTTCAAAAATAGAATTTTCATATTATTTGGCCCATTCTTTACATGAATTTTGAAACTATTTAAAAAAATTATAAAATAAAAATAATATTTAAATATTCATGTAATTTATTAAACATATTTAATAATAATTATTAAATATATAATGATCATTATTATTAGATATAATCATGAAAATGAATACAGGTTTATTGAATTTATAGCCTTTTGGTAATTATACACACACACACACACATATATATATATATATAAGTGACTTTAATAAATAAAATATAAATGTATTCGAAATTTTCAAAGTCACCTATAAAAAAATATCCAAGCAAAAACGTCATCACTTATTTTGGCACAAACTTGCTTATTTAATTTACCACCGCCAAACCAAACCAACTAGAAGAAATCGCATTTTTAACCGTAGATCAGAATTTTTGAGCCAATATCTACAAATATTGATTAAATATGTAAAAATCGCATTTAAATATTCTATATCTGGTTAATTAATTTTTTTTGCTAGAGTTAATTAAATTTTTATATACATATATAGAGTATGCTATTATAAAGATATTAATATTTAACATTTCAGCTAATCTCCAATCGCTAATTTATCCTCACTTCTACTGCTATACTGCTATTATATGAATATATGATAATAAGTTAGATTATCCCTATTTAGGGAAAAAAAAAAAGTGAAACTATTGCAATCATGCATCTTATTTAGGGGGGAAAAGTCAAACTATGGCTTAAATTATTGCAATCATGCATCAAATATCATCACTATGGACACCTATAATATTATTCAGAATTTCAAATATCATAATTATCAACATGTCAACACTAAATTCAATCTCGATACACCTCATCTAAACATGGCGGGAGTTGCTACTGTTGGAGCAACTTGCCAGTGAGCAGTGACAGCGTAGTTATAAATCTATAATGGAATGTCATCTTCATTATCACTAAACTGATTCTCCCAAGAGCACAAACAACAGCTTCCAACGAACTTTGACAGAGCCATACTTCAACTATCAATTATCTGATCAATATATGTGAAAAGAAATAACACTCAATCTCTTGTTACAAATATCATTTTTCACTGCAAAAAGGATCCCTTCTGACATCGATCATATGATTATATGAATACCTGCGTCAACATTAGATAATTTATTGAGGTTCATTTAGGAACTAATTGATATTTTAACAAAAACATCAATATAAAATAAAAATGCATAAAACTTTCAATCCCTAGTAAAATCCCAAAATAAAAATACATAAAAATTGCAATACATTGCAGACATTCTGAATCAGATCATCATTAATCAAGCATTTTATATTGCAGACAGTTAGTTTTCTTAGGCTTATCACCAATTAATTAATAAATTCTTCAATTTAAATATATAGATTTGACCAGCATAAAAACTAATTCAATTAATTACAGCAAGAGGGTTTTACTTAAAAGTTCTCAAGAAGGGTATAAATAACTTTTAACCACATGAATGTCCTGAAGCAAGTAGTACATCAGCTGTTAACATGTAAAGGGTTATGTGTAAAAAGGAACTTCCAAATATGCATACTTCATAACCTCCCTCATTTTCCAACTATGCAACTCCACAAACCACCTTCATTGTGCAAAATGTAACATGTGAGTTATGAAATTAAGAATCATTAATTTCACAAATTAAAAATAGCATAGTTTGTTCTACTTTGTATGTTACATAAACCAATAATTGATGTTGATTGAACTTCACTTTTAAGTAAGGAGATGTTCGGATCTGTTACATTTTAAGGGAATAGTTGAATCTTAGTTGGATAATACAGAGTTTACTATTTTCCAACCAGCAAATGCGAGTCTCGCTAAGGAAACACCATTGAGGTTTTTATAAAATCCAAAACATCATTCTTTTTCACACACATACACACATGATTATGCTCCAAAAATGTACCTCTTTAGAAAGAAAAGATAAACCACTATCTACTGACTTTCTCTGTCAAAGAATGGACCTAGTAGTTCTTATGTTAATAGAGTACTCTTAAACGGCTTTAAAGGTATAAACTCTAAATATTAATATTCCGATGTCATATAATATCTTCTATAACAAAACACTTTTTTCTTATGCATCACTTCACACAAAATTCAGAAAATGCGAAATATTGCCCACGACTTGTTGATAGGAAATCCCTTTCTAAAGATTGCAACCTGATCAAATATCATACAAAAATTCTCAAATAATCCATAGACCAGCAATTAAATGACATTACATATACCCAAAAAAAATAACATTACACATACAGAATGATCTGAAGTGTAAACTAATAGGGATATGTTCCTACAAAAAATATACGAACAACGTAAATCTGCACGGTAATAATTAACCTTGAGGATTAAGGCTCTTCAATTTCAATGTTGCCGCTAACAGGTACAAGGCTTTCCACATAATTGAAAACTTTAAGACCAATACCAGTTTTGGGTTTAGGGATTTCAAAACGCTTACATCCATTAGCAATAACATCAATAAGATATAGGTGTTCCATGTCCCCCATTATGCACACAATTTGATTCCTCCAAATGGTTCCATCACATAATATGAGATTAGGGTTGCCAATAAGTTTATTATTTGAACTCCATCTCTGACCGGATGAACAAATACCTCCCACCTCCATCACCTCCAAATAAATAGAAGAATATTGAGAGTTTCCGGTCTTATGATGAGAAATGATTGCGAGTTTGTCATCATACCCAGCAAGTTTAACTGAATAACCTATAAAAGCCGCACATGGTATCACTACAACCACTTCAGTTGCTAAGTCAAATGAAACTATTACATGACTGGAGCCATCTGTAGCAAGCCAAAACGTAACTCCATTAACAGTGACACCATATGTAGTATTACAATTACAAACATCTATCTCAAATTCAATGTTTCTCCAAGACCCTGTGCTTAATGAATACACTGCCGCTTCCGAAATATCATTAAAAATCCCAGATAATCTCACTATCTTGTAATCATTAATAATAGGACTAAACCCAAATCCTAAACGCCAATCAAAATCTACATAAGAATTGTTATCCGAATACAAACCCGAAAATTCATCACAAGGCACTTGTTTGAACTCTCTAGTCGCCGGATTCCACACTAAAGGGGCAGGAGGATATTTATTCATATCGACGAAGCAGAGCAGGCCATTGCTGGAACCCACGAGGTCAAAGCCTTGAAAGGAACCGTTCAAAGGTGCGTTATCAATGTCACGAAATTGCATCTTACAGTTGAACAATAATAAGTAGAAACCATCAACATAATCCTCCGCTGCCATAAGAAGAGAAGTGTTTTGATGAGAGGAGTGGCGGAGATGGTCTTGGATGAAAGATGGGGTTTTGAAGAGATTCTTCCAATGTTTGCAGACACATCGAAATCGCAGTAGGGATTTCACGGGAAGCCGCTTGAGGATGTCGGTGATGATTTCTTCGGGAAGGAATGGTGCTGCGACATTAATCACCGTTTGCTCCATGATTGTCGACACAGAAGAGGTAAAGCCGCCGCGGCCAGCTGAGCGTATTTTAGGTTTCGGAGGAGAATTGCATATCCAGATCGTCGCAATCCATGTTTTTATATCCATTTGCGGAATAAGTATTTTTATTTTTATTTTTATTTTTATTTTATTAGGGAAAATAAAGTATTTTTAGTTTTTTTCTTTTTACTTTTCTGGACCAATGTCTATAGATTTTATTTTGCCAGAAAAGGCCTTTAGATAACATAATATTGGGATGATTAATCTCTCAGTTAATTTCTAATTAAATCCTTATAGTTAATTTTCTTATTATCAGATCATTAGACTTTTACCCACTTTTACTTATGTTCTTATATTTTTTTTTCTTTTTATCGTATCCTTATTGTTTCAAATGATTTTTAATCAGGTGTTTGTAGGTTTTTTTAATATTAATTTATTAATTTAATTGAAAATTAAAATATTAAAAATATAATTTACTAATAATAAATTTCAATTAATAATTATATCATTATAAAAATAATTAATATAATTAATTATTAATTATTAATTAATTAATTATAATTATATTCTATTTTTAGAATTTTTTATTATTATAATTATAAAAATAATTTAAAATTAGAATTAAAAAATAATAATATAAATATATGTTTAATTAAAAATTAAGAATTTGGTCCAAAAAAATTAAAAAATTAAGAAGAATATTTAAATAGTTCATAAAAAAGAGTGGTAAAGTAAAATTGTTGTAATAGTTTAGTATTTATAAAATATTAGAAATTATAGAATAATATTTAATAACATTATACATAATAATATTATATTATATATCTATAAATATAAAAAAGTAATCCGTAAAGCAAGCTTGTCAGGATGTTCACGTCAATCTCTAATCTAGAATGTTCTTGCTTGCATCGCATGTTTTGTGCCCACATGTTTGTTACGGTTATGCTCTTAGTCCCCCAGGTTGCGCAAGTGCCTATGTTCTCAAATCTAGCCCAACTCCTTCAGCCTTTTTCAAGTTTGAAATTTTATTTGAGCGGGAAATAATATTATATCATATAATTATATCAGATAATTCAAAGGGATCATAGGGAAAATCTTATATAAAAACAGTTGAAATAAGGAAATCATATATAAGGTTGGTAAAATCCACAAATCTTAAACTGGGTCAATGACCCAATTTAAGATATGTAAATGTTGGTTGATTTTCGATAATATCACTAACCCATGGTCCAAAGAACAGAGGAAAAGAAAAGTCACTAATTAATTATATGTTAAGTTTAGTAACCCAAATTATAATTTGAGTAATTTAACTGTTTTTATATGGGATTTTTCCGGGATCATATGGAAGTAGTTACTAAATATTTTAGAATCTTAAATTTGAAATGTGAAAAATAAAACAAATATGTGAAATAAAATACTCTCAGGTATATAAAAAATAAATAGAGATAATGGAAAAAGAGTGGCAAAGTATCTTCAAATATTAAATTATTTAGAAAATAAAAAATATATATAATTAATAGATAATAGATTAATCTCAATTGTTAATCATATCATATAAATCATATAATATTAAATTTGGTAATTACCACAAATAAATCTCTTTAAAGAAGTCTCATACATTAATCATTTATAATTTTTTTAAAAAGGATAATTAGTCTGTAAATCCTTATAGTTTCAATTAGTTTTTAATTAGGCCTATTATTTTTTATCAGGTCATTATACTTTCATATCTTTTAATCAGGTCCTTGTAGCTTTTTTTCCTTTATATAAGGTCCTTATTATTTCACTGGATTCTTAATCAAGCCCTTGTAGGTTTTTAGGGTTTTAATTTATTAATTCAACTAAAAATTAACTAAATGAATAATAATAATAAATTTTAATTATTAATTATATAATTTGAAAAATAATTAATATAATTAATTAAAAAATATTAATTAATTAATTATAATTATAGAAAAAATTATAATTATAATTATAATTTCATAATTCTAAAAATAAATAAAATTAAGATTTTAAAAAAATAATATAAATATATACTAAATTAAAAAATTTGTAGAATATTAAAATAAAATTATCACAATGATTTATTATTTATAGAATATTAGTATTTATATAATAATATTTAATAATATTATATACTATAATATTATATTGGAAAAAAACTTTTAAATACCATTTGTACTTTAAAATTCTAAATTGATTTTGTTGACAATAGGAGTAATGAGATTGACAAAAAGAGTATAATAATTAACAACTCAGATTTTTGAGAAACCACTGACTTGGGATTTGAAATTCAAGTGATATTTAAGTATCTTTTTTCCTATTATATTTTTAATTTATAGAAGATTATTATTAGAATTTAATAATTTATTAAATAAATAATAAAAATCTCAGGGCCTAATTAGAAATCATATGAAACTTTAAGGACATGAAAAAAAAGAAATAAACCTAGAGGAACCTAATTAAAATTTGGTTGAAACTTCAATGGCCTATAAAGTGTTGCCCCGCTTATGAGGTTCGTATTTCGTATGATACAGTTCGAGCAATCCATCCTATACGCCAGAATTGGCATCTCAGGGTCCCGCTTACACATTTGGACGATGCCTAGGAGGTTTTCTCATGTGCAGGTTTCTTCAACGGAGATGGTCTTTCAGGATGAGCAGGTTTTTGTTCTCTACTTCTAACTTCACATGTTCTTATCCTCATTTACTTATGTTCGGGCTCTCGTCATCTGTGCTTTTAGGTGTTCAATAGACTGTTTCTTTCATGCCAAGGTGATTGTGGCTTCATTACGGTTAGTTATTAATGAACTGCTACTACTACAAAATATTACTTTTACGATCCTAAAGGACGTCCCTTTTCAAAAAATGGACGTAAAAAAATAAAGGCGGTGGCATTTTTTTAATTCTGAGTGGGATTTGAATAGTTTTAGACGTCCCCAATTCAAAAAGGGACGTTTAGACGTCCCCAATTTAATTGGGGACGTCTAAAGTTATTTTTTTTTTTTAAATCAGGAACGTCTTTTGGTCACTTAAGACATCCCCAATTTAATTGGGGACATCTAAAGTAAATTTTTTGTTTTTTTAATCAGGGACGCCACTTTTAGCGTCCCTCATGTTATCAGGGTCACTTTATATAAGGGACGCCACTTTAGGCGTCCCTAATATTTAGGCGTCCCTGATTATTAAAAAAAAAAAACTTTAGACGTCCCCAATTAAATTGGGGACGTCTAAAGTGTGACTTTAAACGTCCCTTTTTGAATTGGGGACGTCTAAAGTTTAAAAAAAAAATAAAAAAAATTAAATAAACAACTTTAGGTGTCCCTAAATTAAATTGGGGATGCCAAAAACAATTCAAATCTGTACTGACAGTCTTTATTTGTCAGTTTTATAGATCCACACTCTTCTTTCTCATCAACGCAACTACTACCACCACACATTTAACTTTTACTTCTTCTTCTTTATATGCTGTTTTTAAACTTGTTTCTTCTTTTCTCTCTCTCTTTTTTCACCAGATCTGTAATGCTTACCACCACGCATTTAACTCTTGCTTCTTCTTCTTTGTATACTATTTTTAAACTTGCTTCTTCTTTGCTCTCTCTCTTTTTCACCAGATCTGTTATGTTTCTTACTATTTTATCTTCTTTCTCTTTTTTCTTTGGATTTCCCTTCTATTTTATCTTCTAACTCGTGTTGTTATGGTTTGTAGATCGAGACTCCAAAACATGCTTCATGGCCATGTTCCCACTGAGAAAATGAGGTACATCTCTCCTTGTTGCTCTTCTCTATTCATTATTACGAGAAAATGAATTTTAATAATAGAAGGAGATAAGTTTTTCGCAACTGATTCATCTTATTGTTATCATCTTCTGTTTATGAGATTTCAGCTCTAGAGTTATTATTGTGTAGATTTTGAATTTCAGATACTAGATCTGTAATTTTATTGACGATGATATATGATTTCTGGTTTTAAATACTGTTTAGTCCAGATCTGTAATATTATTGTGTAGATTTTGGATTTCAGATACTAGATCTGTAATTTTATTGACGATGATATATGATTTCTGGTTTTAAATACTGTTTAGTCCAGTTCTGTAATATAAACGATTTTTTTTTTTAAAAAAAAGCACTTTAAATGTCCCCACTTTAAAGTGGGGACGTCTAAAGTCCCACTTTAGACGTCCCCAATTTAAACTGGGGACGTCTAAAGTCCAGACTTTAGACGTCCTTTTATCTATGGACGTTATTGTCATTTTTTACTACGTCGCTCACATAGACGTCCCCTTGTTTTCAGACGTTAAAAGGCCTAAAAAAGGGACGTTAAAAATGTTTTTTGTAGTAGTGTGCGGACAATCTATATAAGGTTGAATTTTCAATTCAACCTATGTATCCATGATGACCATATTCATAGAATATGGTTTTTCTTAGTTGGTGAGTTATTTTCGGGAGTCTTGATCTGTTTCCCAAGGTTCACTATTTCAAATGATAACAATTATCAAATAAAATAATATTTAAATATTCATGTCGTTTATTGAATCACATTTAATAATTATTATTAAAGATTTAATGATCATTATCATAAACTATAATCATGAAAATTTAATCATGAAAATGTAAATAGGTTTATTGAATTCATAGCCTTTTAGGTAATTTTACATGTATAAGCGACATTAATAAATGAAATATAAACATAAACAAAATTCTCAAGTCTCCTATGAAAAAATATCCAAACAGAAATCACGATTAACTAACACCCAACATCCTCACTTATTATTTTCTGTTTAGATATTTTTTTCACAAGTTACTTGAACAATTGTGATTATGTTTGGACTTCATTTATTAAAAGCACTTATGAATGTATAATTACCAAAAAGGTATGAATTTTATAAAGTTATATTCAACGAAAGAAATAAATGCAACTAAGGGCAAAAAAGGCATAAAACTTCATGATAATGTGCATATACAATCAAAAGAAAAATTATATATATTGAAGTATATTTCAGAGAGCATATTATGGGATCTATCATTATCATAAATTTAATATCTAAATAGAAAAATAAATTGATAAATATGATAGTTAATTACTATTGTTAGGATTACATCAGATTATATAATCAAGTTTATTTCTTTAATAAAGCTATTTACATTTTCATGATTATATTTAATAACAAAGATAATGTAATGCTTAATAATTATTATTAAATATGATGTTGACAAATGACATGAATATTTAAATATTATTTTTATTTTATTATTTAAAATAATTTAATGGAACATGGAAGAAGGAATTTAAAAAAACTTGAAAATTTTGGTTGAAAAATATTTGCTAAATATCTGGGGCAGTAGAGAATTTAGGAGAAAGAAGCTGATGGTGTATGAGACAATTTCTTATGGTGGGGAGTTGATGTGATTTCCCAATGGCATAAGTGACTCCCTGGTCACCTATGTTAAACGTGCCACTGGAGAGAAAAATCACGATAAATTGGGATTTTCCAAAAAAAAAAAAAAACCAAAACAGGATAAGTTGAGGCCCACAAGTACTCTTTTTGGGCTCAATCGGACTTATTTTAGCTTCTACTGCTTAACAAAACTGGCACTTAATCTCCCACCAGTAAACCAAATTAGCTATAAGAAATCACATTTTTTAATAGTAGATCAGAATTTTTGATCCAATATCTACAAATAGTTTATTAAATATGTAAAAATCAAATTTTAAATATTATTTAGGGAGAATCTTATATAAATCCTATTGAAAAGTTTAAACTTTTAACAAATTCCTAATTAGGCCAAGAGGCCCAACTAGGAATTTTTAAATATTGTTAAAAAGACCATAACACCCCTATATAATTAAAAAAGAAAATTAAAGATAGATGTAGGCCAAGTTTCAGCTTTGATTATTTTAGATAAATTTAAGGGTTAAAGGGCTTAAATGCCTTAGAAGTTTTTGCGTATAGGCATTGGGCACATGAAAGTTTTTGAGGGGGCAAATGTGCCCTGTAAGTTTTAAAAATAGAGCAATTGTACCCTCCACAACCAGCCCTAACAGTCTACATTTATTGACCAAATATGCAAAGGTGGTATGTCTATGTGCCATCCACCTCACCATTTTTCATCCATGTCAATCGTCATATTTTTTTAGCATGATTTTTTAAAAACAAAATTTAGATCCACTCCTACAATGTCTCCGGTCCTTGATATAAGACTCAGTTGAGTTATTTGGAGAGATTAAGTAGCTAAATAAATTACTTAATTATATATTAGTTTATTAGTCAAACAAATTAGTTTTTTTTTATGTTTTTGTTTTTTGTAAAACAAATAAATATTTATCTATATATATCATATAAAATTATTTGTAAAAAACTGTACTATTTATATATATATATATATATATATATATATATATATATATATATATACTATAAAATTATTTAAATTTAAATGAGCTTATCCTAATCCCAATATAACAATAGGTTAAGTTGCAAATTTGTCTCAAAAATTTTCACTGAAGAGCAATGTTACCCTAGAACTTTTTTTAGGTTCAATGTTACCTAGAAGTTTCAAAATGTAGCAATGATTCCCCATACTGTTAAAAAACTAACATTGACATTTAAAAAATTGACGTTAACTATTAACTTTTTAACTGAAAATGGCAACATTGCTCCATTTTAACAATTTTGGGGCAATATTGAGCCTAAAATAACTTCCAGGATAACATTGCTCCTCAACAAAAACCTCCCGGATATATTTGTACCTTAACTCTAACAATTATATGGATTCTCGCTAACCATCTGAATGGAACAGTATAAAATATAACATACAAATGACTGATTGAAATGAGTATAAGAATGCAATGGGTGGATTAATTTAGCCACTCCAATTGTCCAATTAAATTATTTCGCACAAAATAAATGAAAACTGCTAAAAGCCACAATTAAAAAGCAGCCTTTTTTTACAAACTCTCTCATAGGGCTCAAACTGTGGATAGAAAATGATCCCAAACTGTGCAATGAAAGGGCATAAGAATCGAACCAATTGCTGGTAGAATGACGAAGAACGAGTGCGGAGGAAGAAGAAGAAATGATGAATTGACAAAATGGTTAGTTTCCTCCATAATGGTGATCTCTGTCGCTAGCTGGAGGGGGCGAAGTCAACGGTTGCATAACAAAAAAATTCAGTTGAACGGTAATCTTTAGGGCTTTTGATCTTTGCTAATCACTAACTTGTAGAGACAAAGAGATCAAATGCTAAGAGACTAAAGAGCAAAGGTGATTTGTGTAAAAGATATTATAAAAAAACATTAAATTACCGACGAAATTTCAGTTTTCCAATGGATTATAGTGACAAACAAAATTACTAACGGAACTTGTTCTGTCTCTAAAAACTATATGACAAATTGATTTGCCAACGGAACGTTACAGACTGATTTTTCCCTTAGGAATTATTGATGGAATTTTTTATGGGTAATGTAGTATTATTTTCTTAAAAAAAAATCCACTTGGCACCCTTAAAGAGGCCATGGGGACAAATTACTGACAAAAAAATCTGTCAGAAATTACCAATAGAATTTTTCATGCGTAATAGGGTGCCACATGGATGCCAGTGGCTGCACGTGTTCTTGCAAGATAATTGTTGTGTTTTGTGATGAAAGGAGAGGGAAGAGAAAATTTTTATGAGTTGAATTTTAAAAAATTGGAGAAATAAGGTTATAAAATTTTAATAAAGGGAAGATAAGATAAAAGAGTAAAAAAAATGAATTAAAAAAAATCTTAATCCCACTTCTCTAATTTTTATAAATCCACCCCGAAATCATACCAAACAGCCTCTTAGTCCACCACGTTGAGCAAGCGCCTATGTTCTCAAATTTGAAATTTATTTGTGCGTGGAGCGGCTGATAATATGAAGGAAATAATATTATATCATATAATTATATAAGATAATTCAAAGGGATCATATGGAAGTAGTTACTAAATATTTGAGAATCTTAAATTTGAAATGTGAAAAATAATATAAATATGTGAAATAAAATAGTCTTAGGTATATAAAAAATAAATAGGGATAATGGAAAAAGAGTGGCAAAATATCTTCAAATATAAATTCTGTAGAAAATAAAACAAATATATAACTAATAGATAATAGATTAATCTCAAATGTTAATCATATCATATAAATTATTTAATATTAAATTTGGTAATTGCCACAAATAAATCTCTTTAAAGAAGTATCATAAATTAATCATTTATATTTTTTTTAAAAGAGATAATTAGTTAGCAGATATTTATAGTTTCAACTAATTTTTAATTAGACCTCTATAGTGTGTTTTTTTCCCGTTTTTATCAGTTCTTTACATTTTCACATGTTGTTAATTAGGTTCTTATAGTTTTTTTTCTTTATATCAGGTCTTTATTGTTTCACTAAATTCTTAATCACGTCCTTGTAGGTTTTTAGATTTTAATTTATTAATTTAACTAAAAATTAACTAAATGGATCGTATGAAAATATAATTTATAAAAGAATCAATTTTAATTAATAATTATATAATTCGAGAAATAATTAATATAATTAATTAATTATAATTATTTTATAATTTTAGAGTTATGTATAATTATAATTAAAATTTCATAGTTATACAAATAAATAAAATTAAGAATTTAAAAAATAATATAAATATATGCTTAATTAAAAATTAGTAGAATATTAAAATAAAATTATCACAATAATTTATTATTTATAGAATAATATTTAATAATAGTATACATTATAATATTATATATTTTTTATTTATAGAATACTATTATTAGAATTTAATAATTTATTAAATAAATAATAAAAATCATAGGGGCCTAATGTGAAACTATAAGGACCGGATAAAAAAACTACAAGGACTTGATAAAAAGAAATAAAACTATAGAGATCTAATTAAAAATTGGTTGAAACTATAAATACTTGCATATTAATTATCACTTTTTTGAAAACAAAAATTAAGCTTTTAAATTTAAATTTACATAAAATTGAATAATAGAAGAATAATTAATATAACGATATATGGACATTTTCAGTTCATATTGGTCGGACTTCAACCACGCCCATGCTTGAAACATTTATCAATCGTTTCGGCATAACGCCGACTTGAGCTCTTTGAGGGACGACCACACCTATGATACGTCCGCGTGGGAGGTCCGTTCCCCGTCAATTGGGTATATGTGTTCCTCCACTAAGCCGGTTACCTCTGACTGTTACTTCTCCCATCCAATTAATTGGTAACGTCTCTCTGGTCGCTTTCTCATATTCAATGCCGGTTAGCTCATGGATCATTTTGCTGCACACTAACCAGATATATCGACCTGGCAAGTTATGTTGTGCGCCTCTTCATCCCCTATAAATTGTTGCCCCCGTTTATGAGATTCGTATTTCGTATGATATAGTTCGAGCAATCCATCCTGTACGCCAGAATTGACGTATCAGGGTTGGGGTATTACACCTTTGGACGATGCCTAGGAAGTTTTCTCATGCGCAGGTTCCTTCAATGGAGATGGTCTTCCAGGATGAGCAGGTTTTTGTTCTCTACTTCTAACTTCATATGTTCTCATCTTCATTTAATTATGTTCGGGCTCTCGTCATCTGCGATTTTAGGTATTCAATAGACTGTTTCTTTCATGCCAGGGTGATTGTGGCTTCATTACGGTTAGTTATTAATGAACTGCTGACAATCTATATAAGGTTGAATTCTATGTGTCCATGATGACCATATTCATCGATATGGTTTTTCTTAGCGCCTCAGTTCGATGACCTTTGCTTAGTTGGTGAGTTATTTTCGGCAATCTTGATCTGTTTCCCAAGGTTCACTATTTCAAATGATGACAATTATCAAATAAAATAATATTTAAATATTCGTGTCGTTTATTAAATCATATTTAATAACAATTATTAAATATTCAAATCATTATCATAAAATGTAAACATGAAAATGTTAACAGGTTTATTGAATTCATAGCCTTTTTGGTGATTATACATGTATAAGCGACTTTAATAAATGAAATATAAACATAATCAAAATTCTCAAAGTCTCCTATAAAAAAATATCCAAGCAAAAATCATGATTAACTAACTCCCAACATCCTCACTTATTAGTTTTCTGTTTAGATATTTTTTTTCACAAGTTACTTTAACAATTGGGATTATGTTTGGATTTCATTTATTAAAAGCACTTACAAATGTATAATTACCAAAAAGGGTATGAATTTTATAAAGTTATATTCAACAAAAGAAATAAATGCAACTGAGGGCAAAAAAGACATAAAAATTCATGACAACGTGCATATACAATCAAAAGAAAAATTAAATATGTTGGAATATATTTCAAAAATCATATTACGGGATCTATAACTATCATAAATTTAATATTGAAATAAAAAAATAAATTGATGAATATGATAGCTAATTATTTTTGTTAGGATTGCACAAGATTATATAATCAAGTTTATTTCTTTAATAAAGCTGTTTACATTTTCATGATTATATTTAAAAACAAAGATAATTTAATGTTTAATAATTATTATGAAATATGATTTTGATAAATGACATGAATATTTAAATATTATTTTTATTGTATTATTTAAATAATTTAATGGAACATGGAAGAAGGAATTTAAAAAACATTTGAAAATTTTGGTTGAATAATATTTGCGAAATATCTGGGGCAGCAGAGAATTTAGGAGAAAGAAGCTGATGGTATATGAGACAACTTCTTATGGTGGAAAGTTGATCGTGACTCCCTGGTTACTTATGTTAAACGCGCCACTAGAGAGAACAATCACGATAAATTGGGATTTTGAAAAAAAAAAAAAAAAAAACCAAAACAGGATAAGTGAGCTCTACAAGTACTCTTTTTGGGCTCAATCGGAATTATTTTAGTTTATACTGATTAACCAAACAAGCACTTAATCTCCCACCGCTTAACCAAACTAGCTAGAAGAAATCGCATTTTTTAATAGTGGATCAGAATTTTTGATCCAATATCTACAAATAGTTGATTACATATGTAAAAATCAAATTTTAAATATTATATAGGGATAATCTTATATAAATCCTATTGAAATATCATAATCTAAATTCAAGCTTACACTTTTAAAAAATTCCTAATTAGGTCAAGAGGCCCAATTAGGAATTTTTAAATATTGTTAAAAAACCATAACACCCCTATATAATTAAAAAGTAAAATTGAAGATAGATGTAGGCCAAGTTCCAGCTTAGATTATTTCAGACAAATTTAACGGTTAACGGATTTAAATGCCTCGGAAGTTTTTGCGTATAGGCATTAGGTACCCGAAAGTTTTTGAGGAGGCAAATGTGCCCTGGAAGTTAAAAAAATGGAGCAATTTTGCCCCTCTGTTAACCAGCTCTAACGATCCACGTTTGTTGACCAAATATGCAAAGGTGACATGTTTATATGGAATCCATCTCACCCTTTTTCATCCATGTCAACTGTCAAATTTTTTTAGTAGGATTTTTTAAAAAAAAATAAATTTAGATCCACTCCTACAATGTCTCTGATATTTGATATAAGACTCATCTGAGTTGTTTGAAGAGATTAAGAAGCTAAATAAATTACTTAATTATATATTAGTTTATTAGTCAAACAAATTAGTTTCTTTTTATTTCTTTGTTTTATGTTTTTGTTTTTTATAAAACAAATAAATATTTATCTATATATATCATATAACATTATTTTTTAAAAACTGTACTATTTATATATATACTATAAAATTATTTAAATTTATATGAGCTTATCCTAATCACAATATAACAATAGGTTAAGGTACAAATTTGTCCTGAAAGTTTTCAATGAAGAGCAATATTACCCTGAAACTTTTTTTAGGTTTAATGTCACCTGGAAGTTTTAAATCATAGCAATGATGCCCCATATTGTTAAAAAACTAACATTGATATTTAAAAAATTGACGTTAACCGTTAACTTTTTAATGAAAATTGGCAATATTGCTCCATTCACTAGTACAAAAAAATGAAGATGTGATGCTTATTTTTGAACTAGTTGTGGTACTTAAGAAGTACCATATATCAAGTTGCCACTAAAAGAAGCACCACAACTTGATATTTTTTTGAAAAAAAAATTCCCCTCCTACAGTGCTCTGTAAAGGAAGGGCCACAAGAAGGGGGACTTCCTGTGGTGTTTTCTTGAGGAAATATCATAGGAAGTGATTTTTTTTTTTTAAAAAAAAAATTTTGCTCCCCTGTTACAAGCATTTTAATTTATTAACTCCTAATGATACATAAACATTCATATTACTTTAACAAGTCGCATATGACAGCCTTCATTTGGAGGTTCTTTTACTGTTTTCTTCCATTTCACAATATATTTGACACGTATAGGCAGGTAGATATCAAGGGATCCTCCAAAAAAATTAAACGTAGTAACAGTTATTACAGTACTTTGTTTTGCACAATTAATTAACCACAAGATACCTTTATTCAAACACATGGGAAAGTTAAGATCTTTTTCTTTTTGGATGATAGGTTAAGGTCTTCCTATCTCCACACAACTTTATTCGAACCAGTAGTAAAAAGAGGGAGGTCACATACCGTGGTCTTGGAGGCACCATCGTACAGTGGCTTTGGAAATTAAAATCCAATGAGAAAATGAGAAGCTTGAGCACCTCCGAAGTCTTGGTTGCATAGTCTTCCTGTTCTTGTAAGTTAAACTTGGTCAGAGAGTTGAGCTCCAAAGTGGGGACATCCTTGGCGTCATACGAGGAGAGTTGTTCTATCTCGAAGATGAGCTTGATTAGCTGTTCTGGTGACAAAGCTTCCAACGCCACCTACAAAATAAGTTTAAGGTTTGAAAAAATGCCTCTCCTTTCACCTACTCTTTGCAAGCACCCAATTAAAAAGGCCCCTACTCTACTTTTTCAGTCAAATGGAGCAATAGAAAAGAAAAGACACTGACACCCATCACGTGAGCTCTTGCTTGTAGTTTCTCTTCTTAATCTGCGTGACGCTTGCCTTTTAATACCCAAGGGGTGGTTTGTGTGGCGCTTAGTTGACCAAGTGCCACACAAGCCACCCAAATATAGGGTACGTTTGTTTTGGTGATTGGATAAGTAACTTATTTTTACTTAAATTTATGGAATCTTAAGATGGGAAAAAAGTTAGATTGGGTAAAATGATGAGTGTTTGGATTAACGATTGGATAAGTAACTTAAAGTAACTTATGTAAAAGTTAGGATGTTTGGTTTGACTTTTGCATAAGTGACTTATGTATTAATTAAGAGGAAAAAAATGAAAAAATTTTGAAAATTGAAAAAATGAAGGACTAATTGTGGAAAAAACAACTAATTGACAACTTAAATGCCAAATGGGACATGAGAAGATACCTGTATTTATTAAGGTGACATTCATGGTAATAAATTGATCCAAACCATCTAATGGCGACAGTGTTACCACAAGGCACATTCTCAAAAGTTTAATGACGTTAACCCATCCAAATAACAGTTCTTTGCACACTCTTCATTCACAAATCTTTCTTTTCTCCGGGGACATAATTGGGTCCGATATTTATAAACTTCAAACCAGTAGAGACCTTACCAAAAAAATACAAGGCAAAAGACATAAAACCGTTCTTTGCAGACTGTAGCATAAAAATCTGCCTTAGTTTCATATATTAGGAAATTATAAAATACATAATTTTGCGCTTCACTCATACACATGAAACAGCAGAGCTTTCGAACGACAGAGCATTGTGATAGATGATGTTTGCCAATGATAATTTTATAATAAAATTACAATTATAATGCGAATAATTTAGAAATTGTACAATGTTATAGTTTTTGAAGAAGTAAAATATAACATAACTAATCAAATCAGAAGTCCCGTACAATTTGGTCCCTGATGGCGTCACGAACATGATGCATTTGGGTTGAATACGTCCGAACATCATCTGTTAACGATGGGTCTTGATCTTGACTATTATCTAAAGGAACTACATTATTCTCATTTTCTGCTTCCCTAAAGTCCACATCAGTTTGTGAATTTCTTCTAATGAAATTATGTATAGCCATTGTGGCACAGACAATGCGGACTTGCGTGTCGAAGCTGTACTTACGCATATGTTGTAAGATTTCAAACCTATTTTTCCAGACGCCAAAAGTCATTTCTATTGTGCACCTCAAGTTTGAATGATAAAAATTGAAAGCTTCGTTAGGATTCCGAAACGCCCGGTGATTTCTGAATTCTGGGAGGTGATAACGTTCACATCTGTACGGACCAAGATACCCAACTGTTGTTGGGTAGCTGGAATCGACCAAATAATATTTGCCTAACATGTGTTAAAATCATTGTAAATGTGAGATTAAGTTAAGCGTTAAAAGTAGACAAAGAAACGTAATTGAAGTGTACAAAATATTTACCTTGTGGTGGATGTGGGAAATTCATGGTTGGATCTGAGACAGCAGAGTGAAAAACACGAGCATCATGTGCTGAACCTTCCCATCCTGCTAACTGGAACGTGAAGCACATATCCCAATCACAAACAGCCATAACATTCTGTGTGGGATATCCTTTTCTCCCAATAAACCTATCTCGGCCCGGTCCAGTGATAACACACCTGATGTGAGTACCATCAATAGCTCCAATGGCATCCTTGAAATATGGGTAATATCGATTATCGGCTGCTATTTTTGGATGACATTGACCAAATTCTGGATCGCGTGGCCTAATAATTTCCGTTCCAAGTTTAAGGCAGGCCGTTAAAACCTTGTGTAGAATCCTACTTACAGTTTCGCCCGAATGTTTAAATATTTCTTGTACTAGCCTATTTCCTACTCCGTGTCCAATAGTGAGCAAAAACATGGCAACCATTTCTTCAACACCGGTATTCCTAGTTTCTCTTAAACCATGCTCACACAACTTAATGCATAAATTATAAAAAACATGTTTTTCCATTCTAAACATCTCATGACATTTTGAACCTTCATTTGCCAACAATTCTTGTACCCAATAGTGACCTGTTCCCTGACTCGCTCTACGCGGTTGTCTGCACACATATGGCACTAAATATTGGCAAAGTAACACGCATAATTGTTGATGATGTTCCAACTCAGCGTCAAAAATTGAGGCGTCATCACAATCTTCATTTTCATCTTCATCTTCATCCATCCCTTGCAACCTGTTTCGGTTGTTACGATTTGCCATTGAGTACCTGTGATTGTGGTGAGATTGTGGTGTGAGCAGGATGATTAACAAACATAACATAATATATATATATATATATATATATAACTGCCAACATAATAAAACCATTCCAAACGACGGGTCAAGTCATACGTTTTGGAAACAAAAAACTATAAATGTCTACATTGAAATATCCATACATCAAATGCATAATACAACTAGTTCTCATCTACAAGAGAACGCAAATAAGAAATCAGGATCTCAGGATGTGGTTTCAATGTCACAAATACATCCCGACGTGTCTTGCTCTCCAGAGCTCACATGCACTGGACTCCAAAGGCGTTGTCCGACTTCACCTCGTCAAGTTCCAGTAGATGTTTCACAACCTCAGACATGCTATTTTCTTGAGGTGTCGTTAAAGCCGTTGCTCGATCCATAGTCACTTCGGCAATAACACTGACGGCATCAGCTATTTGCTTGGCAGCTGGAAGCTTCTGTTTTTTGCTTCTACTAGACCCTTCACCTCTCTTCCTTTTGGGCTCACCTCCAGATGTAGTGGGACCAGTGCTTGATGGCCTCTCCGTTGTTATTCCAATGCTTGCCATTTCATCGGTAACTCCGGTACTAACTGCAGGGTCAACACCGAAATGCTCATCCTCACTGTCCCCAGAGCCTTCCTCTTCATGCATCGTGGGTCTGTAAACATCACCCTCATCTTCCTCATTTGTCTGTGGTTGTTGGCGAGAGGTTGAGAATCGGCGATCACCGGATGCCATTCCGTCTTTGAATATTATTCTTAACTCACTTTCATTCTTTAGGCATGAGTTCCGGAATTTCTTATAATCGGAATGTGTCTGTAAGCATACAAGTTAGATGAGTCAAAATGGATAGTGAAATGAATTACATGACAAAAATTACACAAATGAAACATGTAAATTGCACTTAATATTGTTTACCTGTAACTTCTCCGTCCACCAGTCGTCCGAGGCAATGACATTGTTTGTCACAGGGTCTCTGCCCACACCGGTCTCTTTGATTAAACAATCCCATGTCTTCAGATCTTTCTTTAAGACATCCAATCTATTTTTCAATTGTTTCTTCCCGTAGTGTTTCCCAGTCTTATCAGTGAATGTCTGAATAATAGCCTGCCATGCTTTCGGTGTGAATGATTGCCCTCTACGTTCTTTTTTGTATATTTGGTCTACGCATGCGTTGACAAATCTCTGTTGACTGTGCATCCCATACAGCTTTTGTGTCCATATTTCTATACCAAAAACTGACATATAACAAACACATGACATAACAAAAATCCAAAATACACCAAGCTAGTTATTCTGATAAGTTTCCATTAAAACAAACAAGTGCTCTATGTATTTAAGATCCCCAAGCAACACAAACGTACACCCATAAAAACCTTACTGTCTGCTTGGCGTGCTAAGATTCTGATTACGAACAAGGAAAACGAAATTTTGCAACGTCCCAAGATCTCTGGATTGCATTATGATATCTTAGAAACTTAATGAAAATTCATCATGATGCATTGGAAATTTACATATAATAATTTCACACTCAAATTTCTCTCTCTTCCTTTCAACAGTTCAAATGATACCTCTGTTATGGCCAACAACATTTGAAATAACAAAGAAAAACATATTTGTTTTCACCAAAGACAGAAAACTTTTTATAAGATATGCAAAGAAAAAAGATGGGACAACCTACAGACTCTACAATGTAGACCTAACTGGAGCTAGTTATCAGCCAAGTCAACGAACAAAACTTGACACAACTTGCAGTGATCAATTCTTTAAAAATAATCCCATCAATTGAACAAAACATATGAATTTATAGTTACGGATTACGAACAAAAAACCACCAACAAGCATCTGCTAACTGGTCCCAGAGTGGGAATATGACAATTTCTTAACACAACCATCACAATATTTCTTTATCCTAAGATGCATCTTCTGATCTAATACATACATGTGTTGGATTTGAGATTTAAATCTTCCAAATATGAACAAAACAAAAATCCACAAGACCACAACCATATTGCAATTCCCTCAAACTGGTAAAAGACTAGCATCAGTCAAGTAATCATCTTGCTCTTCACTGACTAACTGAGCAAAAATAGCAGCTTTTGAACAAGTGTTAATTGGAAAGAAAAGAGAAAGGCAATCATAAATTGATAATGAAACTAAATCATGATGATATCCAAGAAAGATATGAAGCATTCTAATTCAAAAAATTAACAAGAAACATAAAGCAAATAACGAATATAAATCTCTTTCCCCACTAGAAGCAAATAACGAATATGAATTAACAAGATGCTATATCAATCTGTTTACACAGCCACAAATTCTGTTTCCCCACTAGAAACATAAAGCAAATAACGAATATAGGAAAGTTCAAATCATTGATTTACACAGAATTGGTTATTGTAATGAAGTTATCCAGCCTACTATATTGTCTTCTCCCTTACTCGTTTCCGCCTATATATAATGAAGTTATCCAGCCTACTCTCCTTTCTCATAGCGCAACAAAAGGCTATGGAAACAGAAGGAATCAAACACAGCAACTAAGATCAACTGAACAGATCAAAACTTCAAACCACGGCACTATTTTCGAAATGTGGTTCATTCAAATATACAAATAGAGGATGGATTCATTCGATGACGTATGCTATAATAAAACAGAGCAACCCACGCATAGCAATATCCGAAGATTAAAAACAAGTACATATCAGTCTGTAAACTTACTCACAGCGCGACAAAAGCCTATGGACGGAGCAAAACTTCAACCCACGACAGAGCAAACCTTCAACCCACGACAGAGCAAACGAAATGAGGTTCACAAATGGGTCTAAAATCAAACAATGGCTACCTAACCTTAGATAAAGGGAGAGACGTTAGATTCAAACTTACCAGCCAATGAGAGAGACCCCACTCAGCAGATCCACCACGACCTATTCCCGGAAGATGCACACCGTCACAGCCTTGCAGGAAAAACGCGATGATTCAGCCTTCACCGCCGACGAAGCTCACAAGCTTTGGCTGTACAGATCTTCAATGCCTTCAACCTTTTACACCGCGACGCCGAATGGGACCGTCAATGTAGGACACAAACGAGAGGTCGACACCAGGGAACAGCTGAAATGTGATGCTTCAGAGGAGAGGTAGACACCGTCACAGCAATTTCAGATCGGAAATGTGATGGTTGAGGGTGTGTTCGTGATGCTTCACGGCCGACACACAGATGAGCGTCTGGTTGAGGGTGTGTTCGTGATGCTTCACGGCCGATCTGGAGACCCGAAGAAGATGAGCGTCTGGTGGGGGTTGAGAAAAGAGACTAACAGACCGAATAATTGAGAGAGAGGGAGACAGAGAATTGTGTCAGTGGGGGTGGGTGAGTTTTTAAAAATTAATTAATGCAAACCCAACGGTAAAAAGCAGGGAAAAGTCACAATAAGTAAGGGTCAGGTGACTTACGTCTTTTTTATACTTTTACAACGTTTGGGCTTTTTTTAACTTATTTGCAAACGGTGAACCAAATGCACAAAAAATGCAAAACACTGTTGAAGCCCGATTTAGACACTGTTGAAGCCCGATTTGAGTCTCTAACGCTCAAACAAACAAGCAGATAACTATTCCAACTGGTCTTGATTGACCAAACATCACATAAGGGAACCTAGAAGCTGTGATACTTATTTAAATAAGCACCATACTTGTATATGCTTTTACAAAGAAAAATTAAGTAGCTTTTTGTAATAGTGATTTAATATTTTTGGGGTAATATTAAACCTAAAATAACTTTCAGGGTAATATTGCTTCTTAACGAAAACTTTCTGGATAAATTTACACCTTTAACCCTATAACAATTATATGGATTCTCGCTACCCATCTGAATGCAACAATATAAAATATAACATACAAATGACTAAAATGAGTAAAGAATACAATGGGTGGATTAATTTAGCCACTCCAATTGTCCAATTAAATTATTTCGCACAAATAAATGAAAACTGCTAAAAGCCACAATTAAAAAGCAGCCTTTTTTAAAAGGATGAAAACAGGTAAAAGCCACTTGTAGACAAACTCTCTCATAGGCCTCAGATCACCTCGATGAATAAGAAAAATATAAAAAAAGATGCAATTATAGTGGACAACATAAAGAATGTGGATAGAAAATGAACTCAAACTGTGCAATGAAATTAAAGGGCATAAGAATTGAACCAATTGCTGGTAGAATGACGAAGAACGAGTGGGGAGGAAGAAGAAGAAATGATGAATTGACAAAATGGTTAGCTTCCTCCTTAATGGTGATCTTTGTCGCTGGCTAAAGAGCGAAGTCAACGGTTGCATAACGAAAAACTTCAGTTGAACGGTAATCTTAGGGCTTTCGATCTTTGCTAACCACAAAATTGTAGAGACAAAGAGATCAAATGCTGAGAGACGAAAGAGCAAAGAGAGAATTGGCCAACAAAGGTGATTTGGGTAAAAAATATTACAAAAAAAAAACATTAAATTACTGACGGAATTTCAGTTTTCCGACAGATTAGCAATGGAAACAAAATTACTGACGGAATTTGTTCTGTCTCTAAAAACTCCATGGCAAATTGATTTGCCAACGGAATGTTACCGACTGATTTTTCCTTTGGGAATTACTGATGGAATTTTTTGTGGGTAATTCAGTATTAGTTTTTAAAAAATATCCACTTAGCACCCTTACTGATGAAAAAATCTGTCAGAAATTACCAATGGAATTTTTTGTGGATAATTTAGTATTATTTTCTTAAAAAAAAGTCCACATGGCACCCTTAAAAGTCCACGTGTCTCTGCAAGATAATTGTTGTGCTTTTTGATGAAGGGGGAACTCAAATCTTGGAACTCTCGCTAGTGTTATGATGCCTTTACCAGTTGAGTTAATTTGACCATGTTTTATTTATTCACATAGTAATATATATAATATAATAATTAAACAAGAAATATTATATGAATATAAATATATATAATATTAAATATATAATTATATATTTCATTTTTATAATATAAAATATAAAATGTTTAATTTCTTATTTCATTTAAATAATTTATTATTAATATAATATATATTTTAAAAAATTATATTAAATATTAATTTTCTGATATTTAAATGGTTTTATTTTTTTAATTTTTTTAAATTTTTTTATTTTTATATAAATTATTAAAATATAATAAAAATTATAAATTTTACCGACGGATTAGGCACAGAATTTCATCGGTAATGTTCAAACAAAAATTAATTACAGAATTTCGTGGGTAATCCATCAGTACTTAGCGACGAAATTTTTTTCAAAGGTAATTATTGACGGAATCTATTTCCGTTAGCAATTTTCTGATGGAATTTACCGATAGATTTTTGGGTCAGCAATCCGTCGGTAATTTTTCCGACGGAAACATAATTTTGTAGGTAATTCTGTCTGTAATAAAATGTTTAGTTGTGAGAGATGGGTTTGAGAGGGTAACAAAGTGATTTAGCGAACACAAATATCTAATTAGATCTCTTGGCCTGATTAAGAATTTATGAAAAATGTAGGCTTGGATTTATATAAGATTCTCCCTATTCTATATCTGGTTACTTAATTTTTTTTTTGTAGAGTTAATTAAATTTATATATATATATATTTAGTGTATGCTATTATAAAGATATTAAGATTTAACTTTATAGCTAATTATCCTCACTTCTACTGCTATAGTGCTATTATATGATAATAATCAGAGTATCCCTATTTGGGGGGTAATTTAAATTAGTGGAATCATGCATCAAATATCATAACTGTGAACACCTATAATATTATTCAAAATTTCAAATATCGTAATTATGAACATGTCAGCACTAAATTCAATCTCGATACACCTATCATCTAAACGTCGCGGGAGGTGCGACCGTTGGAGCAACTTGATATCGACAACTTGTCAAGACGTAATTCCAACGGAATGTAATCTTTATCATCACTAAATTGATTCTCCCAAGAGCTCAAATAACAGCTCCCAACAAACTTTGACAGAGCTATACTTCAGCTATTAACATGTAAAGGGTTGTGTGTAAAAAAGGAATTTCCAAATATATCTACTTTATTTTGGCCAAAATATATATATATATATATATCTACTTTATGAAAAATTTACCTCCCTCATTTTCCAACTAGGCAACTCCATAAACCACTTTCATTGTGCAAAATCTAACAAATGATTTATGTAATTAAGAATCATTCGTTTCACAAATTAAAAATAGTATAGTTTGTTCTATTTTATATGTTACATAAATCAATAATTGATGTTGATTTAACACCATTGCAGTTCTGATAAAAACCAAAACATCATTCCTTTTCACACACAAACACACACGATTATGCTCCAAAAATGTGCCTTTCCAGAAAGAAAAGATAAACCACTATCTATTGACTTTCTCTTTCAAAGAATGGAACTAGTAGTTCTTATATTAATAGAGTGCTATTAAACGGCTTCTTCATAACCGTCCCAGAATTGTATAAACTCAATATCAATTTTCAGATATCACATAACATCTTACTTTTATAATAAAACACTTTTTCTTTATGTATCACACATTTAGAAAATGAGAAATATTGCCCACGACTTGTTGATAGGAAATCCTTGTATAGAGAATGCAGCCTAATCAGACATCATATAAAAGGTTTCAAATAATCCATAGGGATATGTTCCTACGTACAAAAAATAAATGAACAACGTAAATATGCACTGTAATAATTAACCTTCCGGATTAAGTCTCTTCAATTTGAATATTGCCGCTAACGAGTACAAGGGCTTTCCACATAACTGAAAACTTTAACACCAACGCCAGATGTGGGTTTAGGGATATCAAACCGCTTACATCCATTAGCAATGACATCAATAAGATATAGGTGTTCCGTATTCTTTATTCCACGTTGACTGTACGTAGGCGTTCCCCTGCACACAATTTGATTCCTCCATACGGTTCCAACACATAGTTTGAGATTAGAGCCGTTAATAAATTTTTGACTTGAACTCCATCTCTGCTCGAATGAAGCAATAGCTCCCTCCTCCATCACCTCCAAATAAATAAAAGAATATTAAGAGTTTTTGGTGTCATGATGAGAAATGATTGCTAGTTTGTCATCATATACAGCAAGATCAGCTTAATAACTTAAAAAAGCTGGACCTGATTAACTTACCAAACCTGGCCATGGTATCACGGTAAACACTTCAGTTGCTAAGTCAAATGAAACTATCACATGTCTACGGTCTTGGTGCCTATTATGTAATTGTTTGACCCATGCGAAAACGTAAATCCATCAACAGTGACACTATGGCTACTAACTCAAACATTCATCTCGTCAAATTGAATGTTTCTCCAAGACCCTTTGCTTAATGAATACACTTTTGCTTCAGAAACAAAATTTTCGGATAATCTCACTATCTTGTAATCGTTAATAATAGGATTAAACCCAAACCCGAAACTCCAACGAAAATGCACATCAAAATTGTCGACACAGAAGAGGTAAAGCCGTCGCGGCAAGATGAGAGTATTTTGGAACCATGACCACAGAGAGAGCGCAAAACAAGCAGACGCACCTGTTCCTTCGTGTTAATACGCCAGCAAACTCATCGTCCACAGAGGAAAACATTGAAACAGTTTCACTCTTTAACTTGTCTGGGTGTGGAAGAGGTGATTGCGTTCAAAGAGAGTCTCTCAAAGCTCGCTTTTTTTTTGCTTCATCGTCTTCTATTCTTCCATCCGACACCGCAGGACGGCGAGGGATCAATCATTCTCTCTCCATAAGCTACCTGTTGGCATATCTGTGTTTGATCTTTTGGAAAGATGACATTTACGTTCTAAGAACCAAACAAAAGAATAAAAAAATTTTTCTAAAAAGTGAAAAATCTTAGAGACATTTCTGTAATTATTTCTTAAAGCTAAATGAGAAGACAGAGAAAGAAGATGGTCAAGGGCTTTAGGTGAGAATATGGAACAGGTCGACTGGATTCGCAATATCCACCGTTTACAGGGTTTTAGTGGAGACTCGCATACCCACTTGCCCAGATCGTCGCAATCCATGCTTTTATTTCCATTTGCTGAATTAAGTATTTTTATTTTTATTTTTTTTAAGGCAAAAAAAGTATTTTTAGTCTTTTTACTTTTCTGGACCAATGTCTCTAGATAATTCAATACTCCTTTCGGTTCTATTTATAAGCAATTTTCTTTTTAATTGTATAAAATAAACGGGTAGTTAAAACTAATAAGTATGTCAAAAATACCATTTTTTTTTCATATATACCCTTATTTATGAAAAGAGTATAGGAGAGAGAATAGATAAAAATTATGAGAGATAATGAGTATAAGATATGAGAAATAATGAGTATTTAATAAGGGTAAAATAGGAAAAAGAAGCTTACATTTTCAGACAAAAAAAAGTGAAAGTTGCTTATAAAAAGGACCAGCCCTATGAGAAAGAAAATTGCTTATAAATAAGATCAGAGAGATAATTAAAAGAAGGGGAAATTAGAATGAAAGACATGGAGGAAAAAATATTTTTTTTAGAAGGACCATAAAAAATTGTAATTATTTATAAGTACCAAAAATGAAAATATAAAATTAAAAATACTAAAATACCTCAATGAAATCTTCTGTATTTCCTGCAACATTCTCTCCCACATTCTTATTTTCAAAACTAATACAAAATTATTTTTTTCTGATTACCAACTAATACAAAATTCTAAATTTCATTAAATTATATAAAATTTTTTCAATTTTCATTTTCACAACTTGCAAATATGGATTCCTCAATTTTTTCAAAATTATAATTTGTTAAAATAAAAAAAATTATTTTAAATATAATTATATAATTTTGATAAAATTAAGTTGTTTTATAATTTATTATATATGTTAAACCAAAAAATTTTATATGATTTATTTTCAGTTTAGAATTAATGTATGTGGATTAAAAAATTCATTTAATGTTAATAAAATTAAAAAATATCAAAATAATCTATTATATGCTGACAAAACATGAAATGAGTTTAGTTATTATTTTTTTTAAAAAAAAAAGTTTAATCATGGAAAACAAAGTTCTTTGGCATGCTTGAATCATAATTATATCATTTTTTTTGTCAGATCACAATTATATAATTATTAATATATTTATGATTCATGATTTAACGTTTAATTTTAAATTCAATTTACTTCCTTTCTTTTATTCAAACCCTAATAATTGCGCATACACAATTTTGATGCTGTGACTATCCGCCCTAGCAACCAAATATGAAGTAAATTGTTTAACCCAAATTTAATCACATTAATATAATTTATTGCACTGATAATCTAGTTATGGAGATCACTACAATCATGAAATGTGAAGCTCCTTTGTTTGCTTGGACCACATTAATGTAATTATTAATATAATTGTAATTCATGATTTAACGTATAATTTCAAATTCAATTTACTTCATTTCTTATAGTTAAACCCCAATAACAACGGATGTGCAATTTTAATGATGTGATTATCCGACCCGTTTGTAAGTTAAATGGGTTGCTAAGTGAGTATTACAAGATTTCAAGAATAAAGTTAATGATTGTATAGTATATCATAGTCTCAAATATAAGATCTATTTTATATATTTTTCGTTTTCTCAATTTACTCCGATTGATGGTTCCTCAACTATAATCAAATAAAAGAGAGATGAAGAGAATTAAGGAAAATGATTAGAGTATTTTAGGGAAAAAAATAACATTAACTACCTTAATCTAATTTTTCAAATTAGGTAAATAAATCTTATACAATGAACATAAAGGAATATTATTCGACATGAGGAAAAACAATAAGAAGCTGAACTTTATGTGATTCCCAAGGGCATCTATGCTTGACTTTAGCCTCTTTATATGCACTGACTTTTGTTTTATTTATAGGTCTTTTTTAACTAATTTTCACATACCAAAAGGAGTCAATTAACTCATTAATTATGGGTTAAATTTTCAATTTTGCCCTTATCTATAATTGGTTTTAAAAATCAATGTGAATAAATTTCTTTTATTTATTATAATTAATATAGGTAAAAAAGTATTAAATACATTTACAACTCTAAAACTTGACTTATAAATAGGACCAAATTTTTTAATTAAAAAATATTTATAAATAAAACCAGAATAATACTTACCAAGTAGTCAATAATTGATATTACTTACTAGGCTTTTCTAATCATTCGTTTTGGGTACCTATTTTCTAATCTTTTTTATATGCATTGCATAGCTACGACTTGTCAAGACCCAAGGCCCTATTTACGCGGACTTGGGAGGTTGGGATTAGAATTAACATAAAGAAAAGGCCATTATGCTATGCTTGGTACGAAGGAATGGGCATAACACGTTATAAAGATATATACACACACACACACACAAACACTCTTTCGATTCTTAATATAAGATATATTTAAAAAGGTGATCTTAATTCTAAATAGTAAAAAAAAAAAATTTACATATTTATTAATCATTTCTTAATTTATCCTCTATTTATTGATGCTTCCCAACAATAATCAAGGAGGTAAAATTAAGAAGAGGGAATAAAAAAACTAAAGAAGATAACTGTGATATTTTAAAAAATATATATTGTATCAACTTATTATTAACTTCTTTAATTTAATCAAATCAGATAAATATACATAATATTAAGGATAGAATAAGTGTGTATGTGTGTGTATATCAAAATCGTTGTAGAGATGTTTGTTTTTTATAATATTTTATTTCTATTTATTATGCAAATATTATTAGAGCTGGGAATACGGGCTAGCCCGCGAGTTGCGGGCTAGCTCGCACCAACCCGTGGCTCGCGCTGTGCGGGCCTGTGCGACCCGCACTTTTGCGGGCTGGCAAAATGCCAACCCTAACCCGCAGTGTGAGGGTTCCGAGCTAGCCCGCGGGCTTGCATTTTTTTTAGAAAAAAAGATTCCTATTTTTTAAAGAAGATTTAAAATATGAGACACCTATATATGAGTCATTAAATTTACCTTTCTAGCATCAATCATTTCTCTTATAAAAATTTAAAAACATAATCTACAATTCAAGAAATAAAGTTATCAAATTTGTCAAAGTTTATAAACAAAACATAAACCCATCCTCAAGCAACCAATATATAATAATTTTGTTTAAAGAAGAAGGGAAGATGTTAAGATTTTTTCTCTTTGGATTAGGAGGCACCAAGATAGGAGTGGAAAACTTATAAATTTTGTAAAATTATCATATATAAAAAAAAAAATTTTGCGGGCCAACCCGGCAACCCACAGGCTAGCCCGCATCAACTTACAGGCTATGCGGTGCGGGCCTGTGCGACCCACATTTTTGCGGGTTGGGAAAACCGTCAAAACCCGCGGGCTTGCTGGTTGAGCCCGCTGGTTGGGCCCATATTACCGGTTCTAGATATTATAGTCATTTCGTAATTTATCACAAATTATACTCCAGGTATTACTTTTAAGGCTTCATTCCCAATCACATTCTCACTCTTATTCTCATTCTCATCCACAATCCTTCAAGGCAGCCCGGGCCTAAGTATAGTGTGGATGTATCATCACCAACCGATTCTCCCAAGACCTCAAATAACAGCCCCCAGCAACTTTGACAGAGCCCCTTCAACTAGAAAAGTATAATCAATATCTACCAAAAAAAAAAGTAACAGTCAATCTATTGTTACAAATATTATTATTCACCGCAAAAGGATCGCTTCTGACATCTATTACACCAAAATATATAAACCCCTGTATCACCACAACAGATAACTTATTAATGTTCATTTTTAAGGACTAATTGCCATTTTAACATAAACATAGAAAAAATATAAACATACTTTCCTCGTAAAATCTCAAAGTAACAATTAATTACTTCAAACTGTGTTGCAGACATTCTGAATTAAGTCAAATCCTCATTACCTAAGCTATTAATATTGTGCATCTAAATTACCAGTATCAAATCAGATCAAGTTACAGATAGCCAGATTATTACATGAAAGACAAGCAATAACCAATAAGATCAGTACTTCAAAAGCAATACACCTCATAGAAGAGGTGTTTCATCTTATCACTGATCAGAAAACTTTCACCTCTCAAAGCTGAACTAATGGCAGGATGTAACCTCAGTACTGTGCCAAACCTGAATGGTTGTGTGACCTTGTAGAAAGATAGTACCGAAATATAGGCCCATCTGAACACTCCCATAAAGAAGCTGCTACAGCAGCTACAGTCACTTCGTCTTCATCATCTGCAAACTCTAACAGCCGAGTCTGGAGATCTGCAAACCCTAACAGCCGAGTAGTCCAGACGGCATCCACCTGAACTTTTTGAACAAGTTTGGAATTCTTTGCCCGTCCAATTAGGTATCCGATGAGTACCATCACACTTCTCTGTGACATCAGATAGGCCAAACTGAAGGACCCTGCCATCTTTGTCATAACTGTCATCATCAATGGGGTGCATCCTGTTGCTCCTCAATTCATTTGCATATGACAAATCTGATAACTTGTTTCCATACAATCTTGGGGAAGCAGGGTCTGCTAGATCATTTGAAGGGACAAGCTTTTTAAAATATTCATCAACCGTTTGGAGTCTTTGAGTTTTTTGATGACATAATTGATCTTTGCCGTCCTTCAACAAATTCAAATGCACAAATAAGCCCAAAAACAAGGTAGCTTCCAGGATTGGAATTTCTACTGTGATAAGTTTTATGACTTTTATGGCTTTCCAGATTCTTATGTTTCCAATCGAACCTAACAAAGCAGATTTAGAAGTAAAATCTTCATAGGACATGTAACTGTGATATGATATTGTAATAAATAATTTGAAAGTTCGTTAGGTTAGGAAATTAGAAGAGCAAGGTTAACCATTAGTGGCACTGGCTGTTTAAGAGCAGAACTAGCCAAACATGACCTTACCTGTGTCTAATTACTAATGGGTCCTTGATTAATGAAAACCCCTAATCCCTGCTATGACATTATCCCGCTGGTACTGCTCTATTCCTACTACCTATATATATTGCAGATTTTTCTTACTATGAGTCAGTTTTGCAAATTAATGAAAGTCATTATTATTCAGCATATCTTACGTCCTCTATCTTCTCTCTCTAATTCCTCTAATTCTCTTCTTCAACCCTCTAATTTCTTCTTCTCTACCCTAATTCCCAATCCTAAAAACATTCAGATTACTCCAACCTATCAGTGGTATCAGAGCTTCTTGGTCCTTGGCTTAGGTTATTGGCCTTTCGCTTCTAACTGAATGGTAGAGACAAGATTACAAGAAAGCGCAAGAAATATGGAAGAAAGGCTACATAAGCTATGGAACAACGATTTGAAACTGTCAAGCACCTTTATGATGCTGTTCAAGGTTTCAGAGAAGAACTTCAATTAGTTCAACGTAGGATGCAGTAGAATTTGGAAACGCTTGCGCAAGATATTCAACGAAGAATGCAGTAAGATTTGGAGAATCTCACGCAAGAAATGAGAATTTTGGCAGTGGCACCAAGAAACCCACCGAACAGACACCATAGATTTTAAAAAGACCCGGACCGAGGAAATGGCAAGGGCGGGTACCACAGACCAACTCAGTTTACCAAGATGGAATTTCCTAGATACTTCGGCAAGGATATACAGACTTGGATTTTAAAGGCACAATGATACTTTTCGCTGGATTGCACGCTGGAGGAGGCAAAATTCGACATGGCTTCTCTAAATTTGGACGATGACAGTTTCCAATGGCATGTCACGTCAGAGCATCACTGGCAGGACCGCCGACCAGCCTGGGCTGAATATAAGGAGATGCTAAAAATCGCATTCAGTCAGCCATGTGAGACGCCGATGACAGACTTGACGCACCATCAGCAAACATCTTCCCTTGCCGATTTCAATGTGTGATTCGACTCGGTCACAGCGAAACTGAATCTACAGGAGGAGTATCTAGTCAAAGTATACATTGGCGCCTTAAAAAACGAGATTGCCAATTCAGTCCGTCTGTTCAACCCCATAACATTGTTGGAGGCACGACAGCTGGCACGAGTACAGGAGATCGGCGTCAATCGCAGAAACACCAAAAACAACTCAGACCGACACCAAAGCCAATTTTCGGTCAGTTTGGTGGCTTCCTTTGTCGCTAACACGTCGAACTTGGTCAAGACTGCTTCTATTTCTAATGGGTACCAACGAAAAGACCATAGCACCACATTAAAAGCATAAAATTCCAGTTTCCTCCCCAGAACCATTACACATCCAGTAAAGGCTTTGACTGTAGAGGAAGTAGAGCACCGAGCCAATAATCTCTATTTCTTTTGTCATGGGAAATTCTCAAGAGATCACAAATGTCCTCAATGGCAGAAAATGAAACTTCATTTAGTTTTGTTGTTGATGAAGGTGATGGGATCGAGATTGCCTTTGAAATTCCAGACGCTGACGTTGTTCAAGAAATAGAGCAGCCCAGTATTTCTCTATATGTGATTGAAGGTACAGACCATGCTGAGTCCATGAGAGTCTTGGGTGCTGTCAGGAAACTCCCTCTACAAATCCTTATCGATAGTGGGAGCACACATGAGTTTTTAAACTTAGACACAGTCATTAAACTTGGATGGCAAACTCAAGAAACACCTCCATCATATGTTGAGATAGCAGGTGGCGGTAACCTAAAGGTTCATGGGTTTTGGCATAGGTTCCAATGGAAAATGCAAGGTTTAGAATTCATCTTTGATCTACGAATAATTGACTTGCATACATATGACATGGTGCTGGGTTTGCAATGGCTTAAGAGCATCAGAAATGCTTTTTGGGATTATGAGTCATTATCCATGTATTTTTTGAAGGATGGCCAACTTGTGAAACTATAGGCTAATATTCTTCATTCTCTAAAGATTGTAGCACCAAAGAGGGTGGAAGCAAACTGCCTCAAAGAGGAGCAATTGTATCTGATGCAGCTGGTTGAAGTTCAAGATCATAGGATGAGTTGTTTTGCCATTAAGGAAGTTGATCCTAATCTGCCAGCAGAGATTCAGGGTGTCTTGGGAGCTTTTCAAGATGTGTTTGATGAGCCTAAGAGCCTCCCACCTTTTAGAGAAGGCCATAATCACCCCATCGTCTTGGAAGAAGGCACAAATCCTATCCCCTTGAAACCATACCAATATCCGGCTGCACAAAAGGATGTCATTGAGAAATTAGTAGCTGAATTACTTGAAATGGGTGTTGTACAAGAAAGTTGTTCCCTACTTTCAGCTCCTATAGTCCTAGTAAAGAAGGATGGGTCTTGGCGTATGTGTGTGGATTACGGGAGTTGAACAAGAAAACAATTAAGAATCAATATCCTATTCCTCTAATCGAGGACTTGTTTAATGAGTTAAGCAAGGCTAGATGGTTCACAAAGCTTGATTTGAGGGCAGGTTATCACCAACTTAGGATGGTGCCATAAAATGCTTACAAGACTGTATTCAAGACTCACTCTGGACACTATGAGTGGCTTGTGATGCCATTCGGTCTTACAAATGCACCAGCAACTTTACAGGGAGCTACGAATGATATCTTTCGTCCTTTTCTTAGAAAATTTATCCTAGTCTTTTTTGATGATATACTGATTTATAGTGCTTCACTTGCAGATCATTAGAAGCATTTGAGGATAGCCTTACAGACATTGCAGCAACATCACTATTTTGTGAAGGAGAGCAAGTGTACCTTTGCTGCTACAAATGTGGAATATCTAGGGCATATCATAGGAAATGGTGTAGTAGCAACCGATCCTAAGAAGATTCAAGCGGTCGCAAGCTGGCCTAAACCCACTACTGTCAAGCAGTTGAGAGCCTTTTTGGGGTTAGCTGGCTACTACCGACGTTTTATCAAGAGTTATGGTATTATTGCACGACCCTTGACTCTTTTGTTGAGAAGAAATGCCTTTGTGTGGTTTGAACCTGCTAGTGAAGCCTTTCATCGCCTTAAGGAGGCATTAGTTTCAGCTCCGGTCCTTGTTCTACCTGATTTCACTAAGCAATTTGTAGTAGAGTTTGATGCATGTGGAGTGTGAATAGGGCAGCGTCGTGCATTCTTTAGCAAAGGTCTTTACCTACGACACCAAAATCCATCGGTTTATGAGAAGGAGTTGATGGCAGTGGTGCTAGCAGTGCTGCATTGGCACCAATACCTTGAAAGGGGGAAATTTCTCATTCGCACAGATCAACAAAGTCTTAAATTTCTGATGGAACGGCAACTTAAGACGCTATTTCAGATGTTTTGGGTGGCAAAATTTGCTGGTTTTGACTATGACATAGTGTACAAAAAGGGGGTGAATAACTCGGTAGCGGATGCACTCTCTTTCTAAGCAACAATTAGTGCAAATGACTTATAGCCCTACATCACCAGAATTTTTGCAGCAAGCAAGTAAAGGATAGTTGGCATGTAGATGACTTTACTCGCTCTCTACTTGAAAAGGTGCAACAACATGAGGGAGTGTGGAGTCACTTTACTTGGGATGGTACTCTTTTGCGAAGAAAGGGTAAATTGGTTGTAGGTAAGGTAAAAGCTCTTCGGTTGTATATCCTTGAGTGGCTCCATTCAAGCCCTCAAGGAGGACATTTGGGAATACAAACTTATCATCGCATTGAAGGTCTCTTTTGGTGGAAAAAGTTAATGAATGATGTGGTGGAGCATATTAAAAGGTGTGACACATGCTTTAGGTGCAAGTATGAGACTCTAGCTTCTCCAGGGTTATTGCAGCCTTTGCCTATACCTAGTAGGGTGTTGGAGTCGATTGCCACGGACTTTATTGAAGGTCTCCCCAAGTCACAAGGAAAGGATACTATATGAGTTGTCATAGACCAAATGAGCAAGTATGCTCATTTTATCAAGTGATAGAGAATATTGGATACAAGAGTTTCTCAGAAGTTGGCTCCTAGGTTCCATGGACCTTATCAGGTGATAAAGAATATTGGAGCTATTGCATATAAGTTAGCATTGCCACTGGAATCTAGAATCCATTCTACATTCCATGTTTCCTTATTGAGGCTATGTCCGGATCCTACTGTGAGGCCTAGGCACCCTCTTGTTGAATTTCCAGAGTTGCCACTAGTTTTGGAACCAGAAAGCATTCTGAACCGGAGGGTTAAGAAGCATCGTAAGCGAATGATTATGGAAGTGTTGGTTCAATGGAAGGGCTTACCTGACGAAGAAGCCTCTTGGATGGCCCTTCACTCTTTTCAACAACAATATCCTACCTTTATGGTTCCTAGTCCTTGAGGTCAAGGATGTTTAAAGGGGGGTATTGATATGATATTGTAATAAATAATTTGAAAGGTAGTTAGGTTAGGTAATTAGAAGAGCAAGGTCAACCATTAGTGGCACTAGCTGTTTAAGAGCAGCACTAGCCAAACATGGCCTTACTTGTGTCTAATTACTAATAGGTCCTTGATTAATGAAAACCCCTAATCCCTACTGTGACATTATCCCGCTGGTACTGTTCTGTTCCTACTGCCTATATATATGGCAGATTGTTCTTACTATGAGTCAGTTATGCAAGTTAATGAAAGTTAGAGTATTATTCAGCATATCTTACGTCATCTATCTTCTCTCTCTAATTCCTCTAATTCTCTTCTTCAACCCTCTAATTTCTTCTTCTCTGCCCTAATTCCCAATCCTAAAAACATTCAGATTACTCCAACCTATCAAATTGTTCAATCAGCAAATGGCTTCAACATAATAATCACAGTACTTGATATTTACAAGCTGTACTTAATGATTCCCAGAACATTTACACTTGTGACTTGACCTCGATCCTTTTATATGCATTGCAGCAACTAAAATGATTTGCACTTGCCAAGACCCAAGGACAATTGGGATGTCATCTTCATCAACTAATTCCCAAGAGCTCAAATATCAGCACCCCAGCAACTATGACAGGAACCAACCTAAATTAAAAGCATTGCACACCTATTTTTAGGGTTTGTTTAATGAATAGATATAAACGCAAACATACTTAGATGCTTGATTCATGCACATATATATGTGGCTCACGTTGAACCAGGAATATCTGAGAAAATACATGCTACTAAGTAATATACAGAGTTATATACTCGGTTTTTGAGCATGATATATTGCATCTCTTCTAATGTTGACCATGTAAACAACAGTATATATATACACGTAGGGAAAAACACACATAATATATAGACACACACACACAGTATGGATAAGTTTGATCTACCTTCTCTGCTCTTCTATTCATATTTCTTGATCAGATAATAATGCAGGTCGATAATATATGCATGAGATAATATATCATATACACATTATAAAAATACAATATATATATATATATATTAAGCGGTAATCTTATCATTCACCTAAGCATATATGTACATACCACAACCAATTCATAGCTAATAAGTTCCAAGTCCAAAGGTTGCTGCAACCATATCCCCAGAAGGTGCAAGCGCATGCACACAAATGCATATATGTACATGAATCAATCATCCAACGATCTTCCAACAACAATTATATTTTTTGTTGTTTGGTATAAGAGTAAATAGCAAATAACAACAGTAAATATGTGTCACTAAAGGAAATCAAACAATCAATACACACAAGCATGGGGAAAAGGTAGTCAATATAGATAGGCCACATAAAGCAAGAGGCATCTGTCATTGAATACCTACATTCATCCTTCTAAATAACATCTCTAAAGAGCATCAAACCTTATAGATACATAATGATCTAAGCAAACTTGGATTCCTTTTCCAACAAAAATAACTAAACCAAAGGAAATCTGTATTCTAATAATTTACCTTTAGGATCAAGGTTCTTCAATATGGTTGTTACCAAATGTTACAAGGCTTTCTACATAATTGAAAAGCCCACGACCATGGTCACGTCGAGGATCTTAAATTCATTAGTAGTGATATTGAACAAATATAGGCCAACTTTTGGTTCGTTATTCTCGATTTCACATCTTGTGTCACTAACACGCCTAGGCATTCCAAAAGCAACGCAAGAAATTTCATTCCTCCATACGATGCCAAGATCTGACGCACATGGACGGGGGATGCAAGTACATTTCTTAGTCCAACCCCGTCTCTCCGTGGATGGTCCTGTACCCTCATCAAGAACCCACAAATCAATGAAAGAATATAGATAGTTCGGAAAGTCTCCAATCCTGGTGTGAGAAAGTACAGCAAGTTGGTCATCATACACACTAAGTTTAGAAAATGAATTAGGCATTTGTATCAATGTAAACACTTCCATTGCTATTTTAAATGAAACTATCAAGTTAGTATCATCTTCGCCTTCCTCTTCCACACCTTGCTTTCTCCCATTCCAAAAGATAGCTCCATTAGCCGAAACTGTTTGAAGATAAAGATTTACATTCTCTAATTTCCCAAGTTCAATTTCCTTCCACGAACCTGTGCTTAATGAATACACTTCAACTCCAGAAATGACATCACCAGACTCAGCATAAGTTCTCACTATCTTATAATCATTAATAAGTGGACTAAACCCAAAACCTACGGTACAATCCCACTCAAAACGATCGATAGTTCTGGTTTTAGGCACCTGTCTAAGCTCTCTAACAGCAGGATTCCACAATAAAATGGAAGCAGGATATATACCGACCTCATTGATTGCAACACAGAGCAAGCCATTACACGAACCAATGATCCTAGCCCACGACGAGGAATCAAATAAAGGAGTGTTCTGAACTTCACGGACTTGCATCTCACAATCGAGCAAGCGTAAGTGCAAAGGATGTCCCTCGTTTTGTTGGAAAAGAAGAAGAGGATTTTGATGAGTGGAGTGGTGGAGGTGGTCGGCGATGAAAGATGAGGTCTTGATGAGATTTTTCCAAGGTTTGCAAACGCATTGAAATCGGATTAGGGATTTCACGGGGAGTCGTTTGAGAATGTTTTCGATGATTTCTTCGGGAAGAAATGGCGTCTTGTCATCCACTACCTTCTGCTTCATAGTACCCGAAGGGAAGAAAGGAGGGCAGGAGAAAGCAGAGGCCGAGGATTCAATGCTACGTCGCCTGAGATTTTATTTTTTTGGTTTTTTTTGGGGCCAAGGCTATTTTAGGTATTACAAGAGACTCGCGGAAAAAACAGCCGAGTTTATCCTATCACAGTAGTGCTTAAATATAAAATTTAATTAATATTTTTTAAAGATATTAAAGAAACTAAATAAATAACTTAATTATATAATATATTATATGTTATTAAATTATATATCAATTTATAAATTAAGTTAAATAAATTATTTTAAAAAATTTTCCTTAATTCCTTAAAGAAAAAAAAAATCTACTGTATGTCATAACTATGACAGTAGTATATTTTTTTCCCTTGGCTAGAAACATAATTTTATACCTTAATAAACAAAAGTGTCACATGAAAAAATCTGATTAAATCGTTGAATAAATAATGTTGTTGTTACTTCACGTTAAATTATTACCTCATTAATATTGCCTCTCTTTGAGCAAATAATCATTTTTCTTATCTTTACCTATCATTTTCAAGTGCCACATTGTAATGGAAGAGGATCATCTTAGAATCCTTTTTCTTCTCAAAATCTCATCTTCACTCCTTTGTAATAATTGATTTTTTGAAAAATAAAAATAAATTTTTTATAAAAATTCACTATCTTTATTTTTACAATTTTTTAAACAAGAATATATGAAAATAAATTTTAAAAATTCCCACTTCAAGTGCCATATTACAATAAATAAATAAAAATTCTTCAAATAATCAAATCTCACTCTTCAATTTTTTTTAGTATTTTCTTTCAAATAATTATAATATAATAATAATTAAAAATATCATTAGTTTTCATCAAGTCAGTGGCTTTCATCTCTTAAATAGTTAAATCTAAACTAATGGCAGCATATGTAAGCATTGAGTGATCTAAGGTGGACATTTTTGAATAACTTAACTTAACCCTCGTATCAGAAACGCTCTCACACTTACTCATACCTTAGAAAAACGAAAATCAAATCAGGTATTTTATTATTATTATTGACATTTGAAGCTTATAGACTTGCTTTATTGTGGCTGTAGACTTGCTTGATTAATTTTGGACATTAATTATGATTTGGACTTAAGTTTTAGTGTTTGTGTTTTATTAAACTTGGGTAATATTTATGTTTTAAATTAGGTATTTTAGTCTTCAGGAGAATAAGAAAAAAAAAGTCATGGAAAAAAAAAAGAGAAAAAGTTAAACTAGCCCGCGGGATTTACATAAACGGGCTGGGTCGCGCATTATGATACCTTTTTAAATTCAGGCGTAAACAGGCTAGCCCGTTTAGGCCCTAGACAATCACAGGCCGACTCTTTTTCTTAGCTATACCCTTCTCTCACTTTCCCTCCCCTCGCCTCCCATTCTACCAAACAAGCACTTAACCTACTGCCCCTAAAGTCATCTACAGATGACAGATCATATTAAGTGTGTGTTTGAATTAACTTTTTTTAATAGCTTTTACGACCTATGAGGTAAGTGTGTGAGAGGAGTTTTGTCCCGGGTTGCACAAACCATGGTTTGGAGGTTTGCCAAACACACACTTAGTGCTTGTTTGAATTAGCGATGGAAGCTATTTTTTCAATATGATTTACAATATACAAGATAAGTATGTTAGTGAAGTTTTGTTTCAACTAGGCGTTCACTTATTTCAATCTTCGTTGTTCTCAAATATAAACTCAAAATGCACAAATAAGCCCATTAATCCATAGGTCCTTTCTAGGATTACCAGCATATCTATTGTGATAAGTTTTATTTATTTTTGGATTATGATGCTTCTCCTCTGGCAGTTTGAGCGGTTTACTATATCACCAATAACATGCTTGACATATAGACGTAAAAGAAATCAAGCATAGACCTTGTTGTCAATGGCGGGGTTATTTTGAATTTGAATTCCTTAATTAAATTATTTTAAAGTACTTATAGGAGAATTTTACCTTCAAGGGGTTGGGTTTAGCAGTCCGACAGTGCCTCATGGAAGGATACTTATTCTTAGCCAAAAAAAAAAAAAGAAAAATTTAAAGTACTTATATTCTTTCTTTTTCCTCCAAATCAATTTATCACCTTATAAACTTATATATAATCCAATAATACATAATATATAATATAATTAAGTAATTTTATTTATTTTCTTTAATTTCTTTAAAAAAAATCAACTGAATTTTATATTTAAGAGTTGAAGTAGCACTACCTTAATAAACAAAAGTGTCACATGGAAAAATCTGATTAAATCTTCGAATAAATAATGTTGTTGTACTGGGGGGGTGGGAATGTTGTAGCTATTTCACATTAACTTACCTCATTAATATTGCCCCTCTCTTTAAGCAAATAATTATTTTTCTTATCTTTACCTATCATTTTCAAGTGCCACACAGCAATACATTTTTTTTTTTACAATTTTTCTGTAAAAAAAAATTTCTATAAAAATCCACTATCTTTATTTTTGCAATTTTTTAAACAACCAATATATGAAACTATTTTTTTAAAAATTCCCACTTCCAGTGCCATATTACAATAAATAAAAAATTCTTCAAATAATCAAATCTCACTCTTCAATTTTTTTAGAGTTTTATTTCAAATAATTGCAATATAAAAATCATTAAAAATATCATTCGTTTTCATCAAGTCAGTGACTTACATCTCTTAAATAGTTAAATCTAAACTAATAGCAGCATGTAAGCATTGAGTATCTAAGGTGGACATTTTCGGATAACTATAGTAAGATCGTCTTCATCATCTGCAACTCAATCTTTTTTTCTCATCTGAAATTAAAGGTGCATGCACTAGCTGCATGATATTTTAAACAGAATCAAACCCATAGCCCTCTATGTAATATAGAAGAGCTTTCATGTCAGTGCTCTGCAATCTCAATCTAATAAGAACAAAGTAGCCCAAATTTCATCAAATTAAGCTTTTTTGAAAAGTTGTAAAATATTTGCCCAACACCATCATACTTTTCAATGACATCATATTGGCTGAACTTAAAAATGTTTTCATCTTTGCAATCATTTGTTTGGTAAGAGAGATTGGAGGGGACGGGTTGGAAACTTTTATCAATTGAATTTAAAAAAATTAGAGATGTTGGGTTACAAAATTTCATTAAAGAACAAATATAGAATAAGAGAGTAACAAAAACTAATTAAAATCTTTCAACCCCATTTCTCTAGTTTTTTTTGTAAAAAAATAAAACTCAAAATTCTTCCTTTCTCTTACTTTCCCTCCTCTCCCCTTGTACCAAACAGGCACTTAACCTACTACCCCTAAAGTCGTCTATAGATGACAAATCAGATTAACTTGTTTCAATCTTCGTTGTTTTCAAATATAAACTCAAAATGCATAAATAAGCCCATTAATCCATAGGTCGTTTCTAGGATTGCCAGCATCTCTATTGTGATATGTTTTATTTCTTTTTGGATTCTGATGCTTCTCCTTTGGCAATTTGAGCGGTTTAATTTGAATTTGAATTTCTATGTTATCACCAATAATATGCATATAGACATAAAAGAAATCAAGCATAGACCTTGTTGTCAATGACGGGTTAATTTGAATTTGAATTTCTATGTTATCTCTTTGAGCCAACAATCATTATTCTATGTACTGCATAAAGTTTCATGGGATGTATTGGTCTTATAAATAATAGGGCTTGGATTGCAACCTTTGGTGTGAAAAGTTGTCCTCATACATTAGTACTTAAATAATCCTCTATATATCCATATTAACAAAAAGAATAAAAACAGAGCGATTGAAGTATAAATTATTCAAATAAAATAAGAAACATAAAGTATTAAATACATGAGTTCATCATTCTAGATAACATCACTAAATGGCATCAAACCTTATATGTGCCTAATATCTACCAAAAATATTTATACAGAGCACATATGCAATATAATAATGAGCCTTTAAAATTGAAATTTTTCAATGTTGACAATTGGTATAAGACTTTTCACATAGTTAAGAAAAGTACAAGGGGTATATTCATGGATATCAATCATCTTAAATTTATTCGTAGTGATATTAACTAGACATAAATCCTTTTTGTGTGACATGACAATTTCATTCCTCCAAATAGCACCTCCACAATATAAGGCCCCAAGGATAAGGGCCGCCAGTGAATTTTATAATCCAACTCCATCTCTCCCTAGTTGAACCAATGTCATCCTCCATCACCCACAAATTAATATGTGAAGAGCCGTCACCTCCCCTAAGAAGTATAGCAAGTTTGTCCTTGCACACACTTAAGTTAAATAAAATCTTGAAAGTCTCGGGAGCTTCAACTGTATGCCATGGTATCAAACTAAACGAACTAAACCCTTCCGGTCTCGTTTCAAAGGTTTCAAATAAAACTCTAACTTCCTCCTCTTGCTTTCTAACTCCAGGCCATGGAATCAAACTAAACACTTCTTCCGTTGCCGTTTCAAAAGAAACTATAACTTCCTCCTCCTGCTTATTGGTTGCCTTTAACGCTTTCCAAAAGATAGCACGATTAGAGGAGACAACAGTTTCGCCAACAAAAGTTAAATGCTCTAGAAAGTTCTCAAATTTTATTTCTTTCCATGAATCTGTGCTTAATGAATACACTCCCACTTCCATCCCATTATTCATTTTAGCAATTGCCACTATCTTGTAGTCGTTAACAAATGAATTGTACCCAAATCCTAACACAAAATTTAACAAGCCAGAATGGATCCTTCTGAATCTAGGCACCTCTTTGACATCTCTAGTGGCCGGATTCCACAGTAAAACGGAAGAAGGATACCTGGCAAACTCACTCTTACGGATTGAGACACAGATCAAGCCATTGCTGAAACCAATGATGCTAACGAGCCTGGGCCGCAAGGAATGGAACTGAGGTGCATTCTGAAGATCACGGACTTGCATCTTGCAATCGAGATGACGTAACTGCAAAGGATCGAGTCCTTAAGTCTGGAAGAACAGAAAAGAAGGGTTGTGATGACTGGAGTGGCGGAAGTGATCGGCAATGAAAGAAGGTTTGTTGAAGAGATTTTTCCAATCTACACAGACACATTGAAATCGCTTGAGGGATTTCGCCGGTAGCCGCTTGAGAATGTTGTACATGATTTCATCGGGAATGAAGGGTGCCACGAAATCCATCGCCATCTGCTTCATTGTTGTCGACCCAGACAAAGAAGGAATCTCACCGATGAAGGCCGTCGCCGCTTATAAATGAGAGAATTTTAAGTTTTATTGAAAACTTGCATAATCCAAAAATCAATTAAATGATTTTTAGTTGTATATTGAGAATAGTAAATTTTAATTTTTTACTTGATTTTTTTTTTATGAGAAGAAAATTAAACTATGTTAATCAAAAAGAAGAAGAAGACGACTTGTGTGATACACCAAACCACATATCAAACATTTTCATTAATTGTTTTTTTTAAAAAGAGTTTCATTAAGATAAAAAAACAAATTGTATATCACACAAGTGAGAATTGTGTGATTAATGAAGTTTGGTTTTCTTTTTATTGACAAAAAAATTAAGTCGAGTTCATTCAAAAATAATTTTTTTTATTCATAATATTTAAATTAAAAAAAATTTAATTAATATTGGGGTTATATGCTTTCCTTTTTATTTTTTTGGCTTGAATTATTCTTAACATTCTTCTTGACACAAAAATTCATTTGATTTAAAGGGGTAATATTTTATTTTATAATGTATTAATGTTAATATATAAACACACACACACACTTACATGAAAACTAAGTTAAAGAGCAATAAAACTCTTTTGAGAGAAAAGAGGTAGATGAAACGATGAAAGTGCAATAAAGTCATTTTATTTATATTTTAAAATCACAAACTGGGTATATAACTTAATTAGAGATTTGTTGAGTTGAACAACCTGATTTAGAATATTCCTATTTTAATTGGCTTTATATGCGATTTTTCATATCCTTTATCTAATGAAATATTTAAATATATAATTTGTCTATTTAAAAAACCATTTGAGATTAATTTTTAGCTAATGACGAATATAAAAGTTTGAAATAATTAATGAGATTTTCACAGTCGTTAGGTCAACTTGTTAGGTGGGAAAACTTCTAATCTAAGCCTATGGCATTTTTAATCAATATATAATAAAATACCTTCCCACTTTGCAGAGATGCGAAACTCCTGTTCATAAGCCAATGCGTCCTCAGCTTGAGCCGATTACCTGTGGCTCTGTGAACTACTCTGTACTCTACAGGGAAAAAAAAATAACTATGTTGGCGCGTTTCGTATTTTTGAATTCAAAACCATGATATGTGTCTTGTATAAAATGGATTATCTGTCCCGCTTTGCATAACCCAATCGCCCAAATATAGTTCGAACATGAGAATCCAGCTTTGGCCAATCTTCAATGACATCCACCCACATATACAACAATGTATCTCCACGGCTAAAACACGTGACCTGCAACGATTTCTAATGGTTTCCTAATGTATTTTCATCTGTCTGCTCATCAGCATATGCTATATCGAGTAGGTAACATTTATGCCTTTTTTCCCATATTTATGAGGGGTGGGTTTGTTGCTGATATGACTCAGGTCGCTTGGAAAAGCTTATACATGTCCATTATAGTGGTTTCACAGGTTGATTTCTTCCTATATTCACACCTTTATGACACAGGACAACCTTCATGGAAAGCGAAACAACGTTTGACCAGGAAGACGGTAGATCCCAGAATGAAGGTATGTTCTTACATTCGATTGGTGTGTGAGGTCTGTTTTGAACTGATATGTTTTAAAAGCTAGGCATCATATTCCTTGTGGACTGTCTTAAATACAATTTCACCAAGAACTTTGGGTCTCCCGTGCAGTTTCAACACTGGTACAAAGGAGTATGGCCATTAATGCAAACATTAGAAAAAATGTGTAGGTAATTTTCAAAATATTATATGTTACATAGTGGATAATGTTTGATTCAATAATATTATTCTTCTTTTCCTAGGGACGGGTTCTATAGGACGTATAGGAAGATTTAAATTTTTTTTTCTTTTCATTTAGGAGTTTGTCTAAAAGGAGTTATATGAGTATTGCAGATTATTTATCTATTAATTTTGTTGAAGTATGTTTTTCTGGCTTTCTCTTCAATTATGGTTCCTAGCTTGTCCCAAAAAAGTCCTATAGGACATTTCATGTTTCTCCATTATTTGGTTTATTCATCTACACGACTTCTTTCCTATCTACATTGCATTTGTTCTCCTCATATCCCTCAGAACTGATTCTATCATTTGTTTTAAGATTGTTCCTTGAAGATGTCATGGTGGCTTGAGTAATTGCTTTCATAGTTTAAGATCACTTCAGGAAGCATATTTTTGCTTTTATACTTTACATCATTTACCAACTAGTATGACTCATCTTTATCAACTTCTGGCAGCGCTCCCTTGCTACAGACCTTCAGAACCTGTCAATGGACCTCCAGTGAAAGCAGTCACAATACTTGAAACAGTTGCGGCAGCAAAAGGAGGTTGCAATTATCATGCTTATCCAACTTAGCTTCTTTCTAAATTATACAAACCTTTTTACTCTTTATTTAATGAATGATAAATCTATTTGTTAAGGAGCCATATATTTACTTCATTGCAGGAGTATGGCCATTAATTCAATGATGCTTCCACGTCATGCGCGTCTGTCAACTGGTATGCCACATGTTGAGTGAGGAATTCCCAATAACCATTCAACAGTTCGATGACTCTGCACTTTTTTTGTTCCTTTTATTTGTTTCAGCAGTTCATATATGCATGTGTTTATGTCACGGGATGAAGCCGACTGAGGAAAGATTGAAGAAGCCAGATCAATATAATAAATTGGAATGTTCTTACAACTATTAGTGTGTGAGGTCTGTTTTGTTGTGATAGGGTGATAAGCTATGTATGTTGACCTTTGTACCTAATCTTAACTACATATTTAGACAGAACTTTGGGTTGCCACCAGCAGCATCAAGTTTCGTACAAAGATATGATGGTGTGTTGTTCGATGGAAGGATCATCTAAATTTACTACTGGTTTGTGGTTGCTTTTTTTGTTGTCACACATTTGTAACAGCTGTGCCTTCAGACTCTTCTGTGTTAATGCCTTCAAATCTGTCACACTTCAATAGATTTCCTTTTTTTCCCAAATCATTTGTCTCTCCATCAACTCAATGACACTATTCCTACCAAATACTAGCTGTAATGTAACATCAGAGTTGAAGTGACAACACTTACCAACTCAAAAGACATTCATTTATGAATTTGACTGTTACTCAGGCCATTTACCGCATTTTTCAGCCTCTCTTCCACTCCTTATTTGAACCAAGTTTATGTATATGCATATCCAATGTGTGGAAGCAACTTTAATGATCCATGTTGGTTAGTCAATATTTTGTTGTCTTATATCTTAAGTGTGTAAACGTTCACAAATAAAATTAGAACGGCCTTCGCAATATTCATATAACAGGTTTCAATATATTCTTCAAAGTTCCAATTAACAATGGTATCTTTACCTGGATTTCCTTTACATGGTTGGGGTAGACTCTTACCTACCAAATTTCACTGCCTTTTCCTGTAAAATTCCAAACACCAACTAATAATGCATCAAATATAAATGACTAGATCACATTTACGACACATATACATGACCTTGGTTTGTTCAAGATGTGGAACATAGCTTGAAAAAACGTGGTAATTAACTTGACAAAATAAAAATATATTACAGTAGAGCCTTAAACAGACTTATCAGCGTAAAGGAAAATGAAAAACGTAGACAGATATTTTATAGAAACAAGGTCTCTAGTTTCCCCATGTTTGTTTGAGTGCCCCTGTTTCTAGATTGCGCAAGTCAACTAGTCCGTTAATTCCCAAAAAACGCGCGCTAACCAAGTATTAACCTTGCGCTTTCTATATGTCGACCCACTTCGAATTTGATGACCCACTCCCCAACCTTTGCTGGGTTCGATTTTCAGTCCTCCACAAATCCAAGAACTTTGCCTAAATGGGATGCCGTAGGTAGAAGTGATACAAGTGAGTCTTCATCATTTGTGGCGTCCCTTTCCTCCATATTGTTTCCATCCGGCAGTGCCGTCATTGTCGTCGAAGCTCTGGGTGGTTCTTCATTATTAGAGTCCCCATCATTACATGCGGGGATGACGCCAGGTTCGTCACCATTCTGTTGTGTTGTCGCTGTTAATTGCCTCGGACGGTATACCCTGAAATTCACTGGCTTGATCTTTATGTAAGCTCGTCTCCTGAAGTCATGGATAATGATGGGCTCGAGAATATCGTCAAGGTAGAACACACCTATGTTAGTTTGAGATGCCTGGATCACAGAACGGTAGTGTTCACCGTAAGAGGGATCATACATTCCTTGCCACAAGGTGTTTGAGAATCCTTCTTCCTTGAGTACCCAATAGAAGCACCTGAATAGGTAGTATCTACTCTCACTCCATCTTGGTGACCACATTCGTATTGCCTTGCCTTCTGATGCTTGTATACATGGCAAGACCCTGTATGTTGTCATAGGAACTAATGCAAAAACGTTATCTTCGGTGTGGAGAGCAATGTTCTCTACTCCAGTTTCTAAACTCAAGACATCTTCGTAGTACAGGAGACCACACATGATACTGACAATATGGAATCCTATTTCTCTCCATTGCTTGAGAAATTCTTGAAATTCCCTATCTGAATATGATTTTGCCTCAGCCATTACTGAGAAGGGATGCAAATCTTCATCACATGCAACTAGACAGGAGTTCATTTTCAGCTTTGGTTTCCCCAATCCAAACACGTGCTTCAGTCTTTATGGGAATACCTCTGTCAATTGTAAGTGATAAACCACAGGGACTTCATTTAAAGGCCATAAAGACACACGGTTAAACTTAATTGCCTTTTATGCGTTTTATCTCTCTTGCAGCAGTAATTATGGAAGAAGAACATGATGCCATGTGTTGTCACATCTGAATGTCAGCTGAAACTCTTGTCAGAATTAAACTTTCAAAAACAATTTATCTTACCAAGTGTCTCTTAAAGCTGTGCTGATTTTTTGTTTGCATCTTAATATCACATGTGATTCATTCATTGTGGATACTTATCTTCAACCATGTGTAGTTTGTATCCTTTCTCATACCAGTACCATACGTATGTTCTCTGTCACGAAGCCTCCTCAGCTTAATGTGTTGATTTACTGCATACATCTTCCAACTTACCCAAGTACTGAAATTTCTGTGTCCTCTCCATTACTTTTCAGACAAACCTTCAAAACACACAAGTTGCATCTATTTCTAAACTTGACGACACTTGAATATATATGTTACTTCACACATACTACTAGAAAAAAAAATGAATGTCCTTTATCTGCCTTGTCTTTGCATCATATAACACCAATTTCTCCATATGTGCCTTCAAATTAATCCCACCATGAAGTGTCCTTCCTATATAATGTTTTTCCCCAATTTAGTCATCTGGAACATATCTATCACTTCTATCACTCTCTGTCCAAGCATATAGCCTCTGCAGCCACGTAAATCTTCCTACCTTATATACAGTTTGTTGAAAGCCATGTACTATTTATTCAAGTCTACAACTTTCTCTTCGTAGCTGCCATTTTCAAAGATGTGATTATCTCCAACAAGACAATATCTCATGATAATATAACCTTATTGTTTGCCTATCCCTGTCTTCTCCATACTTCCAACTTACCATCACAACTATACATCAACTTCACTTACATCAGTTAAGGAAAATGACTTCCCACCTACTCCCACCTCTTCTTTCACTTCCAACATATACAGTTTCACTATATTTATCAATTTGCATCCCATGTGTATAGCTTATGACTTCTATCTTCCTTCCTCTTCCATGTTTCCATTACTAAAGCTGCCACTACATTGGTATGATTGACCTTCTATTTAAATCTCACTGTAACTTCTCCCATAAAATGAGACCTGCCTTTCAGGCTAACCAAAGACCCCTTCTGTCATGTTCTTTTCCCAACACATGTTCTTTTCCATGGCTAGACTCATTGATATAATGTTATTGTTTGCCAATCCCTGTGTTTTCCATACTTCCAACCTACCATCCCAACTATACATCAATTTCACTTACATCGGTTAACTTCTTTGACTTCCCACCTACTCCCAGCTCGTCTTTCACTTCCAACATATACAGCTTCGCACCTCTTGAAAACTGTTACTTCTCGCATCAAATGAGGCCTGCCTTTCAGGCTAACCAAGGACCCCATCTGCCATGTTCTTTTCCCAACACATGTTTTTTTCCACGGCTAGACTCATTTCCTAATATATCATTGGGTAAATACTAATAGCATGTTACCATCATTGACTTTACAAGTGTTGTATATTTTCAATAAGTACCCACCCTACCATTTCCTCTCTTTAGTCAATCTGAAATTAACCAATATGCTGTCTCCTTTCCTAATTCCCTTCCCATTTTAAGTTACTTATTAATGTCTTCATTAATCAAACTAACATGTCCATGTGAAAGGGAGAGAGTGTTTTAGACAAGCCATTTGTGGATGATCATACCGAGACTATGCTATTAATTAAGCCACATGTTTTCTTTATATTCGTCATATATGCTTCAAAAATGAGTTTGTTTATTTGCTGTATATATTGTCATACTTATCACATTCTATCCTTCAGAAGGTTATTTGCTATCTCCTTTCCTAATTCCCTTCCCAGTTAAAGTTACTTATTAATGTCTTCATTAGTATAACTAACATGTCCATGTGAATTTGTGAGTGTGTTTTAGACAAGCCATTTGTGGATGATCATACCATTTGAATAATAGTTTGTGGTTGACTTTCTGCCTCAAAGTATATGTAGCAGGGAGGGCAAGTCAGCCTTTTCATATAATAATGCGCTGAGTGGGTGTATATTTCTACAACCTAGACCAACTAATGTCAAATAATGTGTGTAGTCATTTATTTTATATGTAGGCTATTTTCTTCTTATGTTTAGTCCATTGTTATTACTTCTTGGTGCCAACCGACTGCCATTTTTCTGTTTCATTCCTTTGTTTATTGATTCATGATACATTTGATGATGTGAATTTTACCCACACCGATCGTTTGCTGGCATATATCTTCCTTACCCAGATTCTTAACCCACATTATGCTATTACTCTTACTTATCTGCATTTCATATTTTTACTTCATTGCCTTCTCTTTTTCAGGACCCTATTCGTGCAGACTGATGAAATAGGACTTAGTATATATGTCTTCTTACTAACATTTTATTCCTTAAGCCACATGTTTTCTAGATACATTGCCATACTTATCACAATCTGTCCTTGAGAAGGTTATTTGCAGTCGCAGGAATTTGAAATATTCCTTTCTAACATCTGTTACAATACCATGTATCAGGGTGGGTTTTCAAATTTTTAAAATCATAACAGATTTGCACACAATTTAAAATTCAAGCAACTGATGCTCAATTTTCGCCTTATTGCCATTACTATGCTCCAACTGTTGCAGCTTATGTTCCTTTGGCAATGCTTTTCTATGTTCCATGCTTGATATTTCTTTTTTCTTTTTTTGCTGTTTTACTTTTAGTTTTGCTTCGTTTTTAGTAATCTTTAAGTTGCAACTGCGCTGCTTGGTGTCATAGAATAGGTGCTATTAGTCACTTACCTCAGGTAACATATGAATAGCCGCTACTATAATTACTGAGACAAGTCAAAAATTTTTGCATCATATTTCCTATCCAACCACTTACCTGAGGTAAATTGGAGCCTTTCACAGATAGCCTTCTACATGACCATGTAATGTCATATGTCCTGTTTACTTGGTAATTCATCAAGATCTTCTAAAACTGAAACTTTATGGTCAATGCACAGGTTCTGAGTCAACCATGACTCCTGTATCCTACTGCACAAGTTGTGGATCTGCACTAGATCTTGTGAAAGAGAAAGTTGTTGCACCTCTAAACACCCTACACTCAATTTTTTACCTATTATCATTTTGCTTAGCTGGATTATGCTATTATCTTTTATAATGTTCATTTAATATTTTCCATCCATTGACTTCTGTTTTCCAGGACCCTCCCCCCGCACAGCTAAGTAAAATGGCTGTGTCTCAAGTGTTTTTCTCCCTGTTTTTGACTACCCTTCACATCCCAATATGTCATATGTTGCTGCACAAAAAACCATACCGTCCATCTCTTCCCTTTTCTCAAACCTATTGTCCACTTTTACTCATCCTCAGCAATTTGCTGACCTTACTTTATTCCTTATTCACCGACTATTGTCATCTTCAGGTCTCCATCCACATTTTCACCTCAGTCATTCCATACTCCTAAGTCTTATCAATATTAAATAAATGATTGTAAGCATTTACAGCTATAGTTTGCTGAATATTCAAACTATTTCCATTGACCTTTTTTCCGTGCATATGTTTCATTCTGGTACCTGCTGCTTGCAGTCATTTTTTCCCATTATTTCTGTGTGAAAGTGACTTCACCTCCCCCCTCTAATCTACTTCCCCTTATCTCTCCATACCCCACTTCCCTCATTATGACATCTATTCAGCCATTTCACCTGTTCCTCCCTTACATCATTTCAGTTTCCGCGCAATCCCCCCTTTACACCCCCTACGTCTATTTAACATATCATTATCCAACCTTCACCCTATCTTTCCGCTACCTTCATTCTGTGTTTCTTTATCAGTTGCAACCATGACTGACCACACTTCGCTATCTGCAATCCATGATGCTTCTGACCTATGGACAATTGTTGTTAGAGTTTTACGCAAATGGAATGTGTACCAGAAAGCAAATCCGCATGACCTCTTTTGTGTTGCTATGTTGTTAGTTGATGCTGAGGTATGCTCCATTCATCATCAGCTAGCCTCAAGTTCTGTTTACATCTTTTCTGATTGCTCCCACTAATGTTTATTTCCCTTCCTCCTTCTACTTCATTTCATACAGGGAACAACCATTCAGGCAAGTGCCATAATCAAGTCTATGCATACCACATTCTGTTCTTCCATACAAGAAGGCCAAACTTATGAAATAGCTAACTTTATTGTCTCACCAAACACTTCCAAGTACAAACCATCAACACATCCTTTCAAATTGACTTTCACCACTCACACATCTATCTCCCAGATACAAGCTATTATCCCAACTACATGTTACTCATTCAAATCCATTTCTGACCTCATTGATCTGCCAGATGAAGACGATATTGATTACCTCTTTGGTAACATAAACATTATTACTACACTACACCATTTTACAAGTCATATTGAAGATTACTATAACATCTTTACTTGTCATGCAATACTTAACAAATCTATTTATATTCATTAACGTACAAAGTAATTTATTTTGCAACCTCACATGTTACATTTGCAGATGTCATTGGTTTTGTTAAATCAATTGGTTTGCTTGAGGAGCAAAGAAAAGACGATCACACTAAGTACTGGCTTTGAATGATATTGTCTGACATCCAGTAAATTCCTCTGTCGCAAACACATATTTACTTCTAATTACCACATCACTACTTTTCCTCCTCTTAGCTTCACTTATATTTATGCTTTTTTTTATTGATTGTATATCCTCCTTTTCAGTGCAAACGAGATTGAATGCGTCCTATTTGATCAATGTGCTTCAGACGCCTACATGGATCAGCTTCAAAACACTGATACCCCAGTTGTGGTCCTATTAAACCTTACAAAGCTCAGTTGGACAGAAGATAGTTATTATTTCATTATACACATACTTCTCCTTGCATTAGTTTCATCTGTGCTATGTCCAGATTAGTTTCATCTGTCTACAATTAAATTCTTATATTGTAATATGTATACAGAAAAACGTCAGTTGTCAAGCTCCTTCACTGCCACCAGAGTAAATTTTAATCCTAAAATAAAAGAAGTTACTGACCTAATTCAAAGGTTGTATTATTCTTGGGTTGTACATTGTCATAGGGAATTTGAATAAATTCCATGTATACTGTTCTATAGTCCCATCACTTATTGTAAGTGTACATTCTTTTTTAGTGCTAAGGATCAAGGTTCCCCTTTGCTAGAAGCCCTCAGTTAGTCTATGCCTACACAACTGAGCCATTCTTCTGCTAGCTCTTGCCTATTTAACCAAACTAAGCTCAATATATCAAACATTACAGATTTGTCTGCGGTTAGTAACGTCATCTTTTATAACAGCAAAAGAAAACTTAGTTTCCACTAATGTCATCTGTTAACAATTTCAGGGCAGTACTTTCATCCTTGATTGTGAGATCATCAAGTTCGAATCTAAATATGGATGGACGTATGACGGCTGCACCAAGTGCTCTTCCAAGGCCAAACTGAAAGATGAGAATGATCCACTGAGTCCGCTGATTTGTCCCAGTTGTAAACCACCCAGTCATTCCAATGCTACTACATCGTTTGAACCAAAGTACATTAAATTCCTTTTCTGTTTGTTTCACATCCTCTTACTCTCTGTCATTACAAACGCATGTAACTAACTCATTTTTAACAATCATGTTATACTTCCAACTCAAACTTATCTTATAACAGGATGAAGCTACACTATATTGTCAAAGATGATACTGGTACAACTTCTGTCATTTTTTGGGACAAGCTTGCAGTCCAATTGCTTGATAAGACAACATTCCAGATGAAAATGACCCTTGCTGAGGCAAATATCTCTTGAACTAATTGTTTATTTCTAAAATAAAAGCCTTCTTCAATATCTAATCTTTTGTTACACTTTCTACCTTCAGGACAAACGTAAAGATGGTTTTCCTAAAGGCCTTGAAAATCCTGTTGGAAAGAAGTTGTTATTAAAGCTCAAACTTAATGAGTTCAACAAGAAGTACCCCGGATCCAGCATCAGTGCCCTTGAATTCACTATCTGTGAGGATCTCCTTAACGAGTTCAATTCAGTTTGCGCCGAGGTCAGAAAGAATTTTTATGGACCATTGCTAACCATTACTAGCAAGCAATCTTTCATCTACTTAGTGAAGTATGTTAATAAGTTCAGTTTACAGGATGTTGGTCTTTCTGAGGTCTAGGCATATCAGGTTACTTTATTCCACATTATTTCCTTCAAATTATTACTTATTCCTCTTTCTGTATTCTAACAAATCTGTTCATGCCTGTCCACAAAAGGGCGCTGCATCTGGCCCAATCACAGCTTCAAAGCAACAGACACCTCTTCTTGAACTTGAGAAACAACTGTCCAACCAAGAGTACAAAGATGCTATAGATGTCGAAGATGACACCCTCTCTTCAATCTCCCAGCAATTAACACAAGCACCCACCAAGGTCAAACGCAGAAGCTACACAAAGAGGACTGCACCAAATGTTGAAGCTGCAAAGGATATTCAATCCTCAGTCATTCCTAATCATGATGCCAAATTGCTTAAGACTATCAAGCAAGAAAAATAGTGTTTGTCTAGACATGAACCATCATTGTCGGTCATATCTTCTCTTATGTTTAGTAGTTTGCTTTATGTCATGTCTTTAATAAGCTACAACCTTATGCTTAGGTTTAGCATTGTATTGCAGTTTTATTTCCGTTCAGATGTCTGTACTCTTCCTTTCTGCTGTGTTGTATCAATTTGACCTTCAATCAAATGTCAATCCAGCTTTGTTTCTGTTACTTAATTTTTTGTTTGTTTATCAATCATTTAATTTACACCCCCGCTGTTTCCATTTCACTTTTATTGAAACCTATTTTCTATTAAGTAAACATTATCAGACTTGAGGCGCTCAGGCCAAGAACTAATGCTATTTAATAAGTAATTAAACTTACATAGCATTCAAATCAGTTTGCTGCTGTAAAAAAAACATAATCTTATATCTTCCTTACATGGGCGTGTCCAAGTTGGTGCACCTTTAATACAACAAAATGTCCAATCTTTGATAGGATTATGTTGTGTTGCAACGCAAACTTTAATGCAACCCAATTCACTCAATGGCGTCAACTCCAAACTTGAGTTGCTATTCTTACTAACCACCAGCTGCACTTTACTTGCAAAGGCATGAACAACTGATATGCTGTTTTAGTGACACCACTGTTTGTTATTTCACTCAATGATCATCCACAAAAGCAACAACCATCAAATTTAATTTTATTCAAATCTTTTATTTTCATGACATCACACATATGTCATGTTCGAACATTGACCTTGCCCTATATTTTCCTGTCAAGTCAGTATCTTCATTTATTTATAGGGTACAAAGGAACCATGGTGGTCAGCCGCTGCCCTATATGTTATGTCTCTTGCTCTATTTCACAAGAACTCTACCTTCCGTTGTCCCTCACTTGTCACATCAATTGCAGATACTTGCTTTTTACACATGCACCTTCACGCATCCCTTTAACATGAACAAAGGTTTTTTCTTCAGCCTTTATACATGTTCTAACTTCATTACTTTACTGCTTGCACTAATGATAAATGTCCTTTATGTATTCATCTTATGAACAGAAAACTCAAGGTCCCCCTTTAATTCCTGCATTAATAATGTTGTTACAAAGCCGCCTGAACCAGCACAACATGTTTCAAGTCCAGCCCTCCATGGAGACAACCTTTCTAATAAGCAACTGCATACACAGCCATCACAATCACATATCCATTTTTCAAATGGCCATGACAATGGCCATCGAAGAATCCGCAGGTCTAGACCTTTGGAAGATATTACCAATCTTTAGACTAATTTATGCACACGTTTTGCAGGTACATACATTTCAGAAGACATTTTTGTTCTTACCTCTAAAAGTTATTCTAATCTTACATAACTTTTATGCCAACCACTCATTGTTTGTAGACTACAATGACACTGATATGGATTCTTCAACTCATGTCTTCAAAAAGAAAAGCTCAAGAATAAGAGGCTTAGAACAACGTGAAGATGGTACGTCTGAAATTTCAGTGACTAACACTCCATACAGAGCAGAAGATTCAGTCCTGGTGATGCAAAATACGTTTCACCAGTATACGCAAAAAGGTATGTATTCCATGCACCATACCATTCGACAATTATTTTTTTTATATCCGTCAACCTCCAACTTACTATAGGGGTTGGTTTTTGGTCCAATTTTTATGAGTTGACGCATCTGAATACTTAACATTTCAAGACATTTCTTCAAATCTCAAATGGTCCTTTACATTAACATTACAAACTTGGTAATAAATCAGTTAGTCAAACTGTGCTACAGTTTGCAACTAAATCCCTACGTTAATGCCTGTTTTTGCCTTTAGAAGTTCATTTATTATTTAAGTGTTTGTTTCCTTATTATTTTTGCCTCCTCATTCTAACATCCTAACTATTATTCCTCTTAATTGACCATTCTAAATTTACTAAAAATGTTGGGAATTAGAATATTATGGCTAAAAGATAAAAAAATGATATAAAGTTGTTAGAAATATTATAAAACGATAAAATCATGTCTAAGCATATAGCCTTCCATAACTCATGACACATGGTGCTGCACGACAACATTATCCCGTCATTTTATAGTGTAATGTTTCACCATATAACATTCAAACCTTTAAATTATTTCAATTTACATCTTTATTCTTCAAGCTTATAATATAGGTAAGTTAGATTTTCCACTGCCCTTTTTTTGCACATTAAACTACGGAAATATAATACTAGCTTTTCATATATCACATTGTTATTTATATTTAATTTATTGGCACGAAACAGTAATACTTCAGAGAGAATAAAATCACTACAAAAGTAGATTATGCTTTTTGCCTCAGGTAAATCTCTGCTTTCCGCTTTTAACAATCAGTTGCTTTTTTTAACTTCCTTTTTGCCTGAAGCTTCCACAACAAAAGTAGATGATGCTACCAATCACATTTTTAAAGTTTTACCTTGTGTGTATATATATTATTATTATTATCATATTCCATTGTTTAGATTAATTGTATTCGTTTACGAGTCTCCTATTATCAGGCCATTCAAACATTAAATAAGCACAACAAAATATGAAAAGGAATATACACGTATGAGATTTTGCCTCTTTTTTAACAATGTTTGAATGATAAAATAATGCAGGATCATAGATAAAATAAATTATACATAGCTATATCTTTATGTATATAATTATATACCGTTGTTTACATTAATTGTCATGATGTACAAGTATCCAATTATCGGACCATTGAAACAGTAAATAAACATGGCAACATCTTGGTAACTATGACACGTACAAGATTCTAATTTTTTTTCCAATGTTCGTCATTTTAGTCACTGATTTTTAGAGATAAAACGTATAGTTTAGTAAATTATGTATTATACTCTTTTTCTTCATGCCCAATTAAAACTCAGACTCACTATCACTGCCAACCCTTTCATGTATATTCGCATCTTTCTAATTTATTGTTAGTTTATTAAATTTTTTAAATATCACGCCATCAGACACTACATCACACATCTTACATATAAAACATCATTTATTCCAACTTGCCGTTCCAATTAAATCCCTGACTATTCTCTTTTATGTTATTATACTTCGCTTTTTCCTTCCTTATAATACCTTCTGATAAAGGAATCCCCTAAGAAGATCATTACAAGACCATTGAGTTCTCTTTTGAAAATGAAGAAGACCAACTATATGACACATACATCAGCAATGATGACTCTGATGAAGGTTTGTAAAATTCTGATTTCTCAACACAACTTCTGGTTTTAATTCAAGACTATCATTTCAATTGTGTTCATTTTAAGTTTTATTGATATTTATACCAATGGTTACACTATACAGATACTGAGGCACCCTTTCCACCTGCAATGACCAACAATAATAATATATCAGACGAATCTCTTTATGAAGGTACATGCATTACGTTTGTTTATCTATATTCCCATGGCTACATTCTGTAATGTATTCATTAATACATTATGCAATTGTTTCACATTAATTCACGTCATGTTGTGACGGCATTCCCAGATGAAGGGGACGCAATACATATATGCAAGTATTGTCATGCAAAGCTTTGGTCTAATGAAAGAGTGAAGAAAAATCGAAATCAAGAATCTATAGCCACATCCTCACTATGTTGTTTGAAAGGGAAAGTTGTACTTATGGCCCTAGAAATACCTCCTCCAGTCTTCCAAGGCTTATTCTTAAATAAGAGATCAACATTTTCCCGAAACTTTCATACGAACATCAGGCAATACAACAATATGTTCTCTTTCACATCAATGGGAGGAAAAATTGATAATTCAATTAACTCTGGGGGTAGACCATATACATTTTTCCTGTCAGGGATGAATTACCACAACATAGGCTCTTTATTGCCACCTGAAGGTGAAAGACCAGTGTACTTTCAGCTCTATATTCATGAACTAATAATGAAGTTTCAAATAGGATTGCGGCTATAAGGTAGTACCGTATAACAACCTCCTATATACAATTACATATCCATATATCTTCTACTCAATGCGATTGATCATTATTATTTTCTTCCTGCAGCAAGCACAAAAAGGAAGATTTAATTGACCCATTGATAGTTCAGCAAATCAAGAATCAATTAGATGAGGTTAACCCTTTTGTCAAACAGTTTTGTTTGGTGTCGAACATTCTTTCAACACCAACTCCAACGCCATTAAAAATGTGTTTGGTTGGGAGTAGACAACATGATGGGCGCACATATAATTTACCGGATGCATCAGAAGTTGCTGCTTTAATTATAAGTGACATCGATTTCACTTTTACTGTTAGGGATATCATTTTGGAAACACAAACAGGCAAAGTTCAAAGGATAAATGAATTGCATCCCTCTTATTTACCACTGCAATATCCTTTACTATTCCCATATGGTGAAGATGGTTATAGAGATGATATTCAACATAGAGATGAAACCTTAAGTGTAACAAAGACACGAAAAAGAGTTAGTATTAGAGAGTTCCTCAGTTACAGATTAATGGTAAGAGCATCTGAGTTGTCCACTCTACAACATACCTCCCGACTACTTCAACAGTTCATTGTTGATGGGTATACTATGATGGAATCATAACGACTATTATGGATACGGACTCACCAAAAAGACCTCAGAGCAGATTTGTATCAAGGCTTATCAGATGCAATTATCAGTGGGGAGCGAGATGCTTCTTCTATTGGCAAGCGAATAATCTTACCAGCATCATTCACCGGAGGAGCCAGATATATGATCCGAAATTACCAAGATGCTATGGCAATATGTAAAGCAGTTGGTTATCCAGACCTTTTCATCACATTCACATGTAATCCAGCATGGCCTGAAGTCACTAGATATTGTGAAGAGTTAGGCCTTCATCCTTCAGATTGACCGCATCAATTATCTAGAATTTTCCAACTTAAGTTAAAGTCATTGATGCATACTATAAAAAGGAAACACATATTTGGAAGAGTTCGTGCAGGTATTTTGTCGCATTTCATATGTAACAATTAAATTAATATGTAGTCTAACTTATTAATCGTATTCAATTTCTTCCATAACTCCTAACAGCATCTTATTTATGTCACAGAGATTTACACAATCAAGTTCCAGAAAAGAGGTTTGCCGCATGCACATATCCTACTCTTCCTTGATGCAACAGACAAGTCACAGATCCAGAGACAATTGACAAGATGATTTCCGCTGAAATACCTGATCAGCAAGTAAAGCCAATACTTCATGAATTAGTTAGAAAATTCATGATCCATGGACCTTGTGGAGCAAGCAAGCCTAATGCTGCATGCATGAAAGACAATAAGTGCAGCAAGTATTTCCCAAAGAAGTTCAATCAATATACAACTATAGATGAAGAAGGTTTTCTAACCTATCGTAGAAGGGATGATGGAATCAAGATTCATTCAAAGGGTATCCCGTTAGACAACCGGTACGTCGTGCCGTATAATCCCATTCTACTTAAAATGTTTTAAGGACACATAAATGTTGAAAAGTGCAACCACTCAACTGCAATTAAATACTTATTCAAGTATATAAGTAAAGGCAATGATAGGGTTGTTGTGGGTTTATTCAATAGCAACAATGACATGACCAATCGGCATGTAATAGATGAGATACACCAATACTATAATTGCAGATATGTTTCAGCATGTGAAGCATCTTGGCAAATTTTTGGGTTTGCTATCCATCATAGGTACCCTTTTGTTGAAAGGCTCAGCTTCCATCTTCCTGATCAACAGTTCATTATTTACATAAGTTCAGATGATGTTTCAGAATTGATTGACAAACCAAGAGTTTGTGAGTCACAATTCTTGTCATGGATGATGATTAATTCTTATGACCCTTTTGCATCAATATTAACATACTCAGAATTCCCAAATCATTACGTCTATAATAGTGATAAACGACAATAGAAGAGACGAGAAAGAGGTTATGCTGTAGGAAGAATGGCTCATGTATCACCATCAGCTGGAGAATTATACTACTTGCGGATCCTACTAACACAGGTACGTGGTCCATCGTCATTTGATGATATCAAATCAGTTTTTGGTGTTACATATAAAACCTTCAAGGAGGCATGCTTTGCATGTGGGTTACTAGATGATGATAGAGAATACATTGCTGCAATTAAGGAAGCCTCTTTTTGGGCATCAGGCCATTCATTACGGAAACTTTTTGTGACAATGTTGCTTTGTGGTTATGTGCAAAGGCATGATTATGTTTGGAAAGAAACGTCACATCTTCTTTCTGAAGATATGCTATACATTCCGCAACGAGATCAAAGTAATACAGGTAATTGTTATGACCTACAATTTCATTTCAATATTCCTTATGTGTTGCATGCATTATTCTTTATTTAATCATTTAGATATGAGTACAATGTTTTCCATTTCATAGGCATGTTTATCTCTACATTTGATAAGGAACAAGCTGCCCTTCAAGAGATCGACAGCCTGCTTCGTTGTAGCGGGAAAAGTTTACATGACTTTAACACACTTCCTCTTCCAACAGAACTACCCCCAATTGATCTTAGCAACCACTTTATCGTACAAGAGTTATCGTATGATAGAGTAGCACTAACGTCGACATCAGAGTCATTATTGTCGGCCTTGAATTCAGATCAGAAAGAGGTTTATGATCAAGTCATGTCTGCATTAGAATTGCCGATCGGAGGATTCTTCTTCGTTTATGGCTATGGTGGCACAGGAAAAACCTTCTTATGGAATGCATTATCCTCAACTCTTCGGTCTAAGGGACAGATTGTGCTCACAGTTGCATCTAGTGGTATAGCTGTAACTTTACTACCATCTGGACGCACAGCCCATTCACGTTTTGCAATACCAATACAAATAACTGAATTTTCCGTCTGTTCAATATCACAAAATTCACCATTAGCTAATCTCATCAAGAAAACAAAATTAATTATATGGGATGAGGCACCTATGGTACAAAGGTATTGTATAGAAGCTTTTGACAGGACATTAAAGGATATAATGCATTGTAATCTGCCTTTCGGGGGTAAATGCGTAGTTATGGGTGGTGATTTCAGGCAAATACTACCAGTCCTTCCTAAAGGAACTAGGGCAACAATAGTGAATGCTTGCATTAATTCTTCTCAACTTTGGCAACATTGCAAGATTTTCCAATTGACAAAAAACATACGGTTATCACAAAGTCCTGATAGCATTGTGAACAAAAGGGTTCAAAGGTTTTCCAGATGGTTGTTAGATGTTGGGGATGGAAAGTTAGGACATTCTGTAGATGGAGTTGCAAATATTGAAATTCCACCTGAAGTGCTAATCGAAAGCTGCAATAATCCAATAAATGCCATTGTGAATGCAACATATAAAGACCTTCTTCACAATCTATCCTCCAATGACTACTTCAATGACAGAGCAATTCTAGCACCAACCATTGAAATTGTTGCAAAGATCAATGATCACATGTGTTCTCTACTTCTAGGTGAACAACATGTGTTCTTAAGTTGTGACACCATATGCAAGTCAACTAATGATCCTAACTCATATGACAACTTATACACGACTGAATTCCTCAACACCATCACATCTTCTAGTTTGCCACCACATAAACTTATTTTAAAAGTTGGAGCGCCCATTATGTTGTTGAGAAATATTGATCAAGCATCAGGACTTTGCAATGGAATACGTCTTCGTGTCACAATGCTTGGGCAGAAGGTTATTAAGGCAGTAACACTTAATGGTTCCAGCCCTAATCAAAAGGTCCTCATACATAGAATGGATCTAAATCCTTCTGAGTCTCGATGGCCATTCCGTATGCAACGGAGGCAATTTCCAATTACACTTTCCTTTGCCATGACTATTAATAAAAGTCAAGGGCAATCGTTGGCTCATGTTGGTCTTTACTTGTCCAAACCAGTTTTTACCCATGGACAACTATATGTAGCCCTGTCCAGAGTCAAATGCATTGATGGTCTGAAGATTATTGTTGGAGAAAATGATTGTGGTACAGCAACCACTACGAATAATGTTGTATTCTCGGAAGTCTTTCGGAACATTGGTTCTTAGCTATCAATTTGTTTGCTAAGTAATGAAAACTATGTTGTTGACCTTAATGTATGAAATGCACACTGACAACATACGACACTGATGTAACAACTCTCATCTTATATGTACTGTTATGCTTTAAATTATCTAGCATAATAAAACAAATAAATGAAAATTGTGTAACTTGTGCTTATTGGTACAAAAATTAACTTAGGCTACCTTATAAAGTAAACACCAGCCAACTTATTACTCAATAAGCAAAAGCTTCCCGTGCAACGCATGGGTATCTCCTGCTCGTTTGAATCAAAATGTCTTATTTTTCTGGAATAATAGGAAAAATCAAAGGGAGGAATAAGGCCACATATCTGGTGGGTTTAGGAATGTCATAATCAATCTCTCTCTTCAATTTTTCTCTATTCAATGTATCTTCAATTAGATCTAGTTTTAATTGTTAGAATTTAATACTGTACAAAAATATTATTATAACAGTAAATATATAAAAAATCTACCATGATAAATAGAATAAATCTCAATAATTAAAAATGAGGGAAAATGTCAATTAAATACCATTTGAAATTGCAAAACCCTAAAAAATCTATTAACACTTTAAAAAGACATAAAGATATCAAGTACCAAATTAGGTTTTTCAAGTTTTGACACTTTTACCATTTTACCTCTCAATTTTTTTTAAATAAGAGTGGTGCTTCGGCAACCAGCCGGCCGAGACCCCCGACTGCCGGAGCTCCGGCACCCGGCGGCAGGAGCTCCAGCTAGCGGGAACTTTTTTGGTGGGGAAAGGGGTACTTTTTTTTTTGAAAAAAATTATTTGAGAATGGCAAGGAGTGGGATCACCCCTTTAGCAAAGAAGCATGGTGGCCATTGGACCACCAAAGCTTCTTCGATATATATATGTATTATTAAATATGTATAATATAAACAAAGGCGTAGTAGCTTTGACAAAGTCACTAATGACTTTGACAAATTAAGTAATGGAAATAATAAAATTCGTAATAGTATTGACTAAACCGTTTGCTGATGAACATTGACTTGCATGTTTTCATCAGCATGTTTGCGTAAAACGCTTTTGTCAAAACCATTACAATTGTTGTCAAAATCATTAATAAACTTGTCAATCTCATTACTGAATTTGTTAAAATCCTTTTATTTATATTATGAATGTTTTCATAATGGAATCTCATAATGAGATTGTCAAAACCATTACAATTCTTGTCAAAATCATTACTAAACTTGTCATTTCTATTACTGATTTTGTTAAAGCCATCATTCCATTTTTTATATAATATATATATATATATATTGCTCGTTTAGTCAATCTCATTACTCGTTTTCTTAAAACCATTACGCATTTTGTCATTTCCATTTTTGATTTTGTTAAAGCTATTACACATTCAATTCTTGTCAAAATCATTACTAAACTTGCCAATCCCATAACTAACAAGAATTGTAATGGTTTTGACAATCCCGTTATGAAAACATTCATAATATAAATAAAAGGATTTTAACAAATTCAGTTATGGGATTGACAAGTTTAGTAATGATTTTGACAAGAATTGTAATTGTTTTGACAATCCTATTATAAGATTCCATTATGAAAACATTCATAAAATAGATAAAAGGACTTTAACAAATTCAGTAATGAGATTGAGAATTTTAGTAATGATTTTGACAAAAATTGTAATGGTTTTGACAAGCATTTTGTGCGAAAATGCTGATGAAAACATGCAAGTCAAGGTTCATCAACAAACATTTTAGTCAATACCATTACGAATTTTGTTATTTCCATTACTGAATTTATCAAAGTCATTATTAAATTTGTCAAAGCTACTACACCTTTATTTATATTATACATATTTAATAATGCATATATATATATATGTTAAAAGAGCTTTGGTGGCCTAATGGCTACCATGCTCCTTTGCTAAAGGGGTGGGATAGGTTCGATCCCACCCCTTGCCATTCTCAAATAATTTTTTTCTAAAAAAAGAAAAGCACCCCTTCCCCACCAAAAAAGCTCCCGTCGGCCGGAGCTCCTGCCGTTGACGATTGGAGTCCGGCCGTCAGGGGTCCTGGCCGGCCACCAGAGCGCAAGCGGCCGGCCAGCTGTGGTGCTTTGGCAAGGCACCATTCTTATTTAAAAAAAACTTGATGGGTAAATGTTCGTCGTTTAGCTTCCATAAGCGCATGGGTCGCAAGTAATAATTTAGTGAGTAAACGAGTGTCGATCCACAAGGACTATGATGAAAGTGAGTTAATTATTGTAACTATGTTCTTAACTAGGTTGAATGAAATCATTTGAAATTGAGTATGTCAATTAAGGAAATTTGCTAAAACCTTGTTAGCCGTTTAGCTTTACCGCAAGCGTACGGGTCGCAAGTAATATAAAAATATCGTTCCCACGAGGACTATGACAAAAATGAATTAATTATCTTAATTAAGTTATCAATCAGGTTAAGTGAGAATATTTTGAAAGAAATTTTATACTTAAAAATTAATTAATTAAATCGAGAACTTCAAGATAGGAGGAACCTAGGATTATCTATCCCCTATTTAGTTCATGAACTAATTAATTTACCCTCAATAAGCAACCAAACGAAGATATGTATTTGTCTAAGATTCAAAAGTATTCGATAACGCTCTCACGTGTCAAAACCAAATATTTATCCTAATAAACTAATCAATCTCTTGTATTAATTTATAAGGACTAACTTTAAACACCAATCTTAATATGACAATGCTAGGTTAGTAACTATATCTCTATGATACTAACAAACCATCCGTTTAATATACCTAAACTTCAAGTCTAACATGATTTTACCCAAATTCTACACTTAAACTATCTGTCTCAAGATTAATTTAAATGAATAGGACAACTAAATGGTGATCAGGCATTTAGAGGCATTAAGAGCAAGATAAAATCAATACAAAAACTTCATTCGATGCAAAAAGAGAGTAAATAAATAATTCAATCCATAAATAGGTTCAAGAAAATCCTAGAACGAGAAAATTAGCTACTCATGTTCATCAACAAATTAAAACCATAAATAATAATTCGGTTCTTAAGAGAAACTAAGAAAAAAAGAGAAGAAAAATTAATGGAAAACCAAATTTTAAAACTCCAAATCTCTTTGAATCTTCAAGTCCCATCCCCCCAAAACTCTGCTTCTCGCTCCGCTCTCGCGTTCTCTGCCTGAGCTTCCTGTCTCGCATCCAAATCTGTCTTTCTTTTCGTCTCCCATGTGCCTTTTTATAGATATACTTATGTGCTTCCTTCATTTTTGGCTGCAGGCCCCACGTTGCCAATCTTTTCAAGATTTGATATATCCTTGCATTCAGCTCCGCTGTATGTGGCCTTTGGATGTTAGTGTATTATCACATATCTCCCACACACGTTATCCTGAGGCATAATGGGAGGAAAAATCCAAATATTAAAATAATGGTGATAATAATAATGATAATAATAATAATCAAATCTAAAATATCTTTATCTTATTTTAATCTATTTTTTTCAGATTATTAAATTATTATTGTTTATCATTATTTTATTAAGAATTTGATATTTATCATGAAATCTCTTCAAATCGGTATCTTATCAAAATCTGATTAAAATCCCTCTGATTTATTATAGATGACTCCCAAATATATTAAAATATGTCTCAAGATTATCTAAAAATAGGGAGTCATCACACCCCCACACTTAATCTTTTGCACTCCTGGACAAAGAAAAAATCTTTCTTGAAAATAGGTTGAAGAAAGAAGAGAGAGAAATTGAATTGACTAAGAAACCGTGAGAACTAGAGTAAACATAACCTCGGAACTAAGTGTACAATATGGGTTGTTAATCACATAAAGAAATTCATATTAAGATACGAAATTTAACAAGATTAAATTCAGGTAAAATAGTCACATAAGGGTATAAAGTGTATCACTCAACTCACTAACATATGGGTTCTTTTTCGCTCAGTTCACTTGTTCAATCACCCTACCATAGGCTTGTAATAGTTCTAATTTTCCACCACCATTTACATATCCATTCAAAAATCAAGAGGACTTTATGGCTTGTAATGTTGGAATATAGGCTACGTGGAGTGGATGGTTGATACTAAGCAATATGCATGTAGATCATGTTATACAAATAATTTAATGTAATAGTGATATGTGTGCTATTCTTCAAGATTCAAGAAGGGTATTCTCTCTCTATATATTTTTTTCAAATTTTTTTTTCATCTTGAGCTTGTTGTAGGTTCCCTTTTAACATGAAACAGAATCAAGCAAATTCACACATGTAACATGAATTCATAAATTGCTTATCTAAATTGCAGATATGTTCATGCCCTCATTCATTGCTCTAAAAATCACACGAAACAGGAACTTAAGAGAATATGCCAAGATGAATGCCTTATAATCTTTGAGCAAGTTTTTCAAGAGTCCTTTGTGTTAGAGCAAGCGTTTCACCCAAGAGGGGGGTGAATTGGATGATACTAAAAAATTTCGTTACAAATATAAAAACTTGACGGTGAATATAATGCAGTAAAGAGTAAGGAGAAATATCACCGAAGTGTACACCGGGAGTTATACTGGTTCGGTCACAACCACTTTGACCTACGTCCAATCCTCAGAATATCTCTGAGAGTTTCACTATAACTTCCAAGATTCAATGGGTTCTTGGCACCTCAGTACCAGCAAGTTCCTTCGTCTGGACACTCGCTCCCCCTTACAAGTTGTAATCCAATCCCAACTTAAGATTCCACAACCTTAAGTTACCTCAATAACAAATATTGAGTTTGAATGAAATATCTCTCTTACAGAGTGAATAATAATCACTGAAGTATAGAATTACAAGTATATGTAAAACAGAGTAGTGAACTTGTTAATGCATTCGTGTGTGTGTTCTTGTTGTTATCTCTGTTTGGATGTTCCCATATATATAGATGTGTTGGTAGTGACCGTTGAAACATTTTCTTCTCGCCCGTTAGAGCATGCGCAACCACTGTTGACTTTTCCAATATTTGAAAAATATCCATTTGAGGTAGGTGGCGATAGGTAGCGTTTGAACGTTGCATTTGAATTTCCTTATTTGGTAAGATCTCTTCATTGTTTATCTGTGAATATGCTAAGAATACTAATACAATGAAGGGTTAATCACATAGGAAACAAATCAATAAACGTTGGAATGATTTCTCAATTTCTGGACTTGCATACTTGAGTAGTTACTCGAGTATTCATTAAGTTTACTCGAGTATTATCGTGAAAAATATTGATAATCAGCAGGTCAATAACTGAACATTACATTACTCGGGTAATGCATGAAGTAAACAAATTTTATAAACCTTGGAAATACCTGTTTACTCGGATGCTTACTTGGGTATGATACAATTTACTTCATAGGTTACTCGAGTAGCTACTCGAGTAATCTGTCAAATAAACTTTAGGTTACTCGATGCTTCACTCTAGTAATGTTGGCAGGATTACAAGGCCGAGAGCACTTCAAGTTGCTTACCTGGTTACTCGAGTACTTACTCGAGTAAACATCAATTTTCTGCATAGCTTACTGGGGTAGATACTTCAAGTGCTCTACAGATTACTCGATTACTGACTCGAGTAATCTAGTTAAAATATTTGATAAGGAGTAATTGAATACCTACATACTTGAATAGTGACTTGAGTGAAGTGAGATAAAAGCATGTCAAGTTAATCGAGTATCACCTTCAAGTTTTGCTTACCACAGTAGGTTACTCGAGTAGCTCCTCAAGTAACATTGGCAGGATTGAAAATGCCGAGAGCAACATATTTCTTAAAGCAGAGGAACTCGAGTAACGTTGGCAGGCCGAGAGTAATTGGAAGTCTTTTACATGGTTACTCGAGTACTTACTCGAGTAACATTGGCAGGCCGAGAGCAACTCCAAGTGATTTACCGGTTACTCGAGTAACGTTGGCAGGTCGAGAACAACTGGAAGTCATATACCTTATTACTTGAGTGCTTACCCGAGTAACGTTGGCAGGTTACTTGAAGGTTGACTCTGGTTACTTCAAGTTTTTATCTCATTACTCGAGTACTTACTCGAGTAACCCTTTAGAAAATTTGCCAGTGATGAAGTTTCTCAGCTTTTTCTCTTGGCCTTTCTTCATTACTCCAATACTTACTTCAAGTGATGATTTACCTTGTTATTACTTTGTTCAAACTTATTTGTTTATCAAATCTTTTTCATACCATCCTTTGTTATCATCAAAACATGAGAGATCTAACACTTTGAGTGTGGGTGTGTGTATGGAATCAAAAGACATTTCTCTGGATTCTATCTCAGTCACACATAATACTCCAACTCATATACAAATTTTCAACTCAACCACTTCACTATCCTCTTTTCATCCTTCTTTACTTACAAGTTACCTCATATGGTATCACAATCAAAAAGACTTTTAGGCTTGTAACGTGGCCATGGGTTTAGGGTGTTTGAATGAAAGGGAAAAAGGAATAAATACAAAAACTTTGAGATAAATGAACTAACTTCCTTTCTTCTTCTTCTTCTTCTTCTTTCTTTGTTTTTTTTTTTTGGCTTGGCTTCTATACACTTTGTTCAACCCTCAACAATTTACACATTTCATATTCACAACTTTCCCTTTCACATATCAAACCTTTTTTTTAATCTCAAAGCAGGGTGTATCATGGTTTTTTAGGTTAGGGGTTAGGGAAGTGAATTGGTTTTCAATAAGAATATTTATATTGGTTTTTCTATAAAGGCTCAAAATTGGGTTCAAAATGGAAGAATAACAATGCAGGATAGCTTGAAAGGCTCAAATGCTTTTTAACGAAATGCCTAGATCATTTTTCAAAACCATATGAGATGCACCATAAGCTTCGAAAAATTCTAAAGTAGATTTGGAAATTGTATCTTTGAAAATAGGTATATAAGCTAGTTTACCAAGAGTTTCTTCAACAAAAGCCTTCAAAACATCCCTGACTCCAATAGTACAAGATTATGCTCAAGAGAATTCCTTAGAAACTCACTCCAACATTATAACTCATTCAACAAGGCATATCAATTACAATTTCCTGTCAAGCATAATGTTAAATAGCTATCCAATCATGGGACCATTTATACAATCCTAAACAAACAATTTAACCAATTCAAAAGATATTTTCTTTAAAATTTTCCAAGCAAAGGCTTAAATTTGTGAAATTTCATATATTTCACCCCTTTTTTCAATCAATCTATACATCAAAACTGCTTGTATATCCCTGTGCACTCACTATTCACATTCAAAATTTTCACATTTTAAAATTTTCACAATTTCCCTCCCCCAAACTCGAAATCAACAGTTTCCTCACTGTCAACTTAGGTTGAAGGAAAGATCAACATTCACAAACCTGTACGCAAACAGCACTCAAACCTGCACACATTTACAAGTAATATTCACAGCAGTCTCAGAGGTGCATCAAACAGTACATGCACAATTGCAACTACTCATCCAGTCAAATAAGGGCATCAACGCCGCATTCAAGCCTATCATAGGAATAACCAGTGATAATGACAGTTAGCAGACAAAACAATTGTTAGCCATCAGTAGCTAACATCACACAAGAACAGACTATTCACATGAACCCAAATGGAATTGAATAGAAATGCTAACTATAATGCCTACATTTAAAAGATGTCAGAAAACACAGGAAAGCAAAAAGAACAAGCATAAAAAAAAAAAAATTCAACAGTCAGAGGGGTCTCGTCAATCATCAGAATCATCTGCAAGATCATACTCTGACTCAGAGGTATCAGCATTAGTAGCTCTACTAGAAATAGGATCCTCATCCTCCCTAACATAAACTACCACATCATCATCTGTACTCTCAGACGCACTAGACTTAGAATCTTCACCAATTTCTTCCTCAGATGGACCACAAAAAACAACAATTTCTTTCCCTCGTTGATATGTGGATGGGTCCTTCTACTCATCACTCTCAACCCTTGGTGGCACCTCGATACCCAACTTGCTTGCAAGTCCTTCCAACATAGTCTCCACCCAGCTTTGGTGAAGCCGTTCCTTGACTCGTTCCTTTTTTGCCAGCAAAAGCTCATCATGGAGACTACGTAATGTGAGTGGGGGTTGGTCGCCATCCAAGTTAGCCGGTCCCTTGTGATCTAACTTAGTTTGATCATACCAGTAAAGGGGAGAGGGCTGAAAGTGAATATCATTAAAGGATGTTGGAATTTGAGCCTTTGTGAAGAGGTCAGAAATCAGATGTGGTAGAACCAAATAAGTGCCCTTCCTGTTTACGTGAGCACAATTGTACAAGGTCTCATAAAGGATGTTTTCTAATTTCACATGCTGACCTGTCATGAAGAAGAATATAAGCAAAGCAGTTAACTTTGTTACAGTGCTGCTATTGCCTACAGGGGTGACATTAAAAGTAATAAAGTTCAACCATATTCTAGCCTCTTCATTCAGGCTCGTTTGCTTGAGATATATTTGCTTGCCTCTTGGTCGATACCATTGAGGTTCATCGGGTTTGACCAAGGTATCAACAATTGCATTTAAGGGAAAATTCTCAGCCTCTTTCTTCAAAAGATGATATTAACATTGGGGATAGAAAGGCAGATCATAGACTTGGCGAATGAATTCTGGACTAATGAAGTTCTTGCCACAAGGTGGGACACCTCTCAACTGCATTGACGGAATTCCATGACAACGGTCATAGTAATAGAAATGTTGGACAAATGTTTCATTGCCAGTAGCTCATGATGCCAATAGATTCCCTAACCCAAGTTCTTCCGTGGCCAACTTGTAGAACTTAAACCAAGTATTAGGAGGGAATTCTTACTCTTGACGCAAAGGTCGTGAGTTCATAAGATCTTTGACAACTTGTAGCAAATTTGGTGCATAAGTGGAAGGAGGTGGTTGAGTTGGTGGAGGTGCAGGACGTGAAGGGGCAGCAACGGCCTTTTTCCATTTAGGCTCTGGCTTTTTAAGAGCGGCTCAGCGCTTGGTCATTATCTGCACAAAATCAAAACCAAAGAAAACACACACAAAATCAATGAACAAACCACAGCGAACAAAAGAAAAGAAAAAGAGAAGCACTGGTCCTAAAAGAAAAAGCTCCCCCAAACATGTGGCTTTCTAAGAACCTCAACATGGAATGCATAGTTCCAGTCCTATACCTATCCTCGCTGCCTCTGACCACTACAAAGGATCTCAAAGTGACTCGCCAACTCAAATGATCCCAAAGGGGCTCTCCACCTCAGTTGAACAACATAAGCGCTGGTAACAAATGGTTATGCAACCGTTACCAGATAAACTCAAACTATCCCAAGTAGCAACAACTCAATCAAAAATTCTAAAACATCCACTTGAGATAGTATGTCTTAGTTCAAAATGAAGTTCAAGAGTTGGAGAGATTTCCAAACATTTGACACATGTAGGCTAATTCTAGAACTTATAGGTGCGTTTTCAAAATTGAAAATGGACTTTGGTAAAGATGATGTCAAAGCCATTGTCATGGCAGTAGAAAAATGAATATGAAAGCAGTGCGAAACCAAATTGTTCAAATAAAGCACCTCTAGAACAAGTAAACAAGGAACAAGGGTGCAAGCACCTAATCTTATGTAGCGGTTCTCAAATTAGCTATTCATATGCCTATATGCAAGGAAACAAGAACATTCATATGTACCTTTCAGATGTTATCCAAACCACTAATGCTCAATACACTAATCACTACATTAAACCACATCATGTCAAGCCTAAGTAAACCAATCAAAACCATCTAACTACTCCCATTCCTAATTCAAGCAACCTCAGAATTTGAACCAGCAGCTACTAGATCATAAGCATGCAACAATTGATTTAAGACAGGAGATATGAATGTCGCCTAGAGCTAGCTACAGGTATGAACAAATAATCACCAAGCCTAGCTTAGTAAATCACCAACCTAATCCTTCAGCCACCCCCTTGTTCATCAATTTGAAGACCCTATAATCATCAATTATAGCAATCCTAATACTAATCAGACCAAAACCCAAAGAGGAAAGTAAATAGAAATTACATCCCCTGTATATTAGAGGTTGGGACCAGTGGTGCAGAATAAGCGACGTTGAGGATCTTAGGTGATGGTGGAGCAAAGATGGAGCTAAGGGTTAGAGATGCAATGGAAAAACAAGGGAGGCTGGGTCTTTGATCGTGAGGGCCGTGGGTGGTGAGGGTTGGGTGCTCTGAGATGGTGGGCGGTGGGGAGTTGGGAAGTAGCGATGGAGCTATGGGTCGGAGGTAAGGGTCGCGGTGAGGGATGGGGGTCGGTAGAGGGAGGAACGGCCGGAAATTGTGAGTCAACGGTGGAGGGATGGGAGATCTTTGGGTAGATGGAGGAGGGTTGGAGACCGGCGGTGATGTTGGACAGGGAAGGTAGAGGATGACGGGGTTTGCTAGAGTGGCGGTGAGGAGGCGCGACGACGACAAAGGTGCGACAGCATGGTCGACGATAAAGAAATTGGAGGAGCTAGGCTATGGTGAGCTGTGAGGAAAATCTGAAAGTGAAAGTGGGTTGGTAGGAAATTAGGGTTTGAGAGAGAGGAGGGAATTTACAAAAAGAAAAGGAGGGGTTTTGAATTTCAAAAATGAATGTGGTCCATATGTGGGGTAGGTTCATGAGGGTAAAATGAGAATAGAAAAGAGAACTAAGGGTGAAATGGTAAAATTAATTGTTTTATGTTTTTTTATATGATTATATGTTTTTTTTAGAAACGGTTGGGATGCACAGAAGGGGCATAAAATAGCATGTGTTTGCCTTGACCTTGCTATAGCGAAGCAAGGGCGAACACAAGGAAAATTGCACAGAAGCATGGAAAAATAGGTTGCTTTTGCCTTCAGAATGCCATAGCAAAGCAACAGCAAGCACATATACACAACAAATCACAGAAAAACCAAACATTTGCTGCCGCTTCGCCACAGCAAAGGATGACAGCAAAACAAAAAAATTCTGACAGCAAAATAAGAGTCTCAAATCATCCTAACTCACCCAATTTCCACAAATGGCACCTTAATCTTATCACACACCATTCAATCACATCAAAATATTATGACAACACCACACAACAACAAAAATGCATAAAATGATTCCTAAATCACCCTAAATTCCACAAACAGCATCCAACTCACTTCACAAACCATTGATCCACATCAAAAGGCATAAGGGCAGCATGATGTACTCAAACATGGTGAAAACAAAGTTGTCAATTCCAAAGCTCCATTCATCACATACAAATTCCATCTCAATTCACATTCACCTTTTATACAAACATTCAAGCAATAGCAATGATATTCAAGCAAGTAATTTCAAATGCAAAATTTGAGGTGTACTTCCCTTTATAGTTCCAACTCCTTGTATCAATTGCCCATTGTAGCACCAATCTAATGGAATTCCATTTGTTCAGCCATGGGAAAACTTTTCTTACCTACAAAAGGTAAAACCAAACATAAATCCACTAAAACACACAAAAATTAAAGGAAAATGAATAGAAAAAGTGTTGAGAGATTGGGTTGCCTCCCAAGAAGCGCTTGATTTATAGTCTACAGCTTGACTCTTCTCTTTGTCAAGTAAAATCAGTGAGCAGTAAAGTGATGGTTTGCCTCTCTACCGTGCCACCCCAATAGTACTTTAACCGCTATCCATTGACCTTGAATCTCTCACCATCTTGTCCTTCTAGCTCCACAACACCCTTGTCAAAGACTTGAACCATGGTGAAAGGTCCAGACCATCTAGACTTTAACTTTCCCGGAAAGATTTTCAGCTTAGAGTTATAGAGGAGAACTTGTTGACCCGGCTCAAAAGACTTAGAGACAATCTTCTTGTCATTCCACCGCTTTGTTTTCTCCTTGTAAAGCCTTGAGTTCTCATAAGCATGGAAACGAAATTCTTCAAGTTCATTAAGCTGCAAGAGCTTCTTGTCACCCACTTCTTTTTCATCAAAATTAAACTTTTTAATAGCCCAATAGGAATTATGTTCCAACTCCACAAGAAAATGACAAGCTTTCCCAAAAACCAACCGGTAAGGAGACATACCAATAGGTGTCTTGTAAGCAGTGCGATAGGCCCATAATGCATCATCTAACTTCATGGACCAATCCTTTCGAGTGATTCCCACAGTTTTCTCAAGGATTTTCTTGATTTCTCTATTGGAAATCTCAGCTTGACCATTTGTTTGAGGATGATAGGCTAAAGACACCTTGTGCTTCACTCTATACTTCTTCAAAAGGGATTTAAATTGATGGTTGCAAAAGTGGGTTCCTCCATCACTAATAACAGCCCTTGGAGCACCGAAACGAGTGAAGATATGCTTTTGCATGAATTTGACCACTACTTTAGCATCATTTATTGGAGAAGCAATGGACTCAACCCATTTAGACATATAATCCACCGCTACAAGAATATATTGATTGTTGAAGGACTTGGGAAACGGTCCCATAAAGTCAATCCCCCAAACATCAAATAATTCCACTTCCAACATGCTGTTGAGTGGCATTTCATTCCTCCTAGAGATATTGTCAACCCTTTGACACCGGTCATAAGATAGAGTGAATTCATAAGCATCCTTGAACAAGGATGTCCAGAAAAACCCAGATTGCAAGACTTTTACAGCCGTCTTTTTACCTCCAAAGTGGCCTCCATATTCAAGGAATGGCAATACTTTAATACATCTTGTTGATCACCTTCTGGAACATATCTTCTAATCAACTGATCAGCATAATAATGAAATAGGAAGGGTTCTTCCCAATGATAGAACTTGACATCATGTAAGAACTTCTTCCGTTGGTGATAGCTCAAGTCCTTAGAAATAATTCCACTCACAAGGTAATTTACTATGTCGACATACCAAGGAGTTTTAGAATGACTCAGTAAAAAGAGTTGTTCGTCTGGAAAAGTTTCATGAATGGGAAGATCTCCATCATGTTGAGCTTCAGTACTCAACCTAGACAAGTGGTGTGAACACCCTATTTTTTCCGGGCCCCACTAAAAAATACAAAAATAATTGATAATGATTGGTGTCCAAATTGGCAATCATCATTGAAAGAAAAATAAAAAAAATGAAAATAAGAAAAAAAAAGGAAATCCTCCTATTGATGATGATCGGTATCTAAATAGGCAATCATCATTGAAAGGGAAAAAATAAAAAAATGAAAATTAAAATAAATCCCCTCATTGATATAATTGGCATTATCATTCATTAAGGGAAAATAACAAATAAAGAAAACGAAAAATAAAATAAAAATCTCATTTATATTGATAGGTTTAAATTAGGAAGTTACTTGTGGGGAGAATAATGAAAAAAAAATTAAAAACGAAAAAATCTCCACTAATGGTAATTAGGTCAAGTTAGGAAGTTTTATCAATAGAAAATACAAAAAAAATAAAAAAAATGAAAAATAAAAAAAAATCTCCATTGATGGTGATTGGGTCAAGTTAGGTAGTTCTTAACATAAAATACAAAAAAAAAAAAATCAAAAAAAATTAAAAAAAGAAAAAGAAAAAGGGAGCATTTATGAAGGAAACCCTACCTTGAGACTATAAATAGGAGTGTAAGGGTTGAAGTAATAGAGACAAGAATTTTGGGAGAGCAAGGAGATAAGGTCTGTGACTGAGTTTTCATCTTTTTCTTTTATTTCACTTTGACATCTCGTTTTTTTTTTCCTCTCATCTAATATCCCTTGGCTCATGCTTACCTCATCATGCCTCATGCTTACCTCATGATTCATGCACTATGACTTTATCCAATATGCATTACATTACTTTACTTTGTACTATGATGTTGCTGGACGTGTTTTAGCTCATTGTGGTCTTGTGGATTTGCATTTTATTGTCCAACTGAATTATCTCATACATAGGCAAGAGGTATGTGCTGTTTTATTTTCTTATGATACTAAGTGTTATGCTTAATAAATATAGATAATATGATTGTACTTGCCTCTTGTTTATTATGTGGTTCTATCACCCTATCTCTTATTATAGCGGGTTCAAAGAATAAAAGGTACGCATGAATCTCCTCACTTTTGACTTCTTTTTTTTTTAACTTGTGCTACTTTTCTCTTTTTCTTAATCCCTTTCTTAGGTCCTCTTTCAAAAAAAACCAAAAAAGGGAAAAAAAATATTTTGACACATTTTGATAAATGAAAATAAAATGGAAAAACTCTCTTTTACAAGAAAATAAAAAAAATGTTTTTTGAAAAAAAAAGTAAAAAACACAAACCCAACAAAAAAAATATTTTTTTTCTCAAATAAATTAAATAAACATTTTTTCTAAAAAATACAAACAAAGTGACACGCATTTCTACCCCTCGAACTACGTGGGCTTTGATTCCTCTAAAGGGTACGTAGGCCTTAGGTTTTCATCCTAGGTCAAGTCCAATTTTATAAATAAATATATTTTTTTTTATTTTCTTGTTGTAAATAAATGTTCTCTTTTTTAAATAAATATATTTTTTCCTATTGTAAATAAGTGTTCTTTTTTCTTCTTCTTTAGTTTTCATTTCATTTAGTTTTGTAAATATTCTTTTTTTTTTTATTTATTGGGGTAATTATAATAATGTTAAAGGCCATTTTTAGTTTTAAATAGTTAATTTAGGGTAACCATTCTTATGAATGGGTGTTGTTGGATGCCTAATACCTTCCCCACACACAATCGACTCCCGAACCCTAAATGGTTTTTGTAGACTAGTTTCCATTTTTAAAAAGGTTTTCAAAATTATCATATCTTTAAAATTTTGGTGGCGGCTCCATGTTTTCAAAATTCCGGGCGCTACAAGTGGTCTGCAACCTGATTTTCGGAGCCTTTTCTATCCACAATCTCAAGATCAAATTATTGTAATAGCAGAACCCATCAAATCAACCTTGCTTTAGAGTCCTTCTTACTAAATGCATCTAAGCGAAGAGAATAAGTGATCTATTACTTGAGCAAGAAGTTTAATGATTGTGAGTCACGTTACCAAATGATCGAGCGAACTTGTTGTGGTTTATAGTCTGGGCTACAAGGAGGTTGAGGCAATACATGCTTTACTACACCACTTGGTTAATTTCTAGAGTAGACCCACTCAAGTACATCTTTGAAAGCCCACATGTAGCTAGAAGAGTCTCTAAGTGGCAAGTAATATTGTCTAAATATGATATAAGATACGTCATTCAAAAATTCGTTAAGGGTGGTACGATAGCAGATCACTTAACAGAAAACCCCGTAGATGAATATCAGCCACTAGATTTCAAATTTCCAGATGAAGACATATGTGCTACAGAAGATCCGATCGAGGAAAGCAAATCAAAGGGGTGGGAAATGTATTTTGATGGGGCAGTAAACATGCTTGGCAATGGCGTAGGGGCAGTAATCATATCCCCAGACGGAAAGCAAGTTCCGATTGCTATAAAGTTATGATTTGACTGCACCAATAACATGACAGAATATGAAGCTTGTATTAATGGTCTCCAGGCTGCCATAGATCTTGGGATAAAAAACCTAAAAATCTATGGTGACTCAGCTCTCATAATTTATCAGGTGACTGGTGAATGGCGTACTAAAGACCCAAAGTTGATCCCTTATCAAGAGTATTTGATAGAGTTGATCAAAAATTTTGAAGTAATCAATTTCCATCACATGGCCAGAGAAAAGAATCGCTTCGCCGATGCTTTAGCTACTTTAGCGGCTATGATCCAACTCGATTGTGGGGTCCAAGTTCAACCAATACAGATTGAGACTAGAAGATCGCCAGCATTTTGCTTCAATATTGGAAGAAAGCACGACGAGCAACCTTGGTACCATATTATCAGGATATATATAGAACATGGTATTTACCCTCCAGACAAGAGACATAATGAAAAGAAGATCATCCGGCGATTGGCCATGGGTTTTTTTATTAGTAATAAAGTCCTATATAAGAGAAGCTTTGATGGGACATTACCACGCTGTGTAGACATGAGGGAGGCGCACTGTAACCCCCTGCCGTAATTAATATTCGGATTACACAATTAAAGTGAAATAGAGACCAATAACAATCAAATAACATTTATAAACCCATCTACCAGACGGGGTTTTCACAAATGCCTTTCGAAATCATTTATAACCTGGTCTCACATTCACATTCCGAATACAATTACTACACGAAGATAAATCACATTCAATATATCAGAGTACGCAATATAATAATTCTGACAATTCCGGATTCCATTTATTAACTCAAGCTTTACAGGGCATATTCACCCATTACAAATCCTCAAACGGGGATTACACAATATCATCTCAAATACATATCCAAATACCCATCCCAAATAACCAAATACATATATGAAACATGTACATATCCAAATATACATAATCCCAACCATAATGATAACCAGCTACCTAATCTTCAACCCGAAGGAAGTCCTCTTCGCCCTTGGCTGCTTACTCCATCATCGATCTACTACCCTGTCTGAAAGGTTAGTAGGGGAGGGTGAGATTCGAGAGAATCTCAGTAGGAAACGGATACCTATATGCATGTATGATATGTGTTTAATGCATGACATGCTTGCAATACATAACTCATGCTCACATAATGACATATCTGCGTGCTCAATGTTTCAACAACATACTCATGGCCATAGCATAACTAGAAACAGAGCTACAATCATTCATACATGTTTCACATAATCAAGCAAAGCAATACATGCATCAAAACACAAACACAAATATCAAAGCATGCAAAAGAGGTAAGTTCCCTACACTCTTTCCACGTATGCTCCAGCTTCGCTTACTCGCGATCAGAATGGATACCGAACCACGATTAGGGCGAATAGCAACCCTATAACCAAAGCAAGGACATAGGGTTAATCCCTTTCTCAATTCCTCAACATACAAACACTTAATGTTGGTTATCATTTAACACCTTTAGGAGGCTAATTGAAGCCTAAACATATGCCTAAAGGCTTGGGAAACACTTGACCAAAGATCACCTTTCAAAAATGCAAAACACTGATTTTTGGGGGTGGGCCGCGGCCCACAATCCTTGGGCTGCGGCCCAAGGCTGTCCAGAGACGCACAGAAACATTTGGGCTGCGGCCCAACATCCTTGGGCCGCGGCCCAAGAAAATCCAGTTTCTGGCTGAACTTCCAAAAATCATAACTAATTCCACAAAAATCGAAATGAGGTGATCCCAAAGCCAAATTAAAGCTATTCAAGTCCTCTACACAGGAAAAATATTGGCCTATACTTGAAATCACCGCAAAAGTCCAGATTTACCAAAAACCTAACATTGTACCAAAACAGGGTCCAGTTTTGATGCCAAACTTTGGACAGCTATAACTCCCAGTTCCCAAAACGAAATGACACAGTTTATATGTCCATTTTGAACCTTGGGAGGTGAAATTCAAGACTGGAAAGTTTCAGAATTTTCTAATATCATTTGCCCATTCAAAACGGCAACACAAACAGAACTGCCCAAACAGACTTTCCACTGGACAGAATTCCAAATTTGTACAATTGATTCCAATGGTTCCAATTTCACATCAAATACCATTCCCACATAAAATTTCACAAGAAATCCATTGGAAACACTAGAACCACCAAATTCACATCACATTTACACATATTTAGTTCTTGAGCACATTGCAACACAAAACCACATACAAGACTCCACATTGCAATTGCTTTCCATTTCAAATTCCAAACTTATTCCAATGGCACAAAGGCATAACATAACACCAATTGCTACCCAAAACACCATCCAATTCATTCATTTTGAAATTACACTAAAATCAGGGCAAATTCCACAAACCACAATACTCAACCATAATTTACAAAACTTAGATCAAAAGGCTTCAAATACTCACCTCTTCCTCTTTCCCAAACCAATTTGTTGATTCTTCATCTTTCCACTTTTGCTCAAGCAACAAAACACCTCCTCTCACAAATCTAAAACCATAGAGATGAAGCTCTCATCACTATGAATAAGATTATAGAAGAGGTTTTGAGCAATAGGAGTCATCTACAAGGTTAAAATGGCTTACCTTCACATTGATTCTCCTTCCTCTTTCCTCTTCTATGGCTTGGACGTTTTTGAGCTTGAGAAGAGAGAGAAAAGATGATGAGATATCAGATTTTTAGTCCCTCCTAGCCATTTAACCGACTTTGAAAAAGGGAGAGGTAAGAGGAAATGAATTTGACACTTTGACCACATCCTATGGTTCACATTGTGACACTTGTCACAATCTTGCCACACCTCTCATGAGTTCACATGAGCACACTCACATGGAATTCTACCCTTTGATCTCTTGCACAATTCAACCCTAACCATTGATCTTGAAGTTACCAATGAGTTTCCTCTTCGGTAACTAATCAATTGGTCAGTAACTTTACCGTTTTGCCCCTGATTATGGTAATTCCCTTGGAATCACCACCAAACACTTCATATCGTTTCATTTATCACCAAAACATGCCTTCCCTCTATTCTAAGTCAATTTGGATGTTAATCCACAATTGAACTCAGGGAATCACCACCAAACACTTCATATCGTTTCATTTATCACCAAAACATGCCTTCCCTCTATTCTAAGTCAATTTGGATGTTAATCCACAATTGAACTCAAATACAGGGTTTCGGCATTGCTCATAACACATGCGAATCACATCGGGTGCCAAATCACACCATAATCTCCAAAAGGGTCCATATATCACTAATGACATTCTCTTTTGGAGTCATTAACACTTAATCACAATTTGGGATCCTGCTAAACCAGGGCTTAGCAATCCACTAATCTCAGGCTTATTCCCTAGCCTCAAGTCTCAAAATTCGGGGTATTACACGCACAAGATTATGGCAGAGATCCATGAAGGCGTATGCGGTACACATGCAAATGGCCACTCATTAACTAAACAAGCTCAAAGATCCAGTTACTATTGGATAACTATGGAGAAGGATTGTATCAATTATGTTAGAAAGTGTCATAAGTGCCAGATATATGCCAACAAAGCTAATGCCCCGCCGACTATAATGCATAGTCTCGTATCTCCATAGCCATTCTCCATGCGGGGAATAGATGTCATCGGGCCGATTGACTATTTCACTAAGTAGGTAGAAGCCAATTCCTTTGCTAGTATTACTCAGAAGGCCTTCATCAAGTTCTTAAAGGCCAACATCATCTGTAGATATGGGTTATTGGAGAGGATCATAACTGACAATACACCAAACCTCAACGGGGCAGCAGTTAAAGAATTATGTGATCAGTTCAAGATCAAACATCATAATTCTGCACCATATAGGCCACAGATGAATGGTGCAGTTGATGCGGCCAATAAAAACATTAAGAAGATCATCAGCAAAATGACAGTGACCTATAAGGACTGGCATGAAATGCTTCGATATGCATTACATGGATACCGTACCACAATGCGTACATCAACTGGGGCAACCCCTTACTCTTTAGTTTATGGCATGGAGGCTGTTACTCCAATTGAGGTGGAAATACCATCCCTGAGAATCATGGCTGAATCAAACCTAGATGAAAGCGAATGGATATGTTCTCGATTTGAACAATTAAATATGATTGAAGAAAAGAGGCTCACAGCAATATGTCATGGGCAGTTATATCAATCACGAGTGGCAAGGGCCTTTAATAAGAAACTACGACCCAGATGGTTTAAAGTAGGAGACCTAGTCCTCAAGAAGATCCTGCCAAATCAAGAAGATGATAGAGGTAAATGGGCTCTGAATTTTGAAGGCCCATATGTTGTTAAGCAAGCTTTCTCTGGAGGAGCATTGATATTAACAAACATGAATGGCCAAGATTTACCAAGACCAATCAATTCAGATGCTGTAAAGAAATACTATGAGTGAAAAAAAAAGAGCTCGCTAAGTTGAAAACCTGAAAGGGCAGCTTAGGCAAAAGTTAGAGCAAAAAAAAAACCTCGCTAAGTTGAAAACCCGAAAGAGCGGCTTAGGCAAAAAAAAAAGAGCTCGCTAAGTTGAAAACCCGAAAGGGTGGCTTAGGCAGAAATTAGAGCAAAAAAAAAGCTCGCTAAGTTAAAAACCTGAAAGGGCAGCTTAGGCAAAAGTTTGAGCAAAACAAAAAAAAAGGGGCTCGCTAAGTTGAAAACCCGAAAGGGCGGCTTAGGCAGAAATTAGAGCAAAAAAAAAAGCTCGCTAGGTTGAAAACCCGAAAGGGCGGCTTAGGCAAAAGTTAGAGCAAGGAAAAAAAATGCTCGCTAAGTTAGAAACTCGAAAGGGATGCTTAGGCAAAATTTAGAGCAAAAAAAAAAACAGAAGCTCGCTAAGTTGAAAACCTTAAAGGGCGGCTTAGACAAAAGTTAGAGCAAGAAAAAAAAAAGCTCGCTAAGTTGAAAACTTGAAAGGGCGGCTTAGGCAAAAGTTGGAGCAAAAAAAAAGGCTTGCTAAGTTGAAAACCCGAAAGGGCGGTTTAGGCAAAAGTTAGAGCAAAAAAAAACTCGCTAAGTTGAAAACCCGAAAGGGCGGCTTAGGCAAAATTTAAAGCAAAAAATTGGGAGTTGTTAAGTCAAAAACCTGAAAAGGCGGGTTAAACAAATATCGAAGAAGGTTATCAGTCCTAGCCCCATGACTCTCTTTACTTTGTCTATTTGGAAGACTCCGTAATCATTCATCGAAAAGTGCATGTCTCTGGCAATTAAGCAAGGCACCATCAGGGGGACTACACGGAACTAAAAGTGAATGACCTCCTAATAACATCACGTCTACACCAATATATGATCATCATCATGCATCCACTTGAATATTCGAAGATCATTTCTTTTAAATGAATCTTCATCCTTAGTATATCTTTCCCTTCTATTAAATCACATGTCAAACTTTGTGCCATGATTTGTATAAGGGTAACTCTTTTTAATGAAAGCACAACTTTTGGCTGGATAAACACTCACACTAATATACATGGTGTCCTCTACTCACATTTAACTTGTGTAATTTTAGGATCATTAGCGAAGGTCCTAACTGGAATTTTTTTTGTGGGGTCAAACAGTTGACAAAGGGACACAATCTAAACTGAGGGTTCTAGGCTGTGGCATCTATGTGAATCTCATTATACACATTTTCATACCTCCGACAAGACTGCACAAGTAATGGGGTACTGGTTAGGCACTTGGACAAAGAAGGAGCAATATCACTTGCCAGGCTATTCTTTAACACCACAATTATTGCACTCATTCTCATTAGCATGTCATCACATCCATTATCAACATCACCATTAACATCATCATCATCACTACTTCATCATCATCATCATTAGCATTATCTTTGTATTCATCATCCTCATTAGGATTCCATCATCACTGTCATCATCATTATTAGTGTCATCACCTCCATCATGACATCACTATTCTGATATTCCCTCCATTATCGTAGTCATTACCATCCTCTTTATCATCATCATTGTCATCATCACTGTCATCATTATTATCAATGTCATCATCTTCATAAGCACTACTCCAAGGGGCATCATATGTTCATAGCACCCTTTTCAAATCCCAGTAACGGTAGGAACCCTCAAAGCCCAGTAACGGCTGGCACCCTTTCAAAGCCCTGTACCAGCAGGCATCCTTGAAGCCCAGTAATGGCTGGTACCCTTTTAAAGCCCTGTACCAGCAGGCACCTTCAAAGCCCAGTAACGGCTGGCACCTTTTTCAAAGCCCTGTACCGGCAGGCATCCTCAAAGTCCAGTAACGGCTGGCACCCTTTCAAAGCCCTGTACCGACAGGCACTCTCAAAGCCCAGTAATGGCTGGCACCCTTTCAAAGCCCAGTAACGGCTGGCACTTTTTTCAAAGCCCTGTAAAGGCAGGCACCCTCAAAGCCCTGTACCGGCAAGCACCCTCAAAGCCCAGTAACGGCTGGCACAATTCTTTTAAAGCCCTGTATCGGCAGGCACTATTCTTTCAAAGCCCTGTACCAACAGGCACCCTCAAAGCCCAGTAACGGCTGGCATAATTCTTTCAAAGCCCTGTACCAACAGGCACCCTCAAAGTCCAGTAACGGCTGACATAATTCTTTTAAAGCCTTGTACCGACAGGCATTATTCTTTCAAAGTCCTGTACCAACAGGCACCCTCAAAGCCCAATAACGGCTGGCACAATTCTTTTAAAGCCCTGTAACGGCAGGCAATATTTTTTTCAAAGCCCTGTATAAACAAGCACTCTCAAAGCCCAATACCGGCTGGCACAATTCTTTTACGCCCTACCAAAGTCCTATGCAACTAGGCGCTTCACTTCCATTCCAGGTAATCATCTATCTCCACTTGTGTTCTTCTCCCCTATGAACCAAGTAAAGAGGGGCATGGGCACTGTATTTTATCCAAATCCTCTTTGGTTCTAAGGGGACACCTTATTCTCTGGCCGGACAAAATACGTGTTCTTATCTTTACTTGCTTCATAGAAGAGAATCTCACTTTTCTCAACTACGAAACAAGTAAAGAGGGGCAACTGTGAACACCCTATTTTGTCTGGGCCCCACTAAAAAATACAAAAATAATTGATAATGATTGGTGTCCAAATTGGCAATCATCATTGAAAGAAAAATAAAAAAAATGAAAATAAGAAAAATAAGGAAATCCTCCTATTGATGATGATCGGTGTCTAAATAGGCAATCATCATTGAAAGGGAAAAAATAAAAAAAAACGAAAATTAAAATAAATTCCCTCATTGATATAATTGGCATTATCATTCATTAAGGGAAAATAACAAATAAAGAAAACGAAAAATAAAAAAAATCTCATTTATGTTGATAGGTTTAAATTAGGAAGTTACTTGTGGGGAGAATAATGAAAAAAAAAATAAAAACGAAAAAATCTCCACTAATGGTAACTAGGTCAAGTTAGGAAGTTTTATCAATAGAAAATACAAAAAAATAAAAAAAATGAAAATTAAAAAAAAATCTCCATTGATGGTGATTGGGTCAAGTTAGGTAGTTCTTAACATAAAATACAAAAAAAAATCAAAAAAAGAAAATTAAAAAAAGAAAAAGAAAAAGGGAGCATTTATGAAGAAAACCCTACCTTGAGACTATAAATAGGAGTGTAAGGGTTGAAGTAATAGAGACAAGAATTTTGGGAGAGCAAGGAGATAAGGTCTGTGACTGAGTTTTCATCCTTTTCTTTTATTTCACTTTGACATCTCGTTTTTTTTTCCTCTCATCTAATATCCCTTGGCGCATGCTTACCTCATCATGCCTCATGCTTACCTCATCATTCATGCACTATGACTTTATCCAACATGCATTACATTGCTTTACTTTGTACTATGATGTTGCTGGACGTGTTTTAGCTCATTATGGTCTTGTGGATTTGCATTTTATTGTCCAACTGAATTATCTCATACATAGGCAAGAGGTATGTGCTGTTTTATTTTCTTATGATACTAGGTGTTATGATTAATAAATATAGATAATATGATTGTACTTGCCTCTTGTTTATTATGTGGTTCTATCACCCTATCTCTTATTATAGCGGGTTCAAAGAATAAAAGGTACGCATGAATCTCCTCACTTTTGACTTCTTTTTTGTTTAACTTGTGCTACTTTTCTTTTTTTCTTAATCCCTTTCTTAGGTCCTCTTTCAAAAAAAACCAAAAAAAGAAAAAAAAAAATATTTTGACACATTTTGATAAATGAAAATAAAATGGAAAAACTCTCTTTTACAAGAAAATAAAAAAAACGTTTTTTGAAAAAAAAAAGTAAAAAACACAAACCCAACAAAAAAAATATTTTTTTCTCAAATAAATTAAATAAATATTTTTTCTAAAAAATACAAACAAAGTGACACGCATTTCTACCCCCCGAACTACGTGGGCTTTGATTCCTCTAAAGGGTACGTAGGCCTTAGGTTTTCATCCTAGGTCAAGTCCAATTTTATAAATAAATATATTTTTTCTTATTTTCTTGTTGTAAATAAATGTTCTCTTTTTTAAATAAATATATTTTTTCCTATTGTAAATAAGTGTTCTTTTTTCTTCTTCTTTAGTTTTCATTTCATTTAGTTTTGTAAATATTCTTTTTTTTTATTTATTGGGGTAATTATAATAATGTTAAAGGCCATTTTTATTTTTAAATAGTTAACTTAGGGTAACCATTCTTATGAATGGGTGTTGTTGGGTGCCTAATACCTTCCCCACACACAATCGACTCCCGAACCCTAAATGGTTTTTGTAGACCAGTTTCCATTTTTAAAAAGGTTTCCAAAATTATCCTATCTTTAAAATTTTGGTGGCGGCTCAATGTTTCAAAATTCCGGGCGCTACAAGTGGTCTGCAACCTGATTTTCAGAGCCTTTTCTATCCACAATCTCAAGATCAAATTATTGTAAGAGCAGAACCCATCAAATCAACCTTGATCAACCTTGGTTTAGAGTCCTTCTTACTAAAGAGCTACCATAGTGTAGAATGATCAGTATGAACAACCACTTTGGCACCAATCAAGTAAGGCGGGAATTTAGCAAATGAATACACTACAACCAAAAGCTCTTTCTCAGTGGTAGTGTAGTTTTTTTTAGCATCATGGAGTGTCTTACTCACATAGTAAATAGGATGGAAGATTTTATCCCTTTTCTGCCCAAGTACAGCTCCTACAGCATAATCGCTAGCATCACATATCACTATAAAGGGCAAACTCCAATCTGGAGCCGTAATGATAGGAGGGGTTACAAGTCTTCTTTTCAACTCTTCAAATGCTTTCAAACATGCATCATCAAACTTGAAGTCAGCATCCTTCTCAAGTAAAGCACAGAGCGGCTTAATGATTTTGGAAAAATCCTTTATGAACCTTCGATAGAACCCAACATGGTCCAAAAAGCTTCTCACACCTTTAACATTGGTAGGTGGAGGAAGTTGTTCAATCACCTCTATCTTTGCTCGGTCAACTTCTAAACCGTTTTTGGAGACACGATGGCCTAACACAATGCCTTCCTTCACCATAAAATGGCATTTCTCCCAATTAAGCACAAGATTAGTGCCTTCACACCGCTTTAAGACTCGAGCTAAGTTGGCTAAGCACTCTTCATATGAATCACCAAATACAGTGAAGTCGTCCATGAACACTTCCATGGTGTGCTCTATCATGTCAACAAAAAATAGCCATCATACACCGTTGGAATATAGCTGGTGCATTGCAAAGGCCAAAGGGTATGCGGTTGAAAGCAAAGGTGCCATATGGGCACGTAAATGTAGTCTTCTCTTGGTCTTCCAGAGAAATTGCTATTTGGTTGTACCCCAAATAACCATCAAGAAAACAAAAAGAATTCCCGTCCAGCTAGTTTGTCCAACATTTGATTAATGAAAGGCAATGGGAAGTGATCCTTACGAGTAGCCGTATTGAGCTTACAATAGTCCATGTAAACCCTCCATTGGGTCACAGTGTGAGTGGGAATGAGTCGTTGTAGGTGTTAGCCACTACAGTCATACCGCCCTTTTTGGGGACGCATTGGACTCGGCTCACCCAAGAACTATGAGAAATAGGGTATATAATGCCAACATCGAGCCATTTAAGAAGCTCCTTCTTCACTACTTCTTTCATAATGGGGTTGAGTCTTCTTTGATGTTCAATGGAAGGCTTATGATTCTCTTCCAAAAAGATCTTGGGCATGCACATAGAGGGGCTAATGCCCTTGATATCAGCAATTGTCCACCCAATAGCCCTTTTATGAGCTTTTAAGACTTCAACTAATTGCTCCTCTTATTGAATAGTGAGATCCGAAGCAATAATCACTGGAAGAGTATTGTTGGAACCCAAATAAGCAGATTGTAGATGAGATAGCAATGCCTTCAGCTCAAGTAAAGGTGGTTCCTCTAAAGAAGATTTTAACTTTGGTCGGTCAGTAGAACCCAAATCAAGTGACTCAAATGGTATCCTCCTTTTAGGATAAGGAGTTGTTGCATCCATAATAGCCTTGCATTCCACTACATCCAAACCCTCAAAATCAATATCAAGAAGAGCGGCTTCAAGTGGATCTTCAATCATAGAGGTTTCAAATTCTTCTTGGGTGACAAGACCAATCATATCAAGAAAGAAACAATCTTCATGCACATGAGGGGTCTTTATCAATTGATTCATTTTAAAGGTAACTTGCTCATCGGCCACCCTCAAAGTCAACTCACCTTTTTCCACATCTATCAAGTTCTAGTCGTAGCTAAAAATGGCCTTCATAGCAGTAAAGACATTTCTCTATCTGGATCAAAGTCAAGTACAATAAAATCAGCCAGAAATATGAACTTATCAACCTTGACTAATACATCTTCAATAATCCCTTTAGGATAAGACAAGCTTCTATCGGCTAATTGCAAGGTAACGGTGGTAGGTCTAGCATCACCTAATCCCAACTTGTTGAAAACAGACAAAGGCATAAGATTGACACTAGAACCAAGATCACATAGACCATTCCCTAAGAATTTACCTCCAACATGACAAGGTATAGAGAAGCTCCTAGGATCCTTCAACTTGGGTGGAAGTTGTTTGATAACATCAGTGAAGCTTTTGGTGACGGCCACCGTCTCAAATTCATTAAACCTTCTTTTCTTTGAGAAGACATCTTTCATAAACTTGGCATATTTGGGCATTTGCTCTAAGGCTTCTGCAAAGAGAATGTTGATATGCAACTGATTGAACATCTCAATAAACTTCTTGAATTACCCATCTTATTGATATTTCTTTAGCCTTTATAGAAAAGGAGGTGGTGGGACATATCTTGGAGGCAAAGTGTTGGTCTTCCTTTTTTTCTCTTCCATAGTTTCAGGAGCAATGGTCTTGCCTTGCACAACAGCATCTAGATTCACTTCAGTTTACTTCCTCTTCTTGTTGTCCTCTTCTTCAACTATAATGTCTTTAACAACTTATTCATCAAGGTTAGAATCTTCCACAACATGGTCTTTTGGCTTTGTTGTAGCCTTACCCATACTTGAAACATCGGGTAAAATCTTACCACTTTGGAGAGTAAGAGCCTTGCATTCTTCTTTACCTTCTCTTTTAGGATTGGGAATAATATCACTTGGAAGACCATTTCTTGGTTGAGCACTCAAGTGTGAAGCAATTTGGCCCATTTGTATCTCAAGATTTTTTATTGCCGTATCATGAAGAGAAATTGTGCCAACTAAGCCTTCTTAACCTTTGAGAAGTTGCCTCAAGAGTTTATTTGTCTCGGAATCACCCTCTTGTAGCTTTTGTAGTGGCTCAAAACCCGGTGGATGCATTAGCTTACTAGAAGAAGCATAGTGATTAATTGGATTCTCACTAGGTCCATTCCTCCAAGAGAAGTTGAGATGATCCCTCATACCCTTGTTATAGGTATTAGAGTAAGGGTTGCCACATTGATACCTTTGATTATTGTTCAAATAACTCACTGACTCCATAGTATGATAACATTCTTCATAGGAGTGGGCTTCTCTACATATTTCACAAGAAGGACTTGGGGTTTGGATAGCATTCACATTATTGGATGAATTCCTTTCTATCTTCAATTCAAGTTGATCAAATCTCTTCGCCATTACTTCAAGTTGAGCAACGATTTTCTTAGACACATTTGAACTACTAGAAGGACTTGATCAAATTCCTTACTTCGTTCTGTTCAGTATGGCTGCTCAATCAATACATGTAATGTTGATGTTTGGCATCGTAGACTAGGGCATGCCTCTACTATTGTATTGAAACAATTACATGAAATAAATGATCAAGTTGTTGACTTTGATAACAACACTTGTGAAATCTGTGTACAATCTAAGCAAACATGTCTTCCCTTTCAAGTTAGTACAATTAAATCTACTTGCTATTTGAATTGGTTCATATGGATGTTTGAGGGCCTTATAAGGAACCCGCTCATCAAGGATTCAGGTATTTCCTAACTATTGTTGATGATTTCTCTAGGGGAGTATGGGAATTCCTTATGTCACACAAATCAAAGACTGTTATGCATGTTAAAATTTTTTTGACTTATGTGTCCACTCAATATGGAACTAACATTAAAACAGTTAGAAGTGATAATGGTTTGGAGATTGTCAATGTAGGGATGAGTACTTTATTCAATGAAAGAGGGATCATACATCAAACTTCTTGCCCTTATACACCCCAACAAAATGGGGTTGTGGAGAGGAAACATAGACATTTACTTGAAGTAACTAGATGCTTGATGCTAGAGGCAAGAATCCCTGTAATATTTTGGGGGGAAGGCATTAGAGCAGTAGCATATTTAATAAACAGAACACCCACAAAATTGCATGATTTTAAGACCCCTTACCAATTAATTCATGGTAGACCCCCTTCCTTGAGACATTTAAGAGTCTTTGGGTGTTTAGCATTTGCAACCAAGCTGCATACTTTTGATAAACTACAACCTAAAGCAGACCCATGTGTGTTTATGGGGTATCCTACTACACAAAAGGGATACATACTTTACAACTTAAGAACCAAAATGATTATGGCAAGTAGGCATGTGTCTTTTATAGAGGGCAGATTCCCTTTTAAGGAGGAAGAATACACTAATCAAGGGGGAGCCTCCCTGAAATTGAAGGGAAACATCATAATACCAACTGACCCCATTTTATATGATTGTGAGAAACTTTTTATGCCATTAGAACAAGGAATCAAGTTGAAGCAGCACCTCCTCTAGACCAAATCAGGCTGCCAGAACCAGTAACAGCAATGCAAAGGCGATCTATGAGAGAAAGGAGACCGCCAACATGGCTGCAGGATTATGAATGTACGCCTCAGACTACAAATACAGAAGCTACTGGTAACTCTAACTCAGAAACTTCAGAACAGGAGGTTAATGGGATGATGTAGCCTGAAGAAGATGTTAAACAGGGAGATGTTACATACCTTATGCAACATTACTTCACATATCCGTATTTATCATAATCTTATAAGCACTTTCTATGTTCCACTAACGCTATTTGTGAACCTAGGTGTTTTGAGGAAGCGGCTAAGGATCTAAGATGGGTAGATGCTATGAAGGATGAAATTCAAGCACTTGAAACCAACAAGACATGGCAGATTGTTGACCTACCACCAGGAAAAATTCCCATTGGAAGTAAATGGGTCTACAAGGTCAAATATGACTCAAATGGTAGTATAGCAAAACTTAAGGCACGACTCGTGGCTAAGGGATATACTCAAAAGGAGAGAGTAGACTACTATGAGACCTTTTCTCTAGTTGTGAAAATGGTGATAGTGAGAGTGGTCCTCACCCTTGCAGCTATCAATAATTTGAAACTCTTCCAAATGGATGTGCACAACGCATTTCTCCAAGGAGAGCTCCATGAAGAAGTGTACATGCGGAATTCTGGAAGGGTTCAACAAGATGGGTGAGAACAAGGTGTGCAAGTTGACAAAGTCACTATATAGGCTCAAGCAAGCATCAAGACAATGGAACACTAAGCTCACTCAAGCATTGATAAAGGGAGGTTTTAAGCAAAGTTTACATGACTATTCTTTGTTTGTTAGATTAAGAAGAGGTCATATAACTATTGTGTTAGTTTACGTTGATGATTTATTTGTTACTAGTAGTTGTTATGAGGAGATAGAGGAAACTAAGAAATATCTTCATAGTCAATTTAGGATTAAGGACTTAGGAGAGGCAAGATATTTCTTAGGAATAGAAATTGCAAGATCAAAACAGGGGATCGTTTTAAATCAGAGAAAGTATGTTATTGATTTGTTAAATGATACGGATTTGAGTGCAGCAGCACCTGCTGCCACTCCAATAGAGCAGAATTTAAAATTAGTTGAACACCCTAAGCCTGAAAGAAAGAAACAACAAAAAGGAAACAAAGAAGGGTCAAAGAAGGTTGATGAATTGTTAAAAAATCCTGAGTCCTATAGAAATTTGATTGGTAGGTTATCCTATTTAACTGTGACTAGACCTAATTTGTGTTATGTTGTGCAGTTTTTAAGTCAGTTTTTGGTTCAGCCAAGGCAGTCTCATATGGCAGCAGCACTTAGAGTGCTCCATTACTTGAAGGGTATGGCTGGAATGGGGATCATGCTGTCTTCTACTAGTAAAATGGAGCTGGAATGCTATTGTAACTCTGACTGGGCAGCATGTGAGGATAATCGAAGGTCAGTCATAGGATATGCAATAAAGCTGGGAAGCTCCTTGGTGTCATAGAAGTCAAAGAAGCAAAGTACAGTCTCCACTTCTTCAGCTGAGGCTGAATATAGAGCATTAAGACATGTCACAGGAGAGATAGTGTGGTTGATTGGATTATTGAGAGATTTGAATGTAATAAATATAGAACCTACAATAGTTTTCTATGATTCTAAAGCTGCTATTCATATAGCTAGTAATCCTGTTTTTCACGAAAGGACAAAGCATATCAAGATCAATTGTCATTTCGTGAGGGAAAAACTATTACTGGAACTAATAGATTTGAGACATGTTAGGTCATCTGACCAGTTAGCTGACATTTTTACCAATGGATTAGGAAAGGAAGTACATGAATATTTGTTAGGCAAGTTGGGAACCTTTAACTTGTTTGGTCCCAACTTGAGGGGGAGTATAAGTAGTAAGTAATTAGTGGTTAGGATACATTAAATATACTCTTGGTAATCTTTAGGTAGTCTTGCACTTGTATGAGGTGTATTCTTGAATTGAGATGTCTATATAAGACAGGCTCTCTTCCTTTGTAAATTGACAAAAAGTGATCAATGAGAAGTCCAGTATGTTTGAGTCCAAAATGTTATGAAGTTTAACACTCTCAATTTCTATTTCTTTCCATGAATCTCTACTTAATGAATGCACTTCCACTCGATGATCCATATCACCAGTAATTGCCACCATCTTGTAATCATTAAGAGATGAACTGAACCCAAATCCTACATACAATCAAACACATTAGAACCGATAGTTCTGGATGTAGGCACCTCTCTGACATCTTTGGTCGCCGGCTTTCACAGTAAAACGGAAGGAAGAGACCTGACAAGCTCATACTCATCGATTGTAACACAGAGCAAGCCATTGCTGGAACCAATGATGTTAACAAGCCTGCCTTGTAATGAAACGAAGGGAGGTGCCTTCTAAAGATCACGGACTTGTATCTCGCAATAGAGCAAATTTAACTGCACGGGTTTAGCAAGTCCTTGACTGAAAGTATGGAAGAAGAGAAAATTAGGGTTGTGATGACCGGAGTAACGGAGGTGATCAGTGATGAAAGAAGGGTTCTTGAAGAGATTTTTCAAATGTTGACAGACACATCCAAATCGAATTAGGGATTTCATCGTAAGCTGCTTGAGAATGTTCGTGATAATTTCTTTGGGAAGGAAGGGTGCGGCGCCATTCATCGCCATCTGCTTCCTTGATGTCATCGGAATCTCACCGATGATCCAACAAGAGAATTTTAGGGTTTACTAGAGCCATGCATAATAAGCACAAGTAGAGTCCCAAGTTTCTAAATTCTATGCATAAATAATTTTCTTCTTGTTCATTTGTTTATCAATATCAATAAATCGACATCCTTTTTATTTTTTATTTTTTGAATAAGAACTGGAATACATTAACCTCTTACAGGACTAATACAACGCAAAACCCAAATACAAAGTACCAAAACGGAAAACTCATCCTTGAACAACAACCGCCTTCCGAGTGGAAGGTGGTGGTTGATCAAGGAGAACAAAATTCCCTGTAATACTATGAGCTAAACTAGCAAGATGATTTGCTAACATATTCTAGTCTCTAGAAACCTGACGAACGATGACCTGCCAATTCCTAGACAGCCAAAGTCTGGCATCCTCAATAACATCTTTAAACGGGCAGTCTATATCAGCACCCCTAGCGAGTAAATTAACAACCTCAAGACAATCAGTAAAAACCAAAATGCCCCTAGAGAGTAAATGGATATCCTTTGTTAAATATAAAAAACCACATTTGAAATATGTGTATCCTTTATTTGATTTAATATATGAATATAATTTAATATTTAAATATATAATTCATCTATCACAAAAACCATTTAAGATTCAATTTTTAGCTAATCCCCCATCTAAAATTTGACATAATTACTGATATTTTTTAGATTCAATGTGTTATTTAGGAAAACTTCTTAAAGTCTATGGCATTTTTAATTTGAATAAAAACGTCTTATTTCTTCCCGAAGAATTAATGGGAATAATCAAAGGGAGGATCAAGGCTACAAATCGTGCAAAATCAAGGAGGATTTTTTCCAGATAAGTATATCAGGAATAGATATTCGGGTGGGTTTGAAGAACATATATTTGGCACATATGTTTATAATTTCTCTTTTTGACTCTTTTTATAGGATAGATAGAGAAGAAAATTCTTTTTAGTCCAATATAATCATAAGTCACATGCTGACATTATTAGATTTCTTTTTACTATCATACGTTTTAAATTTCGTTACTTTTTTTTTTCTGGTAAAAAATCTTTAACTTTCTAGTTGATTTTTAATCACTTATTTATACTAATTAAATAGCGTATTATTAATTTAAATGTCTCTCTTATTTTATTTTAAAAAATTTTTTGCTAGATTCTACTTAGGAGAATCATCTTTTTCATCTTTCAACTTTCTTTTTTTCATAGGTTTATGGTGCATTCACTATTTTGAAGTATTTTTCCAAGTGCATTTAGTGTCCTAAAATATTTTATGGTGAACTAAACATCATGAAAAATTTTTTAAGGAGCATCCATCACCTTAAAATACTTTTTTATGACTTTTTTTCTGGTAAAAATATTTAGCTTCCTGGTTGATTTTTAAACACTAATTTATTCTAATTAAATGTCATATTATTAATTTAAATGTCTCTCTTATTTTACCATCAAAAAACCTTTTTGGTTAGATTCTGCTAAGGAGAATCATCTTTTTGATCTTTCAACTTTCTTTGTTCTTTTGTAGGGTTAATGTGTGTCCAGTATTGTGAACTATTTTTTTAAAAATGCATCCACTACTCTAAAGTATTTTATGTTACACTCAACACCCTAAAATATTTTTTTCAGGGCATCCATCACACTAAAGTACTTTTTAAATGTAATTTTGAACTTAACAAATGAGATAACAAGCTATATCTTCTCGTGTGTTGCACGATAAGTATTATTCAAATTAATGTATTAGTTCCCAAGGCCATATGCTTCATTATCGCTAATTTATATTAATAGTAATCTATACTAACTAATTAATTAATGTATTAGTATTAATTTAAATGTCTCCCTGATTTTATAAAAAAAAAAACTTTTTTGGTAGATTCTGCTAGGGAGAATCGTCTTTCTAATCTTTCATAAGGTGCTTTATTTCATCTAAGTCCAGTTAATTTTATAAATATTTTCTAAGTCTTGAGGGATTTTTTTTTCCCTGCCAGCGGGGATTTAATGAAATTTGAAACAAAATACATTTAATTGGGATATAATTTGATTCGATAATAAGAATATCACAATATTTCTTTTGCCATTGGCTCACAGTTTTTTTGATACACTAGTTTTATGTGAGCTGGGTTTATTTACATTACTTTTTGTATCTTTCACTTCATCTAATGTTTATAATACATAAAATTAAGGGTTAAGGTGTAATTTTACTTGCTTTTTAATAGGCGAAGGTATTCATATTTCAAGCGTTAGATTCGTGTCGTGATATCATCACGTTGAGCTGCAATTTTAAACTATGAGTTATCTGGCAAGAGAAAAGTTAGACTATGACTTAAACTATTGCAATAATGTGATCTTTTAAATACTATACCTATAAATAATTAATGTAATATTGTTCACAATTTTAAATATCATAACTATGAATATCAAACTAGGTCTATGATGATTTCTTATCATTATTCTGTGTAATCAAATCTGATTTTAATAATGATTTTATTATTCAAAGTTATTCAAATCTTCTACTTCTTCAATCCTTAGTATAAGATCTATTTGATTAATTGGGTTGGATTTAAAAAGCTAGATAAATTACTTAATTATAATAAATATGTTTTGATCTCCCTAAAATGCTCATGTATAATATTAGATTACACATCAGTTTATAAGTCAAATAAAAAAGTTTGGGGAAAATGCTAAATAAGGAAGATAAATCATATAAACTAATCAGATTATATATCTTTGGGTATGATAGATAAGATTACATCCTTACTAACTCGTACCATTAGAACTGGAGGAGTATTTTATATATATTTATATATATATATATATATATATATATATATATATATATATATATATATATATATATATATATATATATATATAATATGAGTAAAATACTCTCAATGTCCCCAGTTTTGTCTTACATATATAAATTAAACCTCTCTAGTCTCATCTATTTTGAAAAGTAATTAAAATGTATATTGTACAAACCTCGATCTTTTTTGTATTTTAAATTTTATTTATATTCACCCGAACTTTTAATTGAGTTAAATTTAACTCTTAAGCTTTATTCAAACCAAAATGCCCTTCTTTTAAGGTAAGAATTATTTAAACATTTATTTTGCCAAAAAATATTTATATAACCAAAAAATAATGATAGTACATATATTTTCAAATTTAATAATATGATATAAAATGTATTAATTTTAGTTATATTATAAAATTTTATAATTTAATTTTATGAAATATTTTGAAAATAAATGATTAAATTATATTTTGAAGACAAATAACCTAAAATGCCGTTGCTTCATATGACATTTGTTATTTTGTTAGTGTTACTTGTTAACATATATACATGCACTTGTAAATTCACCTATACACTTGTAAAAAATTTTTTTTTTTTTTTTTTGATAAATAAATGCATCCTCATACAATTCTAGCCTGTATCAAGGCTGGTGTTACATTCCGACTCGATGATCAATGCTAAATCCCTAGGGGGATTCGGAACATGATGCAAGCCATGCAAGGCATTCAACGCTTGTTTCGCTAACCAGTCCGCAGCCTTATTCGCACTCCGGGGAACAAGACAAATATCAACCACCCATTCTCTATGTAAAAGAGACTTGGCCTCCGCGATGAGATTACAATCCGGGTGAGCGGCATCACCACCTCCCTGTAGTAAGTGTACAACTTCACTAGCATCCGTTTCTAACACAGCTTGACGAGAACCGCTATCCCACGCCAATTTCAACCCCAGGACAACCGACCAAATTTCTGCTGTCAAGCTATCACCGCGAGGGGCGCGAAACATGAAGCCGCCCGTGTAAGCACCAGCGGAATTCCTAAATATTCCACCACACCCTACTCGATTCGTTATCGAAAACGCACCATCAACGTTGATTTTGATCCAGTCTTTTGGAGGCGGGCACCAACCGCTTACACGATCAACAATCACCTGTCCATCAATGTTTACACCCTTCAGATACCTCTGGGCAGTCCCGATCGATGAAATAAGTGCAGTAGCCCGATGCTGAAGGGACTCATTAGTCATCAGTTTGTCATTAAAGATTCGTTCATTCCTTCGTTTCCAAAACAACCAACACAATGTTGCAAACAGCGCACTCCAGCCTTCATGATCTCTATCAGTCGAGCCTTTAATGTTCACCTGAATCCAATTCTAGAGATCCGTGGAGAAAAACCTTCTATGCTTAATCGCAGGCACAAGCTCTATCCAGAGCTTCTTGGTTTCAGGACAGTCTCTCAAGATGTGAAGCAAGCTCTCCGGTCCATTCATGCACCACGTACACACGTCATCCGACACATACCGCGTCTAGCTCTTTCTTCATTTGTGAGTAAACGGTTGTAAATTTTTACATCATTGTTAATTTTGAAAATGAGTATATGTAGTTGTAAATTTACTTATGAATACTTATAAATATTTCGCTAAAGTATTTGTTTGGCCTACATAAAATTCAGTTTAATCCTTAAGTTAATAAAGTATGTTCAGTCTCTTAATAGGTTAACTTTCACAAACGGTAGGGGTGTTCAAATCTCGAGACGAGACCGGAATCACCCATTCCTGGTTCCCGTCCTGGGGGGTAGCCGGAAGGGGGAAATCATTCCTGATCCCGGTCCCGGGAAAGTCCCGGTATAACTGGGACCGGGAATTCCCACCCAGTTTCAATAATATTATTATATTACTTAAATTTTCTATAATCTAGTGTTTAAAGTGATTATTTAACATCTAATAAGGTCATAAAAATCACACAAATTGATCTAGAATTAAAGAATAACATATTATTATTATTATTATTATTATCATCATCATCATCATCACATTCATCATTTTTGTTATCATCTTTATACATTATATAGTTAGGATTAGTATCACGATATATATGATTTAACTCTAACTAAATATGTGATATACATTTTATCAAATGATAACTTAATTTATGGAGTAAAAAATACAAAAATAAAAGAATAAGTTATTTTTTTAAGGAAAAAAATTTAAAAGAAATAAAAAAAACCGAGACCGGGACGGGAAATTCCAGGAATAAAATGTCTGAGACCGAGTCAGGACAACCGGGACTGGGACACTTTGAACACCCCTAACAAACAGGAAGGCTCCTGTGCGCTTATCTGACTCTGCCATCACATTGACGCTGCTATCACATTTTAGATGTGAAGTTATATGAATTCTGCGAAAGCTTACCAAATGGACAAGAGATTCTTTCCTACCCCGGTAGCATAATTGATGGTGTTAGTGTCACATGAACATAATTAGTGCCACATAATGTTGTTAAGGTCCTTTTTAAATTACAGGAACCAACATTTTAGATGGAAAAAAACTTGAAGGACCAAAACCTGTGATTTGAAATTACAAGGATCAAAACCTAAATAGAGGCAAACTATAAGAACCAAATATTATATTAACTTTAAGATTTAACTTCAGTTAATCTCCAATCGCTAATTTATCTTCACATCTTCTACTACTATAATATAGTATATAATCACAAGCTGGGCCATTAAAAAAAAGTTAATGTAATACTATTCAGAATTTCAAATATCATAATTGTAAATACAAAAATATATATATCATGATTTCAGATCATGGTTCTCTTTAATCAAATAAGATTTTAATTACAATTTTATAATTCAAAGCTATTCAAATCTTCTCAAGAATCAAAAACAAGTTATTCAAAATCTTCTACCTCTCTAATCTATATTCTATAGTATAATATAAGATCTACTTAGATAAATTGAGGAAGTTAGATAATTAAATTACTTAATTAACAAATATGACTGATTAATCTTGTTTTTTTTTTAAAAAAAAACCCTATGTAATTATATGATCTAAATTTCATATTAGTTTTCAATTTATTAGCCAGATTCCCAGTTTAGGTCGTATTAGAAATCCTTCTACATGCATTCACTAAAAGACCTTCTTTCGTGGAAGAGGACTGTTGTTTGGCTTCCGCTTTAGACATGGAAGCTGGCTCTTCTGGGTATAGTTGTCACTACCACTATTGCGAAACACGGCCTTGTATCAAGGTCCATGGGTTATGCCACCTCATTAATCCATAAAACCAGCTCTAAAATTGTGCAGAGGGCACATAGCATTTTGTAGTGTTGAGTGCAGGCAAGAGCAAATAGAATCAGATGAAGCCAAGAAGCTAGAAGAATAGAAACCTTTCTTTATTGAAAAACTGAATTTCTTTTCTTTGTTGTCCTCGATGTTATTATTGAGAGCCTTTTGCATTGAGCCACCCTTTATTATATTAATTAAAATTAAAATATGAATTTGTTAAAAACTTTGTGTTAACATGGTAGTGATCTTGTATGATTGTGCTTTAACTTTCCTAGTGAGAATACGTGATGTTAGATAATCCTAGTTTTCATTAGTGACATTGGTTGGGAGTGATTTTGTTTTTCCTTTTTTCTTTTTTTTTTTTTTTGGTCAAGGTTGGGAGTGATTTTGGTTAATCGCTTAGATTATTTTTTAAGTGACTTGGCAAACTTTGATTAGGTTTAGATTTAATTTATTAAAATCACTCATGTAAGTATAATTACAAAAATGATATAATAAAGGTATTTATATTTGCATAATTATATTTGATAATTATTATTGTAAACTATAATTTAAGCTTCATCGTGATTTTTCAAACACAGAAGCAACATTATTTAGTGTGTGTATGGTTTAGCGGTGGGAGCTTAGGTAAGCCAGTTTGAGCCTATAAAACCTGTTTATCTTATTTGGGTAATTTTATAAAATCTTGATAAACTGTGGTTTCATCCTAAAAGTGCTGCTTTTGCAATTGGAAAATCCCAATGGCTTAAGAATTTCTCCAGCTCTCTTCTCCAAAATTCTCTCTCCGAATATTCTATGCACATATTTTTTTTTATTATTTTTCAACTTCAAAAATAGAATTTTCATATTATTTGGCCCATTCTTAACATGAATTGTGAAACTATTCAAAAAAATTATAAAATAAAAATAATATTTAAATATTCATGTAATTTATTAAACATATTTAATAATAATTATTAAATATATAATGATCATTATTATTAGATATAATCATGAAAATGAATACAGGTTTATTGAATTTATAGCCTTTTGGTAATTATACACATATATAAGTGACTTTAATAAATAAAATATAAATGTATTCGAAATTTTCAAAGTCACCTATAAAAAAAATATCCAAACAAAAACGTCATCACTTATTTTGGCACAAATTTGCTTATTTAATTTACCACCGCCAAACCAAACCAACTAGAAGAAATCGCATTTTTAACCGTAGATCAGAATTTTTGAGCCAATATCAACAAATATTGATTAAATATGTAAAAATCGCATTTAAATATCTAGATCTGGTTAATTAATTTTTTTTGCTAGAGTTAATTAAATTTTTATATACATATATAGTGTATGCTATTATAAAGATATTAAGATTTAACATTTTAGCTAATCTCCAATCGCTAATTTATCCTCACTTCTACTGCTATACATCTATAGTGCTATTATATGAATATATGATAATAAGTTATTTTGACAGAGCCATCCTTCAATATATATGAAAAGAAATAACACTCAATCTCTTGTTATAAATATCATTTTTCACTGCAAAAAGGATCCCTTCTGACATCGATCACATGATTATATGAATACCTGCGTCAACATTAGATAATTTATTGAGGTTCATTTAGGAATTAATTGATATTTTAACAAAAACATCAATATAAAATAAAAATGCATAAAACTTTCGATCCCTAGTAAAATCCCAAAATAAAAATACATACAAATTGCAATACATTGCAGACACATTCTGAATCAGATCATCATTAATCAAGCTTTTTATATTGCAGACAGTTAGTTTTCTGAGGCTTATCACCAATTAATTAATAAATTGTTCAATTTAAATATATAGATTTGACCAGCATAAAAACTAATTCAATTAATTACAGCAAGAGGGTTTTACTTAAAAGTTCTCAAGAAGGGTATAAATAACTTTTAACCACATGAATGTCCTGAAGCAAGTAGTACATCAGCTGTTAACATGTAAAGGGTTATGTGTAAAAAGGAACTTCCAAATATGCATACTTCATAACCTCCCTCATTTTCCAACTACGCAACTCCACAAACCACCTTCATTGTGCAAAATGTAACATGTGAGTTATGAAATTAAGAATCATTAATTTCACAAATTAAAAATAGCATAGTTTGTTCTACTTTGTATGTTACATAAACCAATAATTGATGTTGATTGAACTCCACTTTTATGTAAGGAGATGTTCTCATCTGTTGCATTTTAAGGGAATGGTTGGATAATACAGAGTCTACTATTTTCCAACCAGCAAATGCGAGTCTCGCTAAGGAAACACCATTGAGGTTTTTATCAAAACCAAAACATCATTCTTTTTCACACACATAAACACATGATTATGCTCCAAAAATGTACCTCTTTAGAAAGAAAAGATAAACCACTATCTACTGACTTTCTCTGTCAAAGAATGGACCTGGTAGTTCTTATGTTAATAGAGTACTCTTAAACGGCTTTAAAGGTATAAACTCTAAATATTAATATTCCGATGTCATATAATATCTTACTTCTATTTACTTCTATAACAAAACACTTTTTTCTTATGCATCACACAAAATTCAGAAAATGCGAAATATTGCCCACGACTTGTTGATAGGAAATTCCTTTCTAAAGATTGCAACCTGATCAAATATCATACAAAAATTCTCAAATAATCCATAGACCAGCAATTAAATGACATTACATATACCCAGAAAAAATAACATTACACATACAGAATGATCTGAAGTGTAAACTGATAGGGATATGTTCCTACAAAAATTATACGAACAACGTAAATCTGCACGGTAATAATTAAACTTGAGGATTAAGGCTCTTCAATTTGAATGTTGCCGCTAACGGGTACAAGGCTTTCCACATAATTGAAAACTTTAAGACCAATACCAATTTTGGGTTTAGGGATTTCAAAACGCTTACATCCATTAGCAATAACATCAATAAGATATAGGTGTTCCATGTACTCCATTATGCACACAATTTGATTCCTCCAAATGGTCCCCTATAAAGTGTTGCCCCCACTTATGAGGTTCGTATTTCGTATGATACAGTTCGAGCAATCCATCCTGTACACCAGAATTGGCATCTCAGGGTCTGGGTATTACACATTTGGACGATGCCTAGGAGGTTTTCTCATGCGTAGGTTTCTTCAACGGAGATGGTCTTCCAGGATAAGCAGGTTTTTGTTCTCTACTTCTAACTTCACATGTTCTTATCTTCATTTACTTATGTTCGGGCTCTCATCATCTATGCTTTTAGGTGTTCAATAGACTGTTTCTTTCATGCCAGGGTGATTGTGGCTTCATTACGGTTAGTTATTAATGAACTGCTGACAATCTATATAAGGTTGAATATTCGCTTCAACCTATGTGTCCATGATGACCATATTCATAGATATGGTTTTTTTTAGCGCCTCCGTTCGATGACCTTTGCTTGGTTGGTGAGTTGGGGCTATTTGATTTTGTTTTTAAAAACTGTTTTTTGTTTTTGTTTTTAAAAACAATAAAATAATAAAGCTTGTTTGGTAAAATGTTTTTGAAAACAAAAAACACAAACAGTTGGTTTTTAAAACTAAAAACCAAAAACAGTTTTAAGTTGTTTTCTTATTTTTCTTTTCCTATTTTTTATTTTTTGAAACCGTCATTTATCCACTATCGACACTACACTACCAATGACAACCATCACCACGTCACCATTGGCAACCATACCATCATGTTACTCTAAAAAAAGATTTTTTAAAACAATCTATCCAAACAGATTTTTTTGTCTTTTTATTTTTAAACCTTGTTTCCAATAACTGTTTTATAAAACTGTTTATGAGAAAGAAAAAAAACAGAGAATAGAATCAAACAAGCCCTAGGTTCACTATTTCAAATGATAACAATTATCAAATAAATAATATTTAAATATTCGTGTCGTTTATTAAATGATATTTAATAATAATTATTAAATATTTAATGATCATTATCATAAAATATAATCATGAAAATGTAAATAGGTTTATTGAATTCATAGCCTTTTAGGTAATTATACATGTATAAACGACTTTAATAAATGAAACATAAACATAAACATAAACAAAATTCTCAAGTCTCGTATGAAAAAATATCCAAACAGAAATCACGATTAACTAACACCCAACATCCTCACTTATTATTTTTCTATTTATATATTTTTTTCACAAGTTACTTGAACAATTGCGATTATATTTGGACTTTATTTATTAAAAGCACTTATGAATGTATAATTACCAAAAAGGGCATGAATTTTATAAAGTTATATTCAACAAGAGAAACAAATGCAACTGAGGGCAAAAAAGGCATAAAAATTCATGACAATGTGCATATACAACCAAAAGAAAAATTATATATGTTGAAGTATATTTCAAAGAGCCCCACAAGTATTCTTTTTGGCTCAATCGAACTTATTTTAACTTCTATTGCTTAACAAAACTGGCACTTAATCTCCCACAAGTAAACCAAACTTGCAAGTGTTTTAATGTTTTTGGCAGTTGAGCTAATTTGGCTTTGTGTTATTTATTTACATGGTAATATATATAATATAACAATTAAAAGAGAAACATAATATGAATATAAATATATATAATATTAAATACATAATTATATATTTCATTTTGATAATATTAAATATAAAATTTTTTATTTCTTATTTCATTTAAATAATTTGTCATTAATATAATATATATTTTAAAAATATTATATTAAATATTAATTTTCTGATATTTAAGTTTTTTTTTGTTTTTTTTCTAATTTTTTATTTTTATTTTTATATAAATTATTAAAATATAATAATAATTATAAATTTTATCTACAGATTACTCACAAAATTCTATCGGTAATGTTCACACAAAAATTACTTACAGAATTCCATGGGCAATCCATTGGTACTTAGTGACAGAATTTTTGTCGATGGTGATTACTGACGGAATCTATTTCCATTAGCAATTCCATGGAAAATTTATTTTCCGACGGAATTTTCTGATGGAATTTACCAATAGATTTTTATGTCGGAAATCCGTCAGTAATTTTTCCGATGGAAACATAATTCCGTGGGTAATTCCATCGGTAATAGCATGTTTTTTTTTTTTTATAGAGAGATGGCTTTGAGAGGGTAATATTGTCATTTAGCAAACGCAAATCTCTAATTAGACCTCTAGGCCTGATTAAGAATTTATTAAAAATATAAGCTTGGATTTATATAAGATTCTCCCTTATATATCTGGTTCATTAATTTTTTTTTGGTAGAGTTAATTAAATTTTTATATACATATATAGTGCATGCTATTGTAAAGATATTAAGATTTAACTTTATAGCTAATTATCCCCACTTCTACTGCTATAGTGCTATTAACCGGTTCACGGTCCAATAAGTGAATCATACTGAACCACTGACCAATTACAGGTTGAACCGGCCAGTCTGGTTCGATTCAGTTTTTTATATTATGATAATAAGTTAGACTATCCTTGTTTTTGTTTTTGTTTATGTTTTTTCAGGGGAGGGGGGAGTTAAACTATTTAAATTATTGCAATCATGCATCTTATTTAGGGGAAATAAGTCAAGCTATGGCTTAGATAATTGCAATCATGCATCAAATATCATAACTAACTATGAACACCTATAATATTATTCAAAATTTCAAATATTGTAATTATGAACATGTCAGCTCTAAATTCAATCTCGATATACCTATCATCTAAACGTCGCGGGAGGTGCTACCGTTGGAGCAACTTGACATTGACAACTTGTCAAGACGTAATTGCAACGGAATGTAATCTTCATCATCACTAAATTGATTCTCCCAAGAGCTCAGATAACAGCTCCCAACCAACGTTGACAGAGCTATACTTCAGCTATTAACATGTAAAGGGTTGTGTGTAAAAAAGGAACTTCCAAATATATCTACTTCATGAAAAATTTACCTCTCTCATTTTCCAACTAGGCAACTCCATAAACCACCTTCATTATGCAAAATCTAACAAATGATTTATGTAATCAAGAATCATTCGTTTCACAAATTAAAAATAGTATAGTTTGTTCTATTTTGTATGTTACATAAATCAATAATTGATGTTGATTTAACACCATTGCAGTTCTGATAAAAACCAAAACATATTTCCTTTGCACACACAAACACACATGATTATGCTCCAAAATGTGCCTCTCTTGAAAGAAAAGATAAACCACTATCTACTGACTTTCTCTTTCAAAGAATGGAACTAATAATTCTTATGTTAATAGAGTGTTCTTAAACGGCTTCTTCATAACCGTCCTAGAATTGCATAAACTCAATATCAATATTCAGATATCACATAACATCTTACTTTTATAACAAAACACTTTTTCCTTATGTTTCACACAAAACTTCAGAAAATGAGAAATATTGCCCACGACTTGTTGATAGGAAATCCTTGCATAAAGAATGCAACCTAACCAGACATCATATAAAAAGTCTCAAATAATCCATAGGAATATGTTCCTACAAAAAATATATGAACAACGCAAATATGCACTGTAATAATTAACCTTCAGGATTAAGTCTCTTCAATTTGAATGTTGCCGCTAACGGGTACAAGGCTTTCCACATAACTGAAAACTTTGACACCAACGCCAGATGTGGGTTTGGGGATATCAAACCGCTTACATCCATTAGCAACGACATCAATAAGATATAGGTGTTCCGTATTCTTTATTCCACGTCAAATTGATCTCGTCAAATTGAATGTTTCTCCAAGACCCTGGGCTTAATGAATACACTTTCGCTTCAGTAACAGAACTCCCGGATAATCTCACTATCTTGTAATCATTAATAATAGGATTAAACCCAAATCCGAAACTCCAACCAAAATACACATCAAAACTAAAAACCAAATACAAACCCGAAAATTCATCAGAAGGCACTTGTTTGACCTCTCTAGTCGCCGGATTCCACACTAAGGGGGCAGGAGGATATTTATTCATATCAACGAAGCAGAGCAGGCCATTGCTGGAACCCACGAGCTCAAAGCCTCGTAAGGAACCGATCAAAGGAGCGTTATCATACTCACGAAATTGCATCTTACAGAGGTCCCGAATGATGGCCTAATTTTAGACCTTCTAATTCGCAAAAAAGGGATAAACATTCACACTTATGCTTTCTTATAATTTCTTTTTGAAGTTCTATCATGAATGAATCTAGATGTAAGATACTAGGTTCTTGATCTAGATTTATTCTTTTCTGTCTAACTGCTTCTTGAGCAATATAATTCTCAATAACAGCTTTACTTAATGCTTCATAAGCATAATGCTTAAGTTGTACAAAATCTCTAATTCCAAATAAATTAAAATTATTTACTAGATAACTATCGACTCTATCGAATGTAGAAGAAAATTCTTCTATAAATTCAATTATGGCTGAATTTAATCTTAACTCATCTATAGCCCTAAATATTTTAGGATACTTTTGGCTGATTATATAACACTCATTTGTATGATTATACAAATTAGTTTTATCTTCCTTGGCTAAAAATATAAGCTCGAGTACCAAATCTTTAATCATGAGTAAAAATTAAGGTTTCCTTATCATTATTCTATCATGCTTCGAGTTTATTAATATTCAGGATTATAACAGAATGAGAGATTAGAATTTACCGGGTCCAACTCGTCTTCCGCTATCCTTTTCCTCTTTCTCACTTCTCCGCCTCGGCAACCTCTCGGTCGGTGAATCGCCCTAACACGGCCTCCTGCCTTCAACGGGCACACCTATCATAGCCGGCAGACCTTCAAGAATTTGGATATTCTTTACGGAATCTTCATTGTCCTATTATTCGGAAAATACTCTCACTCTCTCTCTTCTCAAAATATTAATATAGAAGCATATTGATAGAAATAAGGGATAAGGATCCCTTAAATTTTATTCACTCAGATCTAATGTACATTTCAGGGAAAAATAGAGTACATAGCTTGGTGTGTGCATATCGTGCTCTGTGGAAAAAACCCTGCTAGGTATTTATAGAACTTGTCTATCAGCTAACCATAGTTTTATAACTCAACTATAGTTTGCTTTACATAACCCTAGTTACAAAAGTAATCACGGGCAATACTTCTGCCAAACAACTTTATGTCTTGTTGCCAACTAATCTTATCTTCTCATGTCTGATTACTTTTCTATGGGTCCGACCATGTACTTTTCTTTTCCTGTCGCTTCTGTTGGTGGCCGACAAAGTGGACAGATGTGCTTGTCTTCCTTCCTGCGCATGATGGTGCAAAGATTCTGCTTAACTTTATCGCTGGAAGTAATTTGATTGCTCCGGATTTTTTCGGCTAAAAGCATTGAGCTGGCTTATCACTCCTTTCTTCATTGGATTCTTTTTCTGGCAGTACACTACTGCAGATTCTGTCACATGGTAGGTCCAAGCCTCTCCATCTTCAATTAATTCATCAATTTCAAGAAGATAAGGGATATACCCTACTGCTCTTCGAAGATGAATATATTCTTCATTGAAATCTAATTTCAAATCCGGTTGACTTTTCTTTATTTTTAAATTAATCTGTTGATTAATTCCAACTGTTCCTACTTGGCAAATATATGGTCCAGAGAATGAAAATTAGGGTGGAACCATAGTAAAATTCAAGAATTTTATCTTGGATGGTCCTATCTTATCCAACTCTTTAACGGCTGACACGATAGGTTTGGGTAAAACCTCATCAATTTGTTGATGATTCTCAACTTAGGCTAAAGAAAGGTATCCGTAATTAAAAGCAAGTTTAATTACTTCCTTTTTCACTCCACTCAAGGTCATGACTTTAGGATAATAACTTCCATAGTCAATGGCAAAGGTTTTACTTGACTCTTGGTTATTTCCGGCGTTTATTAGGGTAAACACTCGGTTATATTCTGACAAGAATTGCTCTCGGTTTTTATTGTTCTCAAGTAACTCAGGGAACTGTTTAGGATGTGGGGGTATCTGTTTGGCTTTCTCAACAAAAGTAAACCCCATTTGAACAGCTTTCTTTTTTGGTACCTGCACAAAATTTTGTCCAAGTAATTCTTGTGTTAGTTTTTCTAATTCAGGATTTATTTCCTTAACTTCACACACTTTAGTCTCAACTATTGTCTCAGTCTTGGGTCCTGAATTATTGAGATTTCTTTCTTTGGATAATTCATTAGGTGTCAAAAGTTGATCACCTTCTTTATCCTCTTTCTTGGAATCACAAGGATTTTTGCTTATAGCTATCATATTTCCTTCATCCGAATTGGGTTTTGCAGAAGACAATGTATCTGAATTTTCGCTTCCAGTATTCTACCAGGAAGACTTTTCTCGCTTATACCAGAAGAACTGGCTAAGGCTTTTTCATCTAAAGACCTTACTAAAAATCTCAGATCGGCTCTTAGACGTAATAAAATACTTCTTTGAAGTATTACTTGGCTTTGAAACTCAGAAAGTTTCTCATATAACTGTTTTTGAGAATCTAGAAGAGATTCTAACTTGGCTTCTTCTTCTTGGATCTTTTGAATTTGATCCAATAAGTTAATCATGGAATTGGTTTCTATATCGGCTAAGAAAATCTACAAAAACATTATGAATTCCTTTAATGGTTACAACTTTAAAAGAATACATACTAAACCATGCAGATAATTTAGCTCTTCTCTGGCTTGCAATAGTATCTGGGCATTTATTATTAATAAAGGCCTTTACTTGAGTATTATCTGTTTCAACAACAAATTCCTTGCGGACAATCCAGATTTCAAACTTCTTTATACCATTTTTCACAGCTAGAAGTTCCTTTTCATTAATATCATAGTTTACCTCTGCTCCTTTAAATGTACCTGAAGCATAAGATAAAATCGGATTTATGGGTTCTTCCCGCTTTCGCAGTACTGCTCCCCAATAATGATTAGATGCATTTGTTTGTAAAAATAAATCATCTTCATCTTTTGGTAAAGGTAGAGATTTAACTTCATTTTTTACAAACTCTTTAATCTTAATCATTTCCTGAGTTTCTTTATCTCCCCAATTAAAGGGTTTATCTTTTTTAAGCATTTTCTGAAGTTTTCCTCGTACTAATGCTCCATAAGGAATAAAATTCATGGCATAATTCAGATGTCCTAAAAATGACATGAGTTGTTTCTTGTCTCGAATCTTATCCGGAAAAGTTAAGATTGTCCGAATAATATTGGGTTGTAATTCTACAACACCTTTGGGCTTTATTATTAGTCCCAAATATTCTATTTGGGCTTTTCCTACTCAGCTTTCTTTTTTGATAATACTAGTCCATTCTCAAAAGACTTACAAGCAAAAACAAATAAATGTTTTCTATGCTCTTCTGGGCTTTTAGAAAATACTAGTATATCATCTATATAGACCAAGATAAACGATCTATATGGATTAAAGATTTTATCCATTCTTTCTTGAAAAATGGCTGGGCTAGTCTTTAGTCCCATTGGAAGAACATTCCATTCATAATGTCCATTGGGAACACTAAAGGCTGTACATTCTCTCGATTTCTCTTCAAGTTCTATTTGAAAGAATCCAGACTTAATCGAATTTTGAAAATATATTCGAGTCTTTGATTTTATCAAATAAAACATCTTTTCTTGGGAGAGGATAAGTATTAGATTTAACTACCTTATTCAACGGTTTATAATCTATTACAAATCTTGGTTCTCCTCTTTTTTGTTCTGAGTAATTTCTTAATAAAAATCCAGGACAATTCCACGGACTTTTAGACTCTCTAATTAAATCTTGTTTAAAAATTAGGCCATCATTCGGGACCTCCGAATTCCAGCAAAGTGGTATCAGAGCCTCAGATGAGAATAGTTTCTATAGATTCTAATGAATCTAAAAGAAAAAAAGATTAAGCCAAAGATCGTTATTTTTAATAATCAATAAGTTAAAAATTAGAAAAACAGAAGTCGAAACAGAACTAGTAAAAATAAGGAAACTAGAAATAGTTAATCAAGGCATTCCTAGTAACCTAGAACCAATCAAGAATCAATTAATAATTCTGAAAAAAGAATTAGATTTGATAGCTGAATAGAGTTCTATAGAATCTGCTCTATTCAGAGAAGAACGAGAAAATGAAGCATCAAGTAGTAAATATCCTAGAGTAATGAAACCAATAACAGATATTGTTCCTTTTTCTTTAGCAATTCCAACTGCTTTAGATAAAGAGATAGAAGAGTTAAAGTCTCAATTAAGAGAAAAAGAAAAAAGAAAAGTAGAGAGAAAAAGAAGAAGAGAAGAGAAGAAAAAATTAGAAGAAATAGACAGAAAGAAAAAAGAACTTTTAGAAAACCTAAAAGAAAAATTAGGAGAAGAAAGTAATAGTTCAGATTCGTCGAAATCTGTTTCGTCGAAAAGAAGAAAATCAAGAAATAAAAGCTTTAGAATTAGCTTTAGAAGAATATTTAGAAACTGAGTCTTCTTACAGTTTAAAAGAAGAAGAGATAAGTCAAGAATTAATAAATCAATTAATAGAAGAAGAATTGAAACCTTCTGAAGTTAAAGCTGAAGAAGGACAAACTTCTAATCCCCATAGAAATCCCTATCCTAAAGAACAAAGTGGATATGGTTATCATAGATATAATCCTCGAAAGGATTATAGAACATATAGATATGAACCGAGTAGTATTCCAACTGAATATGTCAGTACAAATGGAATAATTTTAAATTTAGATTGTGAAATAGATCCGGAATCTAAAATTAATGGATGGATAAAAGAAAACATGGTGTTAGCCATTAATAGACAATTTAATGTCTCTCAAACATTAGACTTTTTAATGCTAACTGTGAGAGGTCAAACAAATGAATATTTTCAAGGATTAAATGAAGAGGTTAAAAATAACCTTAGAAATTCTGAAAGTATTCAAGAATTGGCGATAAAGATAGAAAACATTCTGCTATGGGAATGGGTAGGTGATTCTAAAACCGAAACCCTAGAAGAATGGCAGAAAAGAAAAGGACAAGAAGCCATAAGACAATTAAATCAATTAAGCATGCATTCTCCTTGTTATTTGGAGCAATACATTTGTAATTTCCAAGATATCTTCTATAAAGGAAGATTTGGGGATCCTGGAATACAAGAATATGATATATATTCGAAGTTACTATTCCAGAAGATATCTGAACCTTGGGGATCTCAGATTGAAAAAGAATACTACTATTATTACAATAGTAAATATGAGACTACAACCAATGATACTTTAGGACAAAAAATAAAGTTTTGTCGCGAATGGTTTAAAGAAATTTGCATAAAGCATTTAATGAATAAGAAGATAGAAAAGAGGAAATTAACCAAAGGGTTATGTTGTGAGCAGTTACTTCCTAACCGATGGGGTTGCAAACCACAATTCTATGAAAAGAAGAAATATAAGAAGAAATGGAAACCCAAGAAATTGTTTAGAAAATATAAAAAGAAATATCCAAAATATGGATATTGGAGGAAAAGAAATACAAGATATAAACCAAAGAAACAGTGTACCTGTTATATTTGCCAAGAAAAGGGACATTATGCAAATGAATGCCCTAATAAAGAAAATAGAAAGAAAGAAACAAAAATTTTGAAATTTTAGAAAAACAAGGATTTAATCCCTGTGAAGAATCTGAGTATAATACTTCAGATGAAAACCTATCAGTATATGAAATAAATAGTGAAAGTGAATCTGATAATGATTATGATTATGACGAGTGAAACTCATATTTTCAATAATCAAATAGCATCCAAAATCGAGAAAGAAGAATTCGATTTAAAACCAGAAAATTAATATTTTCAAAACAAAGATTTTGAAAGAGGTTTTTAAGAAGCAAAAATCACAATATTTTGTGATAAGAAAGATTCAAGAACCAATAAGAGTAGATCAAGCTACATCAGGACAAGCTGATATACCCTTATTAACAAATGAGATTGCAGAAGAAGAACTTGAAAAGATCAATAATCCAAAAATCCAAAATATATATATATTGCAATAGTACAAATTCTAGTAAAAGCCTGTTTTAGGTCAGGAATTAGTACTCCTATCCAAGTATATTTATTAGATGATAGAATAATTTCAAGTCTAAAACATGCAACTATTGGTGTTGTATTGGGAGATTTGATATATCAAAAACTGAAATTTGTTGTTCAACCAAATTTTCATTTAACAAGGTGAGAACCAAATAAACAAAGAGCTTTAAAACTTTGTTATAAATTATCAGGAATAGACATGATAATAGATAGTGATATCATGACTATTGAAACAAGAATTCTGTATGCTTTACAGAAAACCATAAAATAAGCCGAAAGAATAATGATAGAGTGATAATTCCCTCTATTTTTAGTTCATTCTTAAGAAATGAGCCAGTCCCTACAGATGATAGGCTCATTCCGGAAGAAATAATATTAGAAGCTACTAGAAATAGGCCTCTAATATCAAGAGCAATAAGTATGCCAAGATTATCTTTTGATAATAATGCAATAATATAATAAGAAACCCTAACTATCAATTAGTTAGAAAACAACCTATAGTTATCCCTACAAGGATAAATGAGGAATGTACTCAAGAAGTAGAATCTCAACTAAAAGAAAGAGGAGAGAGCAGTCAACAAAAGATATGTTCAATCCCAATGGTAATTAAAAATGAAAGAACTGCACAGAATTGTGAAATTAATGAAGAGATACAGTATTCTCATATTAAAGAATCTTTAATATGGCAAGCTGTTCCAACAAGATTAGAAAATTCAAGGATATATAATCCTTTAGAAATTGTAGAAAAAGAAGTGGAGTTAGCAATAACTCTGTATACAAACAAAAATGAGGAATTAGTTATAATTCATAATTTTGAATTAATGAGTAATCCTCAAGTACCTATATTATTAGGACAAGGCTTTATTATAAAAAATAAAGTTATAACCAATTTAGATCATTTAATAATAAATGACAAAAGAATTCCGAGAAGTAGATAGGGAAACACCCTATATAACAATACATTATAGAGCTAAAAGATATAACTGTCTTTTGGATATAGGTTGTACCATTAATATGGTAAAACATCATTTAATCCAAGAAGAATTAATAAGTTTAATAACTGTTAATGCTTATGATATTCATCAAAAAGAAACCCGATATGAAAAAGGTTATAAAAACCTTTATTTACAAATCAGACAAATAGAGTTCAGAATAGACACTTTTTATGTTTACAATAACTTGGGAAGTGATTTTATTCTGGGAAGAAGAGCTATGAATCAAGCTTTTCGATTTATAGGTTTTACAAAAAATAATGCACATTTTATCACTCATTGTCATACGAGTTTTAAAATACCATTATTACTAAGACCTAAGATTCATCACTATACTCAGCAGTTGACAGTTCAGCATGGTGAATATAAAGAAGAATTTCAAATACCCAAGAAGGTGAAAGAAACATTGGAAAAATGTTTTGAAGAACATCCAAGAGCCTTTGTAAATAGAAAAAACTATGTTGCACAAATAGAAGTAAAAACTGATAAACCAGTTTATGAAAAACCAAGAATGTATACAAAGATGGATTTGGAAGATTTTCCTAAAATTTTGGAAAAAATTTTAAAACAAAACTTAATTAGAGAGTCTAAAAGTCCGTGGAATTGTCCTGGATTTTTATTAAGAAATTACTCAGAACAAAAAAGAGGAGAACCAAGATTTGTAATAGATTATAAACCGTTGAATAAGGTAGTTAAATCTAATACTTATCCTCTCCCAAGAAAAGACGTTTTATTTGATAAAATCAAAGACTCGAATATATTTTCAAAATTCGATTGTAAGTCTGGATTCTTTCAAATAGAACTTGAAGAGAAATCGAGAGAATGTACAGCCTTTAGTGTTCCCAATGGACATTATGAATGGAATGTTCTTCCAATGGGACTAAAGACTAGCCCAGCCATTTTTCAAGAAAGAATGGATAAAATCTTTAATCCATATAGATCGTTTATCTTGGTCTATATAGATGATATACTAGTATTTTCTAAAAGCCCAGAAGAGCATAGAAAACATTTATTTGTTTTTGCTTGTAAGTCTTTTGAGAATGGACTAGTATTATCAAAAAAGAAAGCTGAGTAGGAAAAGCCCAAATAGAATATTTGGGACTAATAATAAAGCCCAAAGGTGTTGTAGAATTACAACCCAATATTATTCGGACAATCTTAACTTTTCCGGATAAGATTCGAGACAAGAAAAAACTCATGTCATTTTTAGGACATCTGAATTATGCCATGAATTTTATTCCTTATGGAGCATTAGTACAAGGAAAACTTCAGAAAATGCTTAAAAAAGATAAACCCTTTAATTGGGGAGATAAAGAAACCCAAGAAATGATTAAGATTAAAGAGTTTGTAAAAAATGAAGTTAAATCTCTACCTTTACCAAAAGATGAGGATGATTTATTTTTACAAACAGATGCATCTAATCATTATTGGGGAGCAATACTGCGAAAGCGGGAAGAGCCCATAAATCCGATTTTATCTTATGCTTCAGGTACATTTAAAGGAGCAGAGGTAAACTATGATATTAATGAAAAGGAACTTCTAGCTGTGAAAAATGGTATAAAGAAGTTTGAAATCTGGATTGTCAGCAAGGAATTTGTTGTTGAAACAGATAATACTCAAGTAAAGGCCTTTATTAATAATAAATGCCCAGATACTATTGCAAGCCAGAGAAGAGCTAAATTATCTGCATGATTTAGTATGTATTCTTTTAAAGTTGTAACCATTAAAGGAATTCATAATATTTTTGCAGATTTTCTTAGCCGATATGGAAACCAATTCCATGATTGACTTATTGGATAAAATTCAAAAGATCCAAGAAGAAGAAGCCAAGTTAGAATCTCTTCTAGATTCTCAAAAACAGTTATATGAGAAACTTTCTGAGTTTCAAAGCCAAGTAATACTTCAAAGAAGTATTTTATTACGTCTAAGAGCCGATCTGAGATTTTCAGTAAGGTCTTTAGATGAAAAAGCCTTAGCCAGTTCTTCTGGTATAAGCGAGAAAAGTCTTCCTGGTAGAATACTGGAAGCGAAAAAGTCAGATGCTTTGTCTTCTGCAAAACCCAATTCAGATGAAGGAAATATGATAGCTATAAGCAAAAATCCTTGTGATTTCAAGAAAGAGGATAAAGAAGGTGATCAACTTTTGACACCTAATGAATTATCCAAAGAAAGAAATCTCAATAATTCAGGACCCAAGACTGAGACAATAGTTGAGACTAAAGTCTGTGAAGTTAAGGAAATAAATCCTGAATTAGAAAAACTAACACAAGAATTACTTGGACAAAATTTTGTGCAGGTACCAAAAAAGAAAGCTGTTCAAATAGGGTTTACTTTTGTTGAGAAAGCCAAACAGATACCCCCATATCCTAAACAGTTCCCTGAGTTACCTGAGAACAATAAAAACCGAGAGCAATTCTTGTCATAATATAACCGAGTGTTTACCCTAATAAACGCCGGAAATAACCAAGAGTCAAGTAAAACCTTTGCCATTGACTATGGAAGTTATTATCCTAAAGTCATGACCTTGAGTGGAGTGAAAAAGGAAGTAATTAAACTTGCTTTTAATTACGGATACCTTTCTTTAGCCTAAGTTGAGAATCATCAACAAATTGATGAGGTTTTACCCAAACCTATCGTGTCAGCCGTTAAAGAGTTGGATAAGATAGGACCATCCAAGATAAAATTCTTGAATTTTACTATGGTTCCACCCGAATTTTCATTCTCTGGACCATATATTTGCCAAGTAGGAACAATTGGAATTAATCAACAGATTAATTTAAAAATAAAGAAAAGTTAGCCGGATTTGAAATTAGATTTCAATGAAGAATATATTCATCTTCGAAGAGCAGCAGGGTATATCCCTTATCTTCTTGAAATTGATGAATTAATTGAAGATGGAGAGGCTTGGACCTACCATGTGACAGAATCTGCAGTAGTGTACTGCCAGAAAAATAATCCAATGAAGAAAGGAGTGATAAGCCAGCTCAATGCTTTTAGCCGAAAAATCCGGATCAATCAAATTACTTCCAGCAATAAAGTTAAGCAGAATCTTTGCACCATCATGTGCAGGAAGGAAGACAAGAACAGTTGTCCACTTTGTCAGCCACCAACAGAAGCGACAGGAAAAGAAAAGTACATGGTCAGACCCATAGAAAAGTAATCAGACACGAGAGGATAAGATTAGTTGGCAACAAGACATAAAGTTGTTTGGCAGAAGTATTGCCCGTGATTACTTTTGTAACTAGGGTTATGTAAAGCAAACTATAGTTGAGTTATAAAACTATGGTTAGCTGATAGACAAGTTCTATAAATACCTAGCAGGGTTTTTTCCACAAAGCACGATAAGCACACACCAAGCTATGTACTATGTTTTTCCCTGAAATGTACATTAGATCTGAGTGAATAAAATTTAAGGGATCCTTATCCCTTATTTCTATCAATATGCTTCTATATTAATATTTTGAGAAGAGAGAGAGTGAGAGTATTTTCCGAATAATCGGACAATGAAGATTCCGTAAAGAATATCCAAATTCTTGAAGGTGTGCCGGCTGTGATAGGTGTGCCCGTTGAAGGCAGGAGGCCGTGTTAGGGCGATTCACCGACTGAGAGGTTGCCGAGGCGGAGAAGTGAGAAAGAGGAAAAGGATAGCGGAAGACGAGTTGGACCCGGTAAATTCTAATCTCTCATTCTATTATAATCCTGAATATTAATAAACTCGAAGCATGATAGAATAATGATAAGGAAACCTTAATTTTTACTCATGATTAAAGATTTGGTACTCGAGCTTATCTTTTTAGCCAAGGAAGATAAAACTAATTTGTATAATCATACAAATGAGTGTTATATAATCAGCCAAAAGTATCCTAAAATATTTAGGGCTATAGATGAGTTAAGATTAAATTCAGCCATAATTGAATTTATAGAAGAATTTTCTTCTACATTCGATCGAGTCGATAGTTATCTAGTAAATAATTTCAATTTATTTGGAATTAGAGATTTTGTACAACTTAAGCATTATGCTTATGAAGCATTAAGTAAAGCTGTTATTGAGAATTATATTGCTCAAGAAGCAGTTAGACAGAAAAGAATAAATCTAGATAGTATCTTACATCTAGATTCATCCATGATAGAACTTCAAAAAGAAATTATAAGAAAGCGTGAGTGTGGATGTTTATCCCTTTCTTGCGAATTAGAAGGTCTAAAATTAGGCCATCATTCGGGACCTCCGAATTCCAGCAAAGTGGTACCATAAGATGAGAAGGATCTTGATTAGTGGAGCGGCTGAGATGTTCTTGGATGAAAGATGGTGTCTTGAAGAGATTCTTCCAATGTTTGCAGACACATCGAAATCGCAGAAGGGATTTCACCGGAAGCCGCTTGAGGATGTTGGTCATGATTTCTTCGGGAAGGTATGGTGCCCCGACATTAATCACCGTTTGCTCCATGGTTGTCGACACAGAAGAGGTCAAGCCGTCGCTGACAGGTGAGAGTATCTTGGGACTAGGGTTTTAGTGGAGACTTGCACACCGAGATCGTCACAATCCATGCTTTTATTTTCATTTGCTGAATTAAGTATTTTTATTTTTATTTCTTAATGCAAAAAAAAAAAAAAAATCAGTTTTGATAGATAATTCAATATTAAAAGACTAGAATAGTCAATGTTAGTACAGTAAAATACTTTTTAAAAACTCCTGCGGTCCTGCCCACTTTTATTAATGGAGTCTTCATTAGGGCTAATTTCCAAAACAAATTATTAAAGGGATATTTAGGATTTTAACAATTTTTTTAATTTCTACAACGTTTTTATATTTAGGATCAAGGAATATAAAATTGCTCTTATAATAATCACTCGTTCAATTCGTATGAGTGCTTGTTTCTAAAACTTAACAAATCTGAATCATAAAATTTAAGTTTAACCCACAATCTGCCATTATACTCAATGGAGAGGAGACAATTGCAATGAAAATAGATGATGAAGGGTAAACTTGTTTTAAAAGTAAAAATTGTCACTTAAATGAGTTATCAGATAAAATAAGTACCTTCCGATTCTTAACATATGACCTAGCAAGCTATATCTCCCCTTGTGTGTTGCACAAGGAGTATTACTCGGGTGAAACATAGTAAAATATTGTTTGTTTGATTGTTTGATTTAGATGTATAAAAACAAAATTTATTAAGAATCTCTATTCATTTAAAAAATTATGAATTTATTATTTAGAAATTCAATTAGTTACTTATAAAGTTAATTACCATCATTCTTGAAAAACAAAAGAAAATGTAATTTTAAAGTTATCAATATTTCAATCAATATCTAATTATCATCAAAAGTTGAAATAAGAGTTATTGTCATATTAGTACTCTAAATAAAATACTAATTGATAATATTCCATAAAATTTATTTTATATATTTCCAAAAATCTATAATGCATCTAAAAAATAATGATTTTTTTAGGTCTAATTGGTTGCTCATGTAATAATTAATTAATTAATATCAATAACGAAAGTCAAAAGCACTTTATTTTTAAAGTCAACAATATTATTTTGAAATATTTTTAATTTCTCGATTAATACCCTAATTGTAATTATTGCATGATTGAATCATATTTTTATATAATAATTTATAATTAAATTGAGATTTTTAATGTATTTCCTGGGATATTATTGCATTATTAAGCATTAATTTTGGTTAGGGACAATTGTTTTGAATTAATGGTAATTAGGGGTAAAATGGTCACAATTTATTAATTATTTTTATACGATTGTCCCTTAAACTTTTGATGCTACATTGTGCTTAATTTTGCATTGTAGGCATTAAAGAATAAATTAAATTTTGGAGGTTCAAATTATTGGACCATGAAGAAAGAAAGGAAAAAAAGAAAGAAAGAAAGAACAGGCCCAAGGAGCTGAAGCCCAGACCCAATATCAGCTGACAAAGAAGGGCCCAAAATAAAAAAAAACGAAAACAAAACAAACAAAAAAAGAAATAGAAACGGTGGGGACCTGAGAGTGAAAAGAGAAACCGAAACGGAGGACCCTATGGATATGGAAATATGGATATGCAGCGACCCGAATGGAAGACGCGAGCTGAGTTTATATGCAGAGGGTGTGGCGCCGCGCAAGGGGGATCGATCACGTTCACTTTCTTCTTCAATCCTCGCTGGCGACCTTCTTCTCTCCTTCACCTTACCTCTCCGTCGCCGGCGAGGTTGAGACCACACTGCACCAGAGGTCCCGAACAGAAGCTACAGAACTGGGAGCGTGGTGCCGCGAGGGAAGAGTTGAGAGATCCATCACGTTGACCTTCTTCTCTCCTTCAACCACCATTTCCGGCAGCCTCCTTTGTTTTAAACCAATCTGGACGGCAGCTTCCTCTGTTCTGACATCATCGTCGGCAAGACAGAGCTGAGTTGCAGACCATCGGAGCAGTACCGCGAGGTTGGGGCTGTGAGAGCTTGAAGCTGGAAGCGAAGATCAGAGCATAGAAACAACCACCAGCGACCTTCTCCATTTCTTCTTCACCACCTCCATTAATTACCATCACCGAACCTCATTCCCTTAACCCACTATGACCTTCAGCTTAAACTCAACACCACAGTCTTTCTTCACCAACCATTTCATCACCATCATTAACCCACACTGTCAGCCACCATCAATGCTTCCATTATCACTTATTTACATTCCTTCAATTCTGTCTTTACAGAATAGGGCAGATTTTCTTCCACCTTCATTCATGCTCTTACCAAACCCAACAGACCCAATTTTAACCTTCATTAGATTAAGTTCTTAAATTTCCATGGGTTGTTGGTATTTGGATCAAGCTGTCGTTGCAATTAAGGCAATGAGAGGCTGAGGATTTCAACTCTTGGTGATGAGGATGTGATTGAGCTTCAAGAACTATACAGGGGAGTTAACTAGTTCAATTTCTTTTCTAATTTGTATATTTTGATTATCTAAATTGTAGAATTATCTTTTTATATTGTTGAAACTTAATTGCCGTTTGGATTATCTTGTGGATTGAATTTATGTGATTGGATTGGATTTTTGTGGCTTGTTGAATTTATATATATATATATATATTTCCTTATTGATTCAATGAAATTGTGTTTTCTACGTATTATTGTTAGATTGTATAATTGAATTGATTCAATTGAGTGTCGTGTTATCTCATTCATATCAAGAAGAAGCTAGCTGCATTTATTCATTTTAATTGCACTCTAAGTGGTTCCTAATAGTGCCTTAAGGGATAGTTACTAGCTGCGTTCGCAGGAATAACTATTAATTAAGAACACTAGACCCGAGCAATCGTTTGGGGTTTTATATTTCAAGACTTAGAGAAAAGTAGTTCCCACAATCGTTTTGAGCAAGGATTGTCACTTCTTCATTACCAAGAGCATTCATCATTCATATTTTCCACTCCGTACAATTCCATTCACTCTTACTCATTCTCCATTTTTATAAGAAAAATACAAAAGAAACAATAGCTTTGCATTTAATTAATTTGCATTTTCTTTTATTCATTAATTCAAAAAATCCAAAAGTCGTTTTCCCCTTGTTTTAATTGCATTCGCATAGCATATAGATTACTTAGGTAGTTCAATAAAAAAACTCTTCAAGTGAGACGACCCAAATGTTGCATTGTATTGCAATTCTTGGATTAAAAATATTTTGTATTTGACCCTAAGGTAAAAAGACACGGTCAAATCATTGCAGTATTAATATCCCAATTATTAATCAATATTCAAAAACTTCATTTTCCACCTTTGCGGTATTAATAAATAATACCATTGATGAAGACATAATTTCGATTCACCAATAATTAAAATTGGCAATCACTATTTTAAAATCAAATCATTGTCATTAGGACATAATTTTTAAAAATTGTTGTACTAATAACCCAATTATTAATATAATTATTAATATAATTTATGGAGATTCCTACAATCATGGAAGATGAAGTTCCTTTCCATGCTTGAATCATAATTATATAATTATTTTTTGCCAGATCACAATTATATAATTATTAATATAATTATGATTCATTATTGAACATCTAATTTCAAATTCAATTTACTTCCTTCCTTTTATTCAAACCCCAATAATTGCGCTTGCACAATTTTGATGGGTGATTATCTACCCTAGCAACCAAATATGAAGTAAATTGTTTGACCCCCTAGATCTAGTCACATTAATATAATTTGTAATACAATTTATTGCACTAATAACCTAGTCATGGAGATTCCTACAATTATGAAACATGAAGCTCCTTAGCATGCTTGGACCACATTAATATAATTATTAATATAATTGTAATTCACGATTTAACGTATAATTTCAAATTCAATTTGATTCATCCCTTATAGTCAAATCCCAATAATAACGGATGATCAATTCTGATGGTATGATTTTCCGACCCCTTTGTGAGTTAAATTGGTTACTAAGCGGGTATTACAAAATTTCTAATATAAAGTTAATAATTGTATAGTATATTTTAGTCTCAAATATAATATCTATTTCACGTATTTGTCAATTTTTTATCAATTGACCCCTATTGATACTCAATCAACTATAATCAAGTAAAAAAAATATTAAAGGAATTAAGAAAGATGATAAGGATGTTTTAGGAAAAAAAAACATACAACATTAACTACCTTAATCTAATCAAGTTAGATAAATAAATTTTATATTATGAACAGGAGAAACCATTATTCGACTTAAGGAAAAACAAGAAGAAGCTGAACTTTCTGTGATTCCCAAGGGCATCTATGCTTGACTCTAACCTCTTTACATGCACTGCATACTTACTACTTACTAGGTAGCTAATAACAGATATTACTTACTAGGCTTTTCTAATATCTTCTTCTTCTTCTTCTTCTTCTTCTTCTTCTTCTTCTTCTTCTTCTTCTTCTTTTTTTTTTTTTTTTTTTTTACAAATGTTCTAATCTTTTTTATATGCATTGCAGAGTTGCTACTTGTCAAGACCCAAGGCCCTATTTGCAATGTGGGCTTCAAAGGCTGGGATTAGAATTGACATAAAGAAAAGCCCAATATGCTCTGCTTTGTACGAAGGAATGGGCATAACTCGGATTAGAAAGACATATACATATAATCCTCATGTTCTTAATATAAAATATTTTTGGAGAGATGATCTTAATCTTAAATATAAGACAAATCTTACATATTTATCAATCTTTTCCTAATTTACTCATATTGTTGCTTCCTCAACAATAATCAAGAAAGAGAAAACAAGAAGAAGAAAAGAGAAAATTAAAGAAGATTGCTGGGATGTTTTAGAAATTATATGTCGTATTAAATAATTTAAATAAATTTTTTAATATAATTAAATTAGATAATATATTTTATATTAAGGATCGGATAAGAGTGTGTGTATCAAAATCATTGTAGAGATGTATTTTTTATAATATTTTATTTTTATTTATTATTAAGATATTAGTCTTTTCATGGTTTATGAAAAATTATAAAATAAAATTAGTGTAAGCATTCTCTTCAAATATTACTTTTAAGTTCGAGCAAAAAATATATATTACTTTTTAGCAAGGTATTAAAACTTAGACCAGGTATTGAACCGGTCGTGATACTAGGTTAAGGGTCAGTGGGTCAGACCGGGGCCAAACCGGAACTAAACCACTACTAAAGCGATGAGAAATTGAATATTTTAGGCTTATTAATATGAAATTCTAAGAAAAAATATTTAAAAATCCATTTTTTTTTAAAAAAGTGAACATGTTCGATCACCGGACCCGCCGGGCCGGTCCGGTCCAGATTCCGGAACCATGCTTTTAAGGCTTCATTCCCAATCACATTCTCACACCTATTCTCATTCTCAGTTTCTCACCCACAATCCTTCAAGCCAGACAGGGCCCAAGTACAGTATGCATGTAATCTACATCATCACCAACTGATTCTCAAAAGACTTCAAATAACGGCCCCGCAACTTTTGACAGAGCCACTTCAATTTTGTTTTTGATCAAAACAGAGCCACTTCAATTAGAAAAGTATAATCAATATCTACACACACACCAAAAACATAAAGAGTAGCAGCCAATCTCTTGTAGAGGTGGTAATGCAGGCTGTTGGCTTTGGCGGGGCGGGCTGCCGTTCGAGGGCCGGCAAGCCTGTTTAGGCGGCCGGCCAGCCCGCAATTTTTTTTTTTATAATTTCGGTCTTTTTAAAAAAATTTTATTCTCTTTCTCTATCACCCACTCATATCACACTTCTTTTCTTTTATACATTTGTGTTATGAAGTCAATTTCATTTTTACTTTTTTTTTTAATCTATTCATATCACAACTATACAAACACATCTCTTTTAAATTTAATAATAGTAGAATAAATAAATATAATATGAAAATAAATGTCAAATAGAAAATATAGGGAATTAATTAAACACATCATCAAAGGATAGGAAATTCAGATAAGGGAGACAAAGAACACTTGAGAAAAAACTAAAAAAAAATTTAAAAAAATTGATGTGGGCCAGCGGGGCAGCCCCCGAATTTAAAAGGGCCGCCGAACCGTTTATTTGGGGGCCCGAGAGCCAACCCCGAATTACCACCTCTAATCTCTTGTTACAAGTATTATTATTTACCGCAAAAGTAACAGTCAATCTCTGACACCTATTACATCAAAATATATAAACCCCTGTATCACCACAATAGATAACTTATTAATGTTCATTTTTAAGAACTAATTGCCATTTTAACATAAACATAGAAAAAAAAAACAAAAATACTTAAAACTCCCAATCCCTCGTAAAATCTCAAAATAACAATTAATTACTTCAAACTGTGTTGCAGACATTCTGAATTAAGTCAAATCCTCATTACCCAAGCTATTAATATTGTGCATCTAAATTACCAGTATCGAATCCGATCAAGTTAGTGAGAGCCAGATGATTACATGAAAGAGAAGCAATAACCAATAAGATCAGTACTTCAAAAGCAATATACCTCATAGAGGAGATGTTTCATCTTATCACTGATCAGAAAACTTTCATCTCTCAAAGCTGAATGTTAAGATTTGGCCTTCTACAGATCATTCAGGTTAGATGGTTATCTAGAATCAGAATCTGAAATCCTAGATAGGAGAGATAACGTAATCTGTTTGTAATATTCAAGCCTGCCTCAATTGTCCTACAGATAGGCTTATATTGCCAAATACAATCACTGACTGAAACTTAACTGCCTTATCCTATTAAACCTAAATGATAACCAACACAAATATAATAACCGACCCCTACTAATAACTTAATTTAAACATTTCTCTTCTACTCCATAATTAGTTGTCACGAGTTTCCTTCTGGTATAAACCAGAAAAGGCCGTGTAACCTGATCTGGCACTCTAACACAGACCTAATGGCAGGATGTAACCATTGAGCAGTACTGTGCCAAACCTGAATGGTTGTGACCTTACAGAAAAATAGTACCGAAATATAGGCCCAGCTGAACACTCCCATAAAGAAGCTGCTACAGCAGCCACAGTCACTTCATCATCATCAGAAAACTCTAATAGCCGAGTAGTCCAGACAGTATCCACCTGAACTTTTCGAACAAGTTTGGAATTCTCTGCCCGTCCAATCTACCCGATGAGTACCATCACACTTCCCTGTGACATCAGATAGGCCAAACTGAAGGACCCTGCCATCTTTGTCATAACTGTGATGCATCCTACTGCTCCTCAATTCATTCTTGGGGAAGCAGGGTCTGTTAGATCATTTGAAGGGACAAGCTTTTTAAAATATTCATCAACCGTTTGGAGTCTGTGTGAGTTTTTTTATGACATAATTGATCTTCGCCGTCCTTCAACAAATTCAAATGCACAAATAAACCCATAAAAATGATAGCTTCCAGGATTGGAATTTCTACTGTGATAAGTTTTATGACTTTTATGGCTCTCCAGATTCTTATGTTTCCAATCGAACCTAACAAAGCAGATTTAGAAGTAAAATCTTCATGGGACATGTAACTGTTCAATCACCAAATGGCTTCAACATAATAATCACAGTACTTGATATTTACAAGATGTACCTGTATGATTCCCAGAACATTTACACTTGTGACTTGACCTTGATCCTTTTATATGCATTGCAGCAACTAGGACGATTTGCACTTGCCAATACCCAAGGACAATTGGGATGTCATCTTCATCAACTAATTCCCAAGAGCTCAAATATCAGCACCCCAGCAACTATGACAGGAACCAACCTAAATTAAAAGCATTGCACACCTATTTTTAGGGTTCGTATAATAAATAGATATAAACGCAAGCATACTCAGATGCTTGATTCATGCACATATATATGTGGCTCACGTTGAACCAGGAATATCTGAGAAAATACTGGCTGCTAAGTAATATACAGAGTTATATACTTGGTTTTAGAGCATGATATATTGCATCTATTCTAATGTTGAACATGTAAACAACCGTATATATATATACACGTAGGGAAAAACACACATAATATATAGACACACACACAGTATGGATAAGTATGATCTACCTTCTCTGCTCTTGTATTCATATTTCTTGATCAGATAATAATGCAGGTCGATAATATATGCATGAGATACTATATCATATACACATTATAAAAATACAATATATATATATATATATATTAAGCGGCAATCTTATCATTCACCTAAGCATATATGTACATACCACAACCAATTTACAGCTAATAAGTTCCAAGTCCAAAGGTTGCTGCAACCATATCCCCAGAAGGTGCAAGCGCATGCACTCACATGCATATATTTACATGAATCAATCATCCAACGATCTTCTAACAATTATATTTTTTGTTGTTTGGTATAAGAGTAAATAGAAAATTACAACAGTAAATATGTATCACTAAAGGAAATCAAACAATCAATACACACAAGCATGGGAAAAGGTAGTCAAGATAGATAGGCCACATAAAGCAAGAGGCATCTGTCATTGAATACCTACATTCATCCTTCTAAATAATATCTCTAAAGAGCATCAAACGTTATAGATACATAATAATCTAAACAAACTTGGATTCCTTTTCCAACAAAAATAACTATACCAAAGGAAATCTGTATTCTAATAATTTACCTTTAGGATCAAGGTTCTTCAATATGGTTGTTACCAAATGTTACAAGGCTTTCTACATAATTGAAAAGCCTAAAACCATGGTCACGTCCAGGAATAGCAATCATCTTAAATTCATTAGTAATGATATTGAACAAATATAGGCCAACTTGTGGTTCGTCATTCTCGATTTCACATTTTGTTTCACTAACATGCCTAGGCATTCCAAAAGCAACGCAGGGAATTTCATTCCTCCATATGACGCCAAGATCTAACGCACATGGGCAGGAGCTGCAAGTACATTTCTTAGTCCAACCCCGTCTCTCCGTGGATGGTCCTATACCCTCCTCAAGAACCCACAAATCAATGAAAGAATATAGATAGTTCGGAAAGTCTCTGGTGTGAGAAAGTACAGCAAGTTGGTCATCATACACACTAAGTTTAGAAAATGAATTAGGCATTTGTATCAAAGTAAACACTTCCATTGCTATTTCAAATGAAACTATCAAGTCAGTATCATCTTCGCCCTCCTCTTCCACACCTTGCTTTATCCCATTCCAAAAGATAGCTCCATTAGCCGAAACTGTTTGGGGATAAAGATTTACATTCCCTAAGTTCCCAAGTTCTATTTCTTTCCATGAACCTGTGCTTAATGAATACACTTCAACTCCAGAAATAACATCACCAGACTCAGCATAAGTTCTCACTATCTTATAATCATTAATAAGTGGGCTAAACCCAAATCCTACGGTGCAATCCCACTCAAAACGATCGAGAGTTCTGGTTCTAGGCACCTGTCTAAACTCTCTAATGGCAGGATTCCACAATAAAATGGAAGCAGGATATATACCGGCCTCATTGATTGCAACACAGAGCAAGCCATTGCAGGAACCAATGATTCTAACCCACGACGAAGAATCAAATAAAGGAGTGTTTTGAACTTCACTGACTCGCATATCACAATCGAGCAAGCGTAAGAGCAAAGGATGTCCATTGTTCTGTTGGAAAAGAAGAAGAGGGTTTTGATGAGTGGAGTGGTGGAGGTGGTCGGCGATGAAAGATGGGCTCTTGATGAGATCTTTCCAGGGTTTGCAAACGCATTGAAATCGGATTAGGGATTTCACGGGGAGTCGTTTGAGAATGTTTCTGATGATTTCTTCGGCAAGAAATGGCGTCTCGCCATCCACTATCATCTGCTTCATGGTATCCGACGGAAAAGAAGACATTTCTCAGAGGAAAGCTGGAGAAAGCAGAGGCCAAGGATTCAATGCTATATCTGTATCTGGAATTGTCGCCTGGGTGGGTCTTCAGCGTTTCTTTGTTTTTGGCCAAGGCTATTTTAGTGCTGGCAAAAAAAAAAAAAGGAAGGCCAAGGCTATTTTAGGTATTACGGGAGACTCGAGACTCGCGGAAAAGGCAGCCGAGCCTATGGTATTAGTATCCGTATATTTGGTAAAAAAATAAGGGAGAATTACATTGAGGTTCCATAGAAGCAAATATATGAAGAAATGGTTCTGAGAAAATCTGAAATTATCCTCAAGTTCCAAGAGACCATTTTGTAATAAAATCATAATGAGAAATGTCAGAAACACCCTTTAAGGAAGGGGGCAAAAAACAGAGACTGAGCTTCAGTTTATTTTCCTCATTCGACAGCAGCTTCTTTTCCTCATTCGAAATCAAAACCTATCAGAAGGCATTCGGCCATATCTGTGAAACCTGAGACTCAACGGTGTGCGACGGAAGGTAGCATCGTGGGCAACGGTCTTGGTGGGATCCGGAGATAGACTGAGCTTCTTTCCCTCATTCAAAGTCAGAAGGCATGTGTCCAAATCTGTGAAACCCGAGACTTAACGGTGTGCAACGGAAGGCAGCATCCTATGCAACGGTGTTGGTGGGATCTCTTCGGTGTAGTTCAGATGTGGCCAGCCAAGTAAAGCAACTGCTGATCTGCCGTCTTCTGTGGTTAGGCTCCGACGAGCGGTATACTCAAAATCGGTAAGCTTCTACAATTTCTAGGTTCATTTGACAATGATAGTTATTATTGTAGATGCAAAGTGCTTTGCCAAAATTAGAGTACTGAAGAAAGAAAAATATTATCAATTTAAAAATTATACTTTGTACAGCTTCTTGAGTAAAATTGTTTTCCTATACAGCATATAGGTTTTGTTCCTCCTATAATATGCTAAGAATTTTCCGTATTTAAGAACTTCCCTTTACCTCAAGGCTTGAATTGAAATTTGGATGTTTGTTTCTCCTCCAGCAAATATATGCGTCTGAAAGTGATGAACGAGCAAAGACCTGAAGTAAGAGAGGTCTTAATAAGAATGGAAAAAAGTGGTGTTGACTGATTAGGAAAATATACGTGAAACAGAGGGAAAAAATTATGAAGAGAACTAAAAGATAGCAGAGCAATAAGATCAAAAAACTTGAAAAATTAAGAGATTTGCATGAATTAATTCATGGGGTTGATGTTGTTTTTTTCCAGCTTCAAATGCTTCTCATCAGAATGTAAATGGCTGAAGTGCAAAGGTCTGCTATGTCATAGGTGATTTAAGTGAAATAAGAAGACTAAAAGAAAGACTACTTTTTGGTCAAGTCATTTTTAAATATTAGTTACCAAAGCTTTGAACTCTGTACTCTAGCTTTGACCTCTAATATATTAAACTTGACTCTAATGTTATGCATATGTTTTTTATTTAGTTTTGATGATTAGCTCATTTGTCTCTACTCTCTGAATTTTTATTTTGCTCTTACTCTCCAAATGGAACGATAGGTGGATATAAATTTGTTGTCAATGGCTTCTTTTGAGATTTTTATGTTTCCAATTCATTTAGGCATTTAGGAATGGTTCTTGGGTGTTTGTGATTGTGATAGTGTTTCTAAATAAGTGAATGCTTTGAACTCTTTAGCTTTGCAATCATTTGTTAGGATTTTCAACTATGACGTATTAAAGACGGTAACATTTGGCATATTAATTAACTCTTTGCATGATGATCAAGTAAAATAATAAACTACTGAAATCACTAAGTCAAAAATACTTGTCTTGTTTAGACGTGTATTGCTACCTTTCTAAATAATAATCTCATGAAGTGAAAGAACACCTTACCCAATTATGCCGATTCATAATTTTTCCCTGTGCTTAACATACTTAAAAGGACAACTGTGAGGGATGTTAGAAATGCATAACTGTACAATTAACCTTTGTTAATGAAACACACTTAAAGCAAGTGCCATGCATTCATTAGAGATATACCAAACGCACTGCTTGTTAGGACTACAATGAAGGCCCCTTGACTCATCTAGCAAGAGTTCTTGATGCCTTCTTTTAGTGCCTTTAAGTTGAAGTTTATTATTTGTACATCCTGACAGTGGCGACAGCATAAAGTAGTTGTTAGGATTTTCGTTTGCTATTAGTTTTTTGTTGCATAACATGTTTCCTTTTATGGTGTATTTGCTGTTTTTGGATTGTGATTGTTTATAATAATTACTCTTCTGCTTGTGTTATGTTTGAAAGTTTGAGTAGTGTTTGTTTCGGACTGATGGTGAACAATTTGTTTGCAGGGAAGGAGGTAATCATTGTTGTTGAAGAAGGTAATCATTGAACCTCTTTGTCAGCTCCGATTCATGTTGCTGTTCTTATAATGTTTCTGAAAATCCATTTCATTCTTTGTTTTTTTTTTTGTGGAAGATAGTTTTTTTGTAAAAAGTTGATTCATGGTTGTGAAATCTGGATTTGAACATATGAAATTATTAAACTTTGTCATTACGCTTTTGTTCTTGATTATTATCTTACATTAGGGGAAAATTAGGTCCATCTAGCTCTCTTGTTCATTTTTACCTAGTGGCAACTTGCAAATTATTTTAGTTCAGAAGTTTTCATTCCCTTTCTATGTTCTATTTTTCATGTTGAGGTGATATTCACTAAGTGAATTATTTTGGTGAGAGTTTTTGGATGTTGCATTGGTAATTCAAATAAGCAGCAATTATAATGTGTATGAGAATTGTATTATCAATGCATGCTTTTGCATCTACTTGCAGCTTAACATTTGTATATTTCTCGTATTGGATTTCTGTAGAAAGTCTTGGTGAGTCTCTGCTTCATGTTGCAAATAATGGATTCCTATATTTTTTTTCATATCTAATTGTATGTATTTAATTTAATTGATAGATGGCACAAATGCATTTGCATACTTCTGGATCATTGATTCTTGGCCTCTAATTGTGAAAGCTATAGTAAAGGAAGCTCCATTTGAAGTGCTAAGTCTGGCAGGGTCCATTGTAAATGCCCTACAAATTTGAAGACATAAAAAGCTGGCATACGTGACTTTTAAACAAGATACCCCTTGTGGAGGAGTTAGCAGTCAACTCTCTCAAGAACATGCCTTATTATCTGGAGCTACAATATTTAATAGTACACTTTGTAGTCTTATAGAGATAGCTACTTATTTATTCAGTAAAAGAAAAAAAGAAGCTTTGTAATGTTTTCTCTGTAATGTTTTTGTCCTAATGTGTTGCTGAAACTTTGTGGCCTTGTTGAATTTCTAGTTTATGCAATGAAGAATCAGGTGCTACTTTATTCAGTAGAAGAAAAGAGAAGCTTGTAGTTTATTCATATAAGCTTATTGTCCAACTTCAAACTGATACTTGAGACATTTTGAATATTTATGAATTACATAGTTATTTTCATTTTTACGTGTACACTACCTTGAGAGTTGAAATCAAATCAGGGTAGAGAGTGAGTCATGGGATAAAGAGGAGGATCCCCAGGACATCAATGAAAAAAGAAGCTTTGTAATGTTTTTGATGAATTTTTGCTTTTTCTTTGCTATAGCGAACCCACAACGTACGCGGTTAGAAGGGCCTTTTTTTGACGTGTTTTCGCTTTTGCTTCTTTATAGCGCACCCACAGCGTACGCAGTCAAAAGGGTCTTTTTTTGATGTGTTTTCGCTTTTTTTTTCACTGTAGCAAGGCATTTTTAACAAAAAAAATATACATGATTCTTATTATGTGGATCATTGTAAGCTTCAAATGTTAACAACTCAAGGGGCGTTCATTGACAACTCCAAGGGCCTTCACTGACAACTCGTGGTGCCTCCATTGACAAGTCATTACGACTCCGTTGACAACTCTTCATAATTGCTTAACTGTGTTAACAACTCAAGGGGCCTTCACTGACAACTCGTGGTGCCTCCATTGACAAATCATTGCGACTCCATTTATAACTCTTCATAATTGCTTAATTGTGTTAACAACTCAAGGGGCCTTTATTGACAACTCTAAGGGCCTCCACTGACAACTCATGATGCCTCCATTGACAAGTCATTGCGACTCTATTGACAACTCTTCATAATTGCTTAACTGTGTTAACAACTCAAAGGGCCTTCATTGACAACTCCATGGGCCTATATTGACAACCCAAAGTCCATTCGCTGACAACATGATTTACATCAGATTAAAACATTTAAAATATGACAGTGGGATACACAAATGTCAACATAACTGCATAAATATATGTTAACAACTCCATGAGCGTACATTGACAACTCCATGAGCCTATATTGACAACCCAAGGTCCATTCGCTGACAACATGATTTACATCAGATTAAAACATTCAAAACATGATAGTAGGATATACAAATGTCAACATAACTACATAAGTATATGTTAACAACTCCATGGGAGTACATTGACAACTCCATGGGCTTACATTAACAACTCCATGGGCCTATATTGACAACCAGAGGTCCATTCGCTGACAACAAGATTTACATCAGATTACAACCTTCAAAACATGACAGTGGGATATACAAATGTCAACATAACTACATAAATATATGTTAACAACTCCATGGGCTTACATTGACAATTCCATGGGCCTATATTGACAACCCGAGGTCCATTCGCTGACAACATGATTTACATCAGATTAAAACATTCAAAACATGACAGTGAGATACCCAAATGTCAACATAACTGCATAAATACTTGTATAATGTTTGCCGAAGGCCATCCGCATTGACCAAAACTTGTCCCTCCCCGATTATAAGATCCTTCCACTTTGTAGAGTTCATTCCAGGTCTTCCTGTTGGCACCATTTGGACAACACATTGTAATGAAGGTGAATCTTCAATACACATAGTGGCTAATCCTCTATCCCAACCTTCTGACAAGTTATCAAACCTGAACCATATTGCAAAGTTAAATATGTTAGTAATGACAATCTCATTTCCATTCATTCGCAAGCTATTTTTTATAACGATTTTTAACTTACACATATTGCTCATCACTTCAATCATCCCTTATTGCCGTTGTATGATCATCTTCATTTTGTCCTTCATCTACATAGACATGCCCACTTTCTCCACTATAGCTTATTAAATGTTCAATTGCTTCATCATCTAATACGTCCACAAATATTGTTCTATCACATGGCAATGTGAACTTCATAACAAGTTTGCCGCTCTCTTTTCCCACAATGGAGGATATCATTGTTTGAAACTCTTCTAAACTTGTTCCTTCCTTAATGGTTCTAGATCTGATAGCTCCACCAACATATGTTAATTCATCATTTCTACTGACTTCAAAACTTCCCTCTATATGAAGGAAACATATTAGATTCTTGCCAGATGTGGTAGCCATCTCCGCTGTCTGCAGCACAAAAATGTTGTCATTAACAATGTCAGCAGCCTTATTAACAAATATCACAGCCCTTATGAACAACACTTTCTTGCTAAATAATCAGGACCTCCAACCACACATATTTCAAACCTTGTTCATTAAATCCCACTTATAATGACTGAAAACAACACAAAATATCAAAAAACATTGCAAACTTTTCAAACCCATTCCAAACACCATTACACCACAAGGAAGGAACATTTAAATATGACATCTAGTTGTTATTAACAAGTTAAGGCACCTCCATTGACAACTATCGCTGTTTGCATTAACAACTCTTTCTTTCCTACCCAAATCAAGTCATGTAGCCCCAAACCTTTGACCCTTATCTTCATTCCTTACCTCTTATAATGCAAAAACACAGCACCATGAACCACAAAACAGAGCATAATAACACCAAAAACAGAGCATACAAAATCATACCCAAACACAATGAAACCTTAGCCAAAACATATCCATTGCATTTACAAGACATTCCTTTATAGTTTGCAAGCATATGGAGGACAATGCCCATTAAAATTAGACAATTTTTTCAATTTATTATGACCAAACAAATATCAATAAAAAAAACCTTTAGTTGTCACAAAAAACATTTAAATATGACCTCTAGTTGTCATTAACAAGTTAAGGCGCCTCCATTGACAACTATCGCTGCTTGCATTAACAACCCTTTTTTTCCTACGCAAATCAAGTCATGTAGCCCCAAACCTTTGACCCTCATCTTCATTCCTTACCTCTTATATTGCAGAAATACAGCACCATGAACCAGAAAATAGAGCATAATAACACCAAAAACAGAGCATACAAAATCATACCCAAACACATTGAAACCTTAGCCAAAACATATCTATTGCATTTAAAAGACCTTCCTTTATAGTTTGCAAGCATATGGATGACAATGCCCACTAAAATTAGACAATCTTTTTCAATTTATCATGACCAAAACAAATATCAATCAAAAAAACCTTCAGTTGTTACAAAAAAACATTTAAATATGACTTCTAGTTGTCATTAACAAGTTAAAACGCCTCCATTGACAACTATCACTGTTTGCATTAACAACTCTTTTTTTCCTACGCAAATCAAGTCATATAGCCCCAAACTTTTGACCCTCATCTTCATTCCTTACATCTTATATTGCAGAAACACGGCACCATGAACCATAAAACAGAGCATAATAACACAAAAAACAGAGCATATAAATCCATACCTAAACACAATGAAAACTTTGCCAAAGCACATCCATTGCATTTAATAGGTCTTCCTTTATAGTTTGCAACCATACAGATGACAATACCCATCAAAAGTAGATAACCTTTTCCATTTTCATGATCAAAATGAACATGACTCAATAAAATCTAAAGCTATGTTTAGCTACTCAACAGAATTTGTGAGTCATATGGAATAATCAAGACAAGAGAGTGGATCATATCAATTCCCTACCTTAATCTTCAACCATGGCTGCTGATCTCCACTCAGTTTTTCCCGCCATCTCCAGACTTCTTCCGGACGTCATTTCCGTGTTTCACATCATTTAATCATCCATTTTATTGTTTGTCTGACAGGGGGTAATTCTGACATTTCTCATTTCTATTTTATTACAAAATGATCCCTTGGGACTTGAGGGTAATTTCAGATTTTCCCGGAACCATTTCTTCGTATTTTTGCTTCCATGAGACTACTGTGTAATTCTCCCAAAAAATAAAAAGGCATTCGTTGTATAAAAATAATATTAAAAAAATCTTGTATGTAGTTCTTTCAATTATTGATGGTTACTCTTTCACTTATTATTGATAAACTATGAGACTATACTGATATTATTTTCCTATATTGGATCTTACTATCATTTTTGCTATTTTTCCCTCTTGGCTGGGATTTGGGAACATAGTGTTATACTTCCCATGATCCTCTCTATTATTTGGTATACTACCTCCGTACTCTTTCTTTCTTTTTTTTTCTTTTTTTTTTGTATAATACCACCTTTTTAAATTATAAGATCTAGTTAACTTTTTATTTTATAGATTAAAGAAATTAATTAAATTATTTTAAAGTACTTATAAGAGAATTCTACCTTCAAGGGGTTGGGTCTAGCGGTTCGACAGTGCCTCATAGGAGGATAATTATCTTAGCCAAAAAAAAAAAAAATTAAAGTACTTATATTTTTACTTTTTCCTTCAAACCAATTTATCCAACGTAACTTATAAATTTATATATAATCCAATGATACACAATATATAATATAATTAAATAATTTATTTAAATTCTTTAATTTCTTTAAAAAAAATCAACTGAATTTTATATTTAAGAGTTGAAGTAGTAGTGCCTTAATAAACAAAAGTGTCACATGGAAAAATCTGATTAAGTTTTTGAACAAATAATGTTGTTGTAATCGGGGGAAAAATGTTGTAGCTACTTCACGTTAACTTGCCTCATTAATATTGCCCCTCTCTTTAAGCAAATAATTATTTTACAATTTTTCTATAAAAAAAGTTTCTATAAAAATCCACTATCTTTATTTTTACAATTTTTTAAGCAACCAATATATGAAAATATTTTTTAAAAATTCCCACTTAGTGCCATATTGCAATAAATAAAAAATTCTTCAAATAATCAAATCTCACTCTTCAATTTTTTTAGTGTTTTCTTTCAAATAACTACAATATAAAAATCATTAAAAATATCATTCGTTTTCATAAAGTCAGTGACTTACATCTCTTAAATAGTTAAATCTAAACTAATAGCAGCATGTAAGCATTGAGTACCTAAGGTGGACATTTTCGGATAACTATAGTAAGATCGTCTTCATCATCTGCAACTCAATCTTTTTTTCTCATCTGAAATTAAAGGTGCATGCACTAGCTGCATGATATTTTAAACAGAATCAAACCCATAGCCCTCTATGTAATATAGAAGAGCTTTCATCTCAGTGCTCTGCAATCTCAATCTAATAAGAACAAAGTAGCCCAAATTTCATCAAATTAAGCTTTTTTGAAAAGTTGTAAAATATTTGCCCAACACCATCATACTTTTCAATGACATCATATTGGCTGAACTTAAAAATGTTTTCATCTTTGCAATCATTTGTTTGGTAAGAGAGATTGGAGGGGACGGGTTGGAAACTTTTATCAATTGAATTTAAAAAAATTAGAGATGTTGGGTTACAAAATTTCATTAAAGAACAAATATAGAATAAGAGAGTAACAAAAACTAATTAAAATCTTTCAACCCCATTTCTCTAGTTTTTTTTTTGTAAAAAAATAAAACTCAAAATTCTTCCTTTCTCTTACTTTCCCTCCTCTCCCCTTGTACCAAACAGGCACTTAACCTACTACCCCTAAAGTCGTCTATAGATGACAAATCAGATTAACTTGTTTCAATCTTCGTTGTTTTCAAATATAAACTCAAAATGCATAAATAAGCCCATTAATCCATAGGTCGTTTCTAGGATTGCCAGCATCTCTATTGTGATATGTTTTATTTCTTTTTGGATTCTGATGCTTCTCCTTTGGCAATTTGAGCGGTTTAATTTGAATTTGAATTTCTATGTTATCACCAATAATATGCATATAGACATAAAAGAAATCAAGCATAGACCTTGTTGTCAATGACGGGTTAATTTGAATTTGAATTTCTATGTTATCTCTTTGAGCCAACAATCATTATTCTATGTACTGCATAAAGTTTCATGGGATGTATTGGTCTTATAAATAATAAGGCTTGGATTGCAATAAAATTTGTCAAACACAAATTAATTAGCCGGCTTCTGTATATTGTATGAAGCTTTAAAAATGAATCATATTATTCACTGTTCATAATAATACACTAGGTTTTTTTTTTTAACAACTTTCTTATTTTATATTAATATTATTTCCCAATATTCAAATTCTCTAACCTTGATTGTCATTTAGACATATGCTTGTGAAGTCAATCAAAATTGAGGAAAAAATATAGAAGGAAAAGTAGTGAAATTTCAGAAGAGTAGTCGAATGCAAAGTGAAATGAATCAAAATAAAATCAGACTGTGTGTTTATATCCTCTAATGCAAGACAAGCTATTGATACTTCATGCAAAAGCATAGGAAAACAATTTTGGTGTGAAAAGTTGTCCTCATACGCTAGTACTTAAATAATACTCTATATATCCATATTAACAAAAAGAATAAAAACATGAAGCCAAAAAAAAAAGGAATAAAAACAGAGAGATTGAGATATAAATGATTCAAATACAATAAGAAACATAAAGTATTAAATACATGAGTTCATCATTCTAGAAAACATCACTAAATGGCATCAAACCTTATATGTACCTAATGAACTAAAATACCATCGATTAATATCTACCAAAAATATTTAACAGAGCAAATGTGCAATATAATAATGAGCCTTTAAAATCGAAGTTCTTCAATGTTGAAAATTGATACAAGACTTTCCACATAGTTAAGAAAAGTTCAAGGAGTATATCCATGGATATCAATCATCTTTTTTTTTTTTTTTGGTCAAAAATGGATATCAATCATCTTAAATTAATATGTAAAGAGCAGTCACTTCCCCTAAGAAGTAAGCAAGTTTGTCCTTGTACCCAGTTAAGTTAAATAAAATCTTGAAAGTCTCGGGAGCTTCAACTATATGCCATGGTATCAAACTAAACGAACTAAACCGTTTCAAAGGTTTCAAATAAAACTCTAACTTCCTCCTCTTGCTTTCTAACTCCAGGCCATGGAATCAAACTAAACACTTCTTCCGTTGCCGTTTCAAAAGAAACTATAACTTCCTCCTCCTGCTTATTGGTTGCCTTTAACGCTTTCCAAAAGATAGCACGATTAGAGGAGACAACAGTTTCGCCAACAAAAGTTAAATGCTCTAGAAAGTTCTCAAATTTTATTTCTTTCCATGAATCTGTGCTTAATGAATACACTCCCACTTCCATCCCATTATTCATTTTAGCAATTGCCACTATCTTGTAGTCGTTAACAAATGAATTGTACCCAAATCCTAACACACAATTTAACAAGCCAGAATGGATCCTTCTGAATCTAGGCACCTCTTTGACATCTCTAGTGGCCGGATTCCACAGTAAAACGGAAGAAGGATACCTGGTGAACTCACTCTTACGGATTGAGACACAGATCAAGCCATTGATGGAACCATTGATGCTAACGAGCCTGGGCCGCAAGGAATGGAACTGAGGTGCATTCTGAAGATCACGGACTTGCATCTTGCAATCGAGATGACGTAACTGCAAAGGATCGAGTCCGTAAGTCTGGAAGAACAGAAAAGAAGGGTTGTGATGACTGGAGTGGCGGAAGTGATCGGCCATGAAAGAAGGTTTGTTGAAGAGATTTTTCCAATCTACACAGACACATTGAAATCGCTTGAGGGATTTCGCCGGTAGCCGCTTGAGAATGTTGTACATGATTTCATCGGGAATGAAGGGTGCCACGAAATCCATCGCCATCTGCTTCATTGTTGTCGACCCAGACAAAGAAGGAATCTCACCGATGAAGGTCGTCGCCGCTTATAAATGAGAGAATTTTAGGTTTTATTGAAGACTTGCATAATCCAAAATCAATTAAATGATTTTTAGTTGAATATTGAGAATAGTAAATTTTATTTTTTACTTGATTATTTTTTATGAGAAGAAAATTAAACTATGTTAGTCACCAAAAAAATAAGAAGAAGACTTGTGTGATACACCAAACCACATATCAAATATTTTCATTAATTGTTTGTTTTAAAAAAAGAGTTTCATCAACATAAAAAAACAAATTGTGTATCACACAAGTGAGAATTGTGTGATTAATGAAGTTTGGTTTTCTTTTTATTGACAAAAAAAATTAAGTCGAGTTCATTCAAAAATAACTTTTTTATTCATGATATTTAAATAAAAAAACATTTAATTGATATTGGGGTTATATGCTTTAGTTTTTATTTTTTTGTCTTGAATTATTCTTAACAATTCTTCTTGACACAAAAATTCATTTGATTTAAAGGGATCATATTTTATTTTATAATGTATTAATGTTAATATACACACACACACACGCATACACTTACATGAAAACTAAGTTAAAGAGCAATAAAACTCTTTTGAGAGAAAAGAGGTAGATGAAACAATGAGAGTGCAATAAAGTCATTTTATCTATATTTTAAAATCATAAAGTGAGTATATAACTTAATTAGAGATTTGTTGAGTTGAACACCGTGATTTAGAATATTCTTATTTTAAATGGCTTTATATGTGATTTTTCGTATCCTTTATCCAATTAAATATTTAAATATATAATTTGTCTCTTTAAAAAACCATTTAAGATTAATTTTTTGCTAATGAAGAATCTTAAAGTTTGAAATAATTAATGAGATTTTCACAGTGGTTAGGTCAACTTGTTAGGTGGGAAAACTTCTAATCTAAGCCTATGGCATTTTTAATTTGAATCAAAATGTCTTATTTTTCTGGAAGGATATTAATGGGAAAAATCAAAGGGAGGAATAAGGCCACATATCGGATGCGTTTAGGAATGTCATAATCAATCTTTCTCTTCGTTTTCTCTCTATTCAATGTATCCTCAATTAGATCAAGTTTTAATTGTTAGAATTTAATACTGTATATAAATATTATTATAACAGTAAATATATTAAAAATCTACCATGATAAATAGAATAAATCTCAACCATTAAAAATTAGGGAAAATGCCAATTAAATACCATTTGAGATTGCAAACCCTAAAAAATCTATCAACACTTTAAAAAGACATAAAGGTACCAAGTATCAAATTGGGGTTTTTCAAGTTTTGACCCTTTTACTATTTTACTCCTCAATTTTTTTTAAAAAAAATGAGAGTGGTGCCCCTGCGGAGCACCACCACCCGCCGGCGCTCCGGTGGCCGGCCTGTCGAGACTTACAACTTCCGGAGCTCCGGCAGCCGGCGGCAGGAGCTCCGACCGGCGGGAGCTTTATTGGTGGGGAAGGGGTGCTTTTTTTTTTTTTTGAAAAAAATTATTTGAGAATGGAAGGGGTGGGATCACCCCTTTAGTAAAGGAGCATGGCCATTGTGCCACCAAAACTCCTTTGATATATATATATATATGCATTATTAAATATGTATAATATAAATAAAGACGTAGTAGCTTTGATAAAGTCAGTAATGAAAATAACAAAATTTATAATGGTATTGACTAAACTGTTTGCTGATGAACCTTGACTTGCATGTTTTCATCAGCATTTTTTACGCAAAATGCTTTTGTCAAAATCAAGTCATATAGCCCCAAACTTTTGACCCTCATCTTCATTCCTTACCTCTTATATTGCAGAAACACGGCACCATGAACCATAAAACAGAGCATAATAACACAAAAAACAGAGCATATAAATCCATACCTAAACACAATGAAAACTTTGCCAAAGCACATCCATTGCATTTAATAGGTCTTCCTTTATAGTTTGCAACCATACAGATGACAATACCCATCAAAAGTAGATAACCTTTTCCATTTTCATGATCAAAATGAACATGACTCAATAAAATCTAAAGCTATGTTTAGCTACTCAACAGAATTTGTGAGTCATATGGAATAATCAAGACAAGAGAGTGGATCATATCAATTCCCTACCTTAATCTTCAACCATGGCTGCTGATCTCCACTCAGTTTTTCCCGCCATCTCCAGACTTCTTCCGGACGTCATTTCCGTGTTTCACATCATTTAATCATCCATTTTATTGTTTGTCTGACAGGGGGTAATTCTGACATTTCTCATTTCTATTTTATTACAAAATGATCCCTTGGGACTTGAGGGTAATTTCAGATTTTCCCGGAACCATTTCTTCGTATTTTTGCTTCCATGAGACTACTGTGTAATTCTCCCAAAAAATAAAAAGGCATTCGTTGTATAAAAATAATATTAAAAAAATCTTGTATGTAGTTCTTTCAATTATTGATGGTTACTCTTTCACTTATTATTGATAAACTATGAGACTATACTGATATTATTTTCCTATATTGGATCTTACTATCATTTTTGCTATTTTTCCCTCTTGGCTGGGATTTGGGAACATAGTGTTATACTTCCCATGATCCTCTCTATTATTTGGTATACTACCTCCGTACTCTTTCTTTCTTTTTTTTTTCTTTTTTTTTTTGTATAATACCACCTTTTTAAATTATAAGATCTAGTTAACTTTTTATTTTATAGATTAAAGAAATTAATTAAATTATTTTAAAGTACTTATAAGAGAATTCTACCTTCAAGGGGTTGGGTCTAGCGGTTCGACAGTGCCTCATAGGAGGATAATTATCTTAGCCAAAAAAAAAAAAAAAAATTAAAGTACTTATATTTTTACTTTTTCCTTCAAACCAATTTATCCAACGTAACTTATAAATTTATATATAATCCAATGATACACAATATATAATATAATTAAATAATTTATTTAAATTCTTTAATTTCTTTAAAAAAAATCAACTGAATTTTATATTTAAGAGTTGAAGTAGTAGTGCCTTAATAAACAAAAGTGTCACATGGAAAAATCTGATTAAGTTTTTGAACAAATAATGTTGTTGTAATCGGGGGAAAAATGTTGTAGCTACTTCACGTTAACTTGCCTCATTAATATTGCCCCTCTCTTTAAGCAAATAATTATTTTACAATTTTTCTATAAAAAAAGTTTCTATAAAAATCCACTATCTTTATTTTTACAATTTTTTAAGCAACCAATATATGAAAATATTTTTTAAAAATTCCCACTTAGTGCCATATTGCAATAAATAAAAAATTCTTCAAATAATCAAATCTCACTCTTCAATTTTTTTAGTGTTTTCTTTCAAATAACTACAATATAAAAATCATTAAAAATATCATTCGTTTTCATCAAGTCAGTGACTTACATCTCTTAAATAGTTAAATCTAAACTAATAGCAGCATGTAAGCATTGAGTACCTAAGGTGGACATTTTCGGATAACTATAGTAAGATCGTCTTCATCATCTGCAACTCAATCTTTTTTTCTCATCTGAAATTAAAGGTGCATGCACTAGCTGCATGATATTTTAAACAGAATCAAACCCATAGCCCTCTATGTAATATAGAAGAGCTTTCATCTCAGTGCTCTGCAATCTCAATCTAATAAGAACAAAGTAGCCCAAATTTCATCAAATTAAGCTTTTTTGAAAAGTTGTAAAATATTTGCCCAACACCATCATACTTTTCTATGACATCATATTGGCTGAACTTAAAAATGTTTTCATCTTTGCAATCGTTTGTTTGGTAAGAGAGATTGGAGGGGACGGGTTGGAAATTTTTATCAATTAAATTTAGAAAAAAATAGAGATGTTGGGTTACAGAATTTCAATAAAGAACAAATATAGAATAAAAGACTAACAAAAACTAATTAAAATCTTTCAATCCCATTTCTCTAGTTTTTTTTTTTTTTTTTAAATCAAACTCAAAATTCTTCCTTTCTCTTACTTTCCCTCCTCTCCCCTTGTACCAAACAAGCACTAAACCGACTACCCTTAATGTCGTCTATAGATGACAAATCAGATTAACTTGTTTCAATCTTCGTTGTTCTTAAATATAAACTCAAAATGCACAAATAAGCCCATTAATCCATAGGTCGTTTCTAGGATTGCCAGCATCTCTATTGTGATATGTTTTATTTCTTTTTGGATTATGATGCTTCTCTGGCAATTTGAGCGGTTTACCATATCACCAATAATATGCTTGACATATAGACATAAAAGAAATCAAGCATAGACCTTGTTGTCAATGGCGGGTTAATTTGAATTTGAATTTCTATGTTATCTCTTTGAGCCAACAATCATTATTCTATGTACTGCATAAAGTTTCATGGGATGTATTGGTCTTATAAATAATAGGGCTTGGATTGCAACCTTTGGTGTGAAAAGTTGTCCTCATACATTAGTACTTAAATAATCCTCTATATATCCATATTAACAAAAAGAATAAAAACAGAGCGATTGAAGTATAAATTATTCAAATAAAATAAGAAACATAAAGTATTAAATACATGAGTTCCTCATTCTAGAAAACATCACTAAATGACATCAAACCTTATATGTACCTAATGAACTAAAATGCCATCGATTAATATGTACCAAAAATATTTAAACAGAGCAAATGTGCAATATAATAATGAGCCTTTAAAATCGAAGTTCTTCAATGTTGACAATTGGTACAAGACTTTCCACATAATTAAGAAAAGTACAAGGAGTATATCCATGGATATCAATCGTCTTAAATTAATATGTGAAGAGCAGTCACTTCCCCTAAGAAGTATAGCAAGTTTGTCCTTGCACACACTTAAGTTAAATAAAATCTTGAAAGTCTCGGGAGCTTCAACTGTATGCCATGGTATCAAACTAAACGAACTAAACCCTTCCGGTCCCGTTTCAAAGGTTTCAAATAAAACTCTAACTTCCTCCTCTTGCTTTCTAACTCCAGGCCATGGAATCAAACTAAACACTTCTTCCGTTGCCGTTTCAAAAGAAACTATAACTTCCTCCTCCTGCTTATTGGTTGCCTTTAACGCTTTCCAAAAGATAGCACGATTAGAGGAGACAACAGTTTCGCCAACAAAAGTTAAATGTTCTAGAAATTAAAGTTCTCAAATTTTATATCTTTCCATGAATCTGTGCTTAATGAATACACTCCCACTCCCATCCATTATTCATTTTAGCAATTGCCACTATCTTGTAGTCGTTAACAAATGAATTGTACCCAAATCCTAACACACAATTTAACAAGCCAGAATGGATCCTTCTGAATCTAGGCACCTCTTTGACATCTCTAGTGGCCGGATTCCACAGTAAAACGGAAGAAGGAAACCTGGCAAACTCACTCTTACGGATTGAGACACAGAGCCAGCATTGCTGGAACCAATGATGCTAACGAGCCTGGGCCGCAAGGAATGGAACTGAGGTGCATTCTGAAGATCACGGACTTGCATCTTGCAATCGAGATGACGTAACTGCAAAGGATCGAGTCCGTAAGTCTGGAAGAACAGAAAAGAAGGGTTGTGATGACTGGAGTGGCGGAGGTGATCGGCCATGAAAGAAGGTTTGTTGAAGAGATTTTTCCAATCTACACAGACACATTGAAATCGCTTGAGGGATTTCGCCGGTAGCCGCTTGAGAATGTTGTACATGATTTCATCGGGAATGAAGGGTGCGACGAAATTCATCGCCATCTGCTTCATGGTTGTCGACCCAGACAAAGAAGGAATCTCACCGATGAAGGCCGTCGCCGCTTATAAATGAGAGAATTTTAGGTTTTATTGAAGACTTGCATAACCCAAAATTAATTAAATGATTTTTAGTTGGATATTGAGAATAGTAAATTTTATTTTTTACTTGATTCTTTTTTATGAGAAGAAAATTAAACTATGTAAGTCACAAAAAGAAGAAGAAAAAGAAGAAGAAGACGACGACTTGTGTGATACACCAAACCACATATCAAACATTTTCATTAATTGTTTGTTTTAAAAAAAGAGTTTCATTAACATAAAAAAACAAATTGTATATCACACAAGTGAGAATTGTGTGATTAATGAAGTTTGGTTTTCTTTTTATTGACAAAAAAAAATTAAGTCGAGTTCATTCAAAAATAACTTTTTTATTCATAATATTTAAATAAAAAACATTTAATTGATATTAGGGTTATATGCTTTCCGTTTTATTTTTGTGGCTTGAATTTTTCTTAACGATTCTTCTTGACACAAAAATTCATTTGATATTTTATTTTAATTATAATGTATTGATGTTAATATATATATATATATACACACACATGCACTTACACTCCGGTGGCTGGCCGGCTGGGAACCCCGACTACCATAGCTCCGGCAGCCGGCGGTAGGAGCTCCGGCAGCCGGCGGTAGGAGCTCCGGCAACCGGCAGTAGGAGCTCTAGCCAGCGAAAGTTTTTTTGGTGGGGAAGGGGTGCTTTTTTTTTTTTGAAAAAAATTATTTGAGAATGGCAAGGGGTGGGATCATCCCTTTAGCAAAAGAGCATGGTGGCAAAGCTCCTTTGATATATATATATATATATATATATATATATATATGTATGTATGTATATATTATTAAATATATATAATATAAATAAAGGTGTAGTAGCTTTGTAAAGTCAGTAATGGCTTTGACAAATTCAGTAATGAAAATAACAAAATTCGTAATGGTATTGACTAAACTGTTTGCTGATGAACCTTGACTTACATGTTTTCATCAGCATTTTGCGCAAAGCGCTTTTGTCAAAACCATTACAATTTTTGTCAAAATCATTAATAAACTTATCAATCTCATTACTGAATTTATTAAAATCCTTTTATTTATATTATCAATGTTTTCATAATGAAATCTTATAATGGGATTGTCAAAACCATTACAATTCTTGTCAAAATATTACTAAACTTTTTGTTTGGTCTAAGGGGAGGGTAGGGAAAGTGGGTAGAGGGAAAAATTTTTTGAGTTGAATTTAAAAAAATTAGAGAAATGAGGTTAAATATTTTTAATTCATTTTCTTACTCTTTTATCTTATATATTCTCTTTATTAAAATTTTATTATCCCACTTCTTCAATCTTTTAAAATTCAACTCATAAAAATTTTCCCTCCCCGCCCTTTCCCTCCAAATCCCTCACACCAAACAGACCTTGAAAGTATGGAAGAAGGGAAAATTAGGGTTGTGATGACCGGAGTGATGGACGTGATCAGTGATGAAAGAAGGGTTCTTGAAGAGATTTTTCCAATTTTAACAGACACATCCAAATCGAATTAGGGATTTCACCGGAAGCCGCTTGAGAATGTTGGTGATGATTTCTTTGGGAAGGAAGGGTGCGGCGCCATTCATCGCCATCTGCTTCCTTGACGTCATTGGAATCTCACCGATGATCCAACAAGAGAATTTTAGGGTTTACTGGAGCCGCGCATAATAAGCACAAGTAGCGTCCCAAGTTTCTAAATTCTATGCATAAATAATTTTAATCTTGTTCATTTGTTTATCAATATCAATAAATCGATATCCTTTGTTAAATATAAAAAACCACATTTGAAATATGTGTGTCCTTAATTTGATTTAATATATAAATATAATTTAATATTTAAATATATAATTCATCCATCACAAAAACCATTTAAGATTCAATTTTTAGCTAATCCCCCATCTAAAATTTGAAATAATTACTGATATTGTTTTTAGATTCAATGTGTTATTTAGGAAAACTTCTTAAAGTCTATGGCATTTTTAATTTGAATAAAAACGTCTTATTTCTTCCCGAAGAATTAATGGGAATAATCAAAGGGAGGATCAAGGCTACAAATCGTGCAAAATCAAGGAGGATCTTTTCCGGATAAGTAAGTATATCAGGAATAGATATTTCGGGTGGGTTTGAAGAACATACATTTGGCACATATGTTTATAATTTCTCTTTTTGACTCTTTTTATAGGATAGATAGAGAAGAAAACTCTTTTTAGTCCGATATAATTATAAGTCACATGCTCACATTATTAGATTTTTTTTTTTTTTTTTACTATCATACGCTTTAAATTTCGTTACTTTTTTTTCTGGTAAAAAATCTTTAACTTTCTAGTTGATTTTTAATCACTTATTTATACTAATTAAGTAGCGTATTATTAATTTAAATGTCTCTCTTATTTTATTTTAAAAAAATTTTTGCTAGATTCTACTTAGGAGAATCATCTTTTTTATCTTTCAACTTTCTTTTTTTCATAGGTTTATGGTGCATTCACTATTTTGAAGTATTTTTTTAAATGCATTCAGTGCTCTAAAATATTTTATGGTGAACTAAACATCGTGAAACTTTTTTTAAGGAGCGTCCATCACCTTAAAATACTTTTTCGTGACTTTTTTCTTCTGGTAAAAATATTTAACTTTCTGGTTGATTTTTAAACACTAATTTATTCTAATTAAATGGCATATTATTAATTTAAATGTCTCTCTTATTTTATCTTGAAAAAACCTTTTTTGCTAGATTCTGCTAAGGAGAATCATCTTTTTGATCTTTCAACTTTTTTTGTTCTTTTGTAGGGTTAAGGTGTATCCAGTATTGTGAATTATTTTTTTAAAAATGCATCCACTATCCTAAAGTATTTTATTTTGCACTCAACACCCTGAAATATTTTTTTAGGGCATTCATCACACTAAAGTATTTTTTTAATGCAATTTTGCACTTAACAATTGAAATAACAAACTATTATCTTCTCGTGTGTTGCTCGCCGATAAGTATTATTCAAATTAATGTATTAGTTCCCAAGGTCATATGCTTCATTATCGCTAATTTATACTAATAGTAATCTATACTAACTAATTAATTAATGTATTAGTATTAATTTAAATGTCTCCCTTATTTTATTAAAAAAAAAAACGTTTTTGGTAGATTCTGCTAGGGAGAATCGTCTTTCTGATCTTTCATGGGGTGCTTTATTTCATCTAAGTCCATTTAATTTTATAAATATTTTGTAAGTCTTGAGGGATTTTTTTTCCTGCCAGCGGGGATTTAATGAAATTTGAAACAAAATACATTTAATTAGGATATAATTTGATTCGATAATAAGAATATCACAATATTTCTTTTGCCATTGGCCATTAAAAAAAAGTTAATGTAATACTATTCAGAATTTCAAATATCATAATTGTAAATACAAAAATATATATACTCTCTCCGGTCCTAATTATAAGATAAAGTTGACTTTTTTAGAGAAATTAAGGAAACTAATTAAATTACTTTAGAGTATTTTTATTTTTATTTTTTTCTTCAAACTAATTAGTTTAACTAATAAATTAATACATAATCTAAGGATACATAACATATGATATAATTAAGTAACTTATTTAGCTTCCTTAATCTCTCCAAAGAAAACTCAACTTTGTCTTATATTTAGGACCGGAGGTAGTATCATGATTTCAGATCATGATTCTCTTTAATCAAATAAGATTTTAATTACAATTTTATAATTCAAAGATATTCAAATCTTCTCAGGGATCAAAAACAAGTTATTCGAAAGCTTCTACCTCTCTAATCTATATTCTATAGTATAATATAAGATCTACTTAGATAAATTAAGGAAGTTAGATAATTAAATTACTTAATTAACAAATACGACTGATTAATCTTTTTTAAAAAAAACTATGCAATTATATGATCTAAATTTCATCTTAGTTTTCAATTTATTAGCCAGATTCCCAGTTTAGGTCGTATTAGAAATCCTTCTACATGCATTCACTAAAAGACCTTCTTTCGTGGAAGAGGACTGTTGTTTGGCTTCCGCTTCAGACATGGAAGCTGGCTCTTCTGGGTATAGTTGTCACTACCACTATTGCGAAACACGGCCTTGTATCAAGGTCCATGGGTTATGCCACCTCATTAATCCATAAAACCAGCTCTAGAAACCTTTTGGTTTCTTCCCCAATATATGGGAGCTTCCTTGAGTCTTGTTTTCTCTGCAAGAAGCCCCTTGGGGACAATGTAGACATCTTCATGTACAGGTTAGCGACCCATAAGAGTCTTTGTAATTGATTTAACTTTTTCTTGTGACGTTGTTAAAATAACTGAAGATGTTGTAAATATTTACAACATCTTCAGTTATATTAACAACGTCATAAGCGGCGTTTACAACTTGGGAGAAAGAAAGTCTAAATGGTTTATGTTACAACACTTGTTGCTACGTTTACAACACCTTTAGTTCTTTTTACAAGTTTTTAAGCTACGTTTACAACCACTCCCACCAGGGACACCAGGGCAGTAGCTTGTGCAACAAGCCACAACTTAGGCACCACTTTCTTCTACCATCGTTTACAAGATGTTCTGCAATATTTACAACATCTTCAGTTATATTAACAACGTCATAAGCGGCGTTTACAACTTGAGAGAAAGAAAGTCTAAATGGTTTATGTTACAACACTTGTTGCTGCGTTTACAACACCTGAAGTTCTTTTTACAAGTGTTTAAGCTACGTTTACAACCACTCCCCCCAGGGACATCAGGGCAGTAGCTTGTGCAACAAGCCAACACTTAGGCTTCACTTTCTTCTATCATCGTTTACAATATGGTTTGCTATATTTACAACATCTTCAGTTATATTAACAACTTCATAAGCGGCGTTTACAACTTGGGAGAAAGAAAGTCTAAATGGTTTATGTTACAACACTTGTTGCTACGTTTACAACACCTTAAGCTCGTTTTACAAGTGGGGGCTATTTTAGTAATTGCTCAAAGGGAAATGCTGTCAGAAAAGTCCCTAGGGACTTTTCTGACGTTGGAATTTGCAAAGGGACTTTTTTGAGATTAATTCTGTAGCTTGGGACCTAGATGGTATTTTCCCTTGTTTTTTCTTTGTTTTTTTTGGCCAAGGTTGGGAGTGATTTTGGTTAATCTCTTAGATTATTTTTTTACAAGTTACTTGGCAAACTTTGATTAGGTTTAGATTTAATTTATTAAAATCACTCATGTAAGTATAATTACAAAAATGATATAATAAAGGTATTTATATTTCCATAATTATATTTGATAATTATTATTGTAAACTATAATGTAAGCTTCATCGTGATTTTTCAAACACAGAAGCAACATTATTTAGTGTGTGTATGGTTTAGCGGTGGGAGCTTAGGTAAGCCAGTTGGAGCCTATAAAACCTATTTATCTTATTTGGGTAATTTTATAAAATCTTGATAAACTGTGGTTTCATCCTAAAAGTGATGCTTTTGCAATTGGAAGATCCCAATGGCATAAGAATTTCTCCAGCTCTCTTCTCCAAAATTCTCTCTCTGAATATTCTATGCACATATTTTTTTAAATTATTTTTCAACTTCAAAAATAGAATTTTCATATTATTTGGCCCATTCTTTACATGAATTTTGAAACTATTTAAAAAAATTATAAAATAAAAATAATATTTAAATATTCATGTAATTTATTAAACATATTTAATAATAATTATTAAATATATAATGATCATTATTATTAGATATAATCATGAAAATGAATACAGGTTTATTGAATTTATAGCCTTTTGGTAATTATACACACACACACACACACATATATATATATATATATATATAAGTGACTTTAATAAATAAAATATAAATGTATTCGAAATTTTCAAAGTCACCTATAAAAAAATATCCAAGCAAAAACGTCATCACTTATTTTGGCACAAACTTGCTTATTTAATTTACCACCGCCAAACCAAACCAACTAGAAGAAATCGCATTTTTAACCGTAGATCAGAATTTTTGAGCCAATATCTACAAATATTGATTAAATATGTAAAAATCGCATTTAAATATTCTATATCTGGTTAATTAATTTTTTTTGCTAGAGTTAATTAAATTTTTATATACATATATAGAGTATGCTATTATAAAGATATTAATATTTAACATTTCAGCTAATCTCCAATCGCTAATTTATCCTCACTTCTACTGCTATACTGCTATTATATGAATATATGATAATAAGTTAGATTATCCCTATTTAGGGGGAAAAAAAAAAGTGAAACTATTGCAATCATGCATCTTATTTAGGGGGGAAAAGTCAAACTATGGCTTAAATTATTGCAATCATGCATCAAATATCATCACTATGGACACCTATAATATTATTCAGAATTTCAAATATCATAATTATCAACATGTCAACACTAAATTCAATCTCGATACACCTCATCTAAACATGGCGGGAGTTGCTACTGTTGGAGCAACTTGCCAGTGAGCAGTGACAGCGTAGTTATAAATCTATAATGGAATGTCATCTTCATTATCACTAAACTGATTCTCCCAAGAGCACAAACAACAGCTTCCAACGAACTTTGACAGAGCCATACTTCAACTATCAATTATCTGATCAATATATGTGAAAAGAAATAACACTCAATCTCTTGTTACAAATATCATTTTTCACTGCAAAAAGGATCCCTTCTGACATCGATCATATGATTATATGAATACCTGCGTCAACATTAGATAATTTATTGAGGTTCATTTAGGAACTAATTGATATTTTAACAAAAACATCAATATAAAATAAAAATGCATAAAACTTTCAATCCCTAGTAAAATCCCAAAATAAAAATACATAAAAATTGCAATACATTGCAGACATTCTGAATCAGATCATCATTAATCAAGCTTTTTATATTGCAGACAGTTAGTTTTCTTAGGCTTATCACCAATTAATTAATAAATTCTTCAATTTAAATATATAGATTTGACCAGCATACAAACTAATTCAATTAATTACAGCAAGAGGGTTTTACTTAAAAGTTCTCAAGAAGGGTATAAATAACTTTTAAGTTTTAACCACATGAATGTCCTGAAACAAGTAGTACATCATAGGGGTGTTCAAAGTATCCCGGTCCCGGTTGTCCCGGCCCGGTCCCGGATTTTTTATCCCGGGAATTTCCCGTCCCGGCCGGGACCGGGACCGGGAAAACCCGGGACCGGGATGTAAAAACCCGGGACCGGGACCGGGATCACACCTTGTGATCCCGGGAATTCCCGGTCCCGGGTTTTTTTTCTTTTTTTTTTCTTTTTTCCTTAAAAAATATGTTATTATTTTATTTTTGTATTTTTTACCCCATAAATTAAGTTATCATTTGATAAAATGTATATCACATATTTAGTTAGAGTTAAATTGTATATATCGTGATACAAATCCTAACTATATAATGTATAAAGATAATAACAAAAATGATGAATGTGATAATAATATGTTATTTTTCAATTCTAACTCAATTTATGTGATTTTTATGACCTTATTAGGTGTTAAATAATTACTTTAAACATTAGATTATAAAAAAATTTAACTAATATAATTATATTATTAAGACCGGGAATTCCCAATCCCGGTCCCGGGAATTCCCGGTCCCGTTCCCGGGAACGGGACCGGGAATTCCCGGTCCCGATTGTCCCGGGAATTTCCCGGGACCGGGACCGGGAATAAGATCCCAGTCCCGGGAAATCCCGGGAATGGGTATTCCCGGTCCCGTCCCGGGATTTGAACACCCCTAGTACTACATCAGCTGTTAACATGTAAAGGGTTATGTGTATAAAGGAACTTCCAAATATGCATACTTCATTACCTCCCTCATTTTCCAACTATGCAACTCCACAAACCACCTTCATTGTGCAAAATGTAACATGTGAGTTATGTAATTAAGAATAATTAATTTCACAAATTAAAAATAGCATAGTTTGTTCTACTTTGTATGTTACATAAACCAATAATTGATGCTGATTGAACTTCTCTTTTAAGTAAGGAGATGTTCTGATCTGTTACATTTTAAGGGAATAGTTGAATCTTAGTTGGATAATACAGAGTTTACTATTTTCCAACCAGCAAATGCGAGTCTCGCTAATAAGGAAACACCATTGAGGTTTTTATAAAATCCAAAACATCATTCTTTTTTCACACACATACACACATGATTATGCTCCAAAAATGTACCTCTTTAGAAAGAAAAGATAAACCACTATCTACTGACTTTCTCTGTCAAAGAATGGACCTAGTAGTTCTTATGTTAATAGAGTACTCTTAAACGGCTTTAAAGGTATAAACTCTAAATATTAATATTCCGATGTCATATAATATCTTACTTCTATAACAAAACACTTTTTTCTTATGCATCACACAAAATTCAGAAAATGCGAAATATTGCCCACGACTTGTTGATAGGAAATCCCTTTCTAAAGATTGCAACCTGATCAAATATCATACAAAAATTCTCAAATAATCCATAGACCAGCAATTAAATGACATTACATATACCCAAAAAAAATAACATTACACATACAGAATGATCTGAAGTGTAAACTAATAGGGATATGTTCCTACAAAAAATATACGAACAACGTAAATCTGCACGGTAATAATTAACCTTGAGGATTAAGGCTCTTCAATTTGAATGTTGCCGCTAACGGGTACAAGGCTTTCCACATAATTGAAAACTTTAACACCAATACCAGTTTTGGGTTTAGGGATTTCAAAACGCTTACATCCATTAGCAATAACATCAATAAGATATAGGTGTTCCATGTCCCCCATTATGCACACAATTTGATTCCTCCAAATGGTTCCATCACATAATATGAGATTAGGGTTGCCAATAAGTTTATTATTTGAACTCCATCTCTGACCGGATGAACAAATACCTCCCACCTCCATCACCTCCAAATAAATAGAAGAATATTGAGAGTTTCCGGTCTTATGATGAGAAATGATTGCGAGTTTGTCATCATACCCAGCAAGTTTAACTGAATAACCTATAAAAGCCGCACATGGTATCACTACAACCACTTCAGTTGCTAAGTCAAATGAAACTATTACATGACTGGAGCCATCTGTAGCAAGCCAAAACGTAACTCCATTAACAGTGACACCATATGTAGTATTACAATTACAAACATCTATCTCAAATTCAATGTTTCTCCAAGACCCTGTGCTTAATGAATACACTGCCGCTTCCGAAATATCATTAAAAATCCCAGATAATCTCACTATCTTGTAATCATTAATAATAGGATTAAACCCAAATCCTAAACGCCAATCAAAATCTACATAAGAATTGTTATCCCAATACAAACCCGAAAATTCATCACAAGGCACTTGTTTGAGCTCTCTAGTCGCCGGATTCCACACTAAAAGGGCAGGAGGATATTTATTCATATCGACGAAGCAGAGCAGGCCATTGCTGGAACCCACGAGGTCAAAGCCTTGTAAGGAACCGTTCAAAGGTGCGTTATCAATGTCACGAAATTGCATCTTACAGTTGAACAATAATAAGTAGAAACCATCAACATAATTCTCCGCTGCCATAAGAAGAGAAGTGTTTTGATGAGAGGAGTGGCGGAGATGGTCTTGGATGAAAGATGGGGTTTTGAAGAGATTCTTCCAATGTTTGCAGACACATCGAAATCGCAGTAGGGATTTCACGGGAAGCCGCTTGAGGATGTCGGTGATGATTTCTTCGGGAAGGAATGGTGCTGCGACATTAATCACCGTTTGCTCCATGATTGTCGACACAGAAGAGGTAAAGCCGCCGCGGCCAGCTGAGCGTATTTTAGGTTTCGGAGGAGAATTGCCTATCCAGATCGTCGCAATCCATGTTTTTATATCCATTTGCGGAATAAGTATTTTTATTTTTATTTTTATTTTATTAGGGAAAAAAAGTATTTTTAGTTTTTTTCTTTTTACTTTTCTGGACCAATGTCTATAGATTTTATTTGCCAGAAAAGGCCTTTAGATAACATAATATTGGGATGATTAATCTCTCAGTTAATTTCTAATTAGATCCTTATAGTTAATTTTCTTATTATCAGATCATTAGACTTTTACCCACTTTTACTTATGTCCTTATATTTTTTTTCTTTTTATCATGTCCTTTTTGTTTCAAATGATTTTTAATCAGGTCTTTGTAGGTTTTTTTAATATTAATTTATTAATTTAATTGAAAATTAAAATATTAAAAATATAATTTACTAATAATAAATTTCAATTAATAATTATATCATTATAAAAATAATTAATATAATTAATTATTAATTATTAATTATAATTATATTCTATTTTTAGAATTTTTTATTATTATAATTATAAAAATAATTTAAAATTAGAATTAAAAAATAATAATATAAATATATGTTTAATTAAAAATTAAGAATTTGGTCCAAAAAAATTAAAAAATTAAGAAGAATATTTAAATAGTTCATAAAAAAGAGTGGTAAAGTAAAATTGTTGTAATAGTTTAGTATTTATAAAATATTAGAAATTATAGAATAATATTTAATAACATTATACATAATAATATTATATTATATATCTATAAATATAAAAAAGTAATCCGTAAAGCAAGCTTGTCAGGATGTTCACGTCAATCTCTAATCTAGAATGTTCTTGCTTGCATCGCATGTTTTGTGCCCACATGTTTGTTACGGTTATGCTCTTAGTCCCCCAGGTTGCGCAAGTGCCTATGTTCTCAAATCTAGCCCAACTCCTTCAGCCTTTTTCAATTTTGAAATTTTATTTGAGCGGGAAATAATATTATATCATATAATTATATCAGATAATTCAAAGGGATCATAGGGAAAATCTCATATAAGAACAGTTGAAATAAAGAAATCTTATATAAGGTTGGTAAAATCCACAAATCTTAAACTGGGTCAATGACCCAATTTAAGATATGTAAATGTTGGTTGATTTTCGATAATATCCCTAACCCATGGTCCAAAGAATAGAGGAAAAGAAAAGTCACTAATTAATGATATGTTAAGTTTAGTAACCCAAATTATAATTTGGGTAATTTAACTGTTTTTATATGGGATTTTCCCCGGATCATATGGAAGTAGTTACTAAATATTTTAGAATCTTAAATTTGAAATGTGAAAAATAAAACAAATATGTGAAATAAAATACTCTCAGGTATATAAAAAATAAATAGAGATAATGGAAAAAGAGTGGCAAAGTATCTTCAAATATTAAATTATTTAGAAAATAAAATATATATATATATATATAATTAATAGATAATAGATTAATCTCAAATGTTAATCATATCATATAAATCATATAATATTAAATTTGGTAATTACCACAAATAAATCTCTTTAAAGAAGTCTCATACATTAATCATTTATAATTTTTTTAAAAAGGATAATTAGTCTGCAAATCCTTATAGTTTCAATTAGTTTTTAATTAGGCCTATTATTTTTTATCAGGTCATTATACTTTCATATCTTTTAATCAGGTCCTTGTAGCTTTTTTTCCTTTATATAAGGTCTTTATTATTTCACTAGATTCTTAATCAAGCCCTTGTAGGTTTTTAGGGTTTTAATATATTAATTCAACTAAAAATTAACTAAATGAATAATAATAATAATAAATTTTAATTATTAATTATATAATTTGAAAAATAATTAATATAATTAATTAAAAAATATTAATTAATTAATTATAATTATATAAAAAATTATAATTATAATTATAATTTCATAATTCTAAAAATAAATAAAATTAAGATTTTAAAAAAATAATATAAATATATACTAAATTAAAAAATTTGTAGAATATTAAAATAAAATTATCACAATGATTTATTATTTATAGAATATTAGTATTTATATAATAATATTTAATAATATTATATACTATAATATTATATTGAAAAAAAAAACATTCAAATACCATTTGTACTTTAAAATTCTAAATTGGTTTTGTTGACAATAGGAGTAATGAGATTGACAAAAAGAGTATAACAATTGACAACTCATATTTTTGAGAAACCACTGACTTGGGATTTTGAAATTCAAGTGATATTTAAGTGTCTTTTTTCCTATTATATTTTTAATTTATAGAAGATTATTATTAGAATTTAATAATTTATTAAATAAATAATAAAAATCTCAGGGCCTAATTAGAAATCATATGAAACTTTAAGCACATGAAAGAAAAAGAAATAAACCTAGAGGAACCTAATTAAAATTTGGTTGAAACTTCAAGGACCTATAAAGTGTTGCCCCGCTTATGAGGTTCGTATTTCGTATGATACAGTTCGAGCAATCCATCCTATACGCCAGAATTGGCATCTCAGGTCTGGGTATTACACATTTGGACGATGCCTAGGAGGTTTTCTCATGTGCAGGTTTCTTCAACGGAGATGATCTTTCAGGATGAGCAGGTTTTTGTTCTCTACTTCTAACTTCACATGTTCTTATCCTCATTTACTTATGTTCGGGCTCTCGTCATCTGTGCTTTTAGGTGTTCAATAGAATGTTTCTTTCATGCCAAGGTGATTGTGGCTTCATTACGGTTAGTTATTAATGAACTGCTGACAATCTATATAAGGTTGAAATTTCAATTCAACCTATGTGTCCATGTTGACCATATTCATCGATATGGTTTTTCTTAGCGGCTCAATTCGATGACCTTCGCTTAGTTGGTGCGTTATTTTCGGGAGTCTTGATCTGTTTTCCAAGGTTCACTATTTCAAATGATAACAATTATCAAATAAAATAATATTTAAATATTCGTGTCGTTTATTGAATCACATTTAATAATTATTATTAAAGATTTAATGATCATTATCATAAAATATAATCATGAAAATTTAATCATGAAAATGTAAATAGGTTTATTGAATTCATAGCCTTTTAGGTAATTTTACATGTATAAGCGACATTAATAAATGAAATATAAACATAAACAAAATTCTCAAGTCTCCTGTGAAAAAATATCTAAACAGAAATCACGATTAACTAACACCCAACATCCTCACTTATTATTATTCTTTTAACAAATTACTTGAACAATTGTGATTATGTTTGGACTTCATTTATTAAAAGCACTTATGAATGTATAATTACCAAAAAGGTATGAATTTTATAAAGTTATATTCAACGAAAGAAATAAATGCAACTAAGGGCAAAAGCATATTACGGGATCTATCATTATCATAAATTTAATATCTAAACAGAAAAATAAATTGATAAATATGATAGTTAATTACTATTGTTAGGATTACATCAGATTATATAATCAGGTTTATTTCTTTAATAAAGCTGTTTACATTTTCATGATTATATTTAATAACAAAGATAATGTAATGCTTAATAATTATTATTAAATATGATGTTGATAAATGACATGAATATTTAAATATTATTTTTATTGTATTATTTAAAATAATTTAATGGAACATGGAAGAAGGAATTTAAAAAACTTGAAAAATTTGGTTGAAAAATATTTGCTAAATATCTGGGGCAGTAGAGAATTTAGGAGAAAGAAGCTGATGGTGTATGAGACAATTTCTTATGGTGGGGAGTTGATGTGATTTCCCAATGGCATAAGTGACTCCCTGGTCACCTATGTTAAACGTGCCACTGGAGAGAAAAATCACGATAAATTGGGATTTTGAAAAAAAAAAAAAAAAAAACCAAAACAGGATAAGTTGAGGCCCACAAGTACTCTTTTTGGGCTCAATCGGACTTATTTTAGCTTCTACTGCTTAACAAAACTGGCACTTAATCTCCCACCAGTAAACCAAATTAGCTATAAGAAATCACATTTTTTAATAGTAGATCAGAATTTTTGATCCAATATCTACAAATAGTTTATTAAATATGTAAAAATCAAATTTTAAATATTATTTAGGGAGAATCTTATATAAATCCTATTGAAAAGTCTACACTTTTAACAAATTCTTAATTAGGCCAAGAGGCCCAACTAGGAATTTTTAAATATTGTTAAAAAGACCATAACACCCCTATATAATTAAAAAAGAAAATTAAAGATAGATGTAGGCCAAGTTTCAGCTTTGATTATTTTAGATAAATTTAAGGGTTAAAGGGCTTAAATGCCTTAGAAGTTTTTGCGTATAGGCATTGGGCACATGAAAGTTTTTGAGGGGGCAAATGTGCCCTGTAAGTTTTAAAAATAGAGCAATTGTGCCCTCCACAACCAGCCCTAACAGTCTACATTTATTGACCAAATATGCAAAAGTGGCATGCCTATGTGGCATCCATCTCACCATTTTTCATCCATGTCAATCGTCATTATTTTTTTAGCATGATTTTTTAAAAACAAAATTTAGATCCACTCCTACAATGTCTCCGGTCCTTGATATAAGACTCAGTTGAGTTATTTGGAGAGATTGAGTAGCTAAATAAATTACTTAATTATATATTAGTTTATTAGTCAAACAAATTAGTTTTTTTTTATGTTTTTGTTTTTTATAAAACAAATAAATATTTATCTATATATATCATATAAAATTATTTGTAAAAAACTGTACTAGTTATATATATACTATAAAATTATTTAAATTTATATGAGCTTATCCTAATCCCAATATAACAATAGGTTAAGTTGCAAATTTGTCTCAAAAATTTTCACTAAAGAGCAATGTTACCCTAGAACTTTTTTTAGGTTCAATGTTACCCAGAAGTTTCAAAATGTAGCAATGATTCCCCATACTGTTAAAAAACTAATATTGACTTTTAAAAAATTGACGTTAACTATTAACTTTTTAACTGAAAATGGCAACATTGCTCCATTTTAACAATTTTGGGGCAATATTGAGCCTAAAATAACTTCCAGGGTAACATTGCTCCTCAATGAAAACCTTCCGGATATATTTGTACCTTAACTCTATAACAATTATATGGATTCTCGCTAACCATCTGAATGGAACAGTATAAAATATAACATACAAATGACTGATTGAAATGAGTATAAGAATGCAATGGGTGGATTAATTTAGCCACTCCAATTGTCCAATTAAATTATTTCGCACAAAATAAATGAAAACTGCTAAAAGCCACAATTAAAAAGCAGCCTTTTTTTACAAACTCTCTCATAGGCCTCAAACTGTGGATAGAAAATGATCCCAAACTGTGCAATGAAAGGGCATAAGAATCGAACCAATTGCTGGTAGAATGACGAAGAACGAGTGGGGAGGAAGAAGAAGAAATGATGAATTGACAAAATGGTTAGTTTCCTCCATAATGGTGATCTCTGTCGCTAGCTGGAGGGGGCGAAGTCAACGGTTGCATAACAAAAAAATTCAGTTGAACGGTAATCTTTAGGGCTTTTGATCTTTGCTAATCACTAACTTGTAGAGACAAAGAGATCAAATGCTAAGAGACTAAAGAGCAAAGGTGATTTGTGTAAAAGATATTACAAAAAAACATTAAATTACCGACGAAATTTCAGTTTTCCAACGGATTATAGTGACAAACAAAATTACTAACGGAACTTGTTCTGTCTCTAAAAACTATATGACAAATTGATTTGCCAACGGAATGTTACAGACTGATTTTTCCCTTATGAATTATTGATGGAATTTTTTATGGGTAATGTAGTATTATTTTCTTAAAAAAAAAATCCACTTGGCACCCTTAAAGAGGCCACGGGGACAAATTACCGACAAAAAAATCTGTCAGAAATTACCAATAGAATTTTTCATGCGTAATAGGGTGCCACGTGGATGCCAGTGGGCGCACGTGTTCTTGCAAGATAATTGTTGTGTTTTGTGATGAAAGGAGAGGGAAGAGAAAATTTTTATGAGTTGAATTTTAAAAAATTGGAGAAATAGGGTTATAAAATTTTAATAAAGGGAAGATAAGATAAAAGAGTGAGGAAAAATGAATTAAAAAAATCTTAATCCCACTTCTCTAATTTTTATAAATTCCCCCCCCCCCCCCCAAAAAAATCATACCAAACAGCCTCTTAGTCCACCACGTTGAGCAAGCGCCTATGTTCTCAAATTTGAAATTTATTTGTGCGTGGAGCGGCTGATAATATGAAGGAAATAATATTATATCATATAATTATATAATTCAAAGGGATCATATGGAAGTAGTTACTAAATATTTGAGAATCTTAAATTTGAAATGTGAAAAATAATATAAATATGTGAAATAAAATAGTCTTAGGTATATAAAAAATAAATAGGGATAATGGAAAAAGAGTGGCAAAATATCTTCAAATATAAATTCTGTAGAAAATAAAACAAATATATAACTAATAGATAATAGATTAATCTCAAATGTTAATCATATCATATAAATTATTTAATATTAAATTTGGTAATTGCCACAAATAAATCTCTTTAAAGAAGTCTCATAAATTAATTATTTATATTTTTTTAAAAAGGGATAATCAGTTAGCAGATATTTATAGTTTCAACTAATTTTTAATTAGACCTCTATAATTTTTTTTTCCCATTTTTATCAGTTCTTTACATTTTCACGTGTTGTTAATCAGGTTCTTATAGTTTTTTTTCTTTATATCAGGTCTTTATTGTTTCACTAAATTCTTAATCACGTCCTTGTAGGTTTTTAGATTTTAATTTATTAATTTAACTAAAAATTAACTAAATGGATCATATGAAAATATAATTTATAAAAGAATAAATTTTAATTAATAATTAATATAATTAATTAATTATAATTATTTTATAATTTTAGAGTTATGTATAATTATAATTAAAATTTCATAGTTATACAAATAAATAAAATTAAGAATTTAAAAAATAATATAAATATATGCTTAATTAAAAATTAGTAGAATATTAAAATAAAATTATCACAATAATTTATTATTTATAGAATATTAGCATTTATAGAATAATATTTAATAATAGTATACATTATAATATTATATATATTTTATTTATAGAATACTATTATTAGAATTTAATAATTTATTAAATAAATAATAAAAATCATAGGGGCCTAATTAGAAATCATGTGAAACTATAAGAAACGGATAAAAAAACTACAAGGATTTGATAAAAGATGAGTGAAAGTATAAGGACTTGATAAAAAGAAACAAAGCTATAGGGATCTAATTAAAAATTGGTTGAAACTATAAATACTTGCATATTAATTATCACATTTTTTAAAACAAAAATTAAGCTTTTAAATTTAAATTTACATAAAATTGAATAATAGAAGAATAATTAATATAACGATATATGGACATTTTCAGTTCATACTGTTCGGACTTCAACCACGCCCATGCTTGAAACATTTATCAATCCTTTCGGCATAACGCCGACTTGAGCTCTTTGAGGGACGACCACACCTATGATACGTCCGCGTGGGAGGTCCGTTCCCCGTCAATTGGGTATATGTGTTCCTCCACTAAGCCGGTTACCTCTGACTGTTACTTCTCCCATCCAATTAATTGGTAACGTCTCTCTTTTCGCTTTCTCATATTCAATGCCGGTTAGCTCATGGATCATTTTGCTGCACACTAACCAGATATATCGACCTGGCAAGTTATGTTGTGCGCCTCTTCATCCCCTATAAATTGTTTCCCCCGTTTATGAGATTCGTATTTCGTATGATACAGTTCGAGCAATCCATCCTGTACGCCAGAATTGGCGTATCAGGGTTGGGGTATTACACCTTTGGCCTAGGAAGTTTTCTCGTGCGCAGGTTTCTTCAATGGAGATGGTCTTCCAGGATGAGCAGGTTTGAGTAGGTTTTTGTTCTCTACTTCTAACTTCGTATGTTCTTATCTTCATTTACTTATGTTCGGGCTCTCGTCATCTGTGCTTTTAGGTGTTCAATAGACTGTTTCTTTCATGCCAAGGTGATTGTGGCTTCATTACGGTTAGTTATTAATGAACTGCTGAAAATCTATATAAGGTTGAATTCTATGTGTCCATGATGACCATATTCATCCATATGGTTTTTCTTAGCGCCTCAGTTCGATGACCTTTGCTTAGTTGGTGGGTTATTTTCGGCAGTCTTGATCTGTTTCCCAAGGTTCACTATTTCAAATGATAACAATTATCAAATAAAATAATATTTAAATATTCGTGTCGTTTATTAAATCATTTATAATAACAATTATTAAATATTCAATGATCATTATCATAAAATGTAAACATGAAAATGTTAACAGGTTTATTGAATTCATAGCCTTTTTGGTGATTATACATGTATAAGCGACTTTAATAAATGAAATATAAACATAATCAAAATTCTCAAAGTCTCCTATAAAAAAATATCCAAGCAAAAATCATGATTAACTAACTCCCAACATCCTCACTTATTATTTTTCTGTTTAGATACTTTTTTTCACAAGTTACTTTAACAATTGGGATTATGTTTGAATTTCATTTATTAAAAGCACTTACTAATGTATAATTACCAAAAAGGGTATGAATTTTATAAAGTTATATTCAACGAAAGAAATAAATACAACTGAGGACAAAAAAGGCATAAAACTTCATGACAATGTGCATATACAACCAAAAGAAAAATTAAATATGTTGGAGTATATTTTAGAAATCATATTACGGGATCTATAACTATCATAAATTTAATATTGAAATAAAAAAAATAAATTGATGAATATGATAGCTAATTATTTTTGTTAGGATTGCACCAGATTATATAATCAAGTTTATTTCTTTAATAAAGCTGTTTACATTTTCATGATTATATTTAAAAACAAAGATAATTTAATGCTTAATAATTATTATGAAATATGATTTTGATAAATGACATGAATATTTAAATATTATTTTTATTGTATTATTTAAAATAATTTAATGGAACATGGAAGAAGGAATTTAAAAAACATTTGAAAATTTTGGTTGAATAATATTTGCGAAATATCTGGGGCAGTAGAGAATTTAGGAGAAAGAAGCTGATGGTATATGAGACAACTTCTTATGGTGGAAAGTTGATCGTGACTCCCTGGTTACTTATGTTAAACGCGCCACTAGAGAGAAAAATCACGATAAATTGGGATTTTGAAAAAAAAAAAAAAAACCAAAACAGGATAAGTGAGCTTTACAAGTACTCTTTTTGGGCTCAATCGGACTTATTTTAGCTTATACTGCTTAACCAAACAGGCACTTAATCTCCCACCGCTAAACCAAACTAGCTAGAAGAAATCGCATTTTTTAATAGTGGATCAGAATTTTTGATCCAATATCTACAAATAGTTGATTACATATGTAAAAATCAAATTTTAAATATTATATAGGGACAATCTTATATAAATCCTATTGAAATATTATAATCTAAATTCAGGCTTATACTTTTAAAAAATTCCTAATTTGGCCAAGAGGCCCAATTAGGAATTTTTAAATATTGTTAAAAGACCATAACACCCCTATATAATTAAAAAGTAAAATTGAAGATAGATGTAGGCCAGGTTTTAGCTTAGATTATTTCAGATAAATTTAAGGGTTAACGGATTTAAATGCCTCGGAAGTTTTTACGTATAGGCATTAGGTATGTGAAAGTTTTTGAGGGGGTAAATGTGCTCTGGAAGTTTAAAAAATGGAGCAATTTTGCCCCTCCGTTAACCAATTCTAATGGTCCACGTTTGTTGACCAAATATGCAAAGGTGGCATCCATATATGGAATCCACCTCACCCTTTTTCATCCATGTCAATCGTCAGATTTTTTTTAGTAGGATTTTTTTAAAAAAAAAAAATTAGATCCACTCCTACAATGTCTCCTATCTTTGATATAAGACTCAGCTAAGTTGTTTGGAGAGATTAAGAAGTTAAATAAATTACTTAATTATATATTAGTTTATTAGTCAAACAAATTAGTTTCTTTTTATTTCTTTGTTTTATGTTTTTGTTTTTTATAAAACAAATAAATATTTATCTATATATATCATATAAAATTATTTTTAAAAAACTGTACTATGTATTATATACTATAAAATTATTTAAATTTATATGAGCTTATCCTAATCACAATATAACAATAGGTTAAGGTATAAATTTGTTCCGAAAGTTTTCAATGAAGAGCAATATTACCTTGAAACTCTTTTTAGGTTTAATGTCACCCGAAAGTTTTAAATCATAGTAATGATGCCCTATATTGTTAAAAAACTAACAATGACTTTTAAAAAATTGACGTTGACCATTAACTTTTTAATGAAAAATGGTAACATTGCTCCATTCACTACTACAAAAAAATGAAGCTGTGACGCTTATTTTTGAACTAGTTGTGGCGCTTAAAAAGTGTCATATATTAAGACGCCACTAAAAGAAGCATCACAACTCGATATTTTTTTGAAAAAAAAAAAAAATGCCCCTCCTACGGTGCTCTATAAAGGAAGGGCCACAAGAAGGGGGACTTCCTGTGCCGTTTTCTTGAGGAAATGTCACAGGAAGCGATTTTTTTAAAAAAAGAAAAATTTGCTCACCTATCACAAGCATTTTAATTTATTAACTCCTAATGATACAGCGACATTTATATTACTTTAACAAGTCGCATATGACAGCCTTCTTTTGGATGTTCTTTTACTGTTTTCTTCCATTTCACAATATATTTGACACGTATAGGCAGGTAGATATCAAGGGATCCTCCAAAAAAATTAAACGTAGTAACAGTTATTGCAGTACTTTGTTTTGCACAATTAATTAACCACAAGATACCTTTATTCAAACACATGGGAAAGTTAAGATCTTTTTCTTTTTCGATGATAGGTTAAGGTCTTCCTATCTCCACACAACTTTATTCGAACCAGTAGTAAAAAGAGGGAGGTCACATACCGTGGTCTTGGAGGCACCATCGTACAGTGGCTTTGGAAATTAAAATCCAATGAGAAAATGAAAAGCTTGAGCACCTCCGAAGTTTTGGTTGCATAGTCTTCCTGTTCTTGTAAGTTAAACTTGGTCAAGAGAGTTGAGCTCCAAAGTGGGGACATCCTTGGTGTCATACGAGGAGAGTTGTTCTATCTCGAAGATGAGCTTGATTAGCTGTTCGGGTGACAAAGCTTCCAACGCCACCTACAAAATAAGTTTAAGGTTTGAAAAACTGCCTCTCCTTTCACCTACTCTTTGCAAGCACCCAATTAAAAAGGCCCCTACTCTACTTTTTCAGTCAAATGGAGCAATAGAAAAGAAAAGACACTGACACCCATCACGTGATCTCTTGCTTGTAGTTTCTCTTCTTAATCTTCGCGACGCTTGCCTTTTAATACCCCAAGTGGTGGTTTGTGTGGCGCTTAGTTGACCAAGTGCCACACAAGCCACCCAAATATAACTATTCCAACTGGTCTTGATTGACCAAACATCACATAAGGGAACCTAGAAGCTGTAATACTTATTTAAATAAGCGCCATACTTGTATATGTTTTTACAAAGAAAAATTAAGTAGCTTTTTATAGTAGTAATTTAACACTTTTGAGGTAATATTAAATTTAAAATAACTTCTAAGATAATATTACTTCTTAACGAAAATTTTTTGAATAAATTTACATTTTTAACCCTATAACAATTATATGGATTCTCGCTAGCCATTTGAATGCAACAGTATAAAATATAACATACAAATGACTAAAATGAGTAAAGAATACAACGGGTGACACTATGGCTACTAACTCAAACATTCATCTCGTCAAATTGAATGTTTCTCCAAGACCCTGTGCTTAATGAATACACTTTCGCTTCAGAAACAAAACTTCCGGATAATCTCACTTATCTTGTAATCGTTAATAATAGGATTAAACCCAAATCCGAAACTCCAACAAAAATGCACATCAAAATTGTCGACCAAATACAAACCCGAAAATTCATCAGAAGGCACTTGTTTGACCTCTCTAGTCGCCGGATTCCACACTAAAGGGGCAGGAGGATATTTATTCATATCGACGAAGCAGAGCAGGCCATTGCTGGAACCCACGAGCTCGAGCTCAAAGCCTCGTAAGGAACCCGATCAAAGAAGCGTTATCAAACTCACGAAAATGCATCTTACAATTGAACAAAAATAAGAAGAAATCATCATTACTATGATCCGGTACCATAAGAAGAGAAGGAAATTGATTAGTGGAGTGGATCAGATGTTTGCGGATGAAAGATGGGGTCTTGAAGAGATTCTTCCAATGTTTGCAGACACATCGAAATCTCAGCAGGGATTTCACCGGAAGCCACTTGAGGCTGTTGGTCATGATTTCGTCGGGAAGGTATGGTGCTGCGACATTAATCACCGTTTGCCCCATGGTTGTCGACACAGAAGAGGTAAAGCCGTCGCGGCAAGATGAGAGTATTTTGGAACCATGGCCACAGAGAGAGCGCAAAGCAAGCAGACGCACCTGTTCCTTCGTGTTAATACGCCAGCAAACTCATGGTCCACAGAGGAAAACATTGAAACAGTTTCACTCTTTAACTTGTCTGGGTGTGGAAGAGGTGGTTGCGTTCAAAGAGAGTCTCTCAAAGCTCGCTTTTTTTTTTTTTTGCTTCATCGTCTTCTATTCTTCCATCCGACACCGCAGGACGGCGAGGGATCGATCATTCTCTCTCCATAAGCTACCTGTTGGCATATTTGTGTTTGATCTTTTGGAAAGATGACACTTACGTTCTAAGAACCAAACAAAATAATAAAAAAATCCTTAAGATCAGAAAAATCATAGAGACATTTCTGTAATTATTTCTTAAAGCTAAATGAGAAGATAGAGAAAGAAGATGGTCAAGGGCTTTAGGTGAGAATATGGAACAGGTCGACTGGATTCGCAATATCTACCGTTTACGGGGTTTTAGTGGAGACTCGCATACCCACTTACCCAGATCGTCGCAATCCATGCTTTTATTTCCATTTGCTGAATTAAGTATTTTTATTTTTATTTTTTTAAGACAAAAAAAGTATTTTTAGTCTTTTTACTTTTCTGGACCAATGTCTCTAAATAATTCAATACTCCCCCGGTCCTATTTATAAACAACTTTCTTTTTTATTGTATAAAACGAATTGGTAGTTAAAAACAATAAATGTGTCAAAAATACCATATTATTTTTGCATATATACCCTTATTTATGAAAAGAGTATAGGAGAGAGAATAGATAAAAATTATGAGAGATAATGAGTATAAGATATGAGAAATAATGAGTATTTAATAAGGGTAAAATAGGAAAAAGAAGCTTGCATTTTCAGACAAAAAAAAAGTGAAAGTTGCTTATAAAAAGAATCAGCCCTATGAGAGAGAAAGTTGCTTATAAATAAAATCGGAAAGAGTATTAAAAGAAGGGGAAATTAGAATGAAAGACATGGAGGAAAAAATATTTTTTTAGAAGGACCATAAAAAATTGTAATTATTTATAAGTACCAAAAATAAAAATTAAAAATTAAAAATACTAAAATACCTCAAAGAAATCTTCTGTATTTCCTGCAACATTCTCTCCCACATTCTTATTTTCAAAACTTATACAAAATTCTTTTTTTTTTTTTCTGATTACCAACTAATACAAAATTCTAAATTTCATTAAATTATATAAAAAATTTTTCAATTTTCATTTTCACAACTTGCAATTATGCATTCCTCAATTTTGTCAAAATTATAATTTGTTAAAATCAACAAAAATTTAATTAAAATATAATTATATAATTTTGATAAAATTAAGTTGTTTTATAATTTATTATATATGTTAAACCAAAAAATTTTATATGATTTATTTTCAGTTTAGAATAAATGTATGTGGATTAAAAAATTCATTAATAAAATTAAAAAAATATCAAAATAATCTATTATATGCTGACAAAACATGAAATGAGTTTAGTTATTATTTTTTTTTTAAAAAAAAAGTTTAATCATGGAAAACAAAGTTCTTTGGCCTGCTTGAATCATAATTATATCATTTTTTTTTGTCAGATCACAATTATATAATTATTAATATACTTATGATTCATGATTTAACGCTTAATTTTAAATTCAATTTACTTCCTTTCTTTTATTCAAACCCTAATAATTGCGCATACACAATTTTGATGGTGTGATTATCCGCCCTAGCAACCAAATATGAAGTAAACTGTTTAACCCAAATCTGATCACATTAATATAATTTATTTCACTGATAATCCAGTTACAGAGATCACTACAATCATGAAATGTGAAGCTCCTTTGTTTGCTTGGACCACATTAATGTAATTATTAATATAATTGTAATTCATGATTTAATGTATAATTTCAAATTCAATTTATTTCATTTCTTACGGTCAAACCCCAATAACAACGGATGCGCAATTTTAATGATGTGATTATTCAACTCGTTTGTAAGTTAAACGGGTTGCTAAGTGGGTATTAAAAGATTTCAAGAATAAAGTTAATGATTGTATAGTAATCTTAATCTCAAATATAAGATCTATTTCACATATTTTTCATTTTCTCAATTTACTCTGATTGATGGTTCCTCAACAATAATCAAATAAGAGAGAGATGAAGAGAATTAAGGAAGATGATTAGAGTGTTTTAGGAAAAAAAAAATAACATTAACTACCTTACTCTAATCAAGTTAGGTAAATAAGTCTTATACTATGAACATGAAGGAATATTATTCAACATGAGGAAAAACAATAAGAAGCTGAACTTTATGTGATTCCCAAGGGCATCTATGCTTGACTTTAACCTCTTTATATGCACTGACTTTGGTTTTATTTATAGGTCTTTTTTAACTAACTTTCACATACCAAAAAGAGTTAGTTAACTCATTAATTATGGGTTAAATTTTCAATTTTGCTCTTATTTATAATTGGTTTTAAAAATCAGTGTGAAAAAATTTCTTTTGTTTATTGTAATTAATATAGGTAAAAAAAATATTAAATGCATTTACAACTCTAAAACTTGACTTATAAATAGGGAAAAAAATTTTAATTAAAAAATATTTATAAATAAAATCAGAATAATACTTACCAAGTAGTCAATACTTGATATTACTTACTAGGCTTTTCTAATCATTCGTTTTGGGTACCTATTTTCTAATCTTTTTTATGTGCATTGCATAGCTACGACTTGTCAAGACCCAAAGCCCTATTTGCGAGGGCTTGGGAGGTTGGGATTAGAATTAACATAACGAAAAGCCCAATATGCTATGCTTGGTACGAAGGAATGGGCATAACTCGTTATAAAGATACACACACACACACATTCTTCCTATTCTTAATATAAGATACATTTGAAAAGTTTTAAATAGTAAAATTTTTTTTTTACATATTTATCAATCATTTCTTAATTTATCCTCTATTTATTGATACTTCCCAACAATAATCAAGGAGGCAAAATCAAGAAGAGGGAATAAAAAAACTAAAGAAGATAACTGTGATGTTTTCGAAAATATATATTGTATCAACTTATTATTAACTTCTTTAATTTAATTAAATTAGATAAATATGTCTAATATTAAAGATAGAATAAGTGTGTGTGTGTGTGTGTATCACAATCGTTGTGGAGATGTTTGTTTTTTATAATATTTTATTTCTATTTATTATGCAGATATTATTAGAGCTGGGAATATGAGCTAACCCGTGGGTTGCGGGCTAGCTCGCACCAACCCGCGGCCCGCGCGGTGCGAGCCTGTGCAACCCACACTTTTGTGGGCTGGCAAAATACCAACCCTAACCCATAATGTGCGGGTTGCGAGCCAGCCCGTGGACCTGCATTTTTTTTTTGGAAAAAATATTCCTATTTTTTCAAGAATATTGAAAATATGAGATACATATATATGAGTCATTAAATTTACCTTTCTAGCATCAATCATTTCTCTTATAAAAATTTAAAAACATAATCTATAATTCAAGAAATAAAGTTATCAAGTTTGTCAAAGTTTATAAACAAAACATAAACTCATCCTCAAGCAACCAAGATATAATAATTTTGTTTAAAGAAGAAGGGAAGAGGTTAAGATTTTTTTTCTCTTTGAATTGGGAGGTATCAAGATAGGAGTGGAAAACTTATAAGTTTTATAAAATTATCATATATAAAAAACAAAAAAATTTTGCAGGCCAACCTGCCAACCCGCGAGATATGCAGTGTGGGCCTGTGCAGCCCGCATTTTTGCGGATTGGGGAAAACCGTCAAAACCCGCGGGTTGGGCCCATATTAACGGTTCTAGATATTATAGTCTTTTCGTAATTTATGACAAATTATACTCCAGGTATTACTTTTAATTCTTCATTCCCAATCACATTCTCACTCTTATTCTCATTCTCATCGACAATCCTTCAAGGCAGCCCGGGCCTAAGTACAGTGTGGATGTATCATCACCAACCGATTCTCCCAAGACCTCAAATAACAGCCCCCGGCAACTTTGACAGAACCCCTTCAACTAGAAAAGTATAATCAATATCTACCAAAAAAAAAAAGTAACAGTCAATCTCTTGTTACAAATATTATTATTCACCGCAAAAGGATCGCTTCTGACATCTATTACACCAAAATATATAAACCCCTGTATCACCACAACAGATAACTTATTAATGTTCATTTTTAAGGACTAATTGCCATTTTAACATAAACATAGAAAAAATATAAACATACTTTCCTCGTAAAATCTCAAAGTAACAATTAATTACTTCAAACTGTGTTGCAGACATTCTGAATTAAGTCAAATCCTCATTACCTAAGCTATTAATATTGTGCATCTAAATTACCAGTATCAAATCAGATCAAGTTACAGATAGCCAGATTATTACATGAAAGACCAGCAATAACCAATAAGATCAGTACTTCAAAAGCAATACACCTCATAGAAGAGGTGTTTCATCTTATCACTGATCAGAAAACTTTCACCTCTCAAAGCTGAACTAATGGCAGGATGTAACCACAGTACTGTGCCAAACCTGTATGGTTGTATGACCTTGCAGAAAGATAGTACCGAAATATAGGCCCATCTGAACACTCCCATAAAGAAGCTGCTACAGCAGCTACAGTCACTTCGTCTTCATCATCTGCAAACTCTAACAGCCGAATCTGGAGATCTGCAAATCCTAACAGCCGAGTAGTCCAGACGGCATCCACCTGAACGTTTTGAACAAGTTTGGAATTCTTTGCCCGTCCAATTGGGTATCCGATGAGTACCATCACACTTCTCTGTGACATCAGATAGGCCAAACTGAAGGACCCTGCCATCTTTGTCATAACTGTCATCATCAATGGAGTGCATCCTGCTGCTCCTCAATTCATTTGCATATGACAAATCTGATAACTTGTTTCCATACAATCTTGGGGAAGCAGGGTCTGTTAGATCATTTGAAGGGACAAGCTTTTTGAAATATTCATCAACCGTTTGGAGTCTGTGTGAGTTTTTTGATGACATAATTGATCTTTACCGTCCTTCAACAAATTCAAATGCACAAATAAGCCCAAAAAAAAGATAGCTTCCAGGATTGGGATTTCTACTGTGATAAGTTTTATGACTTTTATGGCTTTCCAGATTCTTATGTTTCCAATCGAACCTAACAAAGCAGATTTAGAAGTAAAATCCTCATAGGACATGTAACTGTGATATGATATTGTAATAAATAATTTGAAAGTTCGTTAGGTTAGGTAATTAGAAGAGCAAGGTTAACCATTAGTGGCACTAGTTTAAGAGCAGAACTAGCCAAACATGGCCTTACCTGTGTCTAATTACTAATGGGTCCTTGATTAATGAAAACCCCTAATCCCTGCTATGACATTATCCCGCTGGTACTGCTCTGTTCCTACTACCTATATATATTGCAGATTTTTCTTACTATGAGTTAGTTTTGCAAGTTAATGAAAGTCAGTATTATTCAGCATATCTTACGTCCTCTATCTTCTCTCTCTAATTCCTCTAATTCTCTCTTCAACCCTCTAATTTCTTCTTCCCTACCCTAATTCCCAATCCTAAAAACATTCAGATTACTCCAACCTATCAGTGGTATCAGAGCTTCTCGGTCCTTGGCTTAGGTTATTGGCCTTTCGCTTCTAACTGAATGGTAGAGACAAGATTACAAGAAAACGCAAGAAATATGGAAGAAAGGCTACATAAGCTATGGAACAACGATTTGAAACTGTCAAGGACCTTCATGATGTTGTTCAAGGTTTCAGAGAAGAACTTCAATTAGTTCAACGTGGGATGCAGTAGAATTTGGAAACGCTTGCGCAAGATATTCAAAGAAGAATGCAGTAAGATTTGGAGAATCTCACACAAGAAATGAGAACTTTGGCAGTGGCACCAAGAAACCCACCGAACGGACACCATAGATTTTAAGAAGACCCGGACCGAGGAAATGGCAAGGGCGGGTATCACAAACCAACTCAATTTACCAAGATGGAATTTCCTAGATACTCCGGCAAGGATATACAGACTTGGATTTTAAAGGCAGAATAATACTTTGCGCTAGACCGCATGTTGGAGGAGGCAAAAGTTGACATGGCTTCTCTAAATTTGGACGATGATAGTTTCTAATGGCATGTCGCGGCAAAGCATTGCTGGCAAGACCGCCGACCGGCCTGGGCTGAATATAAGGAGATGCTAAAAATCGCATTCAGTCAGCCATGTGAGACGCCGATGACAGACTTGACGCACCATCAGCAAACATCTTCCTTGGCTGATTTCAACGTGCGATTCGACTCGGTCATAGCGAAACTAAATCTACAGGAGGAGTATCTAGTCAAAGCATACATTGGCGCCTTAAAAGACGAGATTGCCAATTCAATCCGTCTGTTCAACCCCAGAACACTGTTGGAGGCATGACGGCTGGCACGAGTACAAGAGATCGGCGTCAATTGCAGAAACACCAAAAACAACTCAGACCGACACCAAAGCCAATTTTCGGTTAGTTCGGTGGCTTCCTCTGTCGCTAACATGTCGAACTTGGTCAAGACTGCTTCTTTTTCTAATGGGTACCATCAAAAAGACCATAGCACCACATTAAAAGCACAAAATTCCAGTTTCATCCCCAGAACCATTACACATCCAGTAAAGGCTTTGACTGCAGAGGAAGAAGTAGAGCACTGAGCCAATAATCTCTATTTCTTTTGTCATGGGAAATTCTCAAGAGATTACAAGTGTCCTCAATGGCAGAAAATGTAACTCCATTTAGTTTTGTTAGATGACGAAGGTGACGGGACCGAGATTGCCTTTGAAATTCTAGATGCTAACGTTGTTCAAGAAATAGAGCAGCCCAGTATTTCTCTATATGAGATTGAAGGTACAGACCATGCTGAGTCCATGAGAGTCTTGGGTGCTGTCAGGAAACTCCCTCTACAAATCCTTATCGACAATGGGACCACACATGATTTTTTAAACTTAGACACAACCATTAAACTTGGATGGCAGACTCAAGAAAAACCTCCATCATATGTTAAGATAGCAGGTGGTGGTAACCTAAAGGTTCATGGGGTTTGGCATGGGTTCCGATGGAAAATGCAAGGTTTGGAATTCATCTTTGATCTGCGAATTATTGACTTGCATACATATGACATGGTGCTGGGTTTGCAATGGCTTAAGAGCATCAGGAATGCTTTTTGGGATTATGAGTCATTATCCATGTATTTTTTGAAGGATGGCCAACTTGTGAAACTGTAGGCTAATATTCTTCATTCTCTAAAGATTATAGCACCAAAGAGGGTGGAAGCAAACTGCCTCAAAAAGGAGCAATTGTATCTGATGCAGCTGGTTGAAGTTCAAGATCATAGGATGAGTTGTTTTGCCATTAAGGAAGCTAATCCTAATCTGCCAGCAGAGATTCAGGGTCTCTTGGGAGCTTTTCAAGATGTGTTTGATAAGCCTAAGAGCCTCCCACCTTTTAGAGAAGGCCATAATCACCCCATCATCTTGGGAGAAGGCACAAATCCTATCCCCTTGAAACCATACCGATATCCGGCTGCACAAAAGGATGTCATTGAGAAATTAGTAGCTGAATTACTTGAAACGGGTGTTGTACAAGAAAGTTGTTCCCTACTTTCAACTCCTATAGTCCTAGTAAAGAAGAAGGATGGGTCTTGGTGTATGTGTGTGGATTACCGGGAGTTGAACAAGAAAACAATTAAGAATCAATATCCTATTCCTCTAATCGAGGACTAGTTTAATGAGTTAAGCAAGGCTGGATGGTTCATAAAGCTTGATTTGAGGGCAGGTTATCACCAAATTAGGATGGTGCCATAAAATGCTTACAAGACTGCATTCAAGACTCACTCTGGACACTATGAGTGGCTTGTGATGCCATTCGGTCTTACAAATGCACCAACAACTTTTCAGGGAGCTACAAATGATATCTTTCATCCTTTTCTTAGAAAATTTATCCTAGTCTTTTTTGATGATATACTGATTTATAGTGCTTCACTTGCAGATCATCAGAAGCATTTAAGGATAGCCTTACAGACATTACAGCAACATCACTATTTTGTGAAGGAGAGCAAGTGTACCTTTGTTGCTACAAATGTGGAATATCTAGGGCATATCATAGGAAATGGTGTAGTAGCAACCTATCCTAAAAAGATTCAAGCGGTCGCAATCTGGCCTCAACCCACTACTGTCAAGCAGTTGAGAGCGTTTTTGGGGTTAGCTGGCTACTACCGATGTTTTATCAAGAGTTATGGTATTATTGCACGACCCTAAACTCTTTTGTTGAGAAGAAATTCCTTTGTGGTCTGAACCTGCTAGTGAAGCCTTTCATCGCCTTAAGGAGGCATTAGTTTAAGCAATTTGTAGTAGAGTCTGATGCATGTGGAGTGGGAATAGGGCAGTGTCGTGCATTCTTTAGCAAAGGTCTTTACCCACGACACCAAAATCCATCAGTTTATGAGAAAGAGTTGATGGCAGTGGTGCTAGCGGTGCTGCATTGGCACCAATACCTTGAAAGGGGGAAATTTCTCATTCGCATAGATCAACAAAGTCTTAAATTTCTGATGGAGCAGCAACTTAAGACGCCATTTCAGATGTTTTGGGTGGCAAAACTTGCTGGTTTTGACTATGACATAGTGTACAAAAAGGGGGTGAATAACTCGGTAGCGGATGCACTTTCTTCCTAAGCAACAATTAGTGCAAATGACTTATAGCCCTACATCACCAGAATTTTTGCAGCAAGCAAGTAAAGGATAGTTGGCATGTAGATGACTTTACTCGCTCTCTACTTGAAAAGGTGCAACAACATGAGGGAGTGTGGAGTCACTTTACTTAGGATGGTACTCTTTTGCGAAGAAAGGATAAATTGGTTGTAGGCAAGGTAGAAGCTCTTCAATTGTATATTCTTGAGTGGCTCCATTCAAGCCCTCAAGGAGGACATTTGGGAATACAAGCTACTTATCATCGCATTAAAGGTCTCTTTTGGTGGAAAAAGTTAATGAATGATGTGGTGGAGCATATTAAAAGGTGTGACACATGCTTTAGGTGCAAGTATGAGACTCTAGCTTCTCTAGGGTTATTGCAGCCTTTACCTATACCTAGTAGAGTGTGGGAGTCGATTGCCATGGACTTTATTGAAGGTCTCTCCAAGTCACAAGGAAAGGATCCTATATGGGTTGTCATAGACCGAATGAGCAAGTATGCTCATTTTATCCCTCTCGCTCACCCCTTTTCTGCATCCACCTTGGCACAACATTTTATGGATCATGTTTACAAACTCCATGGTGCCCCAGCTGAAATTGTGAGTGATCGTGACTCTCTCTTTGTTAGTATTTTTTCGAAGGAATTTCTTCGTGTGTTGGGTGTGGACCAAAAGCTTTCTACAGCCTATCATCCTCAAATGGATGGGCAATCGGAAGTGCTTAATAGGTGCTTGGAGACGTATTTGTGGTGTATGTGTTGGGAGAAGCCTAAGGATTGGCACAATACCACATACCACACAGCCACTAAAGCTACACCATGAGTTGCTTTATGGGCAACAACCTCCACTACACACCCCTTATTTACCCCCATGATTCAGTATTGGAGTTGGTGGATCGTAGCTTCACGGCTAGAGAGGAAGTTCTAGCACTTTTGAAGCATCATTTGCACTATGCAGCAAACTTGATGAAGCAAAACCTGATTTGCATAAGACGGATCATGAGTTTCAGGTGGGCAATGGGTGTTCTTAAAGCTCAAGCCCTATAGGCAAATCTCTACAGTAACAAGAGTTTCTCAAAAGTTGGCTCCTAGGTTCTATGGACCTTATCAGGTGATAGAGAAGATTGGAGCTATTACATATAAGTTAGCATTGCCACCGGAATCTAGAATCCATTCTACATTCCATGTTTCCTTATTGAGGCTATGTCCGGATCCTACTGTTAGGCCTAGGCACCCTCTTGTTGAATTTCCAGAGGTGCCACCAGTTTTGGAACCAGAAAGCATTCTGAACCGAAGGCTTAAGAAGCGTCGTAAGCGAATGATTATGGAAGTGTTGGTTCAATGGAAGGGCTTACCTGACGAAGAATCCTCTTGGATGACCCTTCACTCTTTTCAACAACAATATCCTACCTTTGTGGTTCCTAGTCCTTGAGGTCAAGGATGTTTAAAGGGGGGTATTGATATGATATTGTAATAAATAATTTGAAAGGTAGTTAGGTTAGGTAATTAGAAGAGCAGGGTCAACCATTAGTGGCACTAGCTGTTTAAGAGCAGCACTAGCCAAACATGGCCTTACCTGTGTCTAATTACTAATAGGTCCTTGATTAATGAAAACCCCTAATCCCTGCTGTGACATTATCCCGCTGGTACTGTTCTGTTCCTACTGCCTATATATATGGCAGATTGATCTTACTATGAGTCAGTTATGCAAGTTAATGAAAGTTAGAGTATTATTCAGCATATCTTACATCCTCTATCTTCTCTCTCTAATTCCTCTAATTCTCTTCTTCAACCCTCTAATTTCTTCTTCTCTACCCTAATTCCCAATCCTAAAAACATTCAGATTACTCCAACCTATCAAACTGTTCAATCAGCAAATGGCTTCAACATAATAATCACAGTACTTGATATTTACAAGCTGTACCTTAATGATTCCCAGAACATTTACACTTGTGACTTGCCCTCGATCCTTTTATATGCATTGCAGCAACTAAAATGATTTGCACTTGCCAAGACCCAAGGACAATTGGGATGTCATCTTCATCAACTAATTCCCAAGAGCTCAAATATCAGCACCCCAGCAACTATGACAGGAACCAACCTAAATTAAAAGCATTGCACACCTCTTTTTAGGGTTTGTTTAATGAATAGATATAAACGCAAACATACTTAGATGCTTGATTCATGCACATATATATGTGGCTCACGTTGAACCAGGAATATCTGAGAAAATACATGCTACTAAGTAATATACAGAGTTATATACTCGGTTTTTGAGCATGATATATTGCATCTCTTCTAATGTTGACCATGTAAACAACAGTATATATATACACGTAGGGAAAAACAAACATAATATATAGACACACACACAGTATGGATAAGTATGATCTACCTTCTCTGCTCTTCTATTCATATTTCTTGATCAGATAATAATGCAGGTCGATAATATATGCATGAGATACTATATCATATACACATTATAAAAATACAATATATATATATATAAGCGGTAATCTTATTATTCACCTAAGCATATATGTACATACCACAACCAATTCACAGCTAATAAGTTCCAAGTCCAAAGGTTGCTGCAACCATATCCCTAGAAGGTGCAAGCGCATGCACACAAATGCATATATGTACATGAATCAATCATCCAACGATCTTCCAACAACAATTATATTTTTTGTTGTTTGGTATAAGAGTAAATAGCAAATTACAACAGTAAATATGTCTCACTAAAGGAAATCAAACAATCAATACACACAAGCATGGGGAAAAGGTAGTCAATATAGATAGGCCACATAAAGCAAGAGGCATCTGTCATTGAATACCTACATTCATCCTTCTAAATAACATCTCTAAAGAGCATCAAACCTTATAGATACATAATGATCTAAGCAAACTTGGATTCCTTTTCCAACAAAAATAACTAAACCAAAGGAAATCTGTATTCTAATAATTTACCTTTAGGATCAAGGTTCTTCAATATGGTTGTTACCAAATGTTACAAGGCTTTCTACATAATTGAAAAGCCCACGACCATGGTCACGTCCAGGAATAGCAATCATCTTAAATTCATTAGTAGTGATATTGAACAAATATAGGCCAACTTTTGGTTCGTTATTCTCGATTTCACATCTTGTGTCACTAACACGCCTAGGCATTCCAAAAGCAACGCAAGAAATTTCATTCCTCCATACGATGCCAGGATCTGACGCACATGGGCGGGGGATGCAAGTACATTTCTTAGTCCAACCCCGTCTCTCCGTGGATGGTCCTATACCCTCATCAAGAACCCACAAATCAATGAAAGAATATAGATAGTTCGGAAAGTCTCCAATCCTGGTGTGAGAAAGTACAGCAAGTTGGTCATCATACACACTAAGTTTAGAAAATGAATTAGGCATTTGTATCAATGTAAACACTTCCATTGCTATTTCAAATGAAACTATCAAGTTGGTATCATCTTCGCCCTCCTCTTCCACACCTTGCTTTTTCCCATTCCAAAAGATAGCTCCATTAGCCGAAACTGTTTGAAGATAAAGATTTACATTCTCTAAGTTCCCAAGTTCAATTTCCTTCCACGAACCTGTGCTTAATGAATACACTTCAACTCCAGAAATGACATCACCAGACTCAGCATAAGTTCTCACTATCTTATAATCATTAATAAGTGGACTAAACCCAAATCCTACGGTACAATCCCACTCAAAACGATCGATAGTTCTGGTTCTAGGCACCTGTCTAAGCTCTCTAACAGCAGGATTCCACAATAAAATGGAAGCAGGATATATACCGACCTCATTGATTGCAACACAGAGCAAGCCATTACACGAACCAATGATCCTAGCCCACGACGAGGAATCAAATAAAGGAGTGTTCTGAACTTCACAGACTTGCATCTCACAATCGAGCAAGCGTAAGTGCAAAGGATGTCCCTCGTTTTGTTGGAAAAGAAGAAGAGGATTTTGATGAGTGGAGTGGTGGAGGTGGTCGGCGATGAAAGATGAGGTCTTGATGAGATTTTTCCAAGGTTTGCAAACGCATTGAAATCGGATTAGGGATTTCACGGGGAGTCGTTTGAGAATGTTTTCGATGATTTCTTCGGGGAGAAATGGCGTCTTGTCATCCACTACCTTCTTCTTCATAGTAACCGAAGGGAAGAAAGGAGGGCAGGAGAAAGCAGAGGCCGAGGATTCAATGCTACGTCGCCTGAGATTTTATTTTTTTGGTTTTCTTTTTTGGGGCCAAGGCTATTTTAGGTATTACAAGAGACTCGCGGAAAACACAGCCGAATTTATCCTATCACAGTAATACTTAAATATAAGATTTAATTAATATTTTTTTAAGCGTAAAGGTGCAAAAATGCCCATCTATATATGTCACATGTGCGCCTGGCACCATTTATATTCCTTGGGTGCAAAAATACCCATGATCTTTACAAAAAGGGGCTAAAATACCAGCAACGTCAATTGAGGCAAACGACGGTTAAGTTTTTTTTGTGGGCCTCACTTTAATATTTTTTAATTAATTATTTTAAGGGCTAAGGTGCAAAATTACCTATCTACATATCCTTCGGATGCAAAAATACCTATGATCATTAAAAAAGTGGACAAAAATGTCAGCTTCGTTAACGAAGGCAAACGACCGTTAATTTTTGATTTTGTGAGCCCACTTTAATCATTGTTAAATAATTATTTAAAAAACTCTCACCCTCTCTCTCTCTCTTCTTGCACCCATTTCCCTCACACCCTCCTTTCTCTCTCCTTGTCAAAACTAGAGCCCCACCTTCACACTGGCAATAACTCTCTAAGGCCACCCATATGGTTACCGCCTTTATACTACCCGCTCCCTCAAATGCCCTTTCATAGTTTATCATCAAAACTTTTCCCCTTATTAACGAAGCCAGAAATTAATGAATGTTTGCTTTCATTAATGGAGCTGGAATTTTGTCCCCATTTTTAATGATTATAGGTAATAATTAAAAGCTTAATGTAGAGAGGTATTTTAAGGTTTTAATTAATACATATGATTATTAAAAAAAGTGGACAAAATGTTGCTTTTAGTTAATACCTATTATCATTTTGTTTGCTTTTTTAATGATCATAGCTTTTAATTAATACCTATGATCATTAAAAAAGGGGACAAAATGCCATCACCATTAATAAAGATAAATGTTCGTTAATTTCTAATTTCGTTAATGAAGGGAAAAGTTTCGATGATGAACTACAGAAGAGCATTTGGAGGGAGCGGGTAGTATAAATGTGGTGACCATGTGGGAGGTCGAAGAGAGTTATTACCGGAGTAAAGGTGAGGCTCTAGTTTGGACGGGGAGAGGGAAAGGAGAGTGAGAGGGAAAGGGATGCAGGAAGAGAGAGAGAGAGAGAGGGTGAGAGTTTTTTAAATAATTATTTAAAAATGATTAAAGTTGGCTCACAAAATCAGAAATTAACGGTCATTTGCCTTCGTTAACGAAGCTGGCATTTTTGTCCACTTTTTTAATGATCATAGGTATTTTTGCACCCGAAGGATATGTAGATAGGTAATTTTGCACCTTAGCCCTTAAAATAATTAATTAAAAAATATTAAAGTGGGGCCCACAAAAAAAAACTTAACGGTCGCTTGCCTCAATTGACGAAGCTGGTATTTTAGCCCCTTTTTGTAAAGATCATGGGTATTTTTACACCCAAGGAATGTAAATGGTGTCAGACGCCTATGTGATATATGTAGATGGGTATTTTTGCACCTTCGCCCTTTTTTTAAAGATACTAAAACAACTAAATAAATAACTTAATTATATAATATATTATATGTTATTAAATTATATTCCAGTTTATAAATTAAGTTAAATAAATTATTTTAAAAAAAACTTCCTTGATTCCTTAAAATAAAAAAATCAACTGTGTGCCATAACTACGACAGTAGTATATTTTTTCCCCTTGGGTAGGAACATAATTTTATACCTTAATAAACAAAAGCGTCACATGAAAAAATCTGATTAAATCTTTGAATAAATAATGTTGTTGTTACTTCACGTTAAATTATTACCTCATTAATATTGCCTCTCTTTAAGCAAATAATCATTTTTCTTATCTTTACCTATCATTTTCAAGTGCCACATTGTGATGGAAGAGAATCATCTTAGAATCAATTTTCTTCTCAGAATCTCATCTTCATTCCTTTGTAATAATTGATTTTTTGAAAAAGAAAAATAAAGTTTTTATAAAAATTCACTATCTTTTTTTTTTTACAATTTTTTAAACAACCAAAATATGAAAATAAATTTTAAAAATTCCCACTTCAAGTGCCATATTACAATAAATAAATAAATAAATTCTTCAAATAATCAAATCTCACTCTTCAATTTTTTTAGTATTTTCTTTCAAATAATTAAAATATAAGAATAATTAAAAATATCATTAGTTTTCATCAAGTCAGTGGCTTTCATCTCTTAAATAGTTAAATCTAAACTAATGGCAGCATGTAAGCATTGAGCGATCTAAAGTGGACATTTTTGAATAAATTAATCCTAATTTAACCTAACCCTCGTATCAGAAACGCTTTCACACTTGCTCATACCTCATTTAAAGTTTTTCTTTTTTTTATTTCCTTTTTTATTTTTTTATATTTGTACGCCAAGATCCAAATCAAGTATTATATTATTATTGACATTTGAAGCTTGTAAACTTGCTTGATTGTGGTTGTAGACTTGTTTGATTAATTTTGGACATTAATTATGGTTTGAACTTAAGTTTTAGTGTTTGTGTTTTATTAAACTTGGGTAATATTTATGTTTTAAATTAGTTTTGATGATATTTATGTTTTAAATTAAGTATTTTAGTCTTTAGAAGAATAAGGGGAAAAAAAAGTCATGGCAACAAAAAAGGGAAAAAGTTAAACTGGCTCACGGGATTTACATAAACGGGCCAGGCCGCGCATTATGGTACTTTTTTAGACTCAAGCCTAAACAGGCCAGCCCATTTAGGCCCTAGACAATCACGGGCCGGCTCGTTTTCTCAGCTATACCCTTCTCTCACTTGCCCTCCTCTCCCCTCCTACCAAACAAGCACTTAACCTACTGCCCCTAAAGTCATCTACAGATGACAGATCATATTAAGTGCTTGTTTAAATTAGTGGTGGAAGCTATTTTTTCAATATGATTTACAATATACAAGATAAATATGTTAAAGAAGTTTTGTTTCAACCAGGCACTAACTTATTTCAATCTTCGTTGTTCTCAAATATAAACTCAAAATGCACATATAAGCCCATTAATCCATAGGTCGTTTCTAGGATTGCCAGCATATCTATTGTGATAAGTTTTATTTATTTTTGGATTCTGATGCTTCTCCTCTGGCAGTTTGAGCGGTTTACTATATCACCAATAATATGCTTGACATATAGACGTAAAAGAAATCAAGCATAGACCTTGTTGTCAATGGCGGGTTATTTTGAATTTGAATTCCTTAATTAAAATATTTTAAAGTACTTATAGGAGAATTTTACCTTCAAGGGGTTGGGTCTAGCAGTCCGACAGTGCCTCATAGGAGGATACTTATTCTTAGTATAAAAAAAAAAAGAAAAATTTAAAGTACTTATATTCTTACTTTTTCCTCCAAATCAATTTATCAACTTATAAACTTATATATAATTCAATGATACATAATATATATTATAATTAAGTAATTTATTTAGTTTCTTTAATTTCTTTAAAAAATGTCAATTGAATTTTATATTTAAGAGTTGAAGTAGTACTACCTTAATAAACAAAAGTGTCACGTGGAAAAATCTGATTAAATCTTCGAATAAATAATGTTGTTGTAACCGGGGGGATGTTGTAGCTATTTCACATTAACTTACCTCATTAATATTGCCCCTCTCTTTAAGCAAATAATTATTTTTCTTATCTTTACCTATCATTTTCAAGTGCCACACAGCAATACATTTTTTTTTTTACAATTTTTCTGTAAAAAAAAAAAAACTATCTTTATTTTTACAATTTTTTAAACAACCAATATATGAAAATATTTTTTTAAAAATTCCCACTTCCAGTGCCATATTACAATAAATAAAAAAGTCTTCAAATAATCAAATCTCACTCTTCAATTTTTTTAGTGTTTTCTTTCAAATAATTACAATATAAAAATAATTAAAAATATCATTCGTTTCATCAAGTCAGTGACTTACATCTCTTAAATAGTTAACTCTAAACTAATAGGAGCATGTAAGCATTGAGTATCTAAGGTGGACATTTTCGGATAACTATAGTAGGATCGTCTTCCTCATCTGCAACTCAATTAGTGATATGTTTTATTTCTTTATGGATTCTGATGCTTCTCCTCTGGCACTTTGAGCGGTTTACTATATCACCAATAATATGCTTGACATATAGACATAAAAGAAATCAAGCAAAGACCTTGTTGTCAATGGTGGGTTAATTTGAATTTGAATTTCTATGTTATCTCTTTGAGCCAACAATCATTATTCTATGTACTGCATAAAGTTTCATGGGATGTATTGGTCTTATAAATAATAGGGCTTGGATTGCAACCTTTGGTGTGAAAAGTTGTCCTCATACATTAGTACTTAAATAATCCTCTATATATCCATATTAACAAAAAGAATAAAAACAGAGCGATTGAAGTATAAATTATTCAAATAAAATAAGAAACATAAAGTATTAAATACATGAGTTCATCATTCTAGATAACATCACTAAATGGCATCAAACCTTATATGTACCTAATGAAGTAAAATACCATGGGTTAATATCTACCAAAAATATTTAAACATAGCAAATATGCAATATAATAATGAGCCTTTAAAATCGAAGTTCTTCAATGTTGACAATTGGTACAAGACTTTCTACATAGTTAAGAAAAGTACAAGGGGTGTATCCATGGATATCAATCATTCTAATTTTATTCGTAGTGATATTGACTAGACATAAACCCCTTTTGTGTGACATGACAATTTCATTCCTCCAAATGGCACCTCCACAATATAAGGCCCAACGATAAAGGCGGCCAGTGAATTTCATAGTCCAACTCCATCTCTCCCTAGGTGAACCAATGCCATCCTCCATAACCCACAAATTAATATATGGAGAGCCGTCACTTCCCCTAAGAAGTATAGCAAGTTTGTCCTTGTACACAGTTAAGCTAAATAAAGTCTTGAAAGCCTCGGGAGCTTCAACTGTATGCCATGGTCTCGTTTCAAATAAAACTCTAACTTCCTTCTCTTGTTTTCTAACTCCAGGCCATGGTATCAAACTAAACACTTCTGTTGCCGTGTCAAAAGAAACTATAACTTCCACCTCCTGCTTATTGGCTGCCTTTAGCGCTTTCCAAAAGATAGATCGATTAGAGGAGACAACAGTTTCACCAACAAAAGTTAAATGCTCTAGAAAGTTCTCAAATTTTATTTCTTTCCATGAATCTGTGCTTAATGAATACACTCCCACTTCCATCCCATTATTCATTTTAGCAATTGCCACTATCTTGTAGTCGTTAACAAATGAATTGTACCCAAATCCTAACACATAATTTAACAAGCCAGAATGGATCCTTCTGAATCTAGGCACCTCTTTGACATGTCTAGTGGCCGGATTCCACAGTAAAACGGAAGAAGGATACCTGGCAAACTCAGTCTTACGGATTGAGACACAGAGCAAGCCATTGCTGGAACCAATGATGCTAACGAGCCTGGGCCGCAAGGACTGGAACTGAGGTGCATTCTGAAGATCACGGACTTGCATCTTGCAATCGAGATGACTTAACTGCAAAGGATCGAGTCCGTAAGTCTGGAAGAACAGAAAAGAAGGGTTGTAATGACTGGAGTGGCAGAAGTGATCGGCCATGAAAGAAGGTTTGTTGAAGAGATTTTTCCAATCCAGACACATTGAAATCGCTTGAGGGATTTCGCCGGTAGCCGCTTGAGAATGTTGTACATGATTTCATCGGGAATGAAGGGTGCGGCGAAATCCATCGCCATCTGCTTCATCGTTGTCGACCCAGACAAAGAAGGAATCTCCCCGATGGGCGATGAAGGCCATCGCCGCTTATAAATGAGAGAATTTTAGGTTTTATTGAAGACTTGTGTAACCCAAAATCAATTAAATGATTTTTAGTTGAATATCGAAAATAGTAAATTTTAGTTTTTACTTGATTTTTTTTTTATGAGAAGAAAATTAAACTATGTTAATCACAAAAAGAAGAAGAAGAAGAAGAAGACGACTTGTGTGATACACCAAACCACATATCAAAGATTTTCATTAATTGTTTGTTTTAAAAAAAGAGTTTCATTAACATAAAAAAATAAATTGTATATCACAAGTAAGAATTGTGTGATTAATGAAGTTTGGTTTTCTTTTTATTGACAAAAAAAAATTAAGTTGAGTTCATTCAAAAATAATTTTTTTATTCATAATATTTTAATAAAAAAAAAATTGAATTGATATTGGGGTTATATGCTTTCCTTTCTATTTTTTTTGCTTGAATTATTCTTAACGTTTCTTCTTGACACAAAACTTCATTTGATTTAAAGGGATCATATTTTATTTTATAATGTATTAATGTTAATATATATATACACACACTTACATGAAAATTAAGTTAAAGAGCAATAAAACTCTTTTAAGAGAAAAGAGGTAGATGAAACTATGAAAGCGCAATAAAATAATTTTATCTATATTTTAAAATCTCAAATTGGGTATATAACTTAATTAGGGATTTGTTGAGTTGAACAACCTATTTAGAATATTTCTATTTTAAATGGCTTTATATGTGATTTTTTGTATCCTTTATCTAATTAAATATTTAAATATATAATTTGTCTATTTAAAAAACCATTTAAGATTCAATTTTGAGCTAATGACGAATCTAAAAGTTTGAAATAATTAATGAGATTTTCACAGTCGTTAGGTGGGAAAACTTCTAATCTAAGCCTATGGCATTTTTAATTTAAATCAAAATGTCTTATTTTTCTGGAAGGATATTAATGGGAAAAATCAAAGGGAGGAATAAGGCAACATATCGGGTGGGTTTAGGAATGTCATAATCAATCTCTCTCTTCATTTTCTTTTTTTTTTTTTTGAATGAAAATTTGGAATACATTAACCCATTAAGGGTTAAATACAACAGTCAGGTTGCAATAACCGAATACAATGAAAGAGGACTCATCCTTGAACAGCAACCTCCTCCGTAACCCAAGGAGGTGGTTGATCAAGGAGTACAAAAATTCCTGGGATACTATGAGCCAGATTAGCAAGTTGGTCAGCTAGGCCATTATGTCTCCTCGAAATGTGCGTGATAATAACCTGCCAATTCTTCGACACCCAAAGTCTAGCATCATCAATGACATCTATAAATGGATGATTCAAATCAGCCCCCCTAGAGATTAAATTCACAGCCTCTAGGCAGTCAGTAAAAAGCAGGACTTTTTCCAAATTCCTTTGCCAGCAAATCTGGAGGCCTTGTATGATTGCAATGAGCTCAGCTACAACCGGTGGAACTTGGTTGAGCTTGCTCATGTAACCGCACAACCAGCTACCATTTTCACCTCTAATGACCCCTGCACATCCACTCTGGCCTGAATCACGAACCGAACCATCTGTCTCCAAAGTGATGAAACCCGGTTGTCTCCTAATACCATCTTCATTACCAGTATCACAGTGTTTGTAAAACTGACACTGATTAATCATATCTCTATCAAAACTAGCACGAAATAAACTAGCGTGGGCATTTTGCTGCTGAAACACCTGCGCTTCCCCAAATAACTTGGAACATCGAGCCACCCAGATATCCCAACATACATAGCCAAACAACGTTGCCCATTCAACCTTTTTGGTGAAATTCCTGCCTGCTTCTCGTTTGAGATTCCATTTGATCCATTCCAACCCTTGTAGATTAGAAAAACTCTCCCACAATGTAGGCTTGACTATGGAAATCCATCGTTCACGAGCATTCACACAATCCCTCAGTAAGTGCATAAGGTCTTCTTCACTGTCACAGCCAAACGGGCATTCAGCGTGATCCTGCAGTCCCCTGTGTGCTCTTAATTGAGCAGTGTGGACTCTGCCATGACTTGCCAGCCACATAAACGACTTGATTTTTTCTATCTCTTCATTTTCTCTCTATTCAATGTCTCCTCAATTAAATCAAGTTTTAATTGTTAGAATTTAATAATGTATAAAAATATTATTATAACAGTAAATATATTAAAAATCTACCATGATAAATAGAATAAATCTCAACTACTAAAAATTAATCTAAAGATAATTATATTAAATAGAGTGAAAATGAAGAGAGATATCAATGCATATTCCTTTCCCGGTTTGAAGAACATAGATTTGGCACATATGTTTATCATGACTCTTTTTGACTATTTTTATTGGATAGATAGAGAAGAAATTTATACTAATTAAATAGCATATTATTAATTTAGATGTCTCTCTTATGTAATTATGTTATTTTTAAAAAAATGTTTTGCTAGATTTTGTTAAGGAGAATCATCTTTCAACTTTCTTTTTTTTTTCCTCATCAGGTTAAGATGCATATGACATTCTGAAGTATTTTTTTAGGAGCGTCCATTCCCCTAAAATACTTTTTCATGAAATTTTGTTGTTAACAATTTAGATAACAAGCTATAGCATTGCACGAGGGAGTATTATTCAAATTGTTAACTATGATAGTAGTGTATGTGGAGATATATAATATATTGACAAGTAATAAGCATATTGCATCGGTGCTAAAAGTTAAATAGTATTAATTTGATTATGATTGTGGAAAAATATCTCCGAAATTGTTTTTGGATATGAAGGGGGAAAAGTTAACAGTCATATAGAGCACAATAAAATCAAAATATTAAAACTTGCTAGTAAAAGAAAAACTCAACAATCTAAAACTATATTAAACTCAAATTCAACCTCTGCTTAATCAATCAAATATGAACAAACATAAAATAAAGAAATCATTAAATATTATGAAATAATCATTAATATTGTGTATTTATGAAATCATGAAATATTGCAAGTTTGAAAGGATATAGTAGATAGTTGATTGATGATTGATTAATTGATTTTATGAAACCGTTTTGGAAACAAAAGAATAGAAAACAAAAACAAACATGACATCACTTCTGTAGCATTGATCATGTTTTGAGGAAATTAGGAAATAAAGGCTATTAAAAAATTTAAGAAATAATCAAATTATTTTCAAATATGATGGCTTAATCAATCAAGGGTTGAAGGGAAAAAATGCCTTGGAAGTTTTGGCCTAGGGGCACTGGGTGTCTAGAAGTCTTAAGGGGGCTTTTTGCCATGGAAGTTTTGAAAAGAGGCATTTTTACCCCCACTAGAACGGATGTTAAAATTGAGACGTTAAGTGCCAAGTCTCGCCAAAATTGGCAGTGTCAACGAAGACGTGGCTTCCATGTTGGAAATTACTGAAAGAAATTGAGAGTTATTTTGTTTTATCCAATAGAAAAATTGGGTATGTGATTGTAGAGGAAGAAAAGCGGTGAGGGAAAGATAGAAATAAGGGGACAAACGAGATTAAGAGGTGGGTGGGGTTGGCTTCGATCGCAAGAGTCGGAGAGTTCAAAGAAGCCAACGGAGGATTCAGAGAAAGTGATAGAGCTCACACAGTGGGTGCATGTGAGGTCTAAGTGTGCGAAGAAGGTGAAAAACAACAGATTCATCCTGAAAAGTCAGTCAAGTAAGGAATCTTTCTTTGTAACTCAGTAATTGTCGGGAGTGAAATTCCTTGTGAGCCATTGCTTTGTCTTCTTCTAATCTTTTTTTGCCATTGCTTTGTCTTCTAATCATCTTGCTTTTAGTAATATAGTTTTCTTTTTGTGATTAATAATTTGGGTGTTATGATTAATGGCATTGGATGGTGGGAAAGGTGGTCCTAATGGTAGTGCGGAGAATTGGATGTATTTGGAGAACTTAAGTAAGTTGCATTATAGGAAGATAGAGACTGACAAAACTGATTATGTAGTTGGTTTTCGGTATTTGAGTGGTGTATCGGTGAATGTTGAAGGCGATGGATGAAAGGGTAAAGGCGATGAATGGGAGTAAGGATTGATTTGGATAGTGGAAGGACTGTTTACAATGTATGTTTTAATTCACTTCAGTTGATACAATGAAATGAATTCTTTTCCAAATTTTATGATTCATATAAGATAATTTCTGCACATGTCTCGAGCAACTTATGCTGTGTCTGTATTTCTGAGTCTCTTATTGCCATGTCCATGTGTCTCTTATTTTTGTTGAATGGTTGTCAGAATTATATAGGGTCTTGCAACTTTTACTGTATATTTTAGGGTTAAGGGGCAAAAATGCCTCAGAAGTTTTAGCCCAGGGGCATTGAGTGTCTGAAAGTCCTCGAGGGGGCTTTTTTGCCCTGGAAGTTTTGAAAAGAGGCATTTTTACCCCACTAGGATGGAATTGCAATAGACGTTGGACATCATGAAAGTTTGTCACACGTAAGTTAGCCATATTGATTAACTCTAAGAATTTTGTTGAATTAATTTGAAAACCCTGGGCTGTTTTTGTCAAAAGGGTTGGCTGATGTATGTTGGAGAGTCGGAGCGTTGGGTGGAGAAGAGAGAAGATGGATGAGTCGACAGCATCGACGGTGACCGGAAGAAGGAGGAAGCTTGCATTTCTTAGAAGGCATAGTTGAAAAAGTGAAAGCAATGGTCATAATCAGATTTGCTACTGTAGCGTGGCAACTCGACTATGAACATCCTGGACAGAGGCGAACCCAGGAAGGAGGTTCTTTAGTTGCCAAAAGTATCGCCAGGTACAATTTCCAGGTTGTTTTTGTAGTTATGCGTTATCTTCAAAATTATGTTTTCTATGTTATGTACTTGTGGTTTCAGGTAGGGGGCTGTGGGTATTTTAAATGGCATGATGATGAAATGGGAGGAGGTCGATGGAGGTTATAAATGAGCTTGTTGGTCATGTTGACAGGATGTATGTGTAACCCCCGCCTCCATCAAGGCCGTAATTAGTGTATAAATGTGTTTATTAAATGAATAAGAGATCCGAAATAATTAAAAACTTTTTACAAACATTGCACAATTAGATCTCCATTCATTCATTCATAAAACAATAGGCCTGTTTGGTAGTCACATATACAATATCAGAGTATCAGCAAACTTCTCGATGTTCACCCAGGGTAATAACATTAATCCAAAGGTTTGCATAGGACTTCATTGCCCATCTCAGTTTCCTATTCCGGGGATTACACAAAACTATCATTCTATGGTCTATTCAAAATATACATTAATCCAAAATGATAACCAATCAAAGACCAAAAGCGTCTAGTGTAGCTAAGACCACCACCGGCAGTTCTAATCACCCTTGTCCACTTACTTGCCTCTTGATCCGCTTGCCCTGTCTAAAAATGTTATTTGGAAAGAGTGAGATTCAAAAGAATCCCAGTAGCAACAGTTTACATATATGATACATAATAAACAAAATAAATAAGCATATATCATAGTGAAGCATATCAATATTCAAGGTCGGGCTTTTGCCACGTCCCATCATCTGTATTCAAGGCCAGGCTTTCGCCACGTCCCCTCATCTGTATTCAAGGTCGGGCTTTCACCACATCCCCTCATCTGTATTCAAGGTCGGGCTATCGCCACGTCCCTTATTATGTATTCAAGGCCGGGCTTTCACCACGTCCCCTTATCTGTCTTCAAGGCCGGGCTTTCGCCATGTCGCCTATACTGTATTCAAGAATAGACTTTCGCCACGTCCCCTCATCTGTATTCAAGGTCGGGCTTTCGCTACATCCCCTATTATATATTCAATGACTAATACATACAAGCAATGCATTACACATGATATAAGGTAAAGTGTCACTATCTTGGTCTTTCCGTTCTTGAGCAGGCATAGGCCTTCTATGCTCCAGGAAAATATCAAATCCTAAAGTCATAATTAAGGACGATGCGTTATCAGTTAGTCCAATACTCAAATATCTTCACAACACTTAAATTGGTTATCATTAATGTCCCTTATGTATCCTTAAATACCTCTAATAAAAGCTCTAAAGGGTTGGAGAAACTACCCCAAATATCCCCTTTTGAAAGCATGAAAACTGATGTTTTTCATTGTTTCACTTGAGTGAAGATGGGCTCACTCGAGTGATGGGGCACAGTCACTCGAGTAAAGAAGACCTCACTCGAGTTTTGGTACGTTCTGTACTTGGGTACTAGAGAGTGAAGAACAGCGAGTGAATACCTGAGAGCACAAATAACTTTCAGAGACACGAACACTCGAGCACAAAACACGACACTCGAGTGATATCCAAATGCTCACTCGAGTACCAGGAAGTGAGGTCCAGAAAGTGTTTGCCCAATAGCAAAAGGAGTTTCAATGAAGAGAAGCACTCGAGCATAAACCATTGCACTCGAGTGATAGCTGAATACTCGCGAGTGTTAAGACACACTCTTGCATTTTACCTGCGAGTGACAACCCGAGAGGTAAGTTCTTGGTGTCAAATACAAATACACTCGAGTAAGAGGAGGCTCACTCGAGTAAGAACTTACCAAACTTGCAAGTAAGGCAACACTCTTGCCCATTTTACAGAAGTGCAATACATAAATTAAAGGGAAAATGCGGAATTACACTACCTCACTCGAGTGAAACCCAACCTCACCCGAGTGATGTTCATTCCTCACTCGAGTGAACCCCAGATCTCTCGAGTAATTCTATCAGAAACCAAAAAATGCACAAACACTGACAACACTTCCATATTTCTTTCCAAGAGTTCCCAATATACCTAAAACCTCTACCAAAGCTATTCCCATACAAAATTACCCAAGGAATCCAATAAAACCATCAAAACAACCCAAATCCTATTTAATTAACATGCTTTGGTCTTTGGCAACACAAATCCTCAAAATTCCAAAATCATCAAACTTAACAATATCAAACCCAATCAATTCTATCTAACCAAAATACCTTCCAACATACCCATTCCATACTAGAAACATGCAAAATACTAAATGACCCTTATTTTTTGAAAATGGCCAATAAATCCCATAAATTCAAAGTTAAAGCATTTGGCATAAAGCTTAGATAAAAAGATGCCTTTAGCTCACCTCATCAACTTCCTTAAAGAAGTTTCTTGATTCTCGAAACTTCCCAATTCCTTGAGAGCTTAATACAGCCCTAAATGACAAACTATGACCATCAAATTGAAGCTCTCAATGCAAGGAACAACATTAATGAAATGAGGTTGAGCATTTGAGATCATTTTCCCTTACCTTTTCAAACTTTTCTTCCTTCCCTTTTCGACTTCAATGGCGCCGAATGAGAAGAGAAGAGAGAGAATGAGAGAGATGAGAGTGAGGAAGAGTGAGGAAGTGAAGGAAATGATGATAATCCTCCCCCATACTCCACCAATGGGAAAAGAGGGAAGGAGGAGAGAGAGAGAGAGAGAGAAAATCAAATAAAATATACCTATTTTGCCAAGTGTCACCTTCCCATTGGCTCTCATAAAGTAATCACCCAATTAGCTACTCTAATCCCTCCATTAGCCATTTAATCATACTTCACATTTTCTCTTAGTTAGTAATTAATTTCTCTATTAATCACCAACTTATGATCAATAATTCCACACTTTCAATTTTCCAACAGTTATGACATATTTATTAATATTGTTTACATATTACAAAATAATTCCAACTTTAATTTACAAATTATGCCCAATAATTATCATTAGCCCTTAATCAAAATTTGGGGCGTTACAATTCTCCCCTTATTTAGTAAATTTCACTCTCAAAATTGATTACACATCTTGGGGCATAAAATTAGGAAATCTTTTCTTCATGTCCGTTTCTGCTTCCCAAGTCACTTCTCTTGGCGACATTCCCTTCCATACCACCTTCACAAACGATAAGTTTCGATGTCTGAGCCATCGCTCTTCCCTATCAATGATTCGCTCTGGCTCTACCGCATAAGTGAAGTTATCTTGCAACTCAATCTCTTCATATTCAATTATATGTTTCCGGGTCTGGTTGGTACTTCTTGAGCTGCGAGACATGAAACACATCATGTAGTCGACTCAAATTCGGGGGTAGGGCTATCCAGTATGCTATAGGTCCGATTCGTGCCAGAATCTCAAATGGACCAATGTACCTCAGGCTCAGTTTCCTCTGCTTAATTGCTCTTCCAATGCCGGTGACCAGAGATACTCTGAGGAAAACATGATCCCCTACTTTAAATTCTAGAGGCCTTCTCCTTTTATTAGCATAGCTTTTCTGACGACTCTGTGTTACAAGGAGCCTCTTCCTGATAATTTTGATCTTTTCTGACGTTTGATCAACAAGGTCTAGGCCGTACAATTTCCTCTCAAACAGTTCTATCCAGCACAACGGTGAATAGCACTTCCTTCCATACAGTGCTTCATACGGAGCCATCTGAATGCTCGCATGATAGTTGTTGTTATAAGCAAATTCAGCCAATGGAAGATAATAATCCCATTTTCCTTTAAAGTCTAGGATACATGCTCTCAGCATATCTTCTAGCGTTTGAATGGTCTTTTCTGATTGTCTGTCTATCTGAGGATGATAAGTTGTACTAAACCTCAACTATGTACCCATAGCTTCATACAGAGCCCTCCAAAATCTCGAAGTAAACCGAGGATCTCTGTCTGAGATAATGTTCTTCGGCATACCATGAAGTCGTACAATCTCTTTAATATAGATTTCCACCATCTTATCTGAAGAATAGCTAGCATTTATCGGTATGAAGTGCGCTGACTTCATGAGTCGATCCACAATTACTCAGATCACATCATAGTTCTTGATCCTGGGCAAACCTACCACTAAATCCATAGTCACACTCTCCCACTTCCATTCAACAATTTTTGGACTCTGAAGCAACCCTGGCAGTCTTTGGTGTTCAATCTTCACTTTTTGACATGTAAGATACTGCGCCACATGCTTGGTCACATCACTCTTCAACCCTGGCCACCAATACATCTATTTTAGGCTATGATATATTTTGGTCATACCTAGGTGAAGAGTATACTGACTCTTATGAGCCTTATCTAGAATCCTCTGTCTCAAGTCAGCCTTCAGTGGAATATAGATTCTCTTCTAGTAATGAACCAATCCACTAGGTGACAAATCATAATCCTAAGTCTCTCCTTACTCAATCACAGCTCAGATGGACTGGGCACTCTCACCATGCATCTGAGCCTCTTCGATTTCCGTCCGTAGGTCATTCTCCCCTTGGACAATGCCATACCTGGCACACTGGATATTATTTGAGAGATTGAAGTCTCGAAAGTCCTTTATCAATCTTCTTTCATGTATCATCATTGTTGCCATTAGCACCGTCTTCTGACTTAAAGCATCCGCGACAATATTAGCCTTCCCCGGATGATATTTAATCTCCATGTTATAATCTTTTAGCAACTTTATCCACCGTAGCTGTCTCATATTCAGTTCTCTTTTATCATACAAATATTGGAGACTCGTATGGTCGCAGTACAATTCCACTATCACACCATACAGGTAATGACGCCAAATCTTTAATGCAAACACTATTGCCGCAAGCTCCAAATCATGAGTGGGGTAATTCATTTCATGCGGTTTGAGCTGTCGAAAGGCATAGGCCACCACACGTCCTTGCTGTATTAGGATACACCCTAACCCCTGCTTACTCGCATCACTGTACATGATGTAAGCCTTACTAGAATCAGGTATAATCAATACTGGTGTTGTAGTCAATCTCTCCTTCAGCTCTGTGAAAGTTTGTTCATATCAATCATCCCACAAAAATGGTTGATCCTTCCTCGTGAGCTTAGTTATCGACAATGCAATCCGTGATAAGTTTTGAATAAACCTCCGATAATAACTATCAAGACCCAAAAAACTACGGATCTTAGAAATAGTTTCTGGCCTCTTCTAGTCAAGCACCGCTTCTACCTTACTGGGATCCACCGAGACCCTTTCTCGTGAGATAACATGGCCAAGGAATTTCACCTCCGTAAGCCAGAACTCACATTTACTCAACTTGACGTAGAGTTGCTTTTCTCTCAATATTCTCAATACAATTCTCAAATGCCGTTCATGCTCTTCATTACTCTTGGAGTAAATCAATATGTCGTCGATGAACACTACTACAAATTGATCAAGGTGCAATCAGAAGATGCGATTCATATAATCCATGAATACCGCTGATGTATTAGTCAATCCAAAGGGCATCATCACAAGGAATTCATAGTGCCCATACCTCCTTTTGAAAGTAGTCTTCGGAATATCTGCTGCCTTTACTCGTAACTAATGATACCCTGACCTTAGATCAATCTTAGAGAATACACATGAACCAGACAATTGATCTAACAGGTCATATATTATTGGGAGAGGGTACTTATTCTTAACAGTTACCTTGTTAAGTTCTCGGTAATCAATACAAAACCGCAAACTCCCATCCTTCTTTTTCACAAACAACACCAGAGCTCCCCATGGCGACACACTAGGTCAGATGAATCCTTTCTCAAGCAATTCTTCAATTTGCTTCTTCAACTCCGCCATTTCGTTAGGGGCCATTCTATATGGGGCCTTAGATATAGACCCAACTCTGGGCACTACTTTAATTGGGAATTCCACTTCCCTTTTCGGAGGCAATCCTTTGAGATCATCAGGAAACACCTTGGGAAATTCTCTCACTATTGGAATACTCTCCAGGGCTTGCTCTGACTCTCCTTGAATAGAGAAAAATACCATGTACCCTTGGCATCCCTTTTTAGAGCATTCCTTGGCCTTAGCCGTTGAGAGGAAATTCAGACTACTGTTTACATTCACATCCCTTTGTGGAGTAGGATAAATTACTTTTCTATTTCCGCAATCCAACATGACATTATTTGCCGTCAACCAGTCAATACCCAAAATGACTTCTAATTGATGGAGTGGCAGGCAAATCAAGTCAATGGTAAACTCAAACCCCTCAACAGATATAACACTATTCAAACATGCTTCTGCAGTCACAGTCTTAGCAATTTATGGACATGTAATCCTAGGCGCTTTACACAGTCATAGGCTATGAACGAATGACCAGCACCCGAATCAAATAGAGTTTGCAATACATTACCATTAAGAAGAATATTACCTGGGATCAATTCGGGAGATTCCCTTGCTTATTCGTGAGTCATCCTGAACACTCTCCCTTGACTTTTGGGCCTTGGCTCTGCCGGCCGCCTCTTGCAATCTCTGGCAAAATGTTTGGGCTGCTTGCAGATGAAGCACACTATTTGCCCCTCACAATTCATACTGGTGTGTGATTTGTTACACCGGGGCCACACCCACTATCCGGGGAATCCTTGGTGCTCACGATCCCTAGACTGGTACGACTTCTCACTACCACCCTTGGATGAGAATCCTTGGCTCTTACGTTTCTGGGAGGAGCCTCCTTTACCAGTTTCACCACGACCACCACCCTTACTCGGGTTAATATCTCTCATATTGTTCTCAGTGATGCAGCATTCTTCAATAGCCTTGTTGAATTCAGCGAATTGCCAGGTGGCCAACCTCTTCTTTAACTCACACCTCAGCCCACAGATTAACATAGCAGAGCTCCAATCCTCATTATCCATCTGCCGTAGGTAAGTGGATTATCAGGCTAGGCGGATGAACCGAGACAGGTAATCATCAAAGGTCTCATTGTCTCCTTGCTTGATAGACATGAATTATGACTCCTTGTTAGAATCTGTAGGCACAGCGGAAGAATTTTAAAAATTTTCACCGATCCTAATCGAGGATCTATCAACGGCGTTTAAACCAAGTTGGAAGGATTCATACCTGTTGATGATTCAGAGTTTTCACGATCTCTAGGAGCCAACACGTCAGGTCCGCTCCCTCTACTGGTATCCACACGAATGCTCTCCAACCGAGACTGCGTGCTAGCGCCTATAATGTCTCCTAAGGTTTCACTTGCGGCTCTCAATTCTCATGTGCGTATGAATATATCTGCTCTATCAAGTTTATAACCTATGAGGGCTATTTTCAAATTTCAGAATTAATTATCATTAATTTTGAAATTAATTAACAATTAATTATCTTGATGAGCCAATTAAATAAATTCAGTTTAAATTAAATCTGTCCAACAGTTTTAATTTAACCTATTTATTTAATCCAAATAAAGAGCCATTAGATTTAATTTATCTTCATAAATTAAATCTGAGATACTATATCTCTATCATGTTAGTTATTAAATTTAATATATCTTAATAAATTAAATTTAAAACTAACACAATATAATAATATCATATAATATATATACATACATATATATATATATATAAGATATATATTTTGAAAATATATATATCTATATAATATTATTAATGAATTTTATATTATATATATATATATAAATATAAAATTCGTCCACCCTAAATTAAACATTATCTCGTGTTGGGTCATTCTTGTGTGCGACCCTGTAGGCCTATATGAAGTTGGCAGTGGGCCAATAACTATACTAACCCAAAAGTCGCAAGCGGCCTCTAGCAAGACATTACGACTACCCAATTCATATGAGGATCGTTATCACGATGCAACCTGTCATACAACCATGTCACGTCCCTTTTGTCACACAATATATCGATCAAGGATAAGGCATGGATAATGTCATCCTCTTGTTCCTGACCATTACTTTCTCGATTCCTGAGTAGCCTGATAACAGAGACAGAAACTCCTTTCATCATAGTTTGGCCATACATTTCTCAGACTCACTCATCGAGGGGCCCAGTAATATCTCTCTACTAATGTGAGGGACAAATTCCATCTTGATCATTCATATTCCTCTTCATGAAAAACCACCAAGACCGATCGTAGCCTTTATCATCACCCAGTCAAAAGTGACTTTTGACTAGTTCAAAGCTTAGCAACTCTCATGTAGGAATCCATGATGACCTCAGGTCTAAGGGCATTGTGACGTGGTTATACATGAGAAAAGCTTATAACTTGATCCATGTAGCTTTCTCATAGTGGGTCGGTTCATCATCTTGTACTCTCACAAGTGCCTAAGACTTTAATTCGTATCTCCATATCTTATCAAAGTCATACTGATCTTGCTTCATCTCTGCTCCCGCATAGATGACCGACCAGGGACATTTTAGGACAATCTTTATGAATTATCCAATGATACAATTATCACAGTTAACATGCAAATAATATGATAACAGAATGGAGAAATTTCATTAAAATAATAATGTTCAAAGTACAATAATTGGCCCTTAGGGCACAATTTCCAACACTTCTCAATTCTTACAGACTTTGGGAAGTACTTGTCATTGAATTGCTCCTGGAACACCTCCCAAGTCACTGGCACATCCCGGGCCCGCGTAGACATGGCAGTATTATGCCACTATCTGTCTGTATCTCCTTCTAGCTTGTAAATGGCTAGTTTTACTTTTACCTCTGATGAACACTCAAGCACCTCAAAGATTTTCTCAAGCCTCATCAACCAATCTTCTGCTGCTTGAGGGTCAAATTGTCCTTTGAACACTGGAGGCATATGCTTGCAGAATTTAGAAACCCAGAATTGAAGGTCTCTTTCATTAGGAGCCGGCACCCCATGTGATTCTTGGTTCTGCTCAGTATGTGGTGGGGACTCATGGGATCGGTTTGACCCCTCAGCTGTCTCTTCTTGTCGGGTCTCCTCTTGGGTCTCCTCAAGTGTTGATTGGGCCTTTTCCTCATTACGCTTGGCCCTTTCTTCCCTGAGCTCTTCCCTCAGCTCAACAATCATATCTCTTTGCTCCCGGATTAGACCTGTCATCTTTTGCATCAGGTTAGGTGGATTATCATTGAACTCTTCCACCTTTGGGTCACTCCTCCTGAATCTACAGGGAGCCATTGTTTCTCTTCAATCTACAAATGATTCACCCAGTTAGAAATCATAATAGAAGTATACACATATTCCTTAAACTCTTATACCAATCAATAACATGAATATTCAAGTGTATACAACCAACAATGTCCAGCATCTAACACTCAGGCAATAAACTAGGACAACTATCCTAGTAATTCCTACGCATGCCAGAAAAACTACTCTGATAACAAAAATGTAATCCCTACCTCCTTCAAGGCCGTAATTAGTGTATAAACATGTTTATGAAATGAATAAGAGATCCAAAATAATTAAAAATGTTTTACAAACATTGCAGAATAAGATCTCCATTCATTCATTCATAAAACAATAAGCCTATTTGGTAGTCACATATACAATATTAGAGTATCAGCAAACTTCCCGACGTTCACCCAGGGTAATAACATTAATCCAAAGGTTTGCATAGGGCTTTATTGCCCATCTCAGTTTCCCATACCAAGGATTACACAAAACTATCATTCTATAGTCTATTCAAATTATACATTAATCCAAAATGGTAACCAATCAAAGACCAAAAGTATCTAGCTAAGACCACCACTGGCAGTCCTAATCGCCCTTATCCACTTACTTGCCTCTTGATCCGCTTGTCCTGTCTAAAAATGTTATTTGGAAAGAGTGAGATTCAAAAGAATCCCAGTAGCAACAGTTTACGTATATGATGCATAATAAACAAAGTAAGTAAGCATATATCACAGTGCAACATATCAATATTTAAGTTTGGGCTTTCGCCACGTCCCCTCATCTGTATTCAAGGCCAGGCTTTCGCCACATCCCCTATTATGTATTCAATGATTAATACATACAAGCAATGCATTACACATGATATAGGGTAAAGTGTCACTACCTTGATCTTTCCGTTCTTGAGCAAGCATATGCCTTCTATGCTTCGGGAAAATATCAAATCCTAAAGTCATAATTAAGGACGATGAGTTATTACTTAGTCCAATACTCAAATATCTTCACAACACTTAAATTGGTTATCATAATGTCCTATATGTGCCCTTAAATACCTCTAACAGAAGCCCTAAAGGGTTGGAGAAACTACCCCAAATATCCCCTTTTGGAAGCATGAAAACTGATGTTTTTTACTGTTTCACTCGAGTGAAGATGGGCTCACTCAAGTGATAGGGCATAGTTACTCGAGTGAAGAAGATCTCACTCGATTTTTGGTACGATCTGCTCTCAGGTACTAGAGAGTGAAGAACAGTGAGTGAATACTCGAGAGCACAAATAACTTTCAGAGACAGGAACACTCGAGCACAAAATATGACACTCAAGTGACAGCCAAATGCTCACTCGAGTACCAAGAAGTGAGGTTCAGAAAGTGTTTGCCTGAGAGTAAAAGGAGTTTCAATGAAGAGAAGCACTCGAGCATAAACTATTGCACTCGAGTGAAAGCTGAAAATCGTGAGTGTTAAGACACACTCTTGCATTTTACCTGTGAGTGACAATCCGAGAGGCAAGTTCTTGGTGTCAAATACACTTGCACTTGTGTAGGAGGAGGCTTACTCAAGTGAGAACCTACCACACTTACAAGTGAGGCAACACTTTTGCCCATTTTACAGAAGTGCAACACAGAAACTAAAGGGAAAAATGCGGAATTACACTACCTCACTCGAGTGAAACCCAACCTCACCCGAGTGATGTTCATTCCTCACTCGAGTAAAACCCAGATCACTCAAGTGATCCTATCAGAACCTAGAAAACGCACAAACACTGACAACACTTCCAGATTTCTTTCCAAGAGTTCCCAATAGACCCAAAACCTCTACTAAAGCTATTCCCACACAAAATTACCTAAGAAATCCAATAAAACCATCAAAACAAATCCTATTCCATTAACATACTTTGGTCCTTGACAACACAAATCCTCAAAATTACAAAATCACCAAACTTAACAATATCAAACCCAATCAATTCTATCTAACCAAAATACCTTCCAACATACCCATTCCATACTATAAACATGCCAACTACCCAATGACCCTTATTTTTTGAAAATGGCCAATAAATCCCATAAATTCAAAGTTAAAGCATGTGGCACAAAACTTAGATAGAAATATGTCTTTAGCTCACCTTATCAACTTCCTCAAAGAAGCTTCTTAATTCTCCAAACTTCCCAATTCCTTGAGAGCTCAATCCAGCCCCAAATGACAAACTATGACCTTCAAATTGAAGCTCTCAATGCAAGGAACAACATTAATGAAATGAGGTTGAGCATTTGAGATCATTTTTCCTTACCTTTTCAAACTTTTCTTCCTTCCCTTTTGGACTTCAATGGCACCGGATGAGAAGAGAAGAGAGAGAACGAGAGAGATGAGAGTGAAGAAGTGAAGGAAATGATGATAATGATCCCCCATACTCTACCAGTGGGAAAAGAGGGAAGAGAGGAGAGAGAGAAAATCAAATAAAATATACCTATTTTGCCAAGTGTCACCTTTCCATTGGCTCTCATAAAGTAATCACCTAATTAACTACTCTAATCCCTCCATTAGCCATTTAATTACAATTCACATTTTCTCTTAGTTAGTAATTAATTTCCCCATTAATCACCAACTTATGATCAATAATTCCACAATTTCAATTTTCCAACAATTATGACATATTTATTAATATTGTCACATATCACAAAATAATTCCAACTTTAATTTACAAATTATGCCCAATAGTTATCATTAGCCCTTAATCAAAATTTGGGGCGTTACAGTATGAGGAAAATGTGAGACATAGTAGAGGGGGACATGGAAGAGGGAAAGTTGATGTTGTTGCAGAAGTTGAAGCTCAGATGGGCATGATTGTTACTGAAATGAAGAAGAAGGAAAGGAGGTTGAAGGTACTGATCGCTGGATTAGTGGCCACTTAGGTGTTGATGTTTGTTAACTATATATCCACTTAGTTGATAGCAAAGGTGGTTGATGTAATTTTTTGTTAATTTGAGGAATGTATGCATTGAAAGACATTAGTGAAATTGTATTATTTGGATGATGCATGTTTATTAAAATTAGTACGCTGTTTTTGTCCTTATCGGTGAGTAAATAGTGTAAATCGATTTACATGTGTGTAAATCGATTTACAACATTATAAATTGATTTACAATAGGTTAAATTGATTTAACACTTTTGTAAATCGATTTAACCCATTGTAAATTAAACTTCAATATCATGCTCTATTTTTTTGCTGGTCATTGCTCTATTTTTTCTCTAACAAAAGGACTTAGAACTCTGATCACAGACTTTGTAATTTCTATTTATATCATGGAAGGAAGATACCTCATAGAAGCAAGATATATCAGCAACAACAAATAATATAGCACTTGTTTCTTCTAGATGTGAAGCAAATACTAATGATTAAATCTGTATGAGGAAACAGTGAGTACATTAAACCCCAAAAATCAACTTATAAAATTGTCATCATGTTGGTGCCATAAATTTGGCCAAAAGGTTGCCATAAATTTACATCAACTTCCATATGAAAAGCCCAATATTTGGTCAAAATATGGCTTGAAAGTGTACAAGATATAAAAGCTTGCCATAGGAGTAAGTTAACAAAGCATGGCACATAACTAGTCATTGGCCTAAAGTTAACAACTAATTTCTATCATCTTCCTCTTATTGCTTTGGCCTTAGTTCTGCTGGTAGGAGAAATCAAGTTAGGCTCCTTGTTTGCTAGTAGCCTTGATGTTGTAATAGCTGGGTGTCCCTTCCACATAAGACCTGGAGGAGTGAATGACAACTGAGATGGACTTGGTGGTGTTGCTCTATATTCATGATATCGGATTGTTCAAGAACCCCTTCATTTATAGTGTGAGAGATGGTAGCTCTTCTAATTTCACCCTTATTGGGTATAGGGAAGTGAGTATCAACATTGGCATGATGATCCATGTATTCCTCAGTTGTCCCCTCACTAATTAGTGTCTGAGATGTCATGCCAGGCTAAAAGGGAAAATTGGCAGCAAGTTAAAACTTGGATATACTAATGTTCTTGTGAAGGAAAATATATATCAATTGAATAAGCTTAAAATATACAGTAAAAGTTGCAGGACCCGATATAATTCTGATAGCCATTCAACATAAATAAGAGACACATGGACATGGCAATAAGAGACTCAAAAATATAGAAATACAGACATAGCATAAGTTGATTGAGACATGTGCAAAAATTATTTGATATGAATCATAGAATTTGGAAAAGAATTCATTTCATTGTATTAACTGAAGTGGATTAAAACATACATTGTAAACAGTCCTTCCACTATCCAAATCAATCCTCACTCCCATTCACCGCCTTTACCCTTTCGTCCATCGCCTTCCCCATTCATCGATACACCACTCAAAGACCCAAAACCAACCACATGATCCCTTTTGTTGGTCTCTATCTTCCTATAATGCAACTCACTTAAGTTCTCTAAATACATCCAATACTCCGCACTACCGTCGGGACCACCCTTCCCACCATCCAATGCCATTAACCCTAACACCCAAATTATTAATCACAAAAATAAAACTATATTACTAAAAGCAAGATGATTAGAAGACAAAGCAATGGTAAAAAAATTAGAAGAAGACAAAGCAATAGCTCACAAGGAATTTCACTCCTGACAGTTACTGAGTTACAAAGAAAGATTCCTTACTTTACTGACTTTTCAGGATGAATCTGTTGTTTGTCACATTCTTTGCATGCTCTGACCTCACATGCATCCATTGTGTAAGCTCTATCGCTTTCTCTAAACGCTCCGTCGGATTCTTCGAACTCTCCGGCTCTTGCAATTGAAGCCAACCCCACCCACCTCTTAATCTTGTTTGTCCCCTTATTTCTGTCTTTCCCTCACAACTTTTCTTCCTCTACAATCACATACCCAATTTTTTTATTGAATAAAACAAAATAACTCTCAATTTCTTTCAGTAATTTCCAATATGGAAGCCATGTCTTCGTTGACACTGCCAATTTTGGCTGACATTTGGCGCTTACACTATAAAAAAAGGCATTTCATAGTGGTGAATTTGTAGTGGTTATAATTCAAACCGCTACAAAATTGTAGTGGCAAGCTACGCACCAAGTGGCACGAGTCATTTGCAATGTTATTTGTAGTGGTTAATAGGAAAAAATTGCTACAAAAATGGCGGGAATTTCCCGCCAAAATTTGTTACGGTTATTCTGTAGCGGTTACATCATATATACCGCTACAATGTGGCGCCACCAAGCTGTGCCAATATGTATTTGTTTTTTGTAGCAATTCATACGCCCTAAACCGCTACAAATTTCCACACATTGACTATTTGTAGCAGTTACGGTTGCATAACCACTACAAAATGTGAAAGGTCATGACATTTGCAGTGGTTATGTTTTGATAACCGCTACAGAACTTCAAAGGTCTCAAAATTTGTAGCAGTTATTCTGTAACCGCTACAAATGTTTGAAACCCTAGTTAATTTGTAACGGTTATTGCTATAACCGCTACTAAATCCTCCATTATAAAAGGTGCCGCCCCCCTCCATTTTCCCATTTGGCCATTTTGTTTTCTCAAGTTTCATTGAGAGTTTTCTTTGAGATTTGAGCATTCAGACGTCTTTTAAGGGGTTATTCTGCAGCATTTCTCATTTACATTTGAGGTACGTACAATATTTATTTTATTTTTGTTATTATAATTTTATCCCATCTCCCCACAGCAGCGACAGGAGTTGGCCCTACCACAGCTGCCGCAGACGGTCCCACAAGAGACGAATGCACCAGAGGTGCCTGATGTGGGGGAGGGAGAGATCAGCATTAGTGATTATGATGTGAATGGGGATTTTGAGATCCTGATCTTGATCAATGAGATGGAGCAGTTCCTCGATGAGGACAAGGCGTGGGAGCAGAACAACCCTTGATGGTCGTCTTCTCAATCTACAGGGTTTGAGGTGTAGCTCCAAGGTAAATTTATTTTTTCATTTAATAAATTAAACACTTAAAATTATTATTATTATTAATTATTTTTATATATTACATATATATATATATATATATTATTTATTATTATATTTTGTTTTTATATCTTTATAAATATTTGGTTTGTTTATATTATTTTATAAATTTATCTAATGTTCGGTAAATTGTGCAGATGAGCAGGGATACATGTCCTCGAGGAGGCTGGACGTGGTCGGTTTGAACATTTTTAACCGGACACTACGAGTTGTAGTTCCGTGGAATGAGGCCACGGACCAGCTTATTGACAATGGGGGTCATCTGTTCAACCGCTTCCTGAACGAGCTGGGCTCAAATTGTATGCGGTTCCCCCTTCACTTCAGGACGTAGAGGCACGTTTTGAAGGGATCGAAGGACCTGGCGTGGGACGAGCTGGTGCGGGTAAGTAATAATATTTAATTATATTATATTTTCTGTAATTAATTTTATTTAATTAATATTTATTAATTATCTTAATAATAATTAGTTATATATAATTATTGTTTATTGAATTGTGTTACAGCTTAGGTTTGCCGTCCGGGACAACCGGAACAGATATACGCTGATAAAGATGGGCAACGGCTGGCGAAACAGGAGGAACCATCTCTTCCATAATATGGATAAGGATGGGAGATTCGTTTGTAGCAGCTGATCGAGAACATCCCAGACGGCATCCCGCTAAACGACTGGGCGAGTTTCGTCTAGTACAGGAAGAGCTTTGAGGGACAGGTAATGTATTTATAATTATAATTATAATTATAGTTTAATTACTTTTATGATTTTAATACATTTAATATTTTTTTCCAGGCACTCTCTCAAAGGAACACTAGGTGCCGAAGACAGCAGACAATCCACCACACGGCAGGATCGAAGATCTTTGCTGTCACTTACAGCGAGCTGGTAACTTTCCGCGTTATCAATTACTTTTAGCAGTTTATTTGATATTATAAATTTAGTATATTGTTGTTTATAATACTAATTTAATTTTATAATTTTGTAATTGTTTTAGGAGAGCAAGGCACAATAGGAGAACCGTCAGACAAACTACGGGGAGTTATATGCTATCACGTATAGACACCATGACGAGACTATGACCTCTCAGCAGGCAAAGGCAGCCATTGTAAGTTAATTTATTCTTATATTGCTTTTAAAATTAAAATGACTATATTATGAAAAATAATTTATAATTAATTGTTTCATAAAATGGCAGGAGCGGATGCAGCAGGCATAAGCTGATCTGCGAGAGACCCAGACCCAGGAGTCACAAGGGTTTGTAGACCCTACAGCACCTTTGAAGGCTGGTCTAGGGCAGGCTGAGCACCTCGGACGCATGCAGGGGCTGGGGATAGGCGCCAGACCCAGTATGGTTTACAGCAGGAGCGCCGCCTCTGAGGCTAGTAGCTCTAGAGCACAAACATCTGGGGTCAAACGTTTGAGGGAGGAGTAGGTTGAGGAGCTGTGCTCAAATCTGGCCAGGACCTAAGCTGCAGTGGCTGAGGAGCAGTAGCAGATGCAACAGATGTAGTAGCAGGCCAACTTTTATTATGCTCAGTAGACGTAGTGGCGTGACATCACAAATGTCATGCTCCAGCGGTCATGGAGTCGCCTGTTCTCGGATGAGCCGCATCCATATGTTCCCCCTGTCCCTTGGTTCGTCGTCCAACGTCCTCCTTCTACTTATGATGATGGTGCTATTGACTCTACCCAGCACCTTGATACAGTTGCACCAGAGGGAGCCCACCCGAGAGAGGAACAGATAAGCAACCTCCTACTGGTTAGATTAGGACTTTTGTATTTGTTTTTATATTTGTAAATAAACCTAGATATTTTATTTTCATAAATTAAATTCTTGTTGCTTTTTACAATAGTTATATTCATATTTTTGAAGCCTCAGTAAATTCTTGTTGCATTTATTTAATGTTAGATTTATATTTCTAAAACTAACAACAACAACAAAAATAAAATAAAATATACTTGTAGCAGTTATACCACAAAAACCGATACAAATATTTGACATTGTAGCAGTTATCACAATAAAACCGCTACAAATGTTAACGTTCACTTTGTATCGGTTATTAACAAAACCGCTACAAAATATTCAAAATTTTAAATTTGAATTTCCCTACCTCTCTCTTCTTAATCTGTAGTGGTTTCATAATAACCACTGCAAAGTGCATACAAAATTTTCCCAACGATCATGAACAATTGTAGCGGTTTTATTGTTTTAACTGTTACAAAAAGCAAATCAATTTGAAATTTGAATTTCCAATGGCGCCGATATTTATAGTGGTTAATGTATTAAAACTGCTACAAATATATTTTAGTAGCGGTTATCCAACCATAACCGCTACAAGTTTGAAATAAATTTTTCTTGGAACTGCCCAACGATATGCAAATTTGTAGTGGTTATTTAAGTGTAACCGGTACAAATATTTAAATTAGTAGCGGTTAGAGTAGCGGTTTTATAAACTGGTACAAAATGTTGAACGTTTAACATTCTTTATATAAGCTACTAGGCAGTCATAATTCTCAATTCATTCATCTTCTTCACTATACTTTCTTCTGCCTCGCTAGTAGCTATTGATAAATCATGGATCAGGTTGCCATGCAATTCTCTGAAATATTTGTATGGCTTAAATAATTTCTTGGATTTCACATTCACTCACTCTAGCTGTAATGGCAAGATCGTCTGTCCTTGTCAGAGTTGTAAGTTTAAGAAGTGGCATGTGGGACAAGTTGTTAAGGAACATTTGCTTGTGAAGCCTTTCCCAGAAGACTATACGTTCTAGGCAGTTCATGGTTAGAAGTCTGATATGAGATATGATGATGCTTTTCCTCAAACTTCACAAGTAGGAGTTCAACTAGATCAAGATGATCCAGTTAATGAGGATGTGCGTGATGCTTTTGGATCTCAAGGCGACAACTTCAACGAAGAAGTGCAAGGTTCAGAGCCAATGTTCATGAGGAATGAAGCAGCTTGAGATTTTTTCAGCTTGATGGATGAAGTAGATCATTCTCTATATCAAGGTTGTCGAAAATACTCTAAATTATCTTTCTTGATCAAGTTGTATCATATCAATTGCTTGTGTGGAATCACAGATAAGGGAATGTCAATATTGCAAAATTATTACAAGATGCATTCCCCGACACGGAGATTCCCACAACGTTCTACGAGGCCAAGAAGATTATCATCAGGTTGGGGTTGAACTATCAAAAAATTAATGCATGCTCCAATGATTGTATGTTGTATTGGGGAGACGATTCCAGCAGAGAGACTTGCAAGAGATGCCATACATCGAAATACAAGACTATTCAGAAGGGTAAAAAGCAGAAGAAGAAACCTGCAAAGATTCTCAGGTACTTCCCTTTGAAACCGTACCTACAAAGATTATTTATGTTGTCCAAAACTGTGGAGCATATGAGGTGGCATGTCGTTGATAAGAATGAAGACGGTAAATTAAGACATCCCAGGGATGCAGACACCTAGAAAACGTTTGACAACAACTTTCCATCTTTCGCGACTATTACCAGAAATGTTCGGCTTGCTTTGGTGACTGACAGTTTCAATCCATTTGGGAATCTTAGCACAAGTTATAGTATTTGGCCAGTAGTCTTAGTTCCCTACAACTTGCCCTCTGGATGTGTATGAAACAAAGCTTCTTCATTATATCTATGATAATTCTAGGCAAAAAGGCACCAGGTAATGACATCGATGTGTATCTCCAACTGCTTATTACAGAATTGCTTGACCTGTGGAATGTCGGCGTCGAGATGTATGACGCTTCCGGGAAGACTTTGTTCAACTTGCGTGCAGCATTGATGTGGACGATTAGTGACTTTCTTGGCCTTGGCACATTATCTGGTTGGAATATGCATACTGGATCGGCGTGTCCAGCTTACAATTTTGACTCTGACACAATGCACCTTCCCCACAGCCGAAAGTAGTGCTTCATGGGGCATTAGAGGTTTCTCGATAAAAGGCATAAGTTCATATTGCAATGGAATCGCTTCAATGGAAAACCAAAAAAAAGAGGACCAACTCAGACTTTGTCCGATACAAATATCTTACAGCAGCTTGAGCATGTTGACTTCGATTTTGGCAAAAACGACGATTCAGCACAAACTCGCTAAAAGACGTGTAGGACTTCGACGCCTCAGCAGTGGAAGAAGATAAGTATTTCTTTACTCTTCCATATTGGAGATATAATTTACTTCGCCATAGTCTTAATGTCATGCACATTGAAAAGAATGTTTGCGATAATATGCTATATACTCTGCTTAACGAACCTGACAAGACAAAAGATCGCCTTTAAGCCAGGAAAGATTTACGCGCCATGGGAGTTCATGAAGATGCTTGGTCAGATGAGCATAACAAATTTCAGCCGACAAAGTTTACCCACACAAAACCGAACAAGGAAGTCTTCCTCGCGACATTGAAGAAATTAAAAGTTCCTGATGGCTATTCAAGTAACATTTCTCGATGAGTTGACTTGCAGGCTCGAAAGGTTGCTGGCCTGAAGAGTCATGACTCACATGTTCTTATGCAACAGTTACTCCCTCTAGCTATAAAGAATACACTTCCTTCCATGTTTCCATTATTTTGGTAGAACTTTGTTCTTTCTTTCAGAAGTTGTGTTCTAAGGTTTTGATCATTGAGGAGCTCGATCAGCTGTAGTCCAAAATCATTCTTACGCTTTGTCATTTAGAGATGATCTTTCCTCCATCCTTTTTCACTATGATGGTTTACCTTACAGTCCACCTCGTTCATAAAATAAAGCTCGCTGGCCCAGTACAATATCGATGGATGTATCTGATTGAGAGGTACTCATTGTAAATATGTGATTCATTGTTAGTTCCTATTTTGCTAGTCATCCTTTTCATCATTTAGTATCATTTTTCTCTTCTTTACTTCGTAGGTTTCTTGGGAAATTAAAATCTTACATTAGGAATAAGGCGTGGCTAGAAGGTTTTATAGCTAAAGGCTATATAGGGGATAAGGTACTGTATTTTTGTTCAAGGTACTTTGATGACCTTGAGACGGCTTTCAACTGCCCATCTCGTGTTGACGATTGTCCTCAACCTGCACCAACATCAAGAGAATTTATCCCTCGTGTCAGTAAACTAGTTGGAGAAACTGAGAACTTTCAACTAACAGCAACGGAGAAGTTGCAAGCACATAGACATGTCTTGATTAATTACACTCAAGTTGAACCTTTCATACAATAAGAACTGTACACTCGCATGTTATTTATATCTTTTGTAACATTTTTCACTTTCATTTCACTATCGCCTTTCCATTCTAAAATGCAGGGAATTCAGAAGTCATGTTAAGCGTCAACTCAGGATCCGTACATAAACATCCTCCGAAGTTAAGAGAAAGGTCCACAGAGAATTCTCGAGCTAGTTTGCACGCAAACTACTAAATGACTACAACCCACACTCACCAGATTTCAGAGCTCTTGCAATCGGGCCTCTTAATCATGCAAAAAGATTTACAGTATACAATGTCAATGGTTTCAAGTATTACACGGTTTCACGGGATCAATGATTGCAAACTCAAAATTCGGGTGTTTATGGAACATTTGGGACAAGGAGTTATGCAAGCAGCAGTGACACCAACATGCAGTTCGGAGGCGTTCCTTACTATGGAAAACTTCTTGATGTCATCGAACTTAATTTTCAAGGCCGTTTCACCATGACGCTGTTCAAGTGTTTGTAGGCAAATACTATTACTTCTCGGGGACTGACAACTGACGACTTAGGGATCACATCAGTCAATTTCTCACGGTTAATTCATACTGGTAATTCTCAAGATGATGAGCCGTACATTCTTGCCTCAGAGGCACATTAGGTTTATTATGTCGAGGACGAGAGACACAGGGATTGATATATGGTCGTTCATTTAAAGCCACAAGACCTTTACAACATGGGTGAAGGCGATAACATCGCGTACGAGAGTGAACCATTTCAGCCCGCCAATTTTGAAAACTTCTTCCCTGAAGGCGATGACAATTTACCTCTACTGCGGTACGTTTTTTTAAGTTCACATTATTTAAATTTAATTATTTAAACAAAATAATAATACATCACTAACAACAATTTTTCTACACAATTTTTGTAGAGATGACAAGGATGAGTGATCAAATTCAAATTATGTTTTTGTCTTTAAAAAATTAAAAAATTATTTGTAGCGGTTCAACAACCGTTACAAAAATAAAAATAACCGCTACATTGACCGTTATAAATGCTACGCAGATCCCTATAAATACCCTCACCATATCTCATTTCAAACACTCCCCCACTTCTTTCCATCTTACCCCGCTTTCATTTTCTCTCATTTAAAAATTTTTTGTATGAGTTGACGAGTTGAACAAGGTGATCAAATATGGTAACAAATTTTTAAATTTTTTATTTCAATACTTCTTTCCTTCACATAAAATATATTCTCACTATTTTTTATAGATATTTAAAAGCTTTTTCTCATTTTCACTTATTTTTCTTACATAATCAAATTGTAGTAGACAACATAATAGTTCCTTTTTACCACATATCTTCAATAATATTATCAATACAATATTTATACTTATCTTACTAATTAAAATTATTCCTTTTAATTTATAAATGAGCTAAACTATTGAATAATATGCTAATTAAATTACTTAAACTAATAAAAAATAAAATATTTAATTTACTATTAAAACAACTGAAACAAACGATTGTATTTTTAATAAAAATTTTATTAATTTTTGTAGCGGTTATTAAACCGCTACTAATTTGAGCTCCTTTTTCAAATTTGGCAATAAATTTGAATTTCGCTAAAATTTGTAGTAGTTATATAACTACTACTAATTTATGACATCATTTTTAAAATTCATATTAGTAGCGGTTTATATAAACCGCTACAAAATGGGGCAAAATTTTCATTCCCCCCTTTGGAATTTCATGTTTTGATATTTTGAAGTGGTTTTATAGCCGCTACAAAATTCTAGAAAAAGATTACTGCTCATGGCGATGTTGTAGCAGTGAAATTTAACCGCTACAAATAAAGTAGTGGTTATTTTGCTTGAGTAGCAGTTTTTTATAACCGCTACAAATACGCTTGCAATATAGGATTTAGTAACGGTTTTATCAACCGCTACGAATGTTGTTTGTAGCGGTTAAAATTGTTACTAATACCCATTTTTAACTATTACGAAATCACGTTTTTTTGTAGTGTTAACGTCTCAAATTTAACATCCGTTCTAGTGGAGGCAAAAATGCCCCTTTTCAAAACTTTCAGGGCAAAAATGCCTCCTTGAGGACTTCCAGACACCCAGTGCCCCTAGGCCAAAACTTTTGTGGCATTTTTGCCCTTTAACCCATCAATCATATATGAATAAACTTAAATAAAGAAATCAAAATATATTATGAAATAATATTTAATATCGTATATTTATTGATTGGATCTAATCTGACCTCCTTTTTTTTTTAACTAAATCGGGTATTACAAGTTTTCAAGAATATAGTTGATTGATTTTGTTCCTATAATTCAAACACTGTTAATGCTGCAAAATGAAAAACGCTTACGCGACAAACTCAAATAATGACTGTGTAAGCTTAAATAATGAATATGTAATTAACTGTTATTATTCTTTAATTTAAAATATGTGTAAATAAAAAATATCTATAGATATAATGAAGCAGTTAATATCAAAACCTTGATTATATTATAAAATTTTAGTTTAATAATTTAAATATCAAAACCTCAATTTCATTTGTAACAATTTGTTGGCTTATTTTAGTTTAATAATCTAATTATATGATATTAAAACATTAAAACTTAAATATGCTTTGTCAGTTACACAGTCATCACTTGAATTAGTTGTGTTAACATTTTCTGCTAGTAACATTAACGGTGTTAGAATTATAGGATTAAAATTATATTTTATAAAGTTAATAGATAATAGTATACCTCAGGTAAAACTTAAAGGACTATAAATATACTTTAGCCAATTTTCTAAGTCTAAAGGGATTTAATGAATTTTTTTGGCCCACAGAAATTTAATGAAATTAAAAACGAAATACATTTAATGATTTTTTTTTTTTTGCCCGCTGAAATATATACTTGTTTTTAGCAAATATTCAGAAGTAGTGGTAAAAAAAATACTTTTTTTTTTCCCATTATCTCAGATTTTTTTGGGTACAATCTCATGACGGGCTCAAAGTACTTGTTCGAATACATAGATGATAAATATTTTACATTACTTTTTTTTGGCCGGCTATTTTACATTAACGTTTATGTCTTTTATTTGATCTAATGTTTATAGTAGATAGAATTAAAGATTAAGGTGCAATTTTATTTTCTTTTTTAATAAGCACATGTATTTCTTCTATTAGAGATATTCATATTTGAAGTGTAATCTAATAATAAAGGTAGGCACATCTCCTAATAAAAATTCGAATACTGATATGGTCATGTTAAGATACAATTTTGCTTTTACTTTAAAGTATTGAATGCTATAGAGAAAATATTTTGAAGTGTTGAAAAATATTTGTAAAACACAAGTTTCTTTTTTTTTTTTAGGTGTTGCGCGGAGCTTCAGTGCTGAGGCTTAGGGAGTTGTACGATGCAGTGAGAAATGACACTATGAGGCTTGATTTTGCAGTTTTTTGGTGCCGTATTTCAAAATAATAATAATAATAATAATAATAATAATAATAATAATAATAATAATAATAAGGCTAAAGTATGCATTAGGTCCTCTATGTTTGCATCAAGGTTCATTTTAGTCTTTTATGTTTAATAAGCACATTTTTAGTCCTTTAAACTTAACATCGTTAGCCTCATTTAACGGAAATTGCTGACTCATCAAATTTAAATGATGACTGTACGCATAAAAAAAAAAACAAAATGCTGATGAAACATGCTTACATATTATTCTTTTTTTAATATAATATTTTTATATTTTAAACCATGTAAATTAAAAAAATCAGAATGAAAAATATATCCTTCAGGTTTAATTTTTCTGACTCGTCCCTGGGACCAGCAACAAATCCCTGCAACCAGGGGTAAATTCTATAAGTCTTTTTTCTTTTATATATATACTAATGATGATCAATTTGCTACCTGCTATCATTGAGTATGAATATGTTTTTTTTTTCCCTTAAATGTGCTGATAAATTTTGGCTCGAGACTCTCATATAGAGATGGACCTATTTAATTTTTGGAAAGATGTGGATATGCTACAGCCTTACAAGTGTTTGGACGAGTTGGTAGGTTGTCAAAGAAGGAGATAAGACACGTATTTTTGTCTTTTGTTTGCATATTTATTTTTATTTTTAAATATAAATAAAAATTAAAAAGATTAAAAATATAAGTACATGTCAGTGTTTAATTACACAATCATCATTTAAATTTGATGAGTCGGCAATTTCCGTTAGGTAAGACTAATGATGTTAAGTTTAAAGGACTAAAAATGCACTTTTTAAACATAAAGGACTAAAATGAATCATAATACAAACATGAAGGACCAAATATATACTTTAGCCTAATAATAATGGATTATTTCTATTAATTTATGCTTTACTTGTTCCTAAATATTCAATTTCGACAACTTTGGATGTATCCTTGTGAAGTCAATTAAAATAGATAAAAAATTTACAAGGAAAACAGTGAACTATTAGAAGAATCCAAATGCAAAGTAAAATCAGATTGTGTATTTTTCTCCTCTAATGCAAGACAAGCTAATAATACTTCATGCAAAAGCATAAAAAAACACTTTTGATGTGCAGAGTTGTCCTCATACACTAGCACTTAAACAATACTCCTATTATATATTCATATTAACAAAAAGAAGAAAAACGGAGAGACTGAAGTATAAATGATTCAAATAAAATAAGAAACACAAAGTATTCAACATTCCCTAAATGGTATCAAACATTTTTTTTTAATCAAGTCAAATGCATTTCAACTGAAAATGTTAATCATTACAAAAAATAACTCTATACTTCACATGACAGCATGACCAGCGAAGAGTTAAGGAAAGTGCTGAAATTAACATTTAATTGTTTTAATAAAAGAACCCTATCAAAATAAAAATGGAAGATGAAAGTATTCAAGTCATGATAGATAAAATTTGATGTTGGACAGATGCGAAGAATGATGATTGAAGAATCTAGCATAAAGAAGATTGACCCTGAAAACCTTTTATATGTACCTAATGAACTAAAAATGCATGGATTCATTTCTACCAAAAAAAATATTTCAACAAAGTAAATAATTAATATATAAAAATAATTAAAAAATATATCATAATTAGTTTTATCAAGTTAGTGACTTTAATCACTTAAATACTAGTTAAATTCAAACTAATGGCAGTATATAGGCATTGAGTGATCCAAGGTAGACGTTCCCAATAACTATGGCAAGATCGTTTTCATCATCCGCAAACTCAATCTTTTTTTCTCCCATTTGAAATTAGAGAGCATGCATCAAAGGCATGAGATTTTAAACAGAATCAAACCCACGGCCTCTTATTTATAGAGGAGCTTTCATGCCAGTGCCCTACAAGGTCATTGGCTTACACAATCTCAGTGTTCGTTTGGATGAGCGATTGGAATGCTTAAAAGCAGCTTTTCAATCGTAATTTACGGTATACGAGGTAAGTATGTGAGAGGAGTCGTATCTCGATCTACGTGAAAAGCAACTTATAAGCAATTTGATCGCTAAAACAAACATGCCATCAATCTATTAAGTACAAAGTAAAATCAGATTGTGTATTTATATTCTCTAATGCAAGACAAGCTATTGATACTTCATGCAAAAGCATAGGAAAACAATTTTGGGGTGCAGAGCTGTCCTCATACAGTAGCACTTAAACAATACTCCAATTACATATTCATATTAACAAAAAGAAGAAAAACAGAGACTAAAGTATAAATTATTCAAACAAAAAAAGAAACACAAAGTATTAAATATTCCTAAATGGCATCAAACATTATATATATTTTTTTAAATAAAGTCAAATGCATTTCAACTAAAAATGTTCATCATTACAAAAAGAAATAGCTCTATACTTCACATGACAGCCTGACCAGTGAAGCGAAGAGTTGAGGAAAGTGCTGAAATTAACATTTAATTGTTCTAATAAAAGAACCTTGTCAAAAAAAAAAAAAGGGAGATGAAAGTATTTAAGTCTTGATAGATAGAATTCGATGTTGGACTGATTGACCCTTTAGGAGGATGGAAGACTTTCTTTAGACATGTTACTCTCACATCTTGCTTCTGATTTTCTGTGAAGAATGGTGATTGAAGAATCCAGGATGAAGCAGCTTGGAAGCATGGAACACCAAACGAATTAGCTTTTGATGTATTCTTCCATTTGTGAGAAAGCGAAGATTGACCTTGAAAACCTTGTTTATGTCCCTAATGAACTAAAAATGCATGGATTCATTTCTACCAAAAAAACAAAATATTTAAACAAAGCAAACATGCCATGCCATATAATAATGAGCCTTTAAAATCAAGGTTCTTCAATGTTGTGGAAGTTGAAGACTGGTACAAGGCTTTCCACATAGTTAAGAAATACAGTAGGAGGGCAAAATTTGGGGAAGTTATCAAGCGTTTTGAATTCTTTAGTAGTGAAATTGACCAGACATAAGCCTCTAGTTTCAGCATTTCTTCCAGCCATGACAATTTCATTCCTCCATATGGCGCCCACACAAGTAACCATCCGAGGATAAGGGCCACCCATGAATGTCTTAGTCCAATTCCATATCTCCCTAGATGAACCAATGTCTTCCTCCATCACCCACAAATCAACATATGGACAGCCATCACTTCCACTATCAAATATAGCAAGTTTGTCATTGTACACAGTTAAATTACTAATAAATAAAGACATCTCCAGAGGTGTAATGGCAGGCCATGGTATGAAAGTAAACACTTCCTTAGCTATGTCAAATGAAACTATAACTCCCTCGCCTGTTCTTAGCCCTTTCCAAAAGATAGCTTCATTAGAGGAGACGGCAATGTCACCAAAGAATCTGAAATCCTCTGGAAAACTCTCAATTTCTATTTCTTTCCATGAATCTCTACTTAATGAATACACTTCCACTCGATGATCCATATCACCAGTAATTGCCACTATCTTGAAATCATTAAGAGATGAACTGAACCCAAATCCTAACATACAATCAAACACATTAGAACTGATAGTTCTGGATGTAGGCACCTCTCTGACATCTTTGGTCGCGGGATTCCACAGTAAAACGGAAGGAGGAGACCTGACAAGCTCATACTCGCGGATTGTAACACAGAGCAAGCCATTGCTGGAACCAATGATGTTAACAAGCCTGTCTTGCAATGAATCGAAAGGAGGTGCCTTCTGAAGATCACGGACTTGTATCTCGATATTTAGCAAATTTAGCTGCCCGGGTTTATCAAGTCCGTGACCGAAAGTATGGAAGAAGAGAAAATTAGGGTTGTGATGACCGGAGTGATGGAGGTGATCAGTGATGAAAGAAGGGTTCTTGAAGAGATTTTTCCAATGTTGACAGACACATCCAAATCGAATTAGGGATTTCACCGGAAGCCGCTTGAGAATGTTGGTGATGATTTCTTTGGGAAGGAAGGGTGCGGCGCAATTCATCGCCATGTGCTTCCTTGAAGTCATTGGAATCTCACCGATGATCCAACGAGAGAATTTTAGGGTTTACTGGAGCAGCGCATAACAAGCACAAGTAGCGTCCCAAGTTTCTGAATTCTATGCATAAATAATTTTCTTCTTGTTCATTTGTTTATCAAGATCAATAAATCGATATCTTTTGTTAAATATAAAGAACCACATTTGAAATATGTGTATCCTTTATTTAATTTAATATATAAATATAATTTAATATTTAAATATATAATTCATCTATCACAAAAACCATTTATGATTCAATTTTTAGCTAATCCCCCATCTAAAATTTGAAATAATTACTGATAACTTTTTATATTCAATGTGTTATTTAGGAAAACTTCTTAAAGTCTATGGCATTTTTAATTTGAATAGAAACGTCTTATTTCTTCCCGAAGAATTAATGGGAATAATCAAAGGGAGGATCAAGGCTACAAGTCGTGCAAAATCAAGGAGGATCTTTTCCGGATAAGTAAGTATATCAGGAATCGATATTTGGGGTGGGTTTGAAGAACATATATTTGGCACATAGGTTTATAATTTCGCTTTTTGACTCTTTTTATAGGATAGATAGAGAAGAAATTAAGCTCCATAAGCGAGATTTACCATAAAAAGAAAAGTTTTCTCTCTCTGGTTGAGAGGTGATTCATCTTGGCTTTTGGTTTCTCTCACGGTGGGAGGTTTTATTCATTTGAGTCTAGAATTTCTTAAGTGAGTTTTCTTTCTTCTTTACATCCGCTGTAAGACTTTTATTGAGTTCAAAAGTTTTCTGCTTGTTGTAAGGGGAACGAGGCAGAACATGGCAGAACAGAGCATCTGGAAATGGCGAGTTCGGGTTTGGAGTTAGATGACTTCAACCCTCGGATTATATGGAAAAATGAAAAACCTGAGGAGGGTAGTCGAACAGAGTTAGTGGGGAGGGTCATTTCAAAACTTCATGTTGGCTATGTTGCGGTGAAAGAGAGTGTGATTGCTACATGGAAAATAAAAGGGAAGTTAGATATTGAGGGTATTGGATTTAATACGTTCTCTTTTAAGTTTAGTAATCCTGAGGAAGCAACTAAAGTAATGGCTGAGAACCCTTGGGTTGTAAAACATCACATGCTGGCTCTGCAGAGAAGGAAGCCGTTTCTGTGTGACGAGGAAATTTAACTGAACACTTGCACTTTTTGGGTGCAATTTCACAACATACCTCCGGCAGCACAGATGTAGGAAAACTATCAACTGTTTGCTAGTAGAATAGGTAAGGTTATCGCATTAGAAGATCCTAGTGATGAACGAGTGATTTCCAGGAACTTTGGTAGAGCCCGTGTTGAGATAGATGTTGATCGTCCCTTGATTACTGGTTTTCTATTAAAAAGACCCATGAATAGAGATCCAGTGTGGGTTAAAATCAGATATGAAAAGCTTTCTCGATTCTGATTTACGTGTGGTAGGCTAGGACATGAATCAAAAAACTGTGAGGAAGCAGAACTGGAGAAAGGCGATAGTGACGAAGGCTTCGACTCTTTGCTCTGTGCAGCACCGGTAAGAAGTGGTCGGTTGTTTTCGGTGACCGGAGAAGGTGAAATGTTGGCACGCATTGATTCCAGGCATGGGGAATGTAACAGAATTAATACTGATTATGTAAAAAAGAATATTGGAAATATGGTTTAATCAAATTTCTTCTCTATCTATCCTATAAAAAGAGTCAAAAAGAGAAATTATAAACCTATATGTGCCAAATATATGTTCTTCAAACCCACCCTCCTCAAAAAAATAATAATGTTTGCTAGTATCATTTGAAGTATTGTAATCTATGATCTTGTAAATATTTTATCTATTCTATAAAAAAATTATTTGAAGTATTATAATCATGTGATCTTAATATAATATCTTTATAATGGTAAACATTCTTCTTCTTCTTCTCAAAAAATAATAATGTTTGTTAGTATCATTTGAAGTATTGTAATCTATGATCTTGTAAATATTTTATCTATTTTATAAAAAAATTATTTGAAGTATTATAATCATGTGATCTTAATATAATATCTTTATAATGGTAAACATTATTAATTATTTGAATAGTTATCCCGATAAAGAACATTTAAAATAAAACATCCTCAACCCAAAAACACCGATTTATCGTTCAAAATACGTTTTCATCCCCAGCTATTATCGATCTTTCCTCTGCGAGGTCAATTCTTCTGAGTCGACAACTAAAAGGTAGTTATAAAGCTTTTGATTTTCAGCCTCTGATAATTCCTTTTACTTTGTTTTGATAGATTTCCAAGTCGAGCATTATGAAGAAGCTGATGTTTATGGGTGGCGACGCGCCATATCTTCCCGAAGAAATCGTCCAAGAAATTCTCAAGCGACTTCCAGTGAGATCCCTAATCAGATTTCAATGTGTTTCCATACATTGGAAAAATCTCATCAAATCCCCATCTTCATCTTTCGTCGCTGAAAATCTCCGTTTTCAAAACCCTTCGCTTCTTCTTTGGCAACGGGATATATTTGGTCCTTTGCACCCACGGATCAGAAGATCTGGATCTGGTCCTTTGCTCTTACGCGTGTTGGATTGTGAGATGTATGCCAGTAAAGTTCAAAGCCCACCTTTACTCAGTTCCTTGTGGGATGTTTGGATCGTCGGTTCCTGCAATGGCTTGGTCTGTGTTGGAATTAATGAGCCTAATATATCTGCTTTTTTAGTGTGGAATCCGTCTACTGGAGACGCCAGATGGATCCCTAGAACCAAAAGATATAAACTTGATGTGTGGGATTGTACCGGATTTGGATTTGGTGCAATGATTAATGATTATAAAATAGTGCAAGCATATGATGAGGGTAATAAAGCGAGGATTAGTGCGATTGAAGTATATTCTTTAAGCACAGGTTCATGGAAGGAAATGGAACTTGGACTCATAAAGGATGCAATTCCGAATGGTGAATCTGTTACCTGCAATGGATGTATCTTTTGGCTTGGTATAAAGCAAGAAGAGGAGGAGGGTGATGATGATTATTTGATAGTATCATTTGACATAACCATGGAAGTGTTTACATTTATTCCAGGGCTTCGTGGGGTAGGTAATGCACAGTTGACTGTGTATGATGATAAGCTTGCTATGCTTTCTATGATGTTACAAAACTATTTATATATCAATTTGTGGGTGTTTGAGGGTTTAGGTTCATCCACGGGGAGATGGACTTTTACTAAAAAATATATTGGCACTCCCCATCTATCCACATTTAGAATTCCTAATACCATTTGGAGGGATAATGAAATTGTGTGCAGTACTTGGCAAGCTGATGGATCAAGAATTCGTTTCTTTACCAAGGAGGGTGAGACGTTTACAATCCCTGGATACTACGTTAATGTTTTCAATCATGTGGAAAGCCTTGTACCAGTTGGCAACAGTCACCTTGAAGAATCTTGATTCTAAAGGTTGACAATTACAACGAAAATTTACTTTTATTTAAATATCTTGGTGGAAAAACATTCTTATCATTCTCGATTTCTGATAAATTTTAATGTCATTTACATACATTATATAGAATATTGAAGCGTACATTTTCAATACCAGATGCTGCTGACCATATTATCGCTCGCCTCTACCACTCTGCACATTTAAACTGTATTTTTTCCCCACATGCATGATTTTGCTATTTGCGACGAGAAGTAATTGGTTAACTTCCATTAGCGGTGTATAGAATTGTAATTTGGAATTTAATCATACATCAAGCAATCATAAATGTAACTCTTGTTAATTAAAAGATTGTCGAGTGTTTCCAAGACTTGTACTCTATTAGCTTTAATATCTTCTAGAGATCCAAATTTTTTAAGGAAAAATTAATCTAGAGGTCCTTATAGTTTCCTTCGATTTTGAATAAGATTCCTAGATTTTTTTTTTCCCCATTTTATTACCTCCTTTAAGTTTATATGATCAGATCCATTAGTCCTTCTATTAAAATGGTGTTAAGATTTTGTAGATGAGCAAAGACAGGCGGCTTAACAGAACTTGAAATTTGACCCAATAGAATTGCCACCTAAGCAAGTCAGCTTTATTTTCTTCTCTGCTTTCGCTCTGGCATGTCGCTTCCTTCACCTTCCTATAGCAACCTCATCATTGACATCCTCCACGGTGTTGCCGGAGCCGCTACCACTCCAGCGGACCGCGACCAAAATATCAGCACATGCACCACATCTTCTCTATGCTCATCTCGTTCTCAACTTCTCTTTTCAAGGTGCCTTTTCCTCACCACCCTCGCTCACTCCCTCTCTTCCTTTCTCTCTCTCTCACTCTGCCTCTACGGATTTGTTCTGTCTTGCTTTTTTTTTTTTAATTCAACTTTACTCAAATATTGGTGAAAGAAATCACCTTTTTGTGGTGTTCCACTTCGTTTTTGAAGACTTTATTCGAACATAGCCAGAAAAGGAAGATTTTAATTTAACACTTCTCTTAATGTTGGAATTACTGACTGAGAAAATTGTAATTGTGCATTAGGCATCTATAAGTTGGGTTTATGCCCCACTTAAAATAGAGAGGCTGAACCAAAAATTGCCCATAAACATAGCTTGGATTGTGGTGAGTTATGAGGTATGTGCTGAAAGCAATACTGGAGTGGTTTGTCCATAGAAGATGCTTTTGTTGTAGGAGCAATTGAAGCTTGGAAAGCTGTAAAGTTTATTGTTGTTCCTACTGATACACTTTATCGGTTTGCTTGTGATGCTTAGTATATTATTTGAGTTTGGTTTCATATTCTGCCTATTTTACGTTTGTTTAAAATCCTTCGAGCATCTTCATCATCATCATCCTGGCCTCTAATTTCCGACAGGAAGGAGTAGCGGTGGTAAACTGATCGTGTATTTGCGTCTCGGGTCAAATATAAAATATTAAATCCAAGAATTATAATATAATGCAATACTCATTCGAGAAGTCTTTTATTAAATTCTAGATAATCTAAATTCCATATAAATGCAATAAACAATGGAAAATTATTTTTTTTATTTTTTATTTAAAAATTAATAAATAAAAAATGCAATTTAATTAAAAGTTAATCTATTAATTTTGGTATTTTATTAAATTCATGCAATTATTTCTTCTACTCTTAAAATGCACATGCCACTCAAATTAACTTAAAACATAAGAAAGATATATAAATCCCACAAGCATAATTTAATCACACAAACTCAATCCACAATTTATACAAACAAATATCAAGTTTCACGCAAAAGAAAATATATAAATAAGAAAAAAAATTAAATTCAACAAGAGGAACTCCCTGTGCAATTCAAACCAATATCTTCACTGTCATGCATGCGTGGAATCACGTAGGAGACGCAACAGTGATGATGTGAATGGTTGAGAAATTGGTAGCTCCCCTATTCTCAGCTCTGCAATCTTCAGTTTGACGGTCAGAAACTCTGCTGCTCCTTGCCACTCTCAGCTCTGCACTTTTGTGCGGAAAATAGGTCGCCGGAGATACAGAAGAATGGCTGTCGGTGCTTCAGTGATGAAGACTGGGTGGTGAGAGAATAAGATCGCCAGAACTCTCTTCTCCGTCTGGAAGTGTTGACGTAGACGGTGTAGTGGTGAAGAAGAAGAAAAAAAATACTGCGACTGTGCTTGGTGGAGATGGAGCTGGGTGATGAAAATGAGGCTGAAGTTGACGGTATGAGAACGAAGGACGTTGGTAATATGAAGCAGACGAAGGAAGAGCTATGTGGTGGAGGTGTTGGTAGGAGCTTCAGCCGAAGCTCTCTCTCTTCACAGCGAAGCTGACAGTGATGAGTAAAAGCACGGTGATGACGATGACGATGACGGTGTGAGATGGTGGTGTATGAAAATATATGAAAATATGTAAGTCACCGGAGTTGGGGCCGGAAATGGGAAGTCCAACGGTACTGTGATGCTAGAACTGAAGATGATGAAGAGGAAGGCGAAGGTGTTGATAGTGATAGAAGGAAGGAAAAGGAATGACAGTAGTGACACTATGAAAATGATGGAGATGCAAAATGAAGTGAAGGACGGTGGTGCTGTGAACAAAGGAAGTAGGAAGAAGAAAGGGATGACGGTGATGATGAAGATGGTGGAAAGAAAAATGCCAAGGCTTGGTCAAGATGAATGGTGGTGATGAAGAGAAGAGGTCGGTGGTGATAGTGATGACCTCTTTCTTACTTCAACTCCCCATTATATGGTACCTCGGCAAAGAAAAAAATGGAAAAGAAAACTGAAGCTACAAGGAAGGCTGCTGATAGATAGGTGTCGCCGGCGGCTATGGTATGGAAGAGAGTGCCGCCGGAGACTAGGAAAGAAGAAGGAAGGAGGAAGAAGAATAAGGTCCAATCCAGGTGCTGATCGTGGATGTTGATATATATTCTCCTGCTTCCCCGTGCTCTTTCTTTTCATTTTCAAAAAGAAACAAAACTGTCCCAGAAATATTCCCTTGATAATGCTCCATTGTCTCCCATTATACCTTGATCTCTCTTTTACCACTCTTCTCACTCAATATGTCGGGTTTGTGTCTTTGTTGAAGAAGGAAGTGGAGCTGATGATGATTGCTTTAATGTGTCTCTCCTTCCTTCGGTTTCTCTTCATTAATAAAACCATGCCCATAATTGCCCAGATGCTCAACGTGTTTTATTTTTCCACTGTGTAATGATGATGCTTGGATGGAATCTTGATGATGATGGATTGATGGTTGCCTGTCTCCCACTCCCTCCCTCTCTTTTCTCAATTATCACATTAGTAGCCAAAAGTGAAGTCCTGATGTTCGTGTATCCATCTCACAATCTATTTTTTTTTTAAACAATTCTCACTTATTTCCACCAAAAGAGAGAGCTGAATGTTCCCTGTGGCCATTTTGAAAAGCCCAAAAAAAAAAAATTTGAAGTTGAAAAAATTACCAATTGCTTCCCAAAACACCTGTAATGTAAGATTAAGCACAATATAACATTATATAAGTTCAAGAAATCATTTGTTTAAATATTTAATAATTTATGACCATTTTACCTCTATTTATAATTAATTTAATACAATTGTCCATAACTAAAAAGTCATGAATCATGCAATAATCTTTCAGAAAATATATGAAAAATCCTAATTTAATTATAAAATATCATATAAAAATATGGTTCAACCAGGTCACGTTGAAGACGTGGTGGAGGTTGCTACTGTTGAGGCCGTTAAAAGAGGTGCCAGAGCAAAAGCAGAGAAGACAAGGAAGGTCAGCTTCCTTATGTGGCAATTTAAATCAGTCAAATTCGAAGCTGTCATTCCTCTTGCCAATGCTAATCTGCAATATTTGTTAACACTGTTCGTTGCAATTTAGCAGAAGGACTAATGAATTTGATGACAGAAACTCAAATGACCCAACAAAAAAGAAAACAAAAATCTAGAGATCTGATTCAAAATCGAAGGAAACTAAGGGGTGACGGCCTCCGGATTAATTTTCCCATTTTGTAACTGTCAAAATTACTCTAAGTTTATTAGTTTTGACTTAGAACCCAAAGAACAACGTAATCAAGAAAGAAGGGATAAAACAACAATTGATATTAATTGCAACGCAATCAAAAATTTCAAAACTGGTATTAAGATTGTTGGACTTTGGGTCCAAGTCCGTCCTTGATGGGCTGGACTATTTGATTAGGAAATAAGTAGCCTAATCAAATAAGAATAAAATCAGCATAAAATGCAGATTGAGGAATAATTCAGTAATAATTATAGATTTGTTAATTAAGGAACAAATCACCATAATTAGGGAATTAATTGAGAATCAATTAATTGCTGTCTTGGAGGGCAAGAAGGTGTGCACACGTTTCGTAATTAGTGGCCTCTATAAACCACTATAAATAGGGTATGCCTCCTCAATTCCAATTCACCCCGCCATTGAGTTTTCTGGCAATTCTCTTCTCTCCTACCATCTTTCTGGTTCTGGTGATCTGCTGTGTAAATCACAATTAGGCTCTAGTAGTCTAATAATTGTGTGGACACAAGTATGGAGTATTGGAGCTTTGACCCGGATCCGAATATGGATTCGCCCAGGTACGCCTAATCTCCTTTTAGTTATACTTTTTTTCTTACATTGGCATCAGAGCCTTCTTGATCCTGTGGTTGTGATTATTCTATGTGAATAAACTAAATGATATAATTTGTTTATATCCCCATCTAATTCCGCTGTGCTATTATATATACGAACATATAATGTTAATATGTGCCACTGTACATATTTTTATTCTTCAAGCTTTATATGCTTAGATTCTATTGCTTCAAATTTTGGTTCATATATGAATACGTGAACATGTATATATATATTTTTGCTTCTGCCTACACATATGAAACTCTGTCATAAATATATATATACAACTTACATGCATCTGTGTTTTGTGCGCTGCTATGCTTCTTCCCAGTTTTTTTTCCTCATTCGACCAGAGCTCCATATACACACAAATATTACTGGGTTCATGATTGTTAGCAGAATGCGTTTGCTCCTCTGATTATTATATATGCGTATGTGTATATATATTGTATGGCGCAATTCCTTCGTCTTCTCTTCACTTCTTCAATCTCTTTCAAGTTGGGTGTTTTTTGGAACCTATGTGGAACTAAAAAAATGGAAAAGACTTGACCCCTCAAAGGTTAGAAGAGCCTTTGAAACACAGAGACACACATCCGGTTGAATTACGTCGCGCCGACAACGTCGAGAAAAATTGGGTGTTGGAAACTCGGTGGTTTTGCCCAAAGTAAGGACATGGATGTGTAGATCTTGAAGAGACGATTCCAACGATGCTTAGAACGCGTCAAATGGAGTTCGAATGAGGGAGAAACGAAGGAAAGAAGTTGGCGGGTCGTTAGTCGCCGCCGCCACTTCACTCGATATTTGATCAATGAAATTGAGGATTTTAGATCAAATGAATGCCATGGATTTGTAGTTCGCTGAACTACGATTCCAACGACACCAAGAACACAAAAAACGGAACTAAAATGAGGGAGATATGGCCTCCCGAAGTTTGCGGGTCGCGATGACCCGCCGGAGCTCCAACCGGGTCGGGTTGACCCAACTACAGGTTGAAGATGATGATGACGTGGCAGTCAACGCCACGTCATCGGTCAACCAATGCCACGTGGCGCCAATGAGAGGTTGCCACGTCAGCGTCAAGTGCCCCGTCAGCATCGGTCAACGAAGGACACGTCATCCGTTGACCAGCCACATTGACCGAGGCAAGTTAGCTCCACGTCATCAACATGTCAAGGTTGGCCAGTTAGCGTTGACTGGTCAATGGTCAATGTTGACCGGTCAACAATCAATGGTCAGCACTGACCAAAAGAAAAAAAAATTGATAGAGGCGTGTAGGGTCCACTGGGGGCTCCGTTTGACACGTGGCAAGCACTGTCGGAGAGAGGACGGCGCGTGGAGGCTTGGGAGCAGGCGTGTGTTGCCAGCGAACTCCCTCAAGGCGGCGCGTGTATGTCACGCGCCCCCGCCGAGTTTGGCCAACGCTGGAATTTTCTAATTTTTTAGGATTTTTTGATCCAGAGAACTTCTAGGGGCGCATGAGAGCGCGTGGGACTTCGGATTGAGACTGGGTTTGTTCCTAAAAATCCCTAAATTCGAGAGCTTCATTTTGATATATAATTTGTATATATTTGAAGCACGTTTGGATCTATTTTGAGTCAAAAAGTTGCTTGTTTGCACCTAGAGATTCCCAAAAATATTGAAATTGAGTCTTTATGGGTTCTATTATTTTTGGTATGAGCAATGTAACATTATCCAAGCCGTGTGGATAGTGCTGGAAGATAGTGAAATAAGTGATCTTCTTCCATAAAGTTAAAACTAAGTTAAGTTTTAACATAGTGTACTAAGTCCTAACATGTTGTTTAGGCAACACTTGAGGTAGATATCAAACTAAGAAGTTGAGACAAACTAAATGCCAAGTTCTTTCTAACAAACAACAAGTATATGTTGTGATAAGCCATCTCCTAGTGAGTGGGAGGAAGCTATGTCTCCTAGTGAGTAGGAGTGAGCCATGTCTTCCAGTGAGTGGGCGTATACGAAAGTAAAGATTGCCTCTAATATGCATATTGTAACCTTCAGCAATGTGATTCGCCACATTGAACTTGAGTGTAAAAGACTGAAGGATTCAAGATCCATCAGTCAGACGAACTTAGCTAAAGAATGGGAGGATTCATCCTCCATACCTAAGGGCAAGAAACCTATGAGGTAAACTTGATCTAGAAGAGGTCAATGGTTTCTGCAAAGATAAAATGCTATATTGATAAACCTTTAAGGGTTGTAAAAGTAGCAATCCACATGAGTTGTGGATGTTTCATAGAAGCATATGGCTTCATGTCAAATGCAAAGCAATAAAGAGATAGAATCAAGGGATTTGAACTTGCACGTTAACTCTATATAGATAAACCACCCTGATTCACTCCATACAATTGCAAATGACAAAATCACATCTTTGCTATCTCTTTAGTTAATGATCAATGGGACTATGATTCTCAAATCCTTCATTGGATTTTGATGTTTCTTTCTAGGAATAAAAGATTTTATTTCTTGCCACATGTACACCTTGATCAAAGGGAATGATCAAACTAGCAAAAGAGTATTTGCTAAACAACGTGTGCTAAAGGGTTAATACCCTTATGAATAAGTTGAAAACTTATTCTACCTGGCAAGAAAGACAAAGAAACATTTTTTGAGAATATCCGCTGCAATTGGCAAATTATGACGTTAGTGAACCAATGAACGTGAGGGCAAAACACAAAGAGCTTGGTGTTTCAATAATGTTGTGGACGTTTACTTGAAATACAGTAATGTTTACTTGATTTTTGGCAAGTGTGAAGCTGTTAGATAATGGCTGATCTAGTCAGGAATCAGTTAAACTAAAAGGATAAGACCTTTTGAACTAACAAGGGTTAAAGACACCCATGTGATTAGTTCAAGCTATTTTGTGTACAAGAAAGGCATTGTTAGGAAACTATCAATACCTAGAACCCTTCAACATAATAGAGTTGTTGAAATGGAGAGATAGACCTCTCCTTGATTTGATTGTGAACATAATGGCATCAATAAAGCTATCAGCCATATGTTGGTAGGTAGACTTGCAGCTATTATATTCACACTTAATTAAATGCCCTCTATGTCTGTCACAACCTTACCCTATGAATCGTGGATGGGCCTTAGACTAGGACCAAGCTCGTTAAAACTATAAGGGTCATCAACTTTATATTCATAATTCTTCCTATGAGTAAGGAAGATTGGGGTCAAGGTATACAAGGTATCTCTTTGTGAGATGACATGAGAATTTGACATGACACGTCTTCATTAGTGAAAATGATGGTGGTTCAGTAACTGAGAGAAAATCATAGGACACAACGTTCATAAAACCCAGCTTTCCTAGCAGGAAATGAGCATTAATCACAATAAATCTCTTTAAGAGGTTCACAAGTGATAAGGAATAACCAAGTGTTCCTAAGTTCACTGATCCGAGTGGGAGAATTGAGACCATTTTCACAATGAAAGAGGTAAGAGGTAAGTTACGAGAGAATTAACTCTCTCATACATAGGAAAAGAATCCTATGAAATCCACCTCAGAGCAAATTGTCATTTAGCGAATGACTATAAGGGATAGATTCCCTAATGGATTGAATGCTCTCTTCATCATTTAGAAGGTGATGATAAGTACCTATAAGTGTCTGAAAGACACTAGAAGGACCTGCTAAGATGAATTGCAAAGTGTCATGCAGGAGGATTTGGATTCTTTTTAAGCCAAATACGTGTTTGGGTAATTTGTCACCTAGCCAAGAGGGATTGGGAACAAGTAGGTTCTCAAATCTGTTGGGGGCATATAGAACCTAAAACACTTAGTGGCTAAGGGGTAAACAATGGAAGGTTGTCAGTTGTGCATTTTAACTCTGAACTTTAGCTATGACAACAAACTTAGTCTTGAAAATTGCATCAAGATGATGTAAAGACCACCTTCCAATTTGGAATTTTGGAAATTGGATTATGAACTCTACATGAAGCAGCTTAAGGGCTTCATAGAAACAATCACCCAAATAGTAGTATATGAGGTTTTTCACAAGGTGAAAGCCTCACAAACTTCGAAATAATCGAAGAACACTACATAAGTCCCAAACGATCTAATGATGATTCTTTATGAAGTCATCCTTTGTCAAATGACATATGAAACAAGTGTCAAGGGAGTCAAAGGAATAAAGGATCAGAGAATCCTTAAATTCTGAGTTGAGAAAGTCATGGGTTGAACAAATATCTTGAATGACAAGATAAACGGAGATTGCACAAGAAAGATACAGTCTTTTCCACCTAAGACATATACAAGTGTACTCCCTAGACATCTTAGGATGTCAAACTGCAAACCCATGGACACCCCTAAAGTCAAGGGCATAAACTTAAAGAGGTTACATGTCCTATGAGTAATCCAACATAAGAAAGGTGGATAGAGTCCCATGTGAGACTATAGTTGGTAATATGAATGTACACATTGGTGTACATAAGACCAAATGTTTTTGGGTCGGACTTGGAAGTTGTTTTTGGTCCTGCTGTGAAATGGGTTATGAGAATAACCATGGATTAAGTTGTCAAGACAACAACTTTCTTTTTTGAAAGGATACTCCAATACAAGACCTAGGCAAATGGTGATGGAGTAAGGAAATATACAAATTATTTTTTCCTGTTATCCATGGAAATAGAACGCAGGGCATGTTCTGCCATCATTCAAAGTGCCATATGGCTAAAGTAATTCCTATGAGAGATTGGGAATGAATGGTGGGTAGAAAGATCCAAACGATAACATCTTATGATGAGGATCCTAAGTATCACAGCAAGGCGAAACATACTTTTTGATACATCTCTATGAGAGATAAGCTTTCAAAGAGTGAAAGCGATAGTTCAATGACCTTCTACTGACAGAATGTTGGTAGATCCCCTTATTGAGCCCATAGCTTGATTTTCATTGAGTTAGTGAAAATCTAGGGGAGCAAATAAAATGTAAGGTCATGAACTTCTTTTATATGATGATAAAAGAAATAGCATGTATGTTATGAGTAAATACATATAAGGTATACAACTTTGTATGTCGTACAGGTCAGAAAAGGTTGGATCACTCACACGAACAACCATCTTCCCATGTTTTGCGGGGGCATGGGAGGGTAAGACGAGCAAATGATCACTATGAGATGGTTAAGAAGAATCTTTGCGTTTAAGTCGCCTCGGTTAGACTGAGATGAGATCTACATGTGTGCATATACACAGAAAATGGATCGAAGCATGAATATAGACCTGTAGCCAGGCAAAGAACTCTATTTCACAAATGAGATTGTAAAAGAGATATTGTGAAAAAGAAAGTTCTAGGTTTGAATGTTGAGTACATTTTGGAACTAATGTTTGTACGGTGAAAGATAAAGAAATCGACGTACACCTCACCGTAGCATGCAATTCATACTGCATGTGCTTAAAAGTTAAACTACAACACGGGATGTAGGTGAAAGATCCCTAGTTCACTACAGTGTGAGTCCCAGGAAGGAAAAATCCTTCCGCGATGCCCTTAAGACTTAGACGGCATCATAAAAGCTTGGTTTGGTACAGCTACTTTAGCTGAAGCTCCATGATCACACTCGATTCGGTCAAATGAGTGAAAACTAAGAAAGCGACCCAGTCAAGATGGACTGATGTTTAGTCAGAAAGGAAGATTTACTCATAGATACATAATATGTGCTAGTATCTGTGGTCGACCCCTTACTAGCTCTATGTGTAGCTAGTAAGTGCGGATACTATGTGCGTAGAAGGCAATCTGAGTTAATCAACATATTAACTCAAGAGGGATTAGATATGCCATGAGTAATATGTATGGGAGAATCTGGGGCATATGAGGCAATGAATATATGGCTTACGGTTATATATAAAGTGTGTCTTTGGATGCTGATCCGATGTGAAGGATTTCTAGTATCACAAGCACCAAAAATCTTAAAGACGTTTTTGCCCACGCAGTCACGGCAGACGCCAAGTATGAAACAAGAAAGAGTAATGCACGCACGATGGGAGGCCCATCAAGTGCGAGTGGGAGATGTTAGACTTTGGGTCCAAGTCCGCCTTTGATGGGCTGGACTATTTGATTAGGAAATAAGTAGCCTAATCAAATAAGAATAAAATCAGTATAAAATGCAGATTGGGGAATAATTCAGTAATAATTATGGATTTGTTAATTAATGAACAAATCACCATAATTAGGGAATTAATTGAGAATCAATTAATTGCTGTCTTGGAGGGCAAGAAGATGTGCACACGTTTACTAATTAGTGGCCTCCATAAACCACTATAAATAGGGTGTGCCTCCTCAATTCCAATTCACCCTGCCATTGAGTTTTCTGGTATATTCTCTTCTCTCCTACCATCTTTCTGGTTCTGGTGATCTGCTGTGCAAATCACAATTAGGCTCTAATAGTCTTATAATTGTGTGGGCACAAATATGGAGTATTGGAGCTTTGACCCAGATCCGAGCATGGATTCGCCCAGGTACACCTAATCTCCTTTTAGTTATACTTTTTTTCTTACAAAGATAAATGAAAATCAAATGTTCTCCTCATTATAAATATAAGTTGGTTTTACCTCATGCGTTCTTATTAAGAGAAACAAGTGGGTAGTTTGAAATTTTAATTTTTTTCCCCAATTAAGCTAAATTTTTTCGAACTATACAAATTGTTTAAGTGCATTGAAAATGGGTCATATATTAATATAAATATGTAATTTTAATATAGTTGCAGCCTGGCATTTACCTGAAAAAAACTAGTTATTTTGCTCAGCCAGCCACGTAAAGATGAGAAATCAACTTAAGAGTATTCTTTGAAATTTTTAGGATTAAGGGCCAAAAACGTCTATGTGCTTTTTTCAAATGGGAACCCAACACCAAATAGCAAATACTTTTGTTAGATGCGTAATGCCTATCAACATTCTAAAAGGTCCAAAAATGCCTTGTTCGTTAAAGCAAGAGACGTCAACTGTTTGTTTAAATTTAAAGACTTTTGACCCAAGAAGGTGAGATGGATGCTGAGTTGGCAATGAAGAAATGTCACAGTGGCAACGAAGATCTGAAGTGAGAAAGGGATTTAGAACACATGACTTAAAAGGTATTAAAAAAACAAAAAAAAAAAGCCATTGAATGGGAAAAAAAAGCATCAAAGTTTTTCCACCCCTTCCTCAATCAATTACACGCATCTTCCAATCAATCCCCCACTTCCTCTGCCACCCCCACCACCACCACTCCCCATTCATTTTTGCCACCTTCGACCAAACCTCCACCCTCCTCACCGTTGTTGCTGCCCACACCAGCTTGTCCCATTCCCGATTCTCCGTTCAAAACCCCGCCTCTCTGAAGAACATCAATATGCCATTGCTCAACAAGCGGACATCTCCCTTGTGATCCACCAAGTATCGACGCATATAATTCAGAGCCGTGCCCCTGTCTCAAGCCGGAGTCCCCCAAGAAGGAAGGTTTGGAGGAGGATGTTATTGTGCTCTGTTCCATTTCAAAGAAGGTGTTGACCAGCCATCAACAAGAGAGTCTAAATCAATCTTAAAGATGCTCGGGAAGATTAAGGCTGTTGATCAGAACTGCACTATACCCAGGAGCGATCTCGATCAGATCCTTCAAATCTCGATACTCGCCTGAAACCTCTCAGTCCAACCTTGGCAAGCTCAAGAACAAAGAAAAGCGTCATGGCAGAGGAGGGAAGTACAAGAAAGGCCAAGACATCTAGCTCCTTGGCTACTTCAAGAACTTCATTAGCAAAAGGGTATGTGATCAAAGTGGCAAGTAGCGGTGGTTTCGATGGTGCCAGCGAGATGAAACACAACGATTTGAGGGCGTCACGGAGAGAAGGAAGAGATCGAGAAACCACGAGTTAGATTTGAACAGTGGTAGTGTTGTGGTGGGGATCGACGAGGTTGTGTTTGGAGTTGGGAGGGAGGAAGATGCAATGAATGGAGGAGGAAGGGAGAGATTCAAGGAAGGCAATGGTGTTGGGTTCAATTGAATGGAGATGAAAAACCATTAAGATTTTCCACTTGCCATGTCGCAACGGTCAAAACATATGGACACTGAAGTGGGACCCACGTGACAAAACTAACCTGCGTCATCCTGTTTCGACGGATGTGGCATTTCTGGACCCTTTTAATGTAGATAGGCATTTTTACATCCAATAAAAATATATGATATTTGGTGCCTATTTAAAAAAAACATATAGATATTTTTGACCTTAACCCAAATTTTTATTATGTTATCTACCTATTTGTAGGGTACATGTGATGTAAATATTAAGTGGGTTGGAATAAGAGAATATACAAGTGTGTACGTAATAACATGTGATCTTAAATATCTATAGGAGTAGTGGGTTTGTGCTGGTAACAATCGAGTGCTAGCTAGGTACACACACTATATATATAAGTATATATATATAGGAGGTAAAATCATGAAAACTAAAGTATACTGCTTCTTTCTTCGAGCAATTTTTAAAACGTCAAAGGTCAAGCCACTCAAAAATCACTTCTTTGTTCCGGCAGTGCGTAAAATATTTTAAATATGAAATTAAGATCACAAATTAAAAATTAAAGTTAGTTAAAATAGATATGTCTTTTTTTCAAGGTATTAAAACTCGGACCAGGCACTGAACCGGTCGAGACAGTGGGTCAAGGGTCAGTGGGTCAGACCGGAGTTGACCCGGGGGTCAGACCGGAGTCAACCCGGGAGTCAGACAATTTGAGGATTAAAAAAAATTCCATAGAGGTTAATGAGCATCATAGTATCATATTGTAATCCAATAACATCAAAAGCAATAACCAAAACAAACTCACAGTAATAGAGGTTTTTTCCACCCATAATCCTTTAAATACTTAACTAATCATCAATTAACTCCATAATCTTCATTAACATCATTCAAATCTGCAGGTATTGCAACATCAGGAGGTGTAGCTGAAGGAGGAAAACCAAAAGTACTAGGACCAACATCATCATCATCATTCAAATATGGAAGTTCAGGAATGGCCACATATTCATCACCTACATATAAAATATTGAAATGAATTAAATTCTTCATATTCATAGTTTTGTGAAGAAGAAAACATAATTATGTACTATTATATAAGAATATAATCTTAATAAACCATTAAACCTTCATAATTCCTTGTACGTTCTTCAAGTTCAGAATGTGCCACATCTGGATTATCAAACTCAGGAGTTGGATCATCTTCAACAACCCAAAAGTTCACTTTATCTATTGATTCAAAATCAATCGGATCGTAACTTTCCTTTTTCTTTGCCAATGTATCCCTTTAATGCCAAAATGAAAGAAGTTCAATATTAGTAAAAGGCATATTAAATAAGTTCTATAAAAACAAATTAAGTCATAAATTTTAAGATTACCTATACTTTAACTTCATATTGTAATTTGTGAAAACCAAGTCATTAAGCCTTTAATGCTCCAAACGGTTTCTTCTTTTTGTGTGGATGCGCTCAAATAAACTCCAGTTTCTTTCACAACCAGAAGAAGAAGAAGTTTGGCTAAGTAGACGAATAGCAATCTATTGCAACTCCGGAATTGAACCACCATAGTAGATCCACCACTCATCTACATTAAATAAAAGGCATTCAGTTAAACATAGTATGAAATATCGAATATGTATTAATATGTCCATTAAAATTAAAAAATTAAATTTTCTTACAAGGATTTAGTTTTTGGGCAGCTTTTTCACATGAAACTTTATTAAAGGATTCTTTACGATCACGGTAGACACTCATTTGCTGCATCAGTGTGACATAACGATCCATATCATCATGTGAATGGGCCTCCAACACATCGATCAAAGATTGCATTAATTTGTTCCTTGTAGCAAGTTCTGCATTGTAGAAGAAGGCAGGATTCAAAAGATAAGCTACTGCATAAAGCTCACTCTTTAAATGTTTATCCCATCGAGCCTGAATAATGCTAGTGTATGGCTTGTACAGCTCTCCTCTTTATTTTGAAACATCTCATTGATTGCTGTTTTAGCCCTTTGCATGCCTTCATAGACATAAGGCATGGAAGGCTTGCCATCAGAATCAACAATCCTCAATAGTTTAATAATCGGGGAAACAATCTTGACAATTTGAAAACATTCGTTCCAAAACCGATTATCAAGGATGATTGCACAAAATGTTTTCCCAGGCTCACTGTTAGCCAATTTGTGTTGCACAAAATGCTTATCAACAACTAGAGCTTGTAAGTCATGTTTGTGCAAAAAAATGCTATGCAAGGTAATAAATGTGGTGGCAAACCTTGTAGCACCAGGACGTACAATTTCCTTCCAACCAGGTCTTTTCCATAACCATGATAAGAAGACCATATGATTATAAGCAAAGATAGAGATTTTAGATGCCTTTTTTGCAAGATCAGACACATGAGGCATGGAAGCAATATCTTTCAAAACAAGATTCAAACAGTGAGCTGCACAGGGAGACCAATAAATGGTTTTATACTTCTCTTTAATCAGTCTGCCGCATGCTACATAGTTAGCGGCATTGTCAGTCACCACATAGACTATATTCTCAGGGCCAATCCACTCAATAACTTCATTGAACAAAGAAAATAAAGTTTTTGCATCTTTAACTACATCTGAGGCATCAACTGATTTCACAAACACCATGCCTTACACTGAATATACTAAGAAATTAATCAAAGTATGTTGCCGAACGTCAGTCCAGCCATCAGCTATTAGTGTACAGCCATTTTCTTTCCACTTAGCTCGATAACTATCAATCAATAACTGACACTCTTTTTTACGGTTTTGTAACAAGGTAATTCTATACTCATGAGCACTAGGGGCCTTAAACCCCAGGACCAATGGCAGCAATAGCATCAACGGCTTTTTGAAACAAAGGGCAATTCAATGCATTAAACGAAATGCAATTCACATAAGCCCAGTCAGCAATAACAACCTTAGCAGCATATTGTGCTTCTTTACTTGCCCAAGCACTTTTGATGCTTGGTTGAGCACCCGGGGTTGTTCTAGATGCAAAATACTTGTCAAGCTTCCCAACCCCAGTTGCTTTCCTCTTTGTGCCACTACTCTCATTGGATGTCCTAAGTGGATGTGAAGCTATTGGCTCTTCAATTTCCATATCATCAATCTCTTCTACATCATCACTAGTAATAGGTTTTTTCTTTGCACCCTCTATCAACGATTCTTTCATTCTAGCTCGTATATCATGAGATACTTTCTTACAAGAAGACACCTGACCACTTACACCAGCTAGATGTTGCTTTAACCTATTAATTCCACCTCCCCTGTAACTTGATGCACACAAGAGGCAAGTAAAAACATTAACTCTCCCCTCTTTTTTGACAGACACATATTGCCAAGCAGGATCAGTTTTTTTGACACTTCCTGTTGACTCTGTGGGATTAGAGACATTCGGGTTAAGGGGGTTGCTAGACTCTTCTGTAGGGGCAGTGGTGGTGGGGGGATTATCACTTCCTTCACCACTTCTGACCTCCATTAGCAAATAAGGAAGCAAATCCAAAAGCAGGGCCTTTTCAATCAAAAAAGGAAAGTAAACAAGAAACACCTAGTTTGATCACAAGCAATCTACAAATCAACATAAAAACAGTCTCAGCCACCACAAGCAAGAAAACAATCAAACCAGTGACCAAGAAAACAATCAATCCTTATGTGCATCCAGTATAAAAATCCAATAGAGGTGAAGGAAATAAAGAAAGCAAACTGAAATCAATCTCCACCGCTCAAATCAGTAACACCGTCGGCTATGTCTCTCCCTCTCTACCACCAGCAAAACCAACACAATCTGAATGTCACTAGGCGTAGATGCAAGGCTGCAAGGAACATACAATACAATCTAATCACTAATCAAAAGAATGTAAACCAAACCAAACCAACACAATCTAATCCAACAAACACAACACCAACAGAATCTAATCACAAATGCAAACCAAACCAACACAATCTAATCACTAATCAAAAAATTCAAAATACAAAGAGCTAGGAAAAAACGATAACGTAATCGAAAAGGGGAAGCAAACTGACCCAACCTCCACCACCTGAATCGCTGTCGACGACCATTACAGGCGACCAGAACACACACACGCGACGGAGCAACGGATTTGGGGACTGATTCGAGACTCCGACGAGCGAAGGTCATGCCACAAGAACACACACACGCGAAGGATTTGGGGACGGAATCTGACGGAGCGAAGGATTTGGTGTCGGAAATGAGACTCCGCCAGCGGCCGAGCGTCGAGAATGGGGTAGAGCACACAGGCCGAGCGTCGACTAGGGCAGAGGCGTTCGAAACTTAGAAGGAATGATCGAATCAGTTGGGGGCGAGGGGCATCGACTTTCGAGCATCATCTGGTCCGGTTTTCCATTTTAAGTTTTAAAATATATATATATATATATATATAACGGCATCGTTTTAGGCACTGGGAGGGGAAAAAAATAACTCGGCCGACCCGCCCAGCCCGGCGGGTCAGCCGAGTTGTCACCAGTTCTATCTGGGTTGCACCGGGTAGCACTGGTTCGGAACAGTAGCAACCCAGTGACTAAACCGGACCGGCCAACTGGCCATTTCGCCGGGTTCCGGTCCGATCAGGCCGGTCCGGTCCGGTTTCCATAACCATGCTTTTTTTCCTGTAAAACATAAATATGTCTTTTATGTGAGGAACTTGTTGATGGGTAATCTGTAGCCCATTTGGTTCAATTCTATAGAAGAGGATTACATGTAATCCTAATGCAACATATTAATTATAGGGTTTGGCTAGGTTTATGTAATATAAGAGGATCACATTTTGTAATCTTAATTACATCATTTTATGTAATCAAGATTACACTGCTAAGACTAATGAATTGGGATGCAGACATTCTGTAATAAAGTGAAAAAGACATTATTGCCATTATAATTTTTTAGATTGACCAAAGTACCCACCCATAAATGCTGTTAAATATTAAGTAATTACCACCATTAAATATTAAAAAAGTAATTAATAATATTAAATTTAAAAAAATATTCCACCATTAAAAAATTATATTCCATTGATAAAAATATTAAAATATCTCATTAAATAATATTCCCACCATTAGATATTAAAAAATTACTATGAACTTAACACGTACACTGCATAATATTTTTACCTTTAAATATTAAACAATTACTATCAACCTAACATATACACTACACAAATTGAAAATAATTACAAGGCACCCAATATGTACGTTGTGTGTGTTTGCGTGGTCAGGGTTACTTTTGTTTCTTACTATATTATTCCTGTATATTCTCATGTTCGATGTAATCCAACCAAACGTTTTTATGATTATGCATCATCTTTCCTTAATGATAAACCAAACAAATTTATGTAATCATTATTATATTGCATTGCATTATATTCCATTAAATTACCTCTGATTCTGTGAACCAAACGGGTACTTGATACTTCTATACGCACTCTTTGAGCTCAAAGGCATGCACTGACCCAATGAACATAGGACCTAGCTCAATTAAAATATTTGTTATAAAAAAAATAAAAGTTGCCTCATTGGTCATTTATAAAGTTGGGCTTTCAACTAGATAACTTCTCATCCAATAATCCAACAGAAAACAAAATCTCCACTACATGAACAATTTAGGGAGAATTATACCCAGGTCCCAAGCAAGAAAAGAAATGAAAAAATGGTCCCTTGAAATCTCAAAATAAAAAAATGGTCCCATTAACAACCCCAGGTGCAAGTCGTTGACAACTCCAGGAGCATTCATTGACAACTTTTTAAGACCATTTTTTCATTTTGAAATTTCAAGGAACCACTTTTTTATTTCCCTTCTTGCTTAGAACCTAGCTATTATTCTTCCAAAAATTTATGCCCCACACTTTCCAACTCGCAGCTCCACAAACATTTTGTATGTAAACCAACCATACTTACAACATGGTTCTTATATCTATTACATTAAGTTCTCCAATCACATATGACTATATGTCATGTTTTTTTCATATGAGCTTAAAGTTAAATTATAAATATAATTACAAAATAAAACACATGGTCACATATTATAAGAGAACTTGACGAAATAGATATAAAGAACTTCATATAAGTATTTTCCTTTATAAAATCTAACAAATGAGTTATATAATGAAGAGAGAACCATTTGTTTCACAAATTATAAATTGCATACTCTCTTGTCTAAAAAAAAATAGATTACTCTCTCCAGTTTTTATTATAAGACATATTTTAGAAGTTGATTTTAATTCTAAATATAAGACTTATTTTTCATATTTATCAATCTCTTTTTAATTTGCTCCCTCAACAATAATCAAGAAGTAGAGGGAATGAGGGAATTAAGTAAGATGATTATAGTATTTTAGAAAATACATAACATATTAGCTAACTTAACTAACTTTCTTAATTAAATCAAATTACATAAATATGTATTATATTAAAGAGGGAGGGAGTAACTGCCCCACACTTATCATTTGCACTCCTAGGCAAACAAATCAAGACCAAGAGAGAATAAAAAAAACAAAACAAAAGCTTCAAAAGTGAACGTTTTAATCACAAGCAAAAAGTAAACAAAAGCATTTCAACACTTTTTCTTATCTAAGTGATTTTCTCAAGAACCAAGAAAAGAAACATTATAGCAATTTATTTGACAAAGGGGAATCTAAGTTAGAAATCTCTCACCATGAATAATGTGTATGTCACTTATCACTTAAAGTGTATAGGCTTATGTTTACACTCAAATCCACCCTATCTAGTGCTCTTTTCATAAGCTTGACAAGAATCTAAGTTCTCCGCCACTAACAAAGCAAGTGCAAGCATAAATCAAAAGGACTTTTATTAGGTTGTAATGTGACTAAGGTTAAGAAAGAAAAGGTATATTGTTTGGAAAAACAAAGTTGAATATCTTAGAGAATGAAAAGAGTTGAGCAACAAAGAAAATAGGATGAAAGAAATCAAACCACATTTGAACTGGGTCATTACTTTTCTCTTCTTTTTTTCTTCATTTTTTTCTTTTTTTTCAACTCTCTTTGGTTATTATATATATGCTCTTTTGGCGCAAACCTTAATATTTGTGATATAAAGGCCTGTTTATTCAAACATTTATAACTCAATAGCACCAAGATGCTACTAGCACGCTCATAGCTCTTACTAGTTGTTTGATGTGAAGATCAACATTGGTGATGAAGACCCCCAGTTATCAAGCACAGCTCAAACCAGTGAAACGAAATCTTATTGCATCTGTTTTTTCTTTTTCAAGATAACTTTCCGTACTTTTCACAATAACCCAATTCCTAATTTTATACTTGTTCTTCCATCTAAAATAGATATAATGTAATGTTCGTCAACTCCTAGGACATTCAAAAGGGTAGGATTTGTTTCTTTTTTTGGGTGCGGCTGTGGGCCTAGACAAAATGGTAGAAATATAGGCTCAAATGGGCTAAACAAAGGATATATATATGAAAAGAGTAGGCTCTTTGGTTTATCTGGCTAATGAAATGAATACCTTTATCATCTTTATGAATACACATGCATCAAATGTGGCCTCAAATAAGATTCAATTCAAGTTCTAGATCAAGTAAAGAGATATGGGATACACATTGAAAAAATGCATTAGGCTTAAAATCTCACTAGGTCTAGAAGATTACTAACCTAAATCCACCAAAGTCAAATTCATTGCCACTTAATCTATTAACTCAAAACATGATCAATCACTTTTCAAATCAAGAATGCATCATGCTAAAATTACTTAAAACTTGCAATTTTCACATTCATCATTGTAAACACCTTATTTTGTCCGGGCTCCACTAAAAAAATAAAAATAAAATAAAAAAATTGAAAAGGAAAATCCTCTCATTGATGATGATTGGTGTCTAAATTGACAATCATCATTAAAGGGAAAAACAAAAACGAGAAAATAAGAAAATCTTCTCATTGATGATGATTGATTTCTAAATTGGCAATTGTCATTCAAGGAAAAATTTAAAAATAAAATAAAAACGAAAATAAAAAAAAAAAAGGAAAAAAAGTCCTCTTATTGATGATGATTGGTGTTCAAATTGGCATTGTCATTTATTAAGTGAAAATAAAAAAATATATAAAATATATAAAAAATACAAAAAAAAATCTCTTAATCATAGGTTTAAATTAGGAATTTGTTCATAGGGAAAATATAAGAAAATAAATAAAAAAATGAAAATGAAAATTAAAAAAAAATCTTCCATTTATATTGATAGATTTAAATTAGGAAATCACTTGTAGAAAAAATAATAAATTGATATCAGAGTTGCCAATATATTTTTTACTTGAACTTCATCTCTCACCGGATGAACCAATAGCTCCCTCCTCCATCACCCCAAAATAATGAGAAGAATAATCCTCGATCACCTTGAAATAAGATGGAGATTTTCTAGTCTTATGATTAGAAATTATTGCAAGTTTGCCATCATAAAAAACAAGCTTACCTGAAAAAATTACTACAGCAAAGCATGGTATGACTGTAAACACTTCTGTCGCTAAGTCATATGAAACTATCACATCACTATCATACGAATCCATTACTTGTTGATAGGAAATCCTTGCTTTTTTTTTTTTTCCAGATGATAGGAAATCCTTGTTTAGAGATTGCAACCTGATTAGATGTCATATAAAAAGCCACAAATAATCCACACACCAGCAATTAAATTAAATAACACTGTATATCATCTTTGAAAAGCAAAAGGGATAGCCTGATATTGTAGTCATGGATATGTAAGAAAAAACAAGAAACCTCTGCGTTCATCATCCTATGTAACATCTCTAAAAGGCATCAAACCTTGCACGAAAGACTCTGAAGTGTAAATGTGGATCTGCCCTGTAATAATTAAAATAGAGGATTATGGCTCTTCAATTTGAAAGTTGCCGCCAACGGGTACAAGGCTTTCCACATAATTGAAAACACTAACATCAAAGCCAAATTTGGGTCTGGCGATATCAAGACACTTACATTCATTAGCAATGACATTAATCAGATGCAGGTGTTCCGAATGGAGAAATCCACGTCCAACAATTGTAGGCATTCCACAACCAATGTAAACAATTTGATTCCCCCAAATGGTCCCATTACATATTCTGATATCAAAGTTACCAACATATTTTTTACTTGAACTCCATCTCTCCCCGGACGAACCAGTGGCTCCCTCCTCCATCACCACAAAATAAAGAGAAGTATAATCCGTCATCACCCCCAAATAAGTGGGAAAATATTCAGAGTTTCTGTCCATAGGATGAGAAATGATTGCTAGTTTGTCATCATAAACAGCAAGCTTACCTGAACAACTTACAAAAGTTGGCCATGGTATCACTGTAAACACTTCCGTTGCCAAGTCAAATGAAACTATCACATAACTATCATGTCTACCCAATTTATACTTTGACCCAGGCCAAAACATAACCCCATTAGCAGTAACACCATGACTAGTAATACAAACATCTTTTACATTGTCAAATCGTTTGTTTCTCCAAGACCCTCTGCTTAATGAATACACTTCCACCTTACAAACCAGGTTAGACAAGGAAAATCTGACTATCTTGTAATCATTAATAATAGGACTAAACCCAAATCCGAAATGCCAACTCAAATCCACAAACCAGGTGACGCAAAGAAAATCATCAAGAGTTATGGGCACTAGTCTGACCTCTCTAGTCGCCGGATTGCACAATATAGGGGCAGGAGGACGTTTACTCCAATCGACCAAGGAGAGCAGGCCATTGCTGGAACCGACGAGGCAGAGGCCCACCATGGAACCGTTCAAAGAGGCATTCTCAAACTCACGAAATTGCATATTGCAATTGAACGAAAATAAGCAGAAACGATCATTCTTGTTGATCGGTCCGATAACAATAGAAGAGTCGTGATGAGTGGAGTGGCGGAGATGGTCTTGGATGAAAGATGAGGTCCTGAAGAGATTTTTCCAATGTTTTGAGACACATTGAAATCGCTTTAGTGATTTCACCGGAAGCCGCTTGAGAATGTTGGTGATGATTTCTTCGGGGAGGTATGGTGCAGCGTGATTGATCACCGCCTGCTTCATGTTTGTCGACCCAGAAGAAGTAAAGCCGTCGCAATCGAATGAGCGCATTTTGGTTTTAGTGAAAAAATTCGCTCAACCAAATCTTCTTCTTCTTCTTGTTTTTTTTTTTTTAATATACTTATGAATTATGATAGTTTTTTTTTTTAATAATAGCAATATTGCTTTAGAGAAAGTTTACAAAAAATACTTTCAAAAATTGAAGACTCAAATCAAATGAGCTATGAATTGCTAATTATCAGGTGTCTTCAATACTTAATCTATCATAGAAAACAAAACTAATTTAGAAATTTAATATTTTAAGGGAATTTTTTCTAAAATTTTTTCTTATTTTTATTTGGCACCCTAGGGAAAACCTAATTTAAATGGGAGCCAAAATATAGGAACTCGAGTTTGGTCCATTTTCTTCTCTAGGCTTTTGGATTGAGATTTCAGCTGTCCAGATTTAATATTTTTTTATAATAATAATTTTATAATATATTAAATCTGGATCGTTAAGATATCAATCCAACGATCCAAAAAAAAAGATGGTCATTTTCCTTCCAAAAAAGGAATGAAGCCAAAATTAAATATAGGAGGGGAGTGAAGGAAAGGTTTGGGGTCATCTTCCCTCAAAAAAACAACAAACAAACAAGGGGCCCTCAAAGGCCAATTCCTCTAACATTTTGTACAGGAATATAGAAATACTCCTTAGTCTTTTTTCATTTTAGGAATATTTATTCGGTGATGTCTCTTCACCAAAACGTTTTTAATTCACGACAATCATGCCCCTATATGATTGTAGATTTGTGATGTATCATCATTTTACTTGCTAATGAAAATTGTCATTTATAAAAAAAGAAACGCACCTTTACTAAAAACTCGCAACAGATCATCTGAGACCCACGTTCTTATTTACATGTTTTGAATAATTATTTTTATCAATAAATCAGTTTTCTTGTCTATTTTTCACCCAATATATGTAATATATAATTAAATATTAAAAGAATTGAATATTTAATGCTATGGGTAAATCAGCATCTACTTTACTCTTTATCAGTGAAAAACAAATCATCAACCAAGCATCTTTAACTCTTAAAATCTTGCACTCGGTCCATCAATCAATAATTACATGTTATTGATACTTATTTCTTAATATTTTTTCAATTTTCTTTATTTATATTTGTTCACATTTGATTGATTAAGCAATCATATTTAAAAATAATTTGATTATTTCTTATATTTCCTAACTTAGGGAATTCATATATAGTTTCTATATTTGTTAGTCTTTTTCTAATTTACCTCAATTGATGCTTCCTCAATAATAATTAAGGGCAAAAAAGGATGGGAAAATTAAGGAAGATATATAATATAAAACATGTGGGCTCATTTTTTGAATCAAATGTCCTTATATATCAACTTTAAGGATTTTGAAATATTTTTTCAAGAGCACTCGATATTATAAAATAATTTTTGATACATTTACCACCATAAAGCATATTTTTTCCAGTGGCACCCAACATGTCAAAAGTAATTTTTAGAGTAAAATATTTTTTCCACTAGGACCTTGAATGCTACTTGACTCTATTATGTTTTCATAAGAAAAATAAATATATAAATAAGATAAAAGAAAAAATGCACCTCATCCCCTCAAAACGCTACGTTTAAGGGGATGAGCTTGGACTCCCTGCTCCGTGGTTGCTGCCCCAGAATAAGTATAGTCGTCGCTCGTCGCCACCATATGAGAGCATTTTAGGGTTCAGTTGAAATCGCGCAACCAGATCATCTTGAAGCCATGTCCTCATTTACATTTTTTTAAATAAGTATTTTTATCAATAAATCGGTTTTCTTTTCCAATTTTCAATCCAATGCTATAACAAATGAAATTATCACACCACCACGATCACCATCTAGGAGCCGTAACCCTATCCAAAATATAACACCATTAACAGTGACTCCATGATAATGAATACATATATCTTCTATCTCAGCAAATCATATGTTTCTCCAAGACCCTATCCTCCACGAATACACTTCCCCAATATATATATAACCCTTGTGAAACAAGCTAAATCTTACTACTCTTACTATCTTGTAATCATTAATAATAGAAATGAACCCAAATCCAAAATTACAAAATAACCAGATAATGCTTAAGGGCCTGTTTGGTTTAAAGGGAGGGGATGGAATGGGAGGGGATGGATGGGAGGGGATGGAAGGGGAGGATGGAGGATCATCTTGTTTGGTTTGGTTGGAGGGGGAGGAAGGGAAAGGTTTTTTAATGATCCTTTGTTTGGTTTAAGGGGGGAGGGGAGGGAAGGTAATATCTAATTTACCATTTTATCCTTAGACATTATTTTATATATTTTTCCTTATATAAATGATTTAAATTAATTTACACCTCAATATAAATTATATAATTTATAAAAAAAATGATGAAGATATAAAATGGAAATAGTTTTCAATTCCCCTCTAACTTAATTTCTCGTTATATGAATATTTCAGCAATTATCATGTCAAATTAAATGAAAAATTCCTTCTATTGAAAAAAAAAAATGTAGAGGACTTGAAAAAAAAATGGTAGAAAAACTTAAAAAAAACTATTTCTAAGTGGCAATGTTTAATTAGGTGCAAAATGGAAATGAAAAAAATGAGCATGTGTCTCTACGCTGCACTAGAGAAGCATGCACTAAACAAGAATAAACACTCTAAAACAACATAATAGCCCAAGAGAAAAAAAATATTTTTTTTGCAGCAGATAAATCACCCATCACCAGGAAAATCTGAGTATGTATATTTCCGCTAGTGAGGAAGAAGAAGTTATATTTTTATTGAAGACTCATAGGATATAATTAGAAATATGAAAAGACTATGGGGGCAAAATAGTCCCAAATTTTGGGCTCCCTCCAAAACCCCCCAAATTGGAGGGAATCAATTTGAGGGAGTGGGAGGGATTTGGGGCCCCTTTTTTGAGGCCCCTCCCCTCCTATTTTCCATACCAAACAAGGGGAGGAGGTCATTTTTCATCCCCTCCCATCCCCTCCCCTCCAACCAAACAGGCCCTAAAAGTCATGGGCACTCATTTGACCTCTCTAATGGCGGGATTCCACAATAAAGGGGCATGAGGACGTTCTTCTCGCGCCGTATTGCTGTGTGTCCATAAATAAATAAAGTAACACCCAATACTGTATTCAACGTCGGAGTTAGTAGCTATGTTGGAGCTGGATCAGTGTATTCCTAAGGTTGAGTTTTGAGAAATTTCTCCTTTGTGTATCAAAAAAAATAAATAAAGGAATAAATAAATAGTTATTTAATTATTAAAATAAATTACACAGTAGTATTACATGTTTTGAATTTGATTTTCTTGCCAACAAAAATTGATTTAATATTCAAATTTTTAATTTTCACCGACCAAGTTGAAATTATTTATGAGATTTAATTATTTTAAGGCTGAAATATACAAAACCCCCTTGAACTTTTAGTCAGTTGCATATAACCCTGCTGATATTTCAAAATTTAAATTTAATCACCCTGACCTTTTATTTTTTTTAACTATCAAGCCCCTGTCATTAAGTAACCATTATCTTGTTAACAAAAATTGCCATGCAGATTATGAAATAATACGTGGTATCCTATGTAAATTATTAATTTCATAAAATCCCCCTGAACTTTGAACAGTTTGCACATAACCCCCTGAACGTTGATCAATTACAAATAACTTTATAACATTTCAAAATTTAAATTTAACTCCCTTAAAATTTTGATCTATAATATTAAACCACACGACATTACTTTTTATATTATTTTAGTAAATTTATTAAGATTTTTATTATCATTTGTCAATTAAAATACTAGTAATTCTTTTGCATGGCAAAAAGTAGAAGAATAATATTTAGAAAAATATAAAAATAAATGTTGAACCTCTAATTCAAGAAAAAGTATGAATTACTAATAAAAAAATTAATGAGGACAAAAAACTATCCTCCAACACAAATGTAATATTTGAATTATTAATGCTTAATCATCCCAAGAATATATTTAACATAAAGGATAACATTTTCATACTATCAATGCTCAATTATTCCAATAAAGTAAGTAAATATTATATAAATGATAACATTTTAATTTTAATATTTTTTAAGTATTATTCTTCTAGCTTTTTCATACAAGAAAACCATTTTAATTGAAAATGATGGTAAAAAAACTTAATAAATTTATTAAAATGATAAAAAAAACAACATGAGGTTTAATATTATAAATGAAAATTTTAAGGGAGTTAAATATAAAGTTTGAAATGTCAAGGGAGTTCTTTGTAATTGATCAAAGTTTAGGAGAATATGAGCAACTGTTCAAAGTTCAGGGCGGTTTTATGAAATTTGTAATTTACATAGTGTCATACCCTTATCTGATTTTCCATATTATTAGAGTGCTTGCGCGTTGTTCAATGAGCAAAACAGGAATAACGTAAAAATACCAATATATAGTACATGATTACATTGAGGAATTCCCTCAAGGTTAGGTAATATATACAATTTCTCAAAATATTCAAAAGTAAAGACTATATATAACCATTGTCTTTGTCTCAAGAAACGCGCCTTTTAGTTCCCCGTATCTACATCCTTGCCTTTCGAGCCGTTGGCACCCACTGAGACATTTTATTTATAAAAAAGGGTGAGATTCTAAGGATCTCAGTAGAAATATACTAGCAACATATAAAATGCGAGAATTAAATATGCAATGCACCGTATCAAGTAAAATGAAAATTCACATCAATCCGTATGTGTACACAAATATCAGGGCCAACCATCCAATTGAAACCCCTATGTGTACCTCAGCCGAGTCACCGACTGCAGCTAGGCAATACTAGTGTACCTTGGCTAGGTACCAAACCACAACTAGGTAATATGCCTCCCGCATGTGCTCAAATCACAAAATACAGTAACACGCATCATACAAATAGTCACATAGTATATGAGAGATAGTTGTCCCTACTTGAACCGTTTTCTAGTCTCAAACTGTTCGCTTCGTGAAACGTGTCAACTATATGCATCCAACTCAGTCATAAAATATCAAATGGATAAGAATTAGGTTATAACCTATGCATGTACCATTTTAACACTTTCATAGTGTTTATAGTGGTTATATTAGCCAATAGTGAAAACTTATCAAAATGCCCCCAGGACCTTGACCCGGCCCCGCTGTACTCGGTCCGACTGTACTATTAATGAAATTTTGACATGGGCTATTCTAACATATTTTTGCCCAAGGAATCCATATCTGGACTTGGAATTATCAAACTCACCGCCAAAAGACAAAATTGCCCTTGGCAGCCCCATTTTAAGGGTTTCAGGGGCATTTTCGTAATTATGTTTTTTCGGATTTTTCCGAAAAAGTGATCAACTGTAACCTCCACCTAATTTTCCCTTTTGAACTCAATGGAATCATCAAATCATTGAAAATTCAATTCTAAACCCTAAATCTCAGCCAGGCCAAAATATGGGTATCCTTTAAGAAAAATCGGGGTTTTTCGATTATAACTCCGCAAACGTGTTCTTTTCTACTCCTGATCACTTTATTAGCTATCAAATTAGGTTACATCAACCATTTTATCCAAATTTTGATAGCATAACACTTCTAAGGCCACTCTACTAAATTTTACAAATAAAGACAATCCGGCAAAATTTCATCCATTAAATTGTCTACAGTAGTCAGAATAAGCAATATTTGAAGTTAGGAAGTTATCTCTTCTTCCTTCTAGCTTTTTCCTTCCTTGGCAGAATACTCCTCTTCCTACAACCCCAGGATTTTGCTTCCAAACACCATAAACCATATAGAAAAGAAACTTAGAGGAAGGATTGCGCAAGTTAGAAGTTAAATCACCGAAAAAATCAACCTACCTTGGGAGATTTCTTCTCTCCTCTCTCTAAAACTCTCAAGTTTTCTCTCTTCTATTTCAGATGAAAATAGCGTCAGGAATGGCTGAAGAAGAAGAGTGAAATGTTGTTTTATAATATCATGCTGATGTCATCCAATTGCTTCTTATGTCATAATTCCCATTTTTGGATATTCTGGAATAATTTCTGCCCAACATTTGAAAAATCATAACTAATTTTGTAGACATCATATCAGAGTGATTATTGAGTCCAGTTTCAAGAAAAAATATAGAATTTTGTCAGTTGAAAGCACAAATTTCCCAAAATTTTAATCTTTGCATGTTGTTCCAGAAAATATTCAATTTTGCTAGGTAAAGTTCAAAATTCATAACTCTTTGTATACATAGCTTTAAATAATTCATATGACCTATCAAATTAAAGCTTAGGATGTTTATTTTCACCCTGTAAAATTTCATAATTTTTGAATATCATTTGGTCAATGAAATACATTGCACAACAATACTACCTCACTGGAAGAAATGAAACAGCATACACTTGCAACTCTAACAAATTCCATTTTTGTATACAAATTTCCTATACTCTTTAATTCACCATTTTATTCCCTTTAATACCTCAAAGATATAAGAAACGTTAGGGAATAGATTTGGGACACCTATTAAATCGGGGCTTAGCAATCCTCTTAATTTAGGCTTATTCCCAAGCCTTCAATATATCCCAAAATTCAGGATATTACACATAAGATGCCACGTATTATTTCATAATCTAACATAGCAATTTCTATTAAAAAAAGATAATAGTCACTTAACTGCAGAGAGTTAATAGTTAAAAAATGAAATATCATGAGTTAAATTTAAACTTTGAAATATCAGGATGGTTATATGCAATTAACCTAAAGTTCAAGGGATTTTGTATAATTTAGCCATAAAATCATGCTACAAAGTACTTTTCTAGAAAGAAAAGATAAACCAATATCTACTGACTTTCTCAGTCAAAGAATGGACCTAGAAGTTCTTATGCTATTAGAATGCTCTTGAACAGCTTCTTCATAATGGTTCCAAAAAAAAAAAATATTAACTCAAAATATTAGTCTCTCCCTTCGATAGAGTTAACCGAATTGTATTATTCAAAAAGTTAGTTGAAATTAGTTATACACAATAAACATGTAAAAAAAAATGAATTTTGTGTTTATTTAAAATGTCCTCACTTATATGAAAGAAAGATAATATGTTATATTGAGTGTAGTAAAATATAGGAATTAAATACAATAGCAATAAGAGTAATTTTTATAATTGAGGGTAAAATGGGAAGTTTACAGAATCTTTTGACACAACCGTTAAATCTATCTTATAAAAAGGAATAGGACATATCCAAATAAAGTTATCAAATCAGGATATAAATCATGAATCCGAAAACCTATTTTCGAAATTATGAATCATAAGATTCATGTTCAGTTTTAAGGATAATATTAATGTAACTCTTATTTAAAATTCATAGTCAATTTTAAGGACAAGAGAGAGTATTTAAGTTGTAACCATTTTATAAATAACTTTTAGGACTCGCGGCCTTTGTTTTTAAACATCTTTTGGGCTATAAGGACATCTAGCATAACACATAGGATTTAAACCTAAAAAAGTCTATTTGGGATGACGCTTACCTTCCATCAGCGGTTTAATTTTATTTAGTCCATTGAATTTTATAAATATTTTTTGAAATTAAAAAAAAGATACCTGTTCTAAAATAAATTTATTTTCACTAAAAAATCTACTTTAATTGGTTATTCATTATAGTACAATGGGGATATCATCTTCATCAATAACAGGACTAACGATTGATTGTCCCGTCCCGTGAGCTGAAAGAATAGCCAAAATCACAATAACCAACTTTATTTTATTAAATAACAATACCTCCGAATTCCTCCGAAAAAATTCATTCAAATTTTTCATCCACTTCCACTATTTTTTTTTTTTTGGGGACTGAAATGCATCATATTATAAACTATAAAGGTAAACCAATACACTCTGTAGTTCCAAAGTAATCAAAACAACAAAACAAGAATAACAAACACGCAACAATTGGAGAACAAATCTTCCATCGCCAGTTGAATTCTGGTGCTCTTCCATAACAGCATATGAGATTAGGAATCAGGTAAGGAAGGAAGGAGGCAAAGATACCTACCCAGAAACACCGAACGAAGCTGCAATCCAATTCAAACACTTTCCAAGAGAAGACAAGAAGATAAGCACTAGCCAAATATCCATCTTGAGGAGCCACAAATAGATAAAAGAAAAAACTATTAGGATTGGGGGTATAAAACCCAAAAGGCCACAAACCCATTGAACAACTCCTTAGCTCTTTCAAAGAAGCTAAGTTGCAACAATGAGCAACATATTTTTTATGAAATATGTGCTCTTGAAAGAAGCTCCACTAATCATAGCTTTGCTGAGCATATCCAAAGCATAGAATTAGGAACTTTTTATCCTCTAGATTTCCATTCAACCAGTAATTAGTCTTCAAAGCCAACACAAATGCATTCCTTACTCTTAGTCTATAACCATGATACCTAACATCTACCATAACTTTTTCTTTAAAAACAGCCACACACCAAAGCCATCCAGGCAGCACCCACCTTAAATCATCCTTGATTTTCAGTATGGTCCTTTTGATTGCAACAATGAAACTTAACTTGCCATTAGAATTCCAACACCTCATTACTTTACCAAAGATTAAAACAAACTGAACAAATGAACTACTATTAAAACCCAAATCAGTGGAGTCTCCAATCTTCGAACAAACTCTAGCAAGTACTGTCTCCATTACAACCAAAGGTTTATACCAAAAACAATTATCTCTATAAGAAACCACGGCCATAATTTCATTCCAAAACCACTCCGAGGCATACATAAGCATAACTAGCCCAACACACAATCCAACAAAAACAATCGGACCATATAGCCATAAGGACGACACATTGAGGCTATTAAAAGAAAGAGCATTAGAGCTTTTTACCTCACAAGCCATAGGCAAATGACTACGTTGCTGTTAGAGCCGATTTACATCAAAGCACTGCGAAGGTTGTCTGCACATGAGATTCTGCAATTTGTTACCTGTTATGGACTCTACTAGTACAGATAGGCCAGAGGATGTTGTGGGTATGAATCCAGCTGTTAAGAAACAAGGCCAAGGCCCAACACGAAGGAGCATTAGAATTAGAAGAAAAACCTGGAAACTTCGAGATCTACAGGAAGCATAAATAGTCACAAGGAAAGGACGAGGGTGTGGATTGTTTTGTCTCTTTCTCTATTTCGAGTATTCTCATTCCCTCTTTCTGCATTTTCTTTCTGTGCATTTCGTGCTATCTGTATTCTCTAAAATTCTGTTACGATTCTGTCAGATTTGAGATCTGGATTGAAATAACCGAATACCCAATAATATACAGAGATACATTAGCTCCTTCACATTTATTTCTCTGTTGCTAAAATTGTAGCTGTTACATTTGGTGCTTTCATTCCCTTCTTCTTGCAGTAATGGCGGAAAATACCAGACTGAAGGACATGCAGGCTGAGATTAAGAAAACCCAGGAGTTTGTGGAATATGCCACGACACGTTTCTCTCAACTTGATCAGCTGAACTCTGTTCTTCAATCGTTGGTCAAATCTGTCGATGCTATTCACCAACGTATGGACCAATCTGCTGGTGGTTCTTCTGGTTCATCGTCATACTCTGTTCCAATAGCACATCCCTTAAAATCGGTGAAGCTCGATTTCCCTCGATTCGATGGTACCGATGCTCTGAATTGGCTTTTTAAAGCTGACCAATATTTTAAGTATTATGAGATCGGTGATTCCCAGAAGATCGTTCTCGCTTCGATACATTTCGACGGTGACGTACTTCCTTGGTTTCAGATGCTTGATAAAGCTGGTCGAATTCCATCTTGGTTAGCTCTATCTAAGGCCATTGAAGTACAATACGGTCCCTCGGTGTTTGATTGTGCCCGAGCTCAATTATTTAAACTCACTCAAGCGACTATCGGTGGGTCATTGGAAGATTATAACACTAAATTCTTGACACTCGCCAATCGTACTGAAGAACTCTCTGAGACAGCGTTGCTCGATTGTTATTTGGGTGGCTTGGATGCTACTCTCAAGCGCGACGTCATGGTCCAGCGTCCTGCTACTGTTCTTAGTGCGATGGCTTTAGCACGATTATTTTCTGGCTCCCCAATCGCTGGTGGTACTTCGTCTACAAAACTTGATCACTCTGCCGTCCGTGTCCCGTCCTCTTCTAATACAAGCACTGCCATTGTTCCATATACTGGTTTTCGATCTTCGACGGGTACAACTCAAAGCAGTGGCACTAAATCACCTTTGCCTCCTCTGTTACCTACTCCTTCTATGCCTCCTATCAAACATATGACTCCATCTGAGATGTTGATCCGTAGAGAAAAAGGCCTATGTTATACCTGTGATGCCAAGTTTACTCCCTCTCATAGATGCCCGAATAAGCAGCTCATTTACTACACGGGGAAGATGCCGACGATCCTGACCCACTATTGTCACCATCGATTGAACCAGAACCAGAGGCTACAATCCATCATCTGTCGGTCCATGCATTACGTGGAACCAATGGTGCTGCAACGATCCGTTTTCAAGGATCTATCCATGGCACCACTGTGCAGATCTTACTTGACGGGGGTAGCTCTGACAATTTCGTGCATCCAAGGATTGTCAATCATTTAGGTTTGGCCATTGAACCAGCTTCTCCAATTCGGGTACTGGGTGGTACTGGGCGAATATTAAACAATAACGAGCAGGTTGTTAATATTCCAGTTCAGATTTGTGGTCACATGATATTATTGACCATGTACGTCATGCCGGTGGCTGGTGTGGACCTGGTGATTGGCGCAGGGTGGCTCGAAACTCTTGGGCCCCACATAGCTGATTACAGTACTTCTTCTATCAAATTCTTAGTTGATAATAATTATATCACTCTCACAGGATACAGGGGCTCTGTTCCAACCGAGGCTCAATTACATCATTTAGTCCGAATCTCGCATACTGATGCTTTTGAGGCTTTTTATCTGTTAGAAGCTGTTGAGCAAGCGACACCTATTGAGCAAGTTGCACTCCCTCTAGATTTGCCGAAGGATATTCCCGAGAGCCTGCAACACATATTATCTCACTATCACTCTGTTTTCACCATCCCATATGGATTACCACCGATCCGAGATTTTGAACACCGTATTGAATTATTACCAGCCAGCAGTCCTACCAAAGTCAGACCATACCGATATCCAGCAAGTCAAAAGGATGAAATTGAGAAGATCGTAACCGATCTGCTCGATGAGGGACTTATTCAACCAAGCTCAAGTCACTTCTCTGCTCCGGTTATTTTGGTCAAAAAGAAGGACGGCACATGGCGATTTTGTGTTGATTTTCGTGCTTTGAACACAATCACAGTGAAGGACGCCTTTCCCATGCCAACGGTAGATGAACTATTGGATGAATTACATGGGTCAGTTTACTATTCTAAGCTTGATCTTCGCTCTGGCTACCATCAAATTTTAATGCGGGAATCAGATCGAGAAAAAACAGCATTTAGAACACATCATGGTTTATATGAATGGCTCGTTATGCCATTTGGTCTAACAAATGCTCCAGCAACATTTCAAGCACTGATGAACTCGGTATTCCGGTCTTACCTTCGTCAGTTTGTTTTGATTTTTTTTGATGATATCTTAATTTACAGTGCCACCTGGGAGCTCCATTTACGGCATATAGCAGAGGTTTTGGAGGTGTTGACCCAACATCAGTTGTTTGCTAAATTATCTAAGTGTGCTTTTGGGAAAGAGCAGATAGAGTATTTGGGCCATATAATCTCAGCTAGAGGTGTGGCGATGGACCCTGTGAAAATTAAGGCTGTCGTGGATTGGCCCATTCCTCAAAATGTGTCACAACTTAAGGGATTTTTGGGCCTTAGTGGCTATTATCGGCGTTTTGTGGCCCATTTTGCTCACTTGGCTAGTCCATTAACTGATCTACTGAAGAAAGGGGCTTTTCAATGGAACCCAAGTGCCCAGACAGCTTTTGATCAGTTGAAGTCGGCCTTAACAAAGGCTCCAGTATTGGCTATGCCAGATTTTACACAATCATTTGTCTTAGAAACCGACGCTTCTGGATCAGGAATTGGGGCTATACTCAGTCAACATAATCATCCGATTGCGTTTTACTCTAAGAAGTTGTCTTCACGGCTTCAGTCTCAATCAGTTTATGCTCGAGAGTTGTATGCTATCACCGAAGCTGTCGCCAAATTCCATCATTATTTACTCGGTCACCATTTTATCATAAGAACTGATCATCACAGCCTCCGTTATCTTAAAAATCAGGTCATTCAAACTCCAGAACAAGAGAAGAGTCTTCCGAAGCTCTTGGGTTACAATTTCGATGTTGAATTTCGCTCTGGTAAAACGAATATCGCTGCTGATGCTCTGTCTCGCGTTTCTTTTATGGCTATTTCTAGTGTTGAGGATACCTTCATGGATTTGGTATATAAGCTGCATCGCTCATCACCTTCGATTGCTATGATCAAATCTCAATTAGCAACTTCTCCTCATTCTGTGCCTGGTTATGAAATCCGTAGAGGTGATCTATATTGGCGGTCCCGTTTGGTCATTCCCAATGATAACCGTGAGCTCTTGGATAAAATCCTGTACGAATTTCATTCTTCACCTACAGGTGGTCATGCCGGATTCCTTCGAACATTCCATCGGATTGCTCGATTATTTTTTTGGCATAATATGCGTAAGGATATTCGGACTTTTATTCGACAGTGTGCTATTTGTCAAAAGGCAAAATCTACACAAGTTCATCCTGCGGGGCTTCTTCAACCTTTGCCAATCCCTGAACGTGTGTGGGAAGATATTGCTATGGATTTCCTTGTGGGTTTACCAGTCGTTCAAGGCCTTTCAGTTATCATGGTTGTCATTGATCGCTTATCTAAATACGGCCACTTTATTGCTTTGCCTGTCAATTTTTCCAGTCAAAGTGTAGCTGATATTTTTATTCAACATGTTGTTAAACTCCATGGCATCCCGAGAACAATTGTTTCAGATAGAGATAAGACATTCACCAGTAATTTTTGGCGCCATCTTATGAAAATGCAGGGCTCGACTCTCTGTTTTAGTACAGCATATCACCCACAGTCGGACGGTCAGTCGGAAGCTCTGAATCGTTGTTTGGAGATGTATTTACGATGTTTTGTTCATGACTATCCCAGGACTTGGTTAACTTTCTTACCATGGGCAGAATTCTGGTATAACACATCTTATCATACCGCTACTGGCTTCACGCCTTTTAAAATTGTGTACGGTTGCGATCCACCGCCTCTGTTACGGCATACATCACTTGAGGATACTCCGACTGATGTGCATCAGCAACTGGTGGAACGTGATGAAGTTTTGAAGCTTTTGAAACAGAATCTGCTTAAGGCACAACACCGAATGAAATATTTTGCAGATAAAAAGCGTACTGAGATCGAGTTTAAACTGGGTGACTGGGTATTGGTGCGCCTGCAACCTTACCGCCAACATTCTGTCGAATTGCGTAAATATCAGAAATTGGCATTACTGTATTTTGGACCATTTCAAGTTATCGAACGTGTTGGACCCGTTGCTTATCGTTTAGCTCTACCAGAATATGCTAGAATACACCCTGTATTTCATGTTTCTCAATTAAAACAGTTCCAGGGCTCCACGACTGCTATTTCGTACCTTCCTTTACCATTACATTCTCTGCCAGAAGGTCCAGTTTGCAGTCCTGCTGCTGTTTTAGACTCTCGTTGGGTGCAACAAAGCGGGGTCTGGGTTCTTCAATATCTTATTCGCTGGCATGGGACTAATCACACCACTTGGGAATTTAAGGCCGATTTGGATCGCTTGTATCCTTCTTTCAACCTTGAGGACAAGGTTAGATTTGATGGAGAGGGTATTGTTATGGACTCTACTAGTACAGATGGGCCAGAGGATGTTGTGGGTATGAATCCAGCTGTTAAGCAACAAGGCCAAGGCCCAACACGAAGGAGCATTAGAATTAGAAGAAAAACCTGGAAACTTCGAGATCTACAGGAAGCATAAATAGTCACAAGGAAAGGACGAGGGTATGGATTGTTTTGTCTCTTTCTCTATTTCGAGTATTCTCATTCCCTCTTTCTGCATTTTCTTTCTGTGCATTTTGTGCTATCTGTATTCTCTGAAATTCTGTTACGATTCTGTCAGATTTGAGATCTGGATTGAAATAACCGAATACCCAATAATATACAGAGATACATTAGCTCCTTCACATTTATTTCTCTGTTGCTAAAATTGTAGCTGTTACATTACCCCCAGGCCTTAGAAGGTGTGTTAGACGACTTCCTCCAGAACCAGATACCTTGCCTTCAGTTGAATCGACTTGAGGAATCTTCCAATTTACTTGTAAAACATCAATCTCACCTTCGTCGTCCAACCTTTCTTGTTCAGAATAGATCTCAGATTTCACCATCTCTGAGTCTAATCTCATAGATCTAGATCTCGCCTTTGGCCATTCCGCTTTCATCCTTGTCTTTCTTGCGTCTATCTGCCATAGTCGCACCATCCTCAAATCTATCTCTTCCAAATCCCTAATCCTCATAGCTTCATATCTCATCCTCACAATGTCAAACTCACACACACACACACTCCCGACTCACTCTCCCCCGGCTGCTACCAGGGAGAGGATGCTGATGTAGATCGCTCACCAAGGGGCGGTTTAGGGCCTGTTTGGTTGGAGGGGAGGGGATGGGAGGGGATGAAAAATGACCTCCTCCCCTTGTTTGGTATGGAAAATAGGAGGGGAGGGGCCTCAAAAAAGGGGCCCCAAATCCCTCCCACTCCCTCAAATTGATTCCCTCCAATTTGGGGGGTTTTGGAGGGAGCCCAAAATTTGGGACTATTTTGCCCCCATAGTCTTTTCATATTTCTAATTATATCCTATGAGTCTTCAATAAAAATATAACTTCTTCTTCCTCACTAGCGGAAATATACATACTCAGATTTTCCTGGTGATGGGTGATTTATCTGCTGCAAAAAAAATATTTTTTTTCTCTTGGGCTATTATGTTGTTTTAGAGTGTTTATTCTTGTTTAGTGCATGCTTCTCTAGTGCAGCGTAGAGACACATGCTCATTTTTTTCATTTCCATTTTGCACCTAATTAAACATTGCCACTTAGAAATAGTTTTTTTTAAGTTTTTCTACCATTTTTTTTTCAAGTCCTCTACATTTTTTTTTTCAATAGAAGGAATTTTTCATTTAATTTGACATGATAATTGCTGAAATATTCATATAACGAGAAATTAAGTTAGAGGGGAATTGAAAACTATTTCCATTTTATATCTTCATCATTTTTTTTATAAATTATATAATTTATATTGAGGTGTAAATTAATTTAAATCATTTATATAAGGAAAAATATATAAAATAATGTCTAAGGATAAAATGGTAAATTAGATATTACCTTCCCTCCCCTCCCCCCTTAAACCAAACAAAGGATCATTAAAAAACCTTTCCCTTCCTCCCCCTCCAACCAAACCAAACAAGATGATCCTCCATCCTCCCCTTCCATCCCCTCCCATCCATCCCCTCCCATTCCATCCCCTCCCTTTAAACCAAACAGGCCCTTAGGCTCTCACCAGGGAGAGAGTTTTCGCTCTCACAGGGGAGAGATTTTAAAATGGTACTTCCACTATTTGATTTGAACCAAGTAAAAAAGGGGAATGCATTCTCTTTATCTTTTTTAAAAAACAAATAAGGGAAAGGACAACAATTTGCTCCTCCACCTTTTAGCAAAAAGGAATAGGCTAATAGTTGCTAGTATTGAGATTGTATTGTTGCTTTCAGGTAATAGTAGAATTTTAGAGTTTTTTTTTTTTTTTGTTTAGGTTTGGAAAGGGTGAGATAGGTGTTATGTTAGTATTTTTTTTAAGTGTTTCTTGGTTTCGGCTATTGGTGTTTGTACTTGATTTTTTTGTGATTAATAAAATTAACTCTTTTGACAAAAGAAAAAAAACCTTTTAGCAAAACGAAGTAATGAACTGTTACTCTTAGTTTGGATAGGATCACACACACACACACACACACACACAATTTTTAAAAGTTTTCCTTTATAGCATTCTCTCCTCTTTATTTTCCTCTCATAATTTTCATATCTAAAACAAGTCCAAAAAGTAGAAGCACACAATTTTTAGAAGTTTTCCTTTATAGCATTCTCTCCTCTTTATTTTCCTCTCATATTTTTCATATCTAAAACAAGTCCAAAAAGTAGAAGCAACAGTCATTTTCTAGTTATTGTAGATAAACAGCAATCATCGCCACCATTGATCATTTATTGAGTTATATTTAGGAATGAATTGGCATTTTAACATGTACATTTAATATTTGTGTGCGTATAATCAGTGCTGCAATAGTAGCATGAGTTATAGGAATACAGTACAAGATCGATTAGCGCACGCACGCATTAGTTTTTAAAGTTTTCCTTTATAGCATTCTCTCTCCTCTTTATTTTCCTCTCATATTTTTCATATCTAAAACAAGTCCAAAAAGTAGAAGCAACAGTCATTTTCTAGTTATTGTAGATAAACAGCAATCATCGCCACCATTGATCATTTATTGAGTTATATTTAGGAATTAATTGGCATTTTAACATGTACATTTAATATTTGTGTGCGTATAATCAGTGTTGCAATAGTAGCATGAGTCATAGGAATACAGTACAAGATCGATTAGTCGTGAATATAAGAATTGACAATTCTTTTGACAGAATTATTTGATTTTCTGTAATAGTTTGTGCTTTGAAAAATTAAAACCAACAGTAGTTCATGATTTGTACTATATGTGAAGTTTGTTTTTCACAAATTATAAATGGCATACTCACTTGCGTAAAAATAAATAAATAAATAGCATACTCTCTCCGGTTCTTGTTAAGAACTAATTTGATGAGTTGATCTTAATCATAAATCTAATACCTACTTTTCATATTTATCAATATTTTCTTAATTTCCTCCCTCAACAACACTTAGGAGTAGAGGGAATTAAAAGAGATGATTATAATGTTTTAGAAAATAGTACGTAACATATTAATTAACTTAACTAACTTCTTTAATCTAATCAAATTAAATAAATATATTTTAGAAAATGTTGTAGGAAAAAATAGTTTTTTTCTATTTTGTGACTTATATAAAGCAATAACTGAGGTTGATTGAACTCCTCCATTTCTAAGCAAGGAGATGTTATATTACTCCACTGGTCCTCAATATAACACATAGATCAGTCTTAAATATAAGATAAAATTTTCAAATTAACTAATTTAATCAAGGAGGAGTACGATGTGCTTTCCCAGCTCTTCTAGAAAGAAAAGATAAACCACTATCTACTGACCTTCTCTGTCAAGGAATGGACCTAGTGGTTCTTATGTAAACAAGAGTGCCCTTAAAGTCTTAAACAGCTTCTACATAACCGTACCAGAAAACTTTAAACTCCAAATATTAATATTCAGATATCACACAATCTCTAATACTTTTATACTAAAACACTTTTTTCTTGTGTATTACACAAAACTTGAGAAAAATGAGAAATATCAAATATCTCATAACTTGTTGAGAGGAAATCCTCAAATAGAGATTGCAACCTGATCAGATGTCATGTAAAAAGCCACAAATAATCCACACACCAGCAGTTAAATAACATCATGTATACCTATCATTGAAAAGCAAAAGGGATAGCCTCATATTATAGTCATAGATAGGCAAGATAAAACAGGACACATCTGCATTCATCATCCTATGCAACATCTCTAAAAGGCGTCAAACCTTATATATAAAATGATCTGGAGTACAAACTGATAGGGATATATTTCTTCTAAAAATATAAGAACGATGTAAATATGCACTGTAATAATGAACCTTGAGGATTAAGGCTCTTCAGTTTGAATATTGCCGCTAACTGGTACTAGGCTTTCCACATAATTGAAAACACTAACACCATAACCAGATTTGGGTCTCGGGATATCAAACTGCTTGCATTCATTAGCAATGATATCAATCAGATATAGGCGTTCCGTATTCTCCCTTCCACGTTCAGTAAACGTAGGCCTTCCAAAACCAATGCACACAATTTGATTCCTCCAAATGATCCCATCACATAAATGGAGCTCAGAGTTGCCAATATATCTTTTACTTGAACTCCATCTCTCCCTGGATGAACCAAGAGCTCCCTCCTCCATCACCCCAAAGTAAAGAGAAGAATAATCCTCTATCAATTCCGAAAAATATTGAGATTTTCTGGTCTTAGGATAAGAAATGATTGCAAGTTTGTCATTATACACAGCAAGCTTACCTGAATAGCTTGCAAAAGCTGGCCATGGTATGACTGTAAACACTTCTGTTGCTAAATCAAACGAAACTATCACATCACTATCATATGTATCCATGATGTACTTTGACCCACACCAAAATATAACTCCATTGCCGTTAACACCATGACCAGTAATACAAACATCTTTTACATTGTCAAATTGTATGTTTCTCCAAGACCCTATGCTTAATGAATACACCCCCACATTACAAACCAGGGGAGACAAGGAAACTCTTACTATCTTGTAATCATTAATACCAGGACTAAACCCAAATCCGAAATGCCCACCCATGGAGGAATCATCAGAAGTTATGGGCACTTGTCTGACCTGTCTAGTCGCAGGATTCCACAATAAAGGGGCAAGAGGACAAGAACTCCAATCGGCGAAGCAGAGGAGGCCATTGCTGGAACCGACGAGGCACAGACCCACCGAGGAATCGAACAAGGGGTCATTCTCAAACTGACGAAATTGCATATTGCAATCGAACGAAAATAAGTAGAAACCATCATCCCTATTATTCGGTCCGATAAGAATAGAAGAATCTTGATGAGTGGAGTGGCGGAGATGGTCTTGGATAAAAGAAGGGGTTTTGAAGAGATTTTTCCAATGTTTGCAGACACGTTGAAATCGCGATAGGGATTTCACCGGAAGCCGCTTTAGAATGTTAGCGATGATTTCTTCGGGAAGGAATGGCCCGGCGTCAATGATCACCGCCTGCTCCATGGTTGTCGACCTAGAAGAAGTAAAACCGTCGCCAACAAACGAGAGCATTTTAGGTTTTAGTTGAACTCGCGCAACCAGATCGTCTTGGACCCAAGTCCTTATTTACATTTTTTTGAATATGTATCTTTATCAATAAATCGGTTTTCTTTTGAGAAAATTGCTATAAAATACCTGATTAACACAATATTTGCTGAAAGAGACCTAAGGTACTAAGGCCTGAACTGTCATTATTTTTGTAAGACTAAAAGACGTAAATACCCTTAAGGAAAAAAGAGAGGGCAAATGAAAGGAGATAGAACCAACGATCGATTAAGAATAGAGCAAGCAACGGAGGTGGAACCGGTGAAGCCTTATTCTCCTTCCCTGTGCAGAGTTAAACGTCCTCCCTTCTGGCCATCATTCACGGTGGATGCTGCTGGAGGTTTGACGTATCAGTAAAGACTAGGGAGGTGAGTTGTGTCAAGACCTTATTCATAGTTCAGAAATTAGGGGCAAAATGCAATTGTGAATGCATTGTGTGAAGACTATGAAAGATATATTTTGTGTTGTAATTGGGTTAGAACTGCTTTATTTTCTGTCATCATTGTAAATTTAAAGTGTAATATAGTATGAGAAATATGTTAGGGAAATTGTGGTTACATATTGTTGTAATTGTAAATGTTAAAGTGTGATGTTGTCAACCTCTTAATTCTTAATGTCTTTCGAGCATTTACGCTTTCACCTGTTACCATGGTCCATTCATGTAGGATGCAAGTCATGCTTCCCACACCATGTATTAAATTTTGCACATTGGTTGAGTACATTATTTGCACACAAGGAAGACGTCTTGCACTCAAGGTAAAGATATTGCACGTAGGGAAGGTGTGTTGAACGTGGGGGAAAATCTTTTGCACATGGTTTTGTAGCACTTATGAAGACTTAATAGGAACCCAAGTGAAAGACATTTTACACATGGGGTACAGCTTTTGCATATAGAGAAGTGTGTTTACACATAGGGAAGAGTTATTGCACATAAGATAGAGATGTTGTACATAGGGAAGATGTGTTGAAAGTGGGGGAAGATTCTTTGCACATGGTTTTGTCGCACTTATGAAGACTTAATAGGAACCCAAGTGGAAGACACGTTTAACCCATGGGAGATGTTTTGCACTTATGGGTAGATCATTGCACACAGGGAAGACATCTTGCACACGTGGAAAATTTTTTGCACATATGGAAGAGTCATGCATATAAGGAAGAGTTCTTAAACATAGGGAAGAAATGTTGAACGTGGGGGAAGATCTTTTGCATATAATTTTGTGGCACTTATAAAGACTTAACAGGAACCCAAGTAGAAGACACATTGAACCCATGGGAGATGTTTTACACTTATGGGTAGATCATTGCACACAAGGAAGACATCTTGCACACGTGGAAAAGTTTTTGCACAGAAGAGTCTAGCATATGAGGAAGAGTTTTTGAATATAGGGAGGATCTTTCGCACATGATTTTGTGGCACTTATAAAGGATTAAAATGATTTTGATGACATCTTGCATAGACAAAAAATGTTTTTGCACGTAATGTTAGATCATTGCATATTGTAAAAACATCATCTTGCACACAAGGAAGACTTGTTGCACACATGGAAGAGTTCTTGCTTATAGGAGAAGAGTTTTTGCACTTAGTTATATATATGGCTGTTGTGAAGACATTTTGCAACCAAGGAAGATGTTTTGCACATATTGTTAGATCGTTACACATTGTAAAAACATTATCTTACACACATGGAAGAGTTTTTGCACTTGGTTATATGACTGTTGTGAAGACATTTTACAACCAAGGAAGATGTTTTGCACATACTGTTAGATCGTTGCACATTGTGAAAACATTATCTTGCACACATGGAAGAGTTTTTGCATACATAGAAGAGTTCTTACATATAGGGCAAGAGTTCTTGCACTTAGAAGAGTTCTATACCAAATTTGTATATAAATAACCAAGTTTAATTTACATTGAAACAAAAGATGATCACAATATTCAATATGTACAGAATACATAAAACGTCAACTAATTTCTCCTCTTCTTCACAGCTTTCCAACCTTCAATGCCACGCATGACCACGTCCCGATGTTTTTCCTCTTCTTCGTAGCTTTCCAACCTTCAACTAGAATACATTAAGGATGCCAAATGATTACAATAAAGGGAAGTTAAATAAGACATGCTTCAATTTAGTCCTCCTAGACATCAAAATGGAAATGCCATTACAAGCTTGTCTCAACTCCACAATGTTCCACCTTTTTATGGTAAGGTTCTTCGTAGACATCATAACAATTTCAAAAATTAAAATAGCCATTTAACGAAAACTCAATCATTCCACTTTCGAACAAAAATTATTGCATAATCACAAATACATAACACTATATGCTATTTTTTAAATTCAAGAACATAATTATTGGGGAAAAGATGCCCTATTGATGAATCGCATAATCAAAAAAATTAAAATCACTACACTTTAGGGAAATGGAGAAGAAATAGGGCAATTGAGGGACCAAGACTGCATCTACATTAAAGAGCAAACTTAAGTTATTAAGACCAAATTAAGCATCCATAAAATCAAAGCTAAATTGAATAAATTTGAAATGCTAGAGAGTACTCATTCATTCTTCAATATGACAACACAATTTTGCTTTTCTTTCGTGTGTTAGAATTTGTTGCTCTTCTATGCATTTTTTGCCAGTAAATTAGAGTACAAATTGTCATGCCTTACTTTAGTGGACACAAAGACTACCCTAAAAATTAGATTTAAGACTTTTAAACAAGTGAGGGTACTTTTCTGTTAGAGCAAGCGTTTCACCCAAGAGGGGGGTGAATTGGGTGATACTAAAAATTTTGTTGCAAATATGAAAACTTGACGTTGAATATAATGCAGTAAAGAGTAAGGAGAAATATCACCGAAGTGTACACCGGGAGTTATACTGGTTCGACCACAACCACTTTGACCTACGTCCAGTCCTCAGAATATCTCTGAGAGTTTCACTATAACTTCTAAGATTCAATGGGTTCTTGGCACCTCAGTACAAGCAAGTTCCTTCGCCTGGACACTCGCTCCCCCTTACAAGTTGTAATCCAATCCCAACTCAAGGTTCCACAACCTTAAGTTACCTCAATAACAAATATTGAGTTTGAATGAAATATCTGTCTCACAGAGTGAATAAGAATCACTGAAGTACAGAATTACAAGTATGTGTAAAAACAGAGTATTGAAACGTGAACTTGATAATGTGTTCGTGTGTGTGTTCTTGTTATTTCTCTGTTTGGAAGTTCCCATATATATAGATGTGTTGGTAATGATTGTTGGAACATTTTCTTCTCACCCGTTAGAGTGTGCGCAACTATTGTTGACTTTTCCAGTAATTGAAAAATATCCGTTTGCGGTAGGTGGCGGTAGGTAGCGTTTGAACGTTGCATTTAACTTTCCTTATTTGATAAGATCACTTCATTGTTTATCTGCGGATATGCTAAGAATCCTAATACAATGAAGGGTTAATCACATAGGAAACAAATCAATGAACTTAGAAATGATTTATGAAGTTCTAGACTTGCATACTCGAGTAGTTACTTGAGTATTCATTAACTTTACTCGAGTATCATCGTGAGAGTAATGATAGCAAGTTAACAAATGAACATCACATAACTCGTGTAGTGCATGAAGTAAACAAATTTACAAACCTTGGAAATACTTGTTTACTCGGATACTTACTCGGGTATGGTACACTTTTCTTCATAGGTTACTCGAGTAGCAACTCGAGTAATATCTCAAATAAACTTTAGGTTACTCAATGCTTCACTCCAGTAATGTTGGCAGGATTACAAGGCCGAGAGCACTTCAAGTTTGATTACCTTGTTACTCGAGTACTTACTCGAGTAAACATCAATTTTCTACATAGCTTACTCGGGTAGATACTTCAAGTGCTATATAAATAACTCTTCATTTTACTCGATTACTAACTCGAGTAATCCAGTTCAAATATTTGATAAAGAGTAATTGAATACCTGCATACTTGAGTAGTGCCTCGAGTGAAGTGTGATAAAAGCATATCAAGTTAATCGAGTATTACCTTCAAGTTTTGCTTACCACAGTAGGTTACTCAAGTAGCTCCTTGAGTAACATTGGCAGGATTGAAAATGCCGAGAGCAACATATTTCTTGAGGCAGGGGACTCGAGTACAGACTCGAGTAACATTGGCAGGCCGAGAGCAACTGCAAGTGATTTACCTGGTTACTCGAGTAACGTTGGCAGGCCGAGAGCAACTGGAAGTCTTTTACCTTATTACTCGAGTACTTACTCGAGTAACATTGGCAGGTTACTTGAAGGTTGACTTTGGTTACTTCAAGTTTCTGTCTCATTACTCGAGTAACCCTTTAAAAATTTTGCCAGTGATAAAGTTTCTCAGCTTTTTCTCTTTACCTTTCTTCATTACTCCAGTGCTTACTTCAAGTGATGATTTGCCCTGTTATTACTTTGTTCAAACTTATTTGTTTATCAAATCTTTTTCATACCATTCTTTGTTATCATCAAAACATGAGAGATCTAACATTTTCTTCATAATGAATGGATTTTCTGAAACATTTAAATCCATAACTAACTTTGATTAAGTCCAAACCCAATGGTTCAAGCTTCATTTTAAACTCCTTCACAAACTTTGACAAAATAAGTAAGACCCAACTCCCTTAATTTCTATCGCAATCCATCACATTCGTATGAGAAAACTTAAACTTGAACCTCACTCTTGAGATTAAAAGGTCTGATTTAAAAAATTTATCACTTTCAATCTACTTCATCAAATGTACTATACTACTCACCCTTTTAAAAACTTCAAATCTATAGCTTTGTCATGTAATCTCTCAGGGCTTAACTCATACACTTGCTGTGATTCTTAAACAGACTTATATCTACTACTTAAATAGGTATCCACAGCTATTGCTACTATTAAACACACAACACACGCATGCTTGCTATCTTAATTATGATCCCAGAGCTTGTTTGATAAATCATATCTTAATTATGATGATGAAACAAATAAAGACAGCCCTAACTAGCTGGTTGGAGACAGAAACTATATCCATGTACGGAAGCCCCAATCAAACAAAATTAAAACACACTTTCATGTTTTCAATTTTTGCATATTGATACGTAGTGATAAGCATGAGAAATTTAGTCAGTTAGGCGAAATCAATTAAATGCATTAATAATGGCGATGATAAAATGAATAGAGAGAAAACAGAAACACAAGCCTCAGATGTTGGGTGTTCTTCACCAACTTTTGTCCGTACTACTACATGGAGAGGTCGCCACTGTAGCCGCCGCACCCAACACCTCCTCGACGCCACAAAGACCAACACACCTCCCCAGTACTACACAAACCCACAAACCTCGCCTCGCTGCCACTGCAAAGACCAACCCTGCATAGCTGCCGCCAAGACCCACACTCTGCCACCCCTGCAAAACCCCACACTCCGCCCCCGCCCCCGCCCCTGCCATCAACTCCCACACCCTTGTCCACTGCTCGCTACGTCGTTCGCTTCTCTCCACCAAGTCTGCCCTTCGCTCTTCAACTTCGCACATCTTCAAAATCAAATTTCAGACCTTCACTCTTCAAACCTTTTTTCCCTTCTTTCTTCATTATTCCACTAAGGGTATTTACGTCTTTTAGTCTTACAAAATAATCTCAGTTCAGGCCCTCAGTACCTTAGGTCCCTTTCAGCAAATATTGTGTTAATGAGGTATTTTATAGCAATTTTCCCTTTTCTTTTCCAATTTTCCATCAAGTATTAAAAGAATTGAATACTACTAGGGGTGGAAATTGGTTAGGCTCCTAACAGGGGCCTACAGCTTTGCCCACATAAAGCCTAATCTAGTCTATTTAATAAATAGGTCAGGCTCAAGTTTAGGCATATTGCTAGACCTATTTAGATAAACAGGTCAGGTTTATCTTTATAAGGGTTAGCCTACAAGCCTACAAGTATGGCCTATTTAACTTTTTTTAATTTATGCTATTACATAAGTATATATAATATCATATAAATAATTGGGTTAAAGGGAAAAAAATACTTATAAACTTTTCTCAAAAGTGTATCCACCATCATAAACTTTTTTGGATGTAAAAGTAACCATGAACTTTTAAAAGGGGGGCAAAACTAACACTTTCGTTAAAACTAATTAAATGTTGTTAACTCTAGTGCAAAAGTACCAAAATACCCCTATTTGAAAAAATGATTATGGTTGTGAAAGCACTTTTGAAAACAGTTTATGGGTATTTTTACACTTTTAAAAAAAGTTTATGGGTATTTTTGTCCCCTAACCTTTTTTTATATAGGGGTATTTTGATACTTTTGCACCGGAGTTAACGGCCGTTGGTTAGTTTTAATGGAAGTGTCACTTTTGCTCCCTTTTAAAAGTTCATGGTTACTTTTGCACAAAAAAAAAAAAAAATTATGGTGGTGGATGCACTTTTGAGAAAAACTTATGGGTAACTTTTCCCTTTAACCCTAAATAATTTTATAAATTATTTAAAAATTTACAACTTTAACCTTAATTCTAAATTTCACATCACATTATCATTGCACTCAACCCCTTACTTTCACATAAATCATTCACTCCTACCTCTCTTCTCTTCTGTTATTGGAGATGACAACACTAACTCACTCTCTCCTGCCTAATTTGTGCCCTCCACTAAAACATTATAATTATTATGAATTTATTTTAGTGTCAAATGAAATATTATAATATTAGTAAGAGGAGTTTGTCCAAATTTACATGGGAAGCGTAAAAGAGGTAAAATCTAATTTTACATTTCATTTGTTATGCTTAGTCAATTTTAGAAAATATATCTTATTAGTCAACAAACGATTAATTTTTCTTATTACTATCTGCTCGAACAATTATTGTCACTAGACATTCATTTTTTTTCCTTACTAAGCCTTGATATTACGACTAGAAAATAAGTTAGTTTTTAATATATAATGTAAAATTGTGTATAAGTGTGAAGGGTTATATGTGAATTTGGAGGCATAAGTTTTAAGGGTTATTTAAGGGCTTACATTTTAAGTAGACCTTTAAACAAGCTTCAAGCATTGTCAGGCCTTTTGAAGGCCCAAACTCAGGCCTAAAAAAAAGTCTACATACAAACTCAGGCTCAGGCCTATTTAGGCAAAACCTAACCTAACCTAACCTAGTTCCCCCATAGATACTACCTAATGTTATGTACTATCAGTCATCATCAACTTTATTAATGCATATTTCCTAATTTTAATTTGGTTTTAAAAATGGGAAAAATTCTAAGAAAATATCACTTGAACTTTAAAATCTCAAATCAGTGATTTGAAAAAAATTTGAGTTGTCAATTCCATTACTCTTATTGCCAACAAAACCAATTTGGAATTTTGAAGTTCAAGTGGTATTTTTTTGAAATTTTCCCTTAAAAATAATTTGATTATTTTTTATATTTCCTAATTGACTTAGAACATGATTTATGTTATAAAAATTATGCTTGTTTTATAGGAAATGGGTCTCTCTAATTCCTTTATCTTCTATTTCCCTCTACTTTTTTTATTGACACCATTAGATCAACTTTTATTGTTGGGATTTAATATTCTATAAAAAGTAAAAAAGAATATGAATATGAATATATATATATATATATATATATATATATATTTTTAATAAAAATATAAAGAGATGAACTATTTAAGTCAAATTTTAATGATTTAAATTTATTATTTACATTTTTTATTTAATATTTAAATAATATTTTTATAGAATATTAAATCTCGACAGTCAAAGTTAATCTGACAATGTAAATAAAGGAGAGGAGGGATGGGAAGTAGAGGAAATGAAGATGCCCCTTTCCTTTGTTTTATAGAATTTATAATGGAAAAATTAATCTGTTGACTCATATAATTTTAATTTAGCTATAATTTAGCCTCCTACAATTTGATTTGATGTAACCGAGTCTCTATAATTTTAATTAAGTTATAATTCAATTATCAAATTTTGACTCACTTCACCTCTATCTTTATAATTTTCACCATTTTATAAAGTAAATTTCGGAACTTCATGCTTTTTTTTTAGTTTCTACAGTGATGTGCTGTGAAAAGTATAAGTGAGTGGTTTTTTTTTTTTTTTGAGATAATTAATCTGCTTGTGTTTATAGTTTGAAACAATTTTTAATTAGGTCCCTATTGTTTTTTATCTTTTTATCAGGTCCTTATACTTTCACTTATTTTTAATTAGGTCCTTATACTTTTTTTCTTTTTTATTAGGTCTTTATTGTTTCATCGAATTTTTAATTGGGTCCTTGCAGTTTTTTTGAATTTTAATTTATTAATTTAATTTCAATTTAAATCAATGAATAATATTAAAATATAATTAAAGAATGATAAGTTTAAATTAATAGTTACATAATTTTAAAATAATTAATATAATTAATTAGTAATCCTTAATTAACTAATTATAATTTTATTATATTCTTAGAAAAAAAAGTATTATTATTATAATTCATATTTTATAATTCATATTTAATTAATAAATTAGGAGGAATATTAAATTTGAAAAATATAATAGAATTATAATTAATCAATTAAGGATTACTAATTAATTATAATAATTATTTTTAAATTATGTAACTATTAATTTAAACTTATCATTCTTTAATTATATTTTAATATTATTCATTGATTTAAATTGAAATTAAATTAATAAATTAAAATTCAAAAAAAATATAAGGACCCAATCGAAAATCCGGTGAAACAATAAAGACCTGATAAAAATGGAAAAAACTATAAAGACCTGATAAAAATCCAGTTAAATTACTATTTTGAAAAGTTTTTCTTTATAGCATTCTCTTTTGTTTATTTTCCTTCCTTTCTTATATCCAAACCAAGCCTAGAGCTTGTTTGGTTGGAGTGGAGGGGAATAAAAATGAGCTCCTCTCCTTGTTTGGTATAAAAAATTGGAGGGGAGGGACTCAAAGAAGGGGTTTCAAATTCCTCTCATCCCCTCATTTTTGTTCCCTCCAAATTGGGGGGTTTTGAAGGGAATGAAAAATGAGCTCCTCCCCTTCCATCACCTTCCTTTGAACCAAACATTCCCTTAAAATAGAAGGCAATGTTCATGGTAGATAAACACCAATTATCACCACTATTGATCATTTTATTAAGGTATATCTAGGAATTAATGGGCATTTAACATGTACATTTGTATAATCAGTGTTGCCATATTAGCATTGAGTCCTAGGAATGCAGTACAAATCTATTACTTGTGAATACAAGAATTGACAATTCTTTTGTCAGAATTATTTGATTTTCTTTAATACTTTGTACTTTGCAAAATTAAAACCCATCGTAGTTCATGATTTGTATGATGTGGAGTTTGCTTTTTTGAGATTGACTTGTTATCCCAGAAACTTAGGGTATGTTTGGGAAAGCAGTGAAAGGGCGGTATTGCGCTTGAGGCTGAAAAAGCGCAATGGGCTGGCTAGACACCGTTTGGGTTCACATCAGCTTCCATTGGGCTTTTAAGCCTACCGTCGCTTCTAGTAGAAGCTCATTTTTCTTGCTTCTAACTTTTCTCTTTATCACGGTGGCTTCAAAATTGCAAACGACAGAAGTTTGATGCCTGGGCCTTTATTTCCTTACCTGTTGTTGGCATGCAACTCGAGTTGTGATCTGTGTCCTTCCTTTGAGGCCTCTCTTCCGCTCATCAAATGTAGTTGGTAGTAACTTTTATAAAATAGTTAAAACAGGAAGCCACTCTATGTCGAGACATTGAGTGCATCAAATAGTGAAGAATTAAATTTATGTTAAGCAAGCCAGCTCAATCGGATTGAAGTCTTTCTGCTTGAAAAATAAAGGATTAAGAGAGAGAAAATCTATATCCCACATAGCAACATAAGAAAACAATGAATGAAGCTATGCTCTGTTTTGTTGGTTCGGTCTCTGTTCCAAGGAAGAAGAAGAAGCTTTGGTCAAATTAGGATTAGACCAGGGACTTCATTGCAAACTTCAAAGTTCTCAAAGAGGGATTAAAGTGAAAATTTATGAAATATTTGTAGGGTAGAACTATAATTTATGAAACATTTGGGTCATTTTCTGTGATTTATTCTGTCCCTTTTCTTCATTCACTTGTAGTTTTCATAAATTCTAAATACCTTTTATGTAATTTGGTCTAATCCTCAAAATATTAATTCTAGCCCTCCAAAATTTCCAATTTCTTATTAAACACCTACAATGTAATATTAAGCATAAGGTAGCATCAAAAGTTCAAGATATCATTTATATGAATAATTAACGAATTTTGACCATTTTGCCCATAATTACAATTAATTCAATACGAATATCCTTAACTTAAGTTAGTGCTTAATCATGTAATAATGTCAAAAAAAAAGCATTAATATGAATTTTTGTATTTTATCAAATTTTAATTTTAATTTTTCACTTCAATTATGACAATAAATATAAATAATATATATATATATATATATATATATATATATATATATATATATATATATATATATATATATATATATATATATATATATATATATATATATATATATGATTCATGCCATTTTCAGTCATTTTCTATCTAAACGGGTTTTTCAAATAATAATCGAAACAGGTTTAAGGTTAGAAAAAAAGTCACTTCTGCCATCATTAATTCAAACACAAATCACATTTACAATCTGACTTCTATCTTATCTGACTTTTCCAAAAATCAGATTACAAAAAAAGCTACTTCTTTACCGCTAATCCAAACAGGCACTTAGTCACAAGTTTTAGTTGATTCATAATGATAATGATAATATATAATCACAAGCTGATTCTTGTCGGCAAGCATTTCCTGAACCGACCGGGTTTACATAAATGCAATTATTTATGGCCTTTAAATTAAAAAAAAAAAACAATAGAATACTAATCAACTCATAAACTGATTGTCACACCTGAAAATTAAGGGATGACAGGTACGGAATGTGAGGAGACTCACATTCCTTAAGCCTTAAAACACAAATAACAAAAATATTGAATATAAATACATTACTTCTAGCTCATATATAACATATTTCCTTTAATCTAATAATAAGTAATTTGTAAATATTTCGGTATAGTCTCTTCAGGCTGTTTGAAATTCCTACCATAGCACACCAGTTCAATATAGTAGTATATGGAGCTCCGCTCCTCGACAATATATATAGATACATACATCTTACACAAACAAGGAAGGTGGGGATCCTACCTATAGATGACATGAAGCACCTAAAGATGATTTACCAACACATACAAGAGTTTAAGGTTTTACATTGAATCATGATTTATTCAAATGACGCACCAGCTTCATTCGGGCCATATACACTTTTAGCGATTAGCAGAAGGACATGATCAGCTGCACTATCTTAGGCCAAAATGTTTTTCGATGAATAACATCCCATTAAGGAAAATAGATAAAATACTAGAAGAAATAATATATACAAACTTAACCTTGAATATTACTCCCTCTAGTCCTATTTATAAGACACTTTCCTCTTACTTGCGCAAAACGAACTAGTAGTTAAAAGAAATAAGTGTGTCAAAAATGTCATATTTTTTTTCATATATGCCCCTACGTATGAAAAGAGTATAGAAGAGAGAATGAATAAAAAGTATAAGAGATAACTCTTGATGTGTGTGATAATTAATTATAAATATATGTATTTAAAAAGGGTAAAATAGGAAAAAGAAACTTACATTTTCATACACAAAGTAAAAGTTGCTTATAAAAATGACCAAGCCCAGGAGAGAGAAAGTTGTTTATAAACAGGACCGGCGGGAGTAAAACACAACTATAAATTTCAACTTTTGAAGTATAAATTCATACACATAAATTGAAAACATATAAAAGATAATTGAATGAATAAAACTGTACAAGCACTTAAACCATTTGTTTACAAAATCAATTTACATGACAATGAATCTCAAATTTCCTCTTTTCATAGGACTTCAATATACCAGATAATAAGCGTGGACATACAGTCCACGAGGGTAACTAACCAAACGCAGCTCGAGGCCACAAAAACAAACGTGAAGGCCACGAAAACAAACGTGGACACATAGTTCATGAGGGTAAGTAACCAAGCGCGACTCAAAGCCACGAAACAAGCGCAGGAACAAAACCCACCAATAACAAGGGTGAGAACAAATCCCACGAATATCAAGCGAGCTCGAGTTAACCATGGTGCACCAAGGGCTAACGGAACTGCCGTTAGCAACCAGCATTCTGTATTTAGTACTCTGAAAAATGTTTTCAAGCATGCTTGGGGCCAATTTATCAAAACAAGAAACATTTCTCCTTTTAATACCATGATAACTCATATCAAATATGGCATAATAGAATACCCCAGCATGAAAGTTCACAAACAATATTTCAAAACATTCCTTCAAATTCAATATATCGACAAAAACTCTTCCCAAATAATAGAACTCGTGCAAAAATTCCAAAATACAAGACTATCTTAACATGAAAATTTATGAAATATATCTCAAAAGTTTCCTTATCATTTCTGCGCATAATCACAAGTTATACTATGATCCAATAGAAGAAGAATAGATAATAACAAGTAAAATCATCAATCTTTTCTCATTTCAATATCAATAAGAAACAAATAAATTTGATAAATTTTTCTTGGCAAAACCATGCTTAGAATGAGATAATTAATATAAAAATATAACAAGTAGTAAAATATCGCTTATAAATATTATAATGAGACGCTATTCACTCACCTAATGTGCTTCCACACATCTATAATTTACTCCATTCCTCGGATGTCATAACAATTCTTACTCCTTCATTCCTGAATACCATTCATCACATAACTATCACTCTTAGTATTTAAACCTTATTCATCTTTTTGAATTTACAACAGTCCACAATAATATAATGGACACAACCAAAATCCGCAATTTCTAAAATTTATAAAGAGAAAAGAAAAGACCTCATCTTCAACTTAGCAAGCACAATCAACCACCTCAAAGGCATCCTAAAGGTTAACATAAGAGTAAACAAACCAAAACAATTTCAATGTAGTACAATAATTGATTATTACATATAAGAATTTAATCAACACCATCACTAACATATTCCATTCTCAATTCCACAAGAATTCATTCTCAAGCAAGTAATCAAAAACTTCATATGCATTATGTAAAATCAGCTCATAAGCTTCAACAATCTTAATTTAACTGAATTTCTCTTATATACAATTTCACAAGCACGATGTGTGAAATCAAGTCATAAAACAATCATCATCGTCTCACATTGCTAGCAAGCAACTTCAAGCATCCTAATTAATAGCAAAGCCGCCCAAATCAAATTTCTTAACAACTTTTAACCAATAAACAAAACATCTTACTCCACAGTTTAACAACCATGTAACACTCAAGCATCAAAGTAATTCTCCTTTCAAACATTTTATCAAACACCTAGTTTGCCTTTATTTTTATTTTTTTTCAAATTTCTAAACAGTGTTCCTCTAAATATTACAACCTCAAACATAATTGCTACAATTCAACTTTATTTAATCAAGATTACTTAATACACAACTCAAATCACAGATCAATTAGATTTCCCAATTCGAACATGACCAAACAGAGGAGGAATAAGAAAACCATTATGCTATATGAGAAAATGGAGCCATAGTAAAAACAGAGGAAGAAGATGATCTTTGAACATACCCATCACCATCGTTGCACAAGAGGAGGAAAAGGAATGAACTTTCGCACACCCTCACCAAAGCACATGGAAACGGGAAGAGAAGGGAAGAAGTTTTGGTGCATGACTCTCACTGCAGAGGCGGACGAACAATGAGAAGGACAAAAATATCAACACCAAAAGGAACAGAGGAGAGTATAAACTCAGTGCGAAGAGGAAGCATCAAAGGAAGGAAAGGTGAGAATTTGGCAGCTCCCTCATCAGTGATAGAAGGATGAAGAATGTTGATTGACCTACTCAAGGTTTTGAAGGTTCGAGAGCTTCCCTCCTCCATTCTTTTTTTTAATGAAAACTGGAATTTATTAAGTCTCAATTAAAAAATTAATACAAAATAAAAGGGATAACTCCATATCAATCATCAACGACCGCCTCCTTCAATAATAGTGGTGGTTGATCAAAGAAGACAAAAACCCCCACATTAATATACCCTAACTTCATTTTGGAAGTCGGTGGAATGAGAAAAATCTAATGATTTTAATTTTTTTTTAAGAAAAAAAAAACTGAAGAATATTATGATAATTTCGCAAAGTTAAAAATAAATTGAATGCCCTTTCTTTTTTCTTTTTTTTTCTGCCAACGGAGGATTGGAACTCAGCCCATTAACAGACAATCAACAGGTTTTCCCTAGCAAATTTTTTTTTTTCCTTAATAAGCCTACAGCAATTAATAAAAATGTTAACTAACTACCTGATTATATAAATATGTGTGTATATATTTCAGGATTATTACCTATAAACCTAAGGAAGATAACAACAAAGGGACAGAACTTATTCTCTGTTTATTCAATCATATGGACAATAATTTTATGAATTATGTGTCTTGGTCAAGTAGACGAGTGGCCAAAAATCAGGGAAGAATATTATGCAATCAATACATATTTGAAACTTAAATCCTATCATATCTACATTGAATGCCTATAATTTTGGGATTATATTTCCAGAAAACCTGATAAAGATACAACATGTATGCTCCAAAAATTTTATGTTTCATTCGACACAGCTCAACTAAGTTTAAATATAAAAAGAAGAGATTAGTATCAATTATTTCCCATATTTTGTTCCACTTCAATTTTTGTTCCGTTCTCTCTGTTTTTTTTTAACTTACTTAATCATTTAATTATTATTTATTTAAAGGATTCTAAATTATTGGGTCATTACACTGATAAACCGGCGCGCGCGCAAATATTGCTTTAGTTTTTTTTTTTTTTTTTTTTTGAAGTATGCACTGCAGTTTAAAACTTTATACGCAGATATGCCCATGACTCTTGGCATTGGATTTTAATGATTTCAAGGAATTTACTGGTTTTTCCAATAAAATATTCAAAATATACATTTGGCTTAATTTTGATCAAATATTATCTCAAACATATATTTTTAGATACTGGTTATTGAATTCTCATGCTGTGACCTAGTGCTCTTATGTTCATACTCAATTCAAGAAAAATATACTACTACATTCATTCGGTCCTTATTATTAAAAGCTGCTTCACTAATTTGGGTAGATTAAAAAAATTGATTATATTAGTTATTTGCAATAAATATAGCTCAATTTTCGGAAAATACTATATTTCATAATCACTACCCTTAAATAAAAACCCTTAATATGTGCAATTAATACAGAAAATATAGGGGTAAAAGTTTAGATTTGGGAGACACAGTCACACAGTGCATTGGAGTATTATATTTGGTCCAAATGTTTAGAATTCAAAGAGATCACATGTCCTCTGGTTATAGCAAAAGATTTTTTTCTCATGTACTGCACAAAGTTTCACAACTGAGATGCATTCATCATACCTTGTATTGATCCCCTTTCCCTCTGTGGATTTGTAGTGGTGAATTATGATGAAGGATTATACATTGATAAGCAATCTTAATGAAAAGATTAAAATCTGATAAGATATCTAATAAAAAAATCCCAAATGATCCATACACTAACACAAGCAAATAAATAACTTTAAATATATCTATCTCTGACAGGCAAAATGGACAACCTAATACCAAGCAAAATAAAGCAACATTCTATTCCACGTATCATCTCTAAGAGGCATTAAACTACAAAATGATCTAAACTAATGAGGACATTTTTCCACCAAAGTTATCTTGAACATTAAGGCTCTTCAATGTTCGATGTTGCCAATCGGCACTAAACTTTCCACATAACTGTAAAGCCTTGCATGAAAGCCATATCCATGTCCATGTCCAGGTCCAGGGAGAGCAAACCGCTTGCGTTCATTAGTAGTGAGGTTGATGAGATATAGGCAAACATTCCACATCTCAACTTCAGCTTCATAATCAATGTAGACAAATTGATTCCTCCAAATGGCCCCAACACATAATTTGAATGGATCAAAGTCGAATGTATATCTCCTACTCAGACTCCACCCCTTCCCTGATGAACCTGTACCCCCTTCCTCCATTACACCAAAATGAATAGGAGAATATTGAGGGTTAATAGTCCAAGAATGATAAGTAACTGCAAGCTTGTCGTTGGACACAGCAAGTTTGACAGTTGAATGGCTTAATAATGCAGGCGATGGTGTCACTCAGCTCTAAATACTTCTGTTGCTAAGTCAAATGAAATTGTCACATCAATATCATCAGTGCCCATTTTGTCCACCCGCAGCCTTGTCCCATACAAAAATATAACTCCATTAACAGTGACACCATGATAAAAAATAGTAACATCTTTTATGTTGTCAAAGTCTATGTTTCTCCCAGACATGGTGCTTAATGAATACACTTCCACTTCACAAAGCCTAACAGTATTGGAAAATCTCACTACCTTGTAATCGAGCAAACATAAGTGGAAAGGATCATCTCTAAGTCTGTGTCGTATAAGAAGAGAAGAGTTTTGATGGGCGGAGTGGTGGTGGAGATGGTCTTGGACGAAAGATGGGGTTTTGATAAGATTTTTCGAATGTTTGGAAACACATTGAAATCTGATTAGGGATTTTCCAGGCTGTCGTTTGAGAATATTTGTGATGATTTCCTCAGGAAGAAATAATGGCAGGTGGACATTCGATGACAGCTTACGTCTTAGTTAAAAGAAAGAAAAAGAAAGAAAAAAGAGCCAAACCAGAACTTTGATAACAGAGAGGGAACATTATTTCAAGGATAAAGTGAAAGAATATATGTACGGGGGAAACCAAATGGGCAAAGCAATTTTGATATTTTGTGAAACACCACCATGTGATGCTTTAGCTTCACTTGCATTTTGTTGTTGATGTTCTAGATAAATACCTGTCTGAGAATAGAAATTTCAGCAGTACAGCAAACAGCAGCGGGGAAGATTCTAAAGAGATTCCCCTTCCCGTTGAGGTCCAGAAATGATTCCTATGGAAGATGAAATGTCACAGGGAACAACTTGATGTTAAAAAGCATAATCAATTTCTATGGAGATGAGTATAACATCTATTGTGCCATAACAGATACTAATTTACTGAGGTTTACTTTAGAACTAACATGTGAGTGTTGAATCGGTGTTGCAACAGAAGCTTGCATTAGACCATTACAGTTCAAATCCATTAATCATGAACACAGTACAAATAGAATAGCAAGAATTGACAACTTCCTTGACAGAATTATTTGGATTTTTTTTTAGTTTCTGCTTTGCATAATTAACACCAACGGTTCATGATTTGCAGTATCAAATTTGCTTTTCTGTGATTGACAAGTTATTACCACAACTTATTACTAGTTTTATTTTTGTTTTGGCGAGCAACATGTTGCAAATTTTGGTTGATTCATAATATACAAGCCAAGATGCTTTTCTTGAAGCTGATTCTTCCATATAGTAATACTCAAATCAAGCAGAATCTTGCTTTGAACTTGTGCACAAGCATGTCCTGAACTGAGTTTTTACATGCATTTATTAATGGTCTTTAGATAAAAAAAGATATTACTCCAATCCTAAATATAAGACATATTTACCTAATTTGATTAGATTAAGGAAGTTAGTTAATTTAGTTAGCATGACATATATTTTATAAAACAAGCTAAACATTTTCTTTAATTACCTCATTTCCTCTCATTGATTAATATTAAGGAAGCATCAATAGAGGTAAATTAGGAAAAGATTAACGAATATGAAAATTATATTTTATATTTATGATCAAGATAAAATTCCCAATTATGTCTTATATTAAAAACAAGAGGAGCACAGTTGAATATGAATCCATACACCAGCAATTAAATAACTTTATATTATCTTTGAAAAGCAAAAGGGATAACCTGATGTTATAGTCCTCAATGATAGGTAAAATAAAATAAGAAACTCCGCATTTATTGTTTTATGTAACATCTCTAAACGGCATCAAACCTTGTATAGAATGATGTGAAGTCTAAACTGATAGGAATACATTTCTACCAAAAACATATTTAAGCAATCTAAATCTGCACGGTAACTACCGTAACCCCATCCAAAACATAACACCATTGGCAGTGACTCCATGATGATCAATATAAATATCTTCTGTCTCATCAAATTGTATGTTTCTCCAAGTCCCTGTCCTCAATGAATACACTTCCACAATATAACCCTTGTGAAACAAGGTAAATCTTACTATTCTTACTATCTTGTAATCATTATTAATAGGACTGAACCCAAATCCAAAATTACAAATAACCAGATACTGCTTAAAAGTCATTTGCACTCTCTTCACCTCTCTAGTCGCGGGATTCCACAATAAAGGGGCATGAGGACGTATGCTACTATCGGCAAGGCTGAGCAGGCCATTGCTGGAACCAACAATACGAATGCAACTCAATGAACCGAACAAAGGTACGGTATCAACAACCTCATGAAATTGCATCTTGCAATGGAGCAAACATAGGCTGAAAGGATCATCAAATCCATGACCCTGATGGATAAGAAGAGAAGGGTTTTGTTGGGTTGAGTTGTGGAGATGTTCTTGGATGAAAGAAGGGTTCTTGATGAGATTTTTCCAATGTTCGCACACGCATTGAAATCTGATGAGAGATTTTACAGGAAGTCGCTTGAGGATCTCTCTGATCATTTCTACTTGAAGAAATAGCAAGACGCAATCCATTAAGCTCTGCTTTGTAGAGCTCTGCTGGGAAGAACACATCTCACAGACCAAAGCATTGAATTTTTTTGCGCGTCAGGTGAAAGTTTAAATACCACCAATAGTTTTTCCAACTATATTATAGGCTAAAATATAAGTTTGGTAATCTAAATTTACATTCTTTTGCCAAACATCTAAGTTTACATTAAATTTTAGTTTAGTCTCTTAATTTTATAAAGTGTATTTTTAATTCTTTATTTCAGCGTTTTTAGTTTTATTTAACAAAAAATACGGACTTACCAAATTTAGAAGGGACTCTAACTACAATTTTTTTACTAAGCATAGATATCTTTCTATTGGAGGTAATCCTATTTGAGGCACTATCGAGCACTAAATATTGGCACCTCTCTCTCAACAGGTATTTGAATCTTGGTTTGCTACATGATGAAGGACTAACTCCTTTCGTTAAACCCAACCCCTTTTTACCTACAATTAAATATTGATAGTGATGATCCTGCTGAGCACGAAGGCCGATTATGATTATACATGATGTGCTTCTATTTATCTTCCTTTTACACACTACCAATATCAATAACCAGCCTTGTAATTTGATTGAATCCTGAGGCAAACAAATATCTTTCAGATTAGCATAATCAATATCAATGATGATAAGCGTAGCAGTATAGAAACACACATGTTCACAACTTCAGACCATTTACTGAGGTTTGATTAGAAATTAATTGGCCGTTTAACAAGTGTGTGTTCAATCGGTGGCCTGGGTTACTATTACAATACAAATCCATATGCTTTTTATTGAAGTTGATTAATCCATATGATAAATAAAATGTATTTTTCTTAATACCAAACCCATAAATACTCAGCAAAACAAGCTTTCCCACTTATTTGATTTTCAATCAATCAAATAATTAAACTAATTATTTCATAAATTATAGTTTTTAACTTGAAATCTCCATCTTTTAATGAATCAAGCAAAAAATATATATACACTGTGTGTATCAACTTTCTGTGAAGTTTATCTTCCCTCACTTGCCTTCTTCCATAGTTCCATCACCATTTTGCATTTTCTCTTGCAACCAAGGAACTCCACTGTACCAAATCTTATAAGCCATATCGTTCACAATTTGTGAATAAATTCAATCAATGGATATTTATTTATATTAATTTGTAACCCATTTATTTTAAAAAAGACTAATTTCGTTAGACGTTAACGTTATTTGGATAGACTTTAAGTGGAATCAAATCAATCAAAAGACATTTGATAAGGGCCTTAAAAAAAAAAAAAAAAACACACACACACACAAGGAAGAGGAATCAAAATCATGGTTTAGTCTTGGTGCAAGAGAATACAGAGTATACCATATATTTCACACAGAAAATGCCATAGTCACACTCACCAAAACTCATTCAGGCCTTCATAGAAACCAAAACAGCATTCATCCTATTTTGCAATTATTATCCAAACATGCAAACTTTCTCAATAGAAAGGGATAAACCAATATCTAATGACTCTCTCTCTCAGAACCAACATTGTTATAACTGCAATTATGATGCTAGTTATTGAATTCTTATGGTGTCATTGAGTGCTCTTATGGAGCCGTTTCACACTCCTCCCAGCAAAATACACTAATATAAACTCAAAATATTTAGAATTCAAGGAGATCACATAACCTGAGATGTATTGCTATATCCAAACACTTTCTTCTCATGCATTGCACGAAGTTTCACAGCTGAGATGTATTCATCATAACTTACATTGATTACCGTTCCCTCAGTGTGTCGAGTTATAGTGGTGAATTGTGATGAAAGATTGCATATTCACATGAAATCTTAGTGCCAAGATTAAAATCTGACAAGATATTCGATAAAAAAAAGTCCCAAATAATCTATACACTGACACAAGCAATTAAATAACATTACAATCTTAGCCATTCTTGAATTATATTAGTTTCTAATCCATTTGTTTTTCAAAAAATCAATTTCGTTAAACTTTACTAACCTTGTTTGGATAGACTTCCAGCAGAAACAATCAGAACAGATTTGAAAAGGGGGAAAAAAAAAAAAACACACACACACACACACACACATACAGAGAGAAGGAAGGGGAATCAAATTCATGATTCAAGAGAATACAATGTATACTATAGATATATTTCACACAGAAAATGCGATAGTCTCACTCAGCAAAAATCATTCAGGCATTCATAGAAACCAAAACAGCATTCATCCTTCTATGCAATTATTCTGCACACATGTAAACCTTCTCTGTTTCTCAATAGCAAGGAATGAACCAATATCTAATGACTCTCTCTCTCTCTAAGAACCAACATTGTTATCACTGCAACTATGATGCTGGTTATTGAATTCTTATGGTGTGATTGAGTGCTCTTATAGAGCATTTTCACACTCCTTCCAGCAAAATATAATATTAACTCAAAATATTTAGAATTCAAAGAGATCACATAACCTCTTGTCGTTATAGAAAAACACTTTTCACTCTTGTATTGCACAGAGTTTCACAACTGACATGTATTCATCATAACTTACATTGATCACCTTTCCCTCCGTGTGTAGAGTTGAAGCAGTGAATTGTGATGAAATATTGAATATTCGCAGGAAATCTTAGAGCCAAGATTAAAATATGATAAGATATCAGATTTAAAAAAAATCCCAAATAATCCATACACTAACACAAGAAATTAAATAACATTACATATATCATTCTATTCTACATATCATCTCTAAGTGATGTCAAACTATAGAATGACCTATACTGATAAGGCCATATTTCCACCAAAATATTCAAAGGAGGTAAATACTTTTTGCTAACGTTAAACGCAACATAACAATTAACATCGGGGATTATGGCTCTTCAATGTTGGATGTTGCCAATTTGCACCAGGCTTTCCACATAACTGTAAATACTTGCACTAAAGCCCTGTCTATTTCCAGGGATAGCAACCCACTTGCGTTCGTTTGTAGTGACATTGATGAGATATAGACCACATTTTTGTTCAGCATTCTCCATTTCAACTTCAGTTTCACCAATAAGTCTCGTCATACCATAATCAATGCAAACAATTTGATTCCTCCAAATGGTCCCAACATATAACTTGACTGGATCACAGCCATGACTATATATCCTCCTCAAACTCCATCTCTCCTCAAATGAACCTCTAACCCCTTCCTCCATCACCGCAAAATAAATACGAGCATAATGAGAGTTTATCATCGGAGGACTTGAAATTATTGCAAGTTTTTCGTCATGCACAGCAATTCTGACTCCTACATGGCTTAATAAAGCAGGAAATGGTGTCACTGTAAACACCTCCGTTGCTAAGTCCAATGAAATTATCACATAACTATCATCTGTGCCCATTATGTCCGCACCTGGCCTTGATCCATACCAAAACATAACTCCTTTAATAGTGACACCACCACCAAAAATACTAAAACCTTGTATGTTGTCAAAATGTACGTCTTTCCAAGACCCTGTGCTTAAGGAATACACTTCCACTTCATAAATCATGTTAGTCTCGGAAAGTCTCACTATCTTGTAATCATTAATAAGAGGACTGAAACCGAAACCGAAATGCCAACCAACAGGAAAATCATCAAAAGTTACAGGCATTCGTCTGACCTCTCTGGTCGCCGGATTCCACAATAAAGGGGCAGGAGGCGTTATATTATAATCGGCGAGGCAGATCAAGCCATGGCAAGAACCGACGAGCTGAACGCCCATCAAGGAACCAATCGAAGTTAAGTTCTCAAACTCATGAAATTGCATCTCGCAATCGAGCAAACATAAGTTGAAAAGATCATCTCTACGAACGTGTTCGATAAGCAGAGAAGGGTTTTGATGAGTGGTGTGGTGGTGAAGATGGTCTTGGACGAAAGACGGGGTTTTGATGAGATTTTTCCAATGTTTGGACACACATTGAAATCTGATTAGGGATTTTACAGGGAGTCGTTTGAGAATATCAGTGATGATTTCTTCAGGAAGAAATGGCAGGGGGACATCCGATAACATTTGATTCATCGTGCTCGGCTGAGAAGACCAGATGTCTCAGAGGAAATCAGAAGAAATTAGAGTTTTAAGAATCAAAGCAATATACCTGATTTGTTCTTTGTCGACTGAGAAGAAGGAATCTCACAGTGGAAAACCGTCGCAATCCATAGGGAAGGATTTTATTAGGGAAGACCGGACGAAGAAGAATGTTGCGTCCAAAACTAAGTTTGTGTTTGGTGAGCGGCTATAATCCCGGTTGACATTCATAACTAGGGGTGGAAACACATCAGGTCAGGTTTTTGCCTTAACAGGCCTAAAACTAAGTTTGTGTTTGGTGAGCGGCTATAAACCCGGTAGGCATTTATAAGTAGGGGTGGAAACAAATCAGGCCAAGTCAGGTTTTTGCCTTAACAGGCCAGGCCTGTTAAGGCACAAACTGGCTTGTGGCCTGTTGAAGGTCAATTTTTAGGCCTGGGCCTGGCCTGAAGCCTGATAAGGAAGCCTAAATTTTTAAAAAATTTTAAGCAAACCGACAGGCCTACAGGCCACAGTACAAAATAGGCCAACAGGCCACAGGCCAAAAAACAAGCTAAAACTTATAAGCTCAGGCGAAATTATCCTTTAACCCTTATTTAATTTTTTTAAAAAATATTTTTACAGGCTCAGGCCGCCCTGACAGGCCTAACAGGCCTAACAGGCCTGTCAATAGGCCTTGGCTTAACTTATTAAGCAAAACAGACTTTTATTTTGGCCTTGGCCTGGCCTTTTAGCTTGACAGGCTAGGCTTGAACAGGCCAATCACAGGCTAGGCTATAGGCCCCTGACAGGCCGCCTGACCTGTTTCCACCCCTATTCATAAAGTCTTATTGTAGAGTCGGGAATTTAGGCCGACCCATTTAGGTTCGAGCTCTTCAAATGCCAGATTTATGATTTAGAGGCTAAAATAGGAAGCGGGTTTAAAAGAGCCAGTCTTGTAGGGTCGCAGACCCAGGAGGGCCGGCCCTGTAACCTTGTAGGGCCGCACTTTTAGGCTCGTTTAATAGTTTTTAAAAATTAATTAATATATATAATATCATTATATCAAATTAGCAATATGAGAAATACCTAAATACCTAATAGAGTATTAGTAACAGGTAAACATTTAATTAAATGGTTTGATTTGTTTTATTTTCTACAATGGTTTATTCATTGAAACTTTAAAAAAGAGGTTAATTTAGACATTAGATGATTATTCTAACTAAAAATTTATGAGTTTTAAAAATAATGTATCTCAATTTAAAGCAAAATAATAAATAAATTGTAAAACTTGAAAAATATTTTTTTTTAATTAAAATGAATTCAAGCCCATTTAAGCCTGAATCCGTGAAGGGCCAGCCCTGTAAGGCCGTTGGCTTTAAAAATTGGGGGGTTTTTTAGGAAACGAGCCTAAACGGGCTGGCCCGTTTAAGCCCAAGCCCATGAAGAGCCGGCCCCTGTAAGGCCTGGCTGGCCTGAATTCCCAGCTCTATCTAATTGGTAGTGATAAATTTTTTTTTGGAGTGTTTGGGGAGGCTTGTAGGCAATTGTGTAACCCCCTCCGTAATTATATCCGAAATACGCGATTAAAATGAAATAGAGACCAATAATAATCAAATAACGTTTACTAACCCATCACATGATGGGGTTTTCAAGAATACTTTTTGAAATCATTTATAAACATGGTCTCCTATTCACATTTCGAATATAATTACTACGCGAAGATAAATCACATTCATATAAATATCAGAGTGCACAATTTAATCATCCCAGCAATCCCAGGTACATATCTTCGCTAAAGATACACAGGGTACAATTGCCCATTACAATTCTTCAAATGGGGATTACACAATCTCATCTCGAATGAGTCCTAGCCGCTCCCTCCACGAGCCATTTGCCCTGTCTAAATTGTTGGTAGGGGAGAGTGAGATTCGAGAGAATCTCAGTAGGAAACAGATACCATAATGCATGCATGATAGATGCTATGTGTATGACATGTTAGCTATATCTAGATACATGCCCCATAATGATATTTCTGCATGCTCAATATTTCATGTAACAAAACTATGGCCACAGTAAAACAGAAACAGAGCTTCATTTATTCAAATATGCTCTACACAATCAAGTAAAGCAATCATATACATCACTACACAAGCAAAGATATCAAATACATACAAGTAAGGTAAGTCCCCTATCTCCAGTCTTTTCTCCTCAATTTGCGTGCCAGCAACTCGGGGCTTCACATTCGATCCTACAATGTCAAATGTACCATTTAGACACTTCCATAGTGTTTCTGGGGGTTATATGAGGTTATATTGAAAATTTACTAAAATACCCCCGGGGACCCGGCCCGGCCCCACTGTACCCGGTCCGGCTGTACTTTTCTTGAAACTTTGACATGGGCTATTCTTCCATATTTTCGCCCAAGGAATCCATTTCCCGACTCGGAATTATCAAATTCAATGTCAATTTACAAATTTACCCTTGACAGCCCCACTTTAAGGGTTTCAGAGGCGTTTTCGTAATTATGCTTTTTCGGCCTTTTCCGAAAAAGTGACCAACTGTAACCCCACCTAATTTTCGCTCCTGAACTCAATGGAACCATCAAATCATTGAAAATCCAACTCTAAGACCCATTTATAGTCATAACCGAAATATACAAGTACTCCGGGGAAAATTGGGGTTTTTCGGTTTCGGCTCCGTAAACGTGTTTCTTTCTACTCCTAACCACTTTATTAACCATTACATTAGGTTACAACTAACATTAAGACCCAATTTGGGCAGCATAACCCCTAGGCCAACCCATTTTCCAAATTTACAAACAAAGACAATCCGGTGAAATTTCACCGATTAAATCAACCACAGCAGCCAGAACAATCAAAGATTGAAGTTTCAGAAGTTACCTCAAGCTCCCTCTGGCTTTTACTCAATATGGATGAACCCTAGCCCCTTTTAAACCATGAAAATTGAGCTTCCAACACCTTAAAGAACATGAAAGAGAAGCTTAGAAGCAAGGTTATATGCGTTGAGAGCTAGATCGTCGGAGAAATCGGCTTACCTTGCGAGATTTCTCCTCTTTCTCTCTCTAAGAGCTCTCAACTTTCTCTCACTAGTTTCAGCTGGTTCATCACGATAGAAAATGAGAGCTGAAGAAGATGAGAAGATATTTAATTCCATGCTGATGTCATCTTTTAATGAGATGATGTCAAAATTCCCATTTTCGGATTTTCTAGCAGATTTTCTGCCCAAACTTTGAAAAATCATAACTAATTCTAGAAAAATAGAAATGAGGTGATTCCAAAGCCAAATGAAAGGTATTTAAGTCATATTCATTGGAAAAATATGATCCATTACCAGAAATCACCACAAAATTCCAGAATTACACAAATTTCATCACTGCCCCAAAACAGAGTCCATTTTCGACCTCAAACTTTGGACAGTCATATCTCCCAGTTCCCAAAATGAAATGGCATAAATGATATATCCATTTTGAAGCTTGGGATGTGAAATTGAATACTGGAAAGTTTCATAATTTTCTGACTTCATTTGCCTAGTCAAAACATCCACACGAGAAGACTGCCCAGAATAGAGTTTCACTGGACAGAATTTCAGATTTTGCATCTTTGCTTCAGTTGGTTCCATTTTCATACCAAACATCATTCCCACATAAATTTTCATAAGGAATCCATTGGAAACACCAAACCAATCAAATTCACATTCCATTGACATGTTTCACCAATAATCACAACATGTCAACACAAGTCACAATTCAAACTCACATTGTAATTATTTACTTTCCAAAGTTCCAAACCAATTCCAAGGAACTCACACAAATGGGATTCCACCCACTTAATCTCACAACAAATCAACCCTAACAATTGATCTTCAAGTTACCAATGAGTTTCCTCTTTGGTAACTGACCAATTGGTCGGTAACTTTACCCTTTTACCCCTGATTATGACAATTCCTCCTGAATCACCACTAAACACATCATACTTTTCCATTTAGCCACAATATGCGCCCTCCCTCTATTTTAAGTCAATTTAGATATTAATCCATAATTGAACTTAAATATTGGGTTTTGCAGCTGCTCACAACGTATACGCATCACAGTTCACATCATAATCTCCAAAAGGGTCCATTTATCACTAATCACGCCTGCTTTTGGAGTCATCAACCCTTAATCATAATTTGGGATCTTGCTAAACCGGGGCTTAGCAATCCACTAATCTCAGGCTTATTCTCTAGCCTCGAGTCTCAAAATTTGGGGTATTACAAATTGCGCTTTTACCAAAACCCAATTGGGAACTCTCAATTGTGAGAAGTTGGAAAAAGAAGGTTTTATTAAAAGCTAATGACATTTTATGCTAGATTGCGTTGTCTGAAAATTAGTTATATAATATTTATTTTTCCCATAAAATATTTTTTAAATAGTATGTAGTATCAAAAAATATTTTTTGAGTATTTTTAACCCCTTAAAATATTTTTCTAGTTGTACTCACTACCTAGTGTGTTATCAGATTGATTGTAATTTTACCCTTAATGTACTTTTTCAACTCCAAAAATTACTTTAAAATATTTTTTTGTGCTTTTTAACCACTTGAAATATTTTTTTGGTGTTTTTAACCCCTTAAAATATTTTTTTCAGCTGTACCTAGTGTGTTATCAAACTGATTACAATTTTACTTTTAATGTACTTTTTCAGCTCTAAAAGTTACTTTAAAATATTTTTTGGTGTTTTTAACCCCTTAAAATATTTTTCCAGTCGCTCCTAATGTTTGATCAGACTTATTGTAATTTTACCCTTAATGTACTTTTTCAGTTCCAAAAATTATTTTAAAATATTTTTTGGTGTTTTTAACCCTTTAAAATAATTTTTCAGTTGTACCATTTTTAGGAGATTGTCTACAATTTTACCTTTAATATATATTTTTTTAGTAGTAAAGAGCACCCAAAACTTAGAAACAAATCCAATTGTCAATTGCTGTTTCTTATACAACTACCAATCCAAACATAAATCACAATACACAATCTAACTTTTACCAAAAGTAATATTATAACAAATCCAATTGAAACAAACCCAATTGTCAATCGCTATTCCAAACACACACAAACATTTGTGGAAATCGAACTGATATGAAAATAAATTACAAATTAAATGATAATTCGTCTTAATATTTTAACTAAACAAATACTGTTTTTTATCTGAATTAAATAAATACTCTTGCTATTATTAAAAAAATCATTTAAGTCAAATTAACTTTTATTTAGTTAATAATGTTATAAATTTCAAAATGAAATCAGTCAGAAATTTTATATTTTATATTTATATAATGTCAAAATGAATGTTGAGCTTTATAGCTTAATGATACGCTCCTCTCTTAATCTTTTTTAAAACATGAGATTATGAGTTTAAACTTTAAACTCTCACAAAGTATAATGAGGAAGGAAATGATGGTAAAAAAATGTCAAAATGAATAAAAGATGATTACAGTCATGCCATAAATATAAATGAACTTGACTAGCATCAAGTGTCACCGCGGTCATTAAAGTGGTCTTAGGCCCCCCCAAACGAGTTCGACTTGTGCCACCGTTGTAATCAAAATATGTATATATAAATAAAATTTATCTCAAAATAAAATAATAAATGAACTTATTTTCAGGAGCGCGGTTGTTTTGCAAGAAAGCATACATGTGATAAATTTCTTACTCGAGATCTAAGTTGTAGCGGAGTTTGTACCAAAAAGCTCCACGCTTGTTGATACTTTTATCGAGAACCTCTAACTTCATCGCAGCCAATTAGAGGTCCATCGTATGGTGATACATCTTTTTGCTTTTTGGTGTTATTTTCTTGTCTTTTTGTTTGTTTGGTTGTGTTGTAGGGTTATTGGTGTTTTGTCACGTCTTGATTTGGTGTTTGTCAAGTTCCCTCTACCGATTTAGTTTCCTCCACTGGTTTGACTTTTTTAAGTCATCTTCGTCAATACTTATGCCTTTCAAGTTTCATCATCTTATGTGATATTTCAATTCCTATGCAGTCCCTTTCAAAGGATTGCTTTCTGTTTCGTGCTGTTAGAGGGAGGATTCAACCAATCCTTCTAACTTTCATTGATGAACATGACATGGAGCTTGTATACAATACTCATGGCTCTTCCATCTTCAAGCACATTATCATTTGTTCTGTTGTTGGTTTTACTTTCTGTTATATATGGTCGACTAGGATTGTGATCTATCTGACAATTTGGCTTAGTGTGCTGAAGCTCCAGTAGATTTAAGCTTTTCTATGTAACTTGTTTTATCTTTTTTGTTAAAATAAATTGTCTTAGGGATTTTTTGGGATCTGGTCATTGACACCTTAACCACATCAAAATACTGCCCATTGACACCCCTAGTCAAATTTTTCAGTCGACAAAGCAATCTATACGTAGTCCACCGGTTCTCTCTTATTCTCCTCAGATGTATTTCCTCCACCATACCAACCCTATCCTAGGGATTTTTTGGGATCTGGTCACATATATCATTTTTGCAAATCAAGAAAAATATTAAATGGATAAATTTTTCTAGATTTGCTATTATTTATGAAAAAGTGCACATTTTCATTACATCTCTTTTTCTCTCCACATTTACACCTCTCTGTGGTTGTTAATATGAGTCAACACATAAAATTGACAAGACTTCATTTATTACACTAAAGTGACTTATATTTTGAACAATTTTTTGTTGGTACAAGTGACTTATAAATAGCCACTAAATGTTATATGTTTAATATCTTTCACTTGAGCCAATACTCCCAATGCAATGGAGTGTTATATTCCATTGTCTATTCATCTCCTCCAACTGGTGCTTCCCTTGTATTTTGTTGTTGATGTTCTAGAGAAGAGCCTATCTGAAAATAGAACTTTCAGTAGAAGAGAGGTCCCCAAATGCTGTGATACAACCAACATCAGGGGCTGAGTTTCTAGAGATTACTATTCGCTTGAGGTCCAGAAATGATTCCTTTACCTATGCCTCATTTAGTCAGACTATTAGACTATAGAAGGTGAAATCTCACAAGCACAGACATACTCATCTGATCCTACTTATAAAGCTAAGAGAGAAGAAGTTTTTTATCCTATTTACAAGGCTCACTGTTAATTTTTTTTTGCATAAATGTACAATTTTACTGTTTATTTATTATAGTATGGACTTTCTTTTCTTAGGGAATAATGTATATTAAAGAGAGATAAAGTTAGAAAGATATTAAATTTTAGGATAGTGTTAATGAAGTTTAATGTTTTTATTTGTTTATATGAAATATGTTAAAAGTGTCTTATAAATAGGACTAAAGAAGTACTTAAAAGCATAATCAATATCTATGGAGATGAGTGTAAAATCTCTTACTATGTCATAAAATAAAGGGAAAATCCCTAAAAAATATCATCAAAATATGCAAATCCCAAATTAGTGCGCCGAAATTGCGAAATCCCAGTTCAATGCTATGTCAGTACGAATGACAGTGTTGGGCATGGGAAAAGACGATTTTGCCCTTTAGCCCTCCCTCTTCCACTTCAGAATAACAACATGAGACTCTTAATTAACAATTCCGGATTCTTGATTAACAACTCCGCTTTATTCTTTCACATCTTCATATCTCAAAAATATAGTATTATTAATGTAAAATACGGTGTTGTTAATAAAGAAAGAGGTGTTGTTATTGGCCCTGAAACTTAAATTACGAAGTTGTGAAATAAGAAATGGGAGTTGTTAATATAAAATATGGTGTTGTTAATAACAAGATCGGCGTTGTTATTGTGAAAGTATAAAGAAGAAACTGAAGTTGTTAATCAAGAATCCAAAGTTTTTAATTAAGAGTCTCGTGTTGTTATTCTGAAGTGGTGAGAGGGAGGGCTGAAGGACAAAATCGTCTTTTTACCAACCCAGCATTGTCATCCGTACTGACATAGCACTGAACTGCAATTTCGGCGCACTGATTTGGGATTTGCATATTTTGATTGTATTTTTTTGGGATTTTCCCTAAAATAAACTAATTTATTGAGGTTTACTTTGAAACTAATAAGCATCTTAACATGTGAGTGTTGTTGAATCAGTGTTGCAACACAAGCTTGCATCAGACAATTACAGTTTAAATTCATTACATACGAACACAGCAGAATTGTAGAAATACAAAGGTTCATGATTTACACTACCAAGTTTGTTTTTCTCATTTTCTGTGATTGACATATCATTGTAGCAACTTATTATTAGTTTTATTTTTGTTTTGGGTGAGCAACTTGTTTCATATTTTGGTTGATTGATACTCCTTCCGGTTCTTAATATAAGATATATTTAAAAAATTGATTTTAAATACCGGTGGGAGTAATATAAAAGCCAAGATGATTTTCTTGAAGCTAATTCTACCAAATAATAATACTCAAATCAAGCATAATCTTGCTTTTAACTTGTCCACAAGCGTGTCCTGAACTGAGTTTACATGCCGTTATTAATGGTCTTAAAACAAAGATACAGTTGAATATGAATCAACACATAAACTTAGGGAAGCATCTACATTAATTAGGTAGAGTTGTTTTGGGGTAAGCATGCATGACTCTTTGCCTTCAATTTAGATGCACTTGATAGAATCCTCACTTAAGTGTAGCCTTATATAGAGATTGCAACCTGAACAGATATCATATTAATTAAAAGTCCCATATAATCCATACACCAATCAAATAACATTATATATCTTTCTTTGAAAAGGAAAAGGGATAACCTGATGTTATAGTCATAGATAGGTAAAATAGAATAAGAAACTCTACATTTATCGTTTTATATATAACATCTCTAAAGGGACTCAAATCTTAATATAGAATGATTTGAAGTCTAAACTTCTAGGAATACATTTCTACCCAAAAAAAAAATTAAGCAATGTAAATCTGCACAGTAAAGATTAAAGCTTTGCAATTTGAGTATTGCAAACTGGTACAAAGCTTTCCCCATAACTGAAAACACTGACATGATAGCGTGGCTGTTTCGTGGTAGAAAAAAAACTTTACGATTATTAGTAGCGACATCGATAAGATATGGGCCAAATTTTGGTTCAGCATTAGCATTCTCCTTTTCACGTTCAGTAATATATCTAGGCAATTCAGAATTAATGCAGACAATGTGATGATTCCTCCAAATAGTCCCAGCACGTAAGTTGAATGGATAAAAGTCATGAAGATATTTCCTGCTTAAACTCCATCTCTTCTCAGATATAGAACAATCGTCATAGTTTGTAATCCCAGAATGAGAAATTATTGCAAGCTTGTCCTCATGCACAACAAGATCAAATTTGACATCGGAAAGGCTTAATGAAACAGGCCATGATGTTACTATAAACACTTCTAATACTATATCAAATGAAACTATCACATCACTCTCATCAGGTAGCCTTGTCCCCTTCCATAACATAACTCCACTTACTATAAAATATGGATTTAGTAGGGTTAATCTTATGGCACTTCTTCAAATAAGTGTCGGAGGAGACTTCTATTTTTTGAAAAAAAAAAAAACATGTGACTATTATAACACTTGCCCAGAAAAACATTATAGCTGCCTAATATATTATATGGCGTTTATCTAAGAAACGTCATACAAGGAGTTATTTTAAAAAAAAAAAAAAATTACTCCCTTTGTATGGCGCTTGCCCAACAAACACCATACAAGGGGATATTAAAATATATCTCGTGTATTGCCTTGAACAGCGCTTGGCATTCAAGGGAATATATATTGCATTGAATCTATTAAAGGCAATTGGACCTTGAATGAAGCTTGACAGCCAAGCGCCATTCAAGGCAATCCCCCTTATATATATAAGGCGGAGGAATTTTTTTTAAAAAAAATAAATTCCTTGTGTAAAAGGTTTTTTTTTTTTTAAATAAACCCCTTGTACATTCAAGTGCCGGAGAAGATTTCTATTTTCTTAAAAAAAAAAAATACATATGACAATTATGACACTTTCCTAGTCAAGTGCCATAATTGCCCAATACCTTTTATAACACTTACCTAGGGAAGCACCATACAAGGCAAGGGGGTTATCTAAAACAAAAAACAAAAAAAGTTACCTCCTTGTATGGCTCTTGTTTGGGCAAGTGTCATACAAGGGTATTTTTTTTAAGTGGGATTCGTATAGCTAAGATATGTTTGAAGTTAAAGTGAATATGATTTTCTTACTCATATAACATGTATACCCTTTTTATAAAATTATTTCAATCAAAGTCCTTGTATATGCATATTTATAGTCCTCTTTGAAACAAATTTCTAGCCCAAAAAGATTTGATGTAATATTATCATGAAAACAACTACTAAAGTTGATTAAAAATTGATATAAGAATGTGTGATGATTTTGAAAATGCTTTAAATTATTAAAATTAAAAATTTATGCATTTGAAAATATTTTAATTTTTTAACTTAAAAAATCATAGGACCAAGTTCTTCCGAGGTCAAAGGCAAGGAAGTTGAAAGATGAGGTGTTAGAAAATATTAAATCTATTTAAGCAATTAAAGTTGAATCATTTGGATAAATAATAGTGATCATTACCTTCAATAAAGTATTTAGCTACTAAAATAAAATTACAATGAATATATTTAATTACTAAAAATTAAAATTGGGAAGCTATGACGCTTTGACAAAAAATGCCATAACTTCCCATTTGGAAAAAAAATATTTAAATATCTATTTTTTTTAATGCCTTGAAAGGCGCTTTACATTAAAGCGCATTCCAAGGCTTTCAATTTTTTTGTTTTTCAGTTGGGAAGATTTTATATGGCGCTTCTATATAAAGCGTTGGATAAGGTCATTTCAATTTTTTTTTTAATGTCTTGGAAATTCCAAGGCCTTCAAATTTTTTTTTTCTAAATTGGGAAGCTGTGGCACAAAGTGCCAAAGCTTCTGCCATCTTGTACGACGCTTCTATATAAAGCGTCGTACAAGGTGCTATATAATTTCTATAGCCCACCATTTTTATTTTTATTTTCATTTTTATCTTCATGTGTTCTCCCTAACTCCCCCATTTTCCAAAACTTCGTTGCAGTAAAAAGTTTGCTCTTCCACGTGTTTTTTTTCCTTGTCTCAACCTTCTTCAAAAACTTCCTAGAGTGTAAGTATTTTTTTTTCCAACATTTGATCCACTTTTTTTAATTAAAATCTATCAAGAATCTTATATGTGTGCTCATAATTTTGTTTTCAGGTATTTATTTGAAGTTTCAACCCTGTCTTCTTAAACTTCCTATACATTGTAAATTTTTTAATCTTTGAGCTTACAAATATAATAATACTTAGTTTAATTTTCCGTAGAAGTAACGTGTATGGCTTAAGTTTCAGCAACTTAAATGCTGGAGTTCTTTTATACTTGATACATGAAGACGCCATATTGCAAAAGATGTGTGCTATGTTATTTTATTTTGTTATTGATTATATTGTAAATTGCTGTGGATTTTGGATTGTAAATGGAGATTTACATCAGGAAAATAAAATAATTACAAAAAATTATTAAAAAAAGACTTCATATGACGCTTCTCCAGGGAAGTGTTATTGGAAGTCATTAACTTTTTATGGCCCTTTCCCGTGAAAGCGTCATAGCTTTATATTTAAAAATAAATAAATAAATAACCAAGCTATAAGGCTTCCATATATTCAAGAAGCGTCGTAGTTTGTTTTAATGGCGGTGAAAGCTATGATGTTTCCCAAACATCATAGTATATTTTAAATTAAGCGCCACAACTTATATTTTGTATAGTAGTGCCATTAAGGTGACCCCATGACCACCAATATCAATATTAACATCTTTTATGTTGTCAAATTGTATGTTTCTCCAAGACCCGTGCTTAATGAATAAACTTCCACTAAAGAAACCCCGGAAAGCAAGTTAACTCTTACTATCTTGTAGTAATAATTAATAATAGGACTCAATCCGAATCCGAATCCGAATCCAAGTCGTGAACGAACATGAAAATCCTTAAAAGTTTTGAGCACTTGGCTGACCTCTCTAGTCGTTGGATTCCACAATAAAGGGGCATGAGGATGTCCACTGGGATCCGCAAGGTAAAGAAATCCATTGCTGGAACCAGCAATACAAACGCAACCCAAGGAATCAAACAAAGGTGGGTTTTTAACCACCTCAAGAGATTGCATCTCGCAATCGGAGCAAACATAAGTAGATAGGGTCATAGCTATTAATATGTTCAATAAGAAGAGAAGCGTGTCGTCGGGTGGAATTATGGATATGGTCTTTGATCAAAGTTGGAGATTTTTCCAATGTTTGCACACATTTTGAAGTCGGTCAGGGTTGGTCGGGGGTGGGTTTCATGCCTTTCCTACTGGCCCCATTGCCCATTCATCTCGGAAACCTCCGTAGATGTATTTTTTATGGTTGTTTGGATTATTAGATTTTATATGAAATATATGATATTTTAATATATTATAGATAAAAAATGAATTTGTTTTCAATTTTTTTTTATAATTGTTTAAAGATTTAAGACTCTAAATTAAAAAAGAAACCACACAATTTTCAATTCTTAAATTTTTGAAAAATCATAAAAAATTGAAAACAACTCCATTATTCTGTCAATAAAATATCAAAATATTTCAATTTTGTGTATGATCTAATGATATAAACAATTATGAAAAATTCTTTTAAGAATGTTCCCAAAATAAAAGGGCAGCAGAAAAAACACATCACTCATTCCCTACCCTTTGAAATCTGACAGGAAGTCGTTTGAGGATGTGTGTGAAGATTTCTTCGGGAAGAAAGGGCAAAACTCAATCCATTAACAACTGCTTCATAGTACGCGGCCGGTAAGAAAATAATCAGTTGGCAAGAAAATAATCTCTTAGAGGAAAGCACAATACTTGTGCTACTTTTTGTCAACCGACACCTCCAAAGTTTGTCCTTGGATTCTCTTACGAATAGGTTTTTTGAGTGATGAACAAATATGTCTGCATTCACTGATAAAAATATATAAACACTCATATACAATAAAGTAAAACCCCCCCTTCACCATTGCGTATTCTTACTTATCGGGTATAGAATAGATCTGCTTCTTTTGTTCCTACGAATAGAATTCTTTCATTATTACTAAAAAACTAGAACAAATATTAATCCTTTACCTGAGATAATCCACTAAAAAGAGAGGGTCCATAGTATAGTTTTTTATAGTGCAATAAAGTTACATAGTGTCCATTTTTTTGTTGATATAAGAGGTATTTTCATGGGTTTGCCTTGGTATCGTGTTCATACCGTTGTATTAAATGATCCTGGCCGTTTACTTTCTGTCCATATAATGCATACAGCTCTGGTTGCTGGTTGGGCCGGTTCGATGGCTCTATATGAATTAGCCATTTTTGATCCCTCTGACCCTGTTCTTGACCCAATGTGGAGACAAGGTATGTTTGTTATACCCTTCATAACTCATTTAGGAATAACCAATTCATGGGGTGGTTGGAGTATCACAGGAGGAACTATAACGAATCCAGGTATTTGGAGTTACGAAGGTGTGGCCGGGGCACATATTGTGTTTTCCGGCTTGTGCTTTTTGGCGGCTATCTGGCATTGGGTATATTGGGATCTAGAAATTTTTTGTGATGAACGTACAGGAAAACCTTCTTTGGATTTGCCTAAAATTTTTGGAATTCATTTATTTCTTTCAGGGGTGGCTTGTTTTGGTTTTGGCGCATTTCATGTAACAGGATTGTATGGTCTTGAAATATGGGTGTCCGATCCTTATGGACTAACCGGAAGGGTACAATCCGTAAATCCCGCATGGGGTGTGGAAGGTTTTGATCCTTTTGTTCCAGGGGGAATAGCCTCTCATCATATTGCAGCAGGGACATTGGGCATATTAGCGGGCCTTTTCCATCTTAGTGTCCGTCCACCCCAACGTCTGTACAAAGGATTGCGTATGGGAAATATTGAAACCGTCCTTTCCAGTAGTATCGCTGCTGTCTTTTTTGCAGCTTTTGTTGTTGCTGGAACTATGTGGTATGGTTCAGCAACTACGTCGATTGAATTATTTGGTCCCACTCGTTATCAATGGGATCAGGGATACTCGCCCAAGAAAACCTTGCATTCCACCTTCACTTTCGTCGAAAAGGGGCTTCGATAGATCTCTTTCTGCACAAAGACATGCAAACTTTCCTCTTGTAGCCCAAAACGTATTATGAGGAATTTGGATAGGATTACCTAGCCCTAGGGAGTATATTATTTCCTCGTTGTAGAATTCGTTCCGGTACTCGAAACCAAGGCACTGTAGTTGAGATAATGGTGTCAGTAGATGGAGTAACACCTGGTTTCTATTTCCTAATTACTGGATAATGTTCATTGATGATCCAAGGTCCTTCAGCTATTTTGAGAATGAAGTCATTTTTACCCCGATCAACTAGCTCTACTTCACCTTGGGGTTCCGGATCTATCACCATTGGCCTTTGCTTTGAGTCCTTCGGCTATCATTCCACGTGGTATATGAGTTGATGCAGGTGGAATAGCCCCTACCGGGCAGTCCCATGATTCCTAAGTCTCTCGTCCAGTCGGGCAGTTGGTAAGTAGAGCGCGGGGCTAAGGGGATTCGGTTGTTTAGTCATTGCCGTAGTATGTGATTAAGTCCCGTAGCGTGTAGTCGGTATGCTGCTGTTGTTTTTTTTTTCTGAGTTTCATGCGGACCATTAGATTAAGAAAATGAATAATTCATAATATAAATAAATAAATTTAAGGAAAATTCTAATAAAAGAACTTTAAAAATGCTAAAAGATAAAATGGTATTTTGAATATTCATAATACTACAGATATGTTTAGCTCAATCTGTCCTTATTAAAATTAAAAACAATTACAATATTGCCCTTACATATATTTTTTTTAAAAAAAATTAACCCCCACCACTGCTGGAGGCCAATCATCGACAGCTGGCTAGCAACATCATACCACACCGGCACCAAAGCTTCAACTGGCCAGCCGTCGCCCACCAAAGCTCTAGCAGGAATAAATATTCCCAAATTGGTAGGGGTGGGGTTTAAACCCCCATCAATTTTGTTTTCTCTACTAGTACAAAAAACGTTTTTTAGACCGGTTATAGCGGAAAAGGTCTAAAAGGTATAAGCGGTGGCAATTTTGTAATTATAAAAAACTTGTGAGACTGGTTCCCCTAATATAAGGTCTAAAATATATTATTTAGACTGGTTTTCTTAAGAAAAGGTCTAAAAAGATAAAAATAACTAAAAAAATAGATATATGCGATACATTTTCTAGACCAATTCTACTATAACAGGTCTAATATATTTTTCTGAATTAAAAAAATAAAATATCTATTACTTTTAGACTGGTTGTCCCTCAAAACCGGTCTAAAATACTAACCTTTTTAGACCTATTGTTATTAGTAACTGGTCTAAAAATTTAAGCAGTAAAAAAATAAAATATTTCTTACTTTTAAGACCGGTTATTTGAGACAACTGGTCCAAAATATTACCTTTTTTAGACCGGTTGTTGTCTGAAACTTGTCTAAAAGAATCCGCCATATACGTTTCAGAGTTCTCCATTCCATTCCTCGCGCCCAATTCTTGCTCTCTAAATCTCAATCCTATCTTGTCTCATTCGTCATCCCTCTAGCTGCAAAGCCACCCACCGCAATGTCTTCCCTCCGTCATCTCAGTCTTCAGTAGCTCAACGACGTCCAGATCTGATGAGCTCGATGGCGATTGTTCTTCCTCCTTTGTCCAAATCTGGTGATCTCGACGGCGAGCGTTCTTCCTCCTTGGTCCAGATCTGGTGAGATCGATGGCGAGCGTTCTTCCTCATTAGCCCAGATTTGGTGAGCTTGACGACGAAAGGAAATGATACCATAGACCAGGTGAATATCCAGTTATTTTCCATTTTTGTTCATCTTTCAACAATTATGATAAGACCTCTGGTTAATCCTAATGTTCAATGTATTGATCTAATATTTCATGTACATATCCTTAGTCCGCTGGAAAATGCAGCAGAACTCAGAACTTGACACAAGCTATTAATCTGGATCACTTTACCAGGCTCCTTTTTGTTTTTGTTTTTTTGTTTTGAGTGAAACTTTACTTGGCTTCTTCATTGTTTGGAAATGAGCTTTGCATATCAAATCAGGTTTGTTTCGTTCAATCCATATTCGTTTGTCAGTTTTTGTACAACAATGATAGTGCTTTCTTCTTATTTTTGTGGACACACAATATCTAATGGCACTATTCAACCTACAGTTGTAAATTCTCATACATTTTCCTTTTGTGGCTCCCAATTCAAATTCTACCTCTTCAAATGATCCTTTCTTCCCTTTCTCCAGTTTTTCCTTTCAATGATTAAAATATAAAAAAAAATTAAAAAAATGCAACTTTTTAGACCGGTTCTAATTACAACCAGTCTAAAAGTCACTTTTTAAACCGGTTCTAATTACAATCGGGCTAAAAAGTCACACTTTTTAGACCGGTTCCCAAAACAACCAGTCTAAAAATTGACTTATTAGACCTCACCTTTGGGAACCAGTCTAAAAAGTGATTTTTTTAGGCTAGTTGTACAATCAGGCTAAAAAGTATCAGAATTTTTAGACCGGCTGTATCTAGACCTGTTCCAAAACCAGTCTAAAAAGTGATTTTCACCTGATCTAAAAAGTGATTTTTGTACTAGTGCTCAAAAGATTGGTAGTCAATGGCTTTCAAGACATATTATCCAAATAAATACATAAATGCTAACTTTTGATTTTTAACCCAAGCCTATTCATAAGTTTTGTTAAGAAATTTACGACATCTCATTAGATTTTAACAATTTTCTTTTACCAAATAAAAAAAGTCACATTATCATGTCATTCACAAGTTTTGTTAAAGAATTCATGATATTTAGTTAGATTTTAACAACTTTCGTTTTCATAAAAAAAAAAAATTCACACTATTATGTCATGCACAAGTTTTGTTAAGAAATTCATGACATTTGATTAGGTTTTAACAATTTTTGTTTTTCCATGAAAAAATTTACAAGTTATGAAAACCTAAGTAATTTGGTGAATTCCTTAACAAAACTTGTGCATGACCTAATAGTGTAACATTTTTATTTGGTAAACAAAAATTGTTAAAACCTAATCAAATGTCGTGAGTTCCTTAACAAAACTTGTGAGTGACCTGATAGTTTGACTTTTTTACCAGGCAAATGAAAGTTGTTAAAACCTAATAAAATGTCACGAATTCCTTAACAAAACTTGTGAATGACCTGATAGCGTGAATTTTTTACTTTGTAAACAAAAATTGGTTAAAAACTAATGAAATATCATGAATTTCTTAACAAAACTTTGTAAATATGCTTGAATTGAAGATCAAAAGTTAATACATATTTGTTTACAAAGTAAACAATACACATTTGTTTGCATGATATGTCTTGAAAGCCGTTGGCCACTAATCTTTTAGGAAAATAAAGTGGTGAGGGTTCAAACCCCATCCCCACCACTTTATAAATATTTATTATTGCCGGAGCTCCAAGGGCTGGCGGAGGCTAATGGGGGTAATATTTCTTTAAAAAAATATTTTCATAGGCGTTGTATCATTTCCTTTAGATTTTAAAAAAACGAACTTGGCACTAATATCTCTCTGGTATTATAAATATTCGAAACACTATTTTATCTTTTTCTATTTTTAAAATTCTTTTTGTGGGATTTTCCTTAAATTTAAATGATTTAATCTAACTTACACATTACATTTAAGGAGAGATAGATTGCTATCTGTTCTTTGCTCTGTATTGCCTATATAAAATATGTGTGCCTGTAATATATATATATATATATATATATATATTGGGGCTACAATAAAAATCAATTTAATTTTCACTCACAATTTTAAATTAGGGAAAAAAATTTTAAAAGACAATCGAGTTATCAAAATTTAAATTGGGACATTAAATATAATAAATTTTCAATTGGGTTATATGTCTTAAAATAGGATTTCAGAATTTAATAATTTTCCATTCATTCACTTTCATAGTCACTTTACTTATCTTTCAAAAAATAAAAAGGGAAAAAGGGCCGGGGGGTGGGGAAGAAAGAGGAAGAAGAGAAGTCACGTTACATCTCACTTGCTCCCTCCTCCTTCTTGGGCCTCCACCCCGACTGCCTATCGATTCTCTTTACCATCTTTTAAACAACTCGATAGGCCCAAAAATCTTCACATATTATTAATTGAGAAACATATGGGAAGAATCCATACAACACAGTTCCTAGACACTCTAATATATACACAGTATGTGCGGGCTTTAAGAAGCCTTAAGGCCCAACAACTTGTCTAGTTAACCTATAAAACAATACCTCTACAATTACTATATACATGTCTAACATATAATCCTATAAAATAATCATTTCATTTATCCTTTCTACACTTCCCCTCAAGTTGGTACTAGAAATACATTGACAACACCCAACTTGCCAAGTAGTTGAACCTGCACATCTCTCCCAACTTCCTTAGTGAGTATATCAGCCTCTTGATCCTTAGACTTGACATGCTCCAAGTTTATCAAACCACGTTGCAATTTTTTCCAAACAAAATTACAATCTATCTCGATATGTTTTGTTCATTCATGAAAAACAGGGTTAGAGGCAATGTGCATTGCTGCCTTGTTATCGTAATATACACTTACCGGTTCTTCACATGCAATGCCAAGGTCTTCTAGCACACCTTTGACCTATACCACTTCATATACAACTGATTTCATGGCTCTATATTCAGCCTCTGTTGACGAGGTTGCTACTGTTTCTTGCTTCTTCGTCTTCCATTTAATCAAGGAATCTCCAAGCTTGAGGAGGTACCCCGTGACTGACCTTCTTGTAGTCCCACAAGCAGCCCAATCAGAGTCACAGTAGCAAGTCAAGGTTTGATTCTCATCTGAATTCAACAAAATCCCAAGGCCTATACTCTGCTTCAGGTATCTCAGCACATTAAATGCAGCTGCCATGTGTGCTTTTGTCAACATTTGCATGAATTGACTAAGAATAGGCACGGGAAACGAAATATCAAGTCTTGTAATCATTCAGTAAATTAACCTCCCCACAAGTCGCCTATATCTATCTGGACTCTTAAGCAACTCTTCCTCCTTGTTTCTTCCTTCTTTATAAGCTAGAAGCTTCGGATTTGGCTTCATGGGTAATGTCAATGGTTTGCATCCACTCATCTTAGCATCTGTAAGTAAATCCAGTACATATTTCCTTTGGGAAAGAACTATTCCCTTTTGTGATCTTGCCACTTCTATACCAAGGAAATATCTCATCTCTCCCAAGTCGTTAGTCTTAAACTGGCTATGAAGAAAATTCTTTATTTCATTTATTCTTTGCTCTGAACTACCTATAATAAGAAGATCATCCACATATACTAGCATCAAAACATATACATCATCATAATCACTACTACAGAATATACTTATAAAGACCCTAAAAGACGCCCAAAATATTGGGCGGTGGCATATGTGTAATTATAGATCAAAATTCAAAAGGTTGGCTCGCCAAATAAAATTGAATCTCGCGTCTAAATGTGTTTTAGACGTCCACATGTTCATTGGAGACGTGTAAAGACAGTTTTAGATGTCCCCATGTTTATTGGGGACTTCTAAAGACTGTTTTAGATATCCCCATGTTCATTGGGGACGTCTAAAGACTTTTTTAGACGTCCCCAATGAACATGGGGACGTCTAAAGAGTCCCAGAAAAGCGTATGAAGAAAAAAAAAGAACACACATAAGACGTCCCCAGATGGCCTGGGGACATCTAAAGCTTCACATTAGACGTCCCCAGACCATCTAGGGACGTCTAAAGCTTACATTAGACGTCCCCAGCTCTAAAACACATGCATTGGTCGACATGACCGGTGCATGTGAAGTGTCAGAATTTTTTTCTGAAACTTTGCACTTGCTTTACTTTACTCTTTCACTCTCCCATCTTCATCACTTCCGTCCCCTCTCCCCTGGGCTGCGCTTCTTGTTTTTTTTCTTGTTTCTCCAAATCAAATACGGCTATTTCTCCTCTCCCCTGTTTCTTCTTGGTCCTTCTTAGCCTCTATTTCATCCAGACCGTTGCTAGTCGCCGTCTTTGCTCTGCTGGGTCTGCATTGTTCTCTTTCATTCTCTCCACAGTCGGCCTCCTCTTACCACCGTGGGTCATTTGCCTCTAAAGTTGCAGCAACAGGTTAGCTAAAACTAAACTTGTGAATGATTAGCAAAATGCATTTGATTCTCTGCTGGAATTTAAGTGTGGTTTGTGCTTGAGCTTTATGTTTGCTATTTTGCTGAATTTAAGACGTACCACATCAAGTTTTAATCTTTTGCTTTTTTGCATTGTTTTGAGAAACATGAAATTCTCATTAACTCAAAAATATCAGTCTACAACTTGAAGCTGTGCAAGTGCCTAATATTTATACAACTATGAGGGGCGTATTGTGTAGGACATACTTTTGTGGAAGTTCTATATATTGTATATATAATTAGCATTATTGTTGTTGGAATTGGATTTAGTCTTGGTTATTGTACAAACTGGGGACTTGGATATAGATTGTTGTGTAGTTTGTGTGGTTTGTTAGTTAATTAGTTTGCTACTCCTTAAAATTATTGCATCTAGCCTTGGGTTGATCACTCTGTTTCAAGTTGTTGTTTCCATTCTACTGAACTGCTGTTGTTTTATTCTGTTGTTGGAATCCTATTTCTGCAATTTACATTTTTCAGACAGTGCAATATATAAAAGGCCATTTTTTAAAAAAAACTTTCAACGTCCTTAAATAAAAAGGGACGTAATAGAGTGGTAGGCGACACTTTAGAAGTCCCCAGTTACAACTGGGGACGTCTAAAGGCCACCTTAGACGTCCCCAGTTCCAACTGGGGACGTCTAAAGGCAACCTTAGACGTCCCCAGTTCCATCTGGGGACGTCTAAAGTCCCACTTTAGACGTCCCCATATGAAACTGGGGACGTCTAATGTGGACTTTAGACGTCCCCAGTTATACTGGGGACGTCTAAAGTCTGCCTTTAGACGTCCCCCATTTACAGATGTTATTGACGTTTTTTTTCACGACCCTCAGATAGACGTCCCTCATTTTTCAGATGTTAAAAGGCCAAAAAAAGGGACGTTAAAACCATTTTTTCTAGTAGTGAATGTTTAATAAAGAGTGAATAATCATGTTTACTCTGAATAAAACCGCCAAGAACTAAAGCCATAGATAATTTATGGTTCCATTGCCTTGACACTGTTTTAAATCATATAATGACTTATTAAGTTTACATACCATGCTCTCCCGCTGTTTCTTAAAACCTTGGGGAATAGTCATGTAAACTTACTCATCTAAATCTCCCTGCAAAAAAACGTTATGGACATCCATTTGATAAAGATTCTAACCGTTTATTGCAGCCAATTTTAATACAATCCTAATAGTTATCATCTTTATTACAAGAGAAAAAGTTTTGTGATGGTCTATACCTTCTCTCTGCATATATCCTTTAGCCACCAACCTAGCTTTAAGTTTATTTATTGAACTATCAAAATTATATTTTACCTTGTATACCCACTTACATCCGATGACATTCTTTCCCTTTAGGAGAGACACAATGTCCCAAGTGTGATTTCCCTCGACAGCTTCAATTTCTTCTCTCATTGCCTTTATCCACCTTTCATCTTTAATTGCCTCATCATATGTCATAGGCTCAACAACCAAATCAATAGAACAAAGGTAACACAAATAAGATGAAGAAACAGATTCATAAGAAATATAATTCTCTATTGGATACTTACATCCCTATTTCCTTGTTTGTAGTGGCATATCGGTGCAACTTCTTGAGGTAATCAGGTTACACACATAGTCTTGGGACCAAATTGGAGGTCTCTTATCTCTAATGGGTCTAGTGTGAATGTCTCTTGTATTGTGTTCTACTTGTTCAACTTGTTCCTAAACCTGTTCAATATTCTCACTTGGTACCAAGGAGTGTTGTTCTCCTTCAGAATCAAACATAAACATTTCCCTCATGTTTCGACTCACTCGCCCTCGCTCTAGGCTTTCTTTATTTTTAAAAGGAAAGTTATCTTCAACAAACCTAACATGTCTACTTACAAACAGTCCCTTTGTTTTAACATTATATAGAACATATCCCCTTTGATTGCTAGGATATCCCAGAAATACAGAGGGGATTGAATGTGACTGAAACTTGTCAGTTATAGTTAAATCTGTTGCATAGGCAAGGCAGCCAAATACTCATAAATGGTTATAATCTACTGCTTCCCCATACACTATCTTATAAGGGGTTTTAAAATTCAAAATACGAGAGGGAATTCTATTGATAAGGAATGCTGATGTTCTCACACATTCTCTCCAATACCTAATTAGAACATCTGATTGTATCATTAAGCTTCTAGACACTTGCATAAGTGTCCTATGCTTACGTTCAACTATCCATTTTTGCTCTGGAGTATAGGGACAACTTGTTTCGTGGATAATACATCTCTTTACAAAGTAGTCTCTCAAGGTATTATTCACAAACTCACTCCTATTATCACTACACACTCTTCTAATCAAAGCAAAAAATTGAGTTTCAATGTAGGCAATAAAATGTTGAATATGCAATGCAGTTTCAGAATTTTGTTTCATTAGGAAAAGCCATGTAGCTCTAGAAAAATCATCCACTCTGGTTAAGAAATATTGATGACCATCATGTATAGGGGTTTTGTATGGTCTCCAAATATCCATATGCAAGAGATCAAAGGCCCTTTTGGTTTTAATACAACTAGGGGAGAAGGGGAGTTTGGTCTTCTTGGATTGAAAACAAGTATCACAATTCTTATTCAAGGCAATTTGTTTGTTCTTTACAACATTTAAATGTCTCAACACAGAAATTGGTGCATGTCCTAACCTATTGTGTAGCAAAGATACATTGTCAGGATCATGTCCATTACTATCATCAGATGTAACATTAACAAAATCAGTTTCATAACACTGTAGAACATACAAGCCATCTATTATTTTACCAATTGCCTTCATTTTGCCGCCCTGAGGTCCTGCATCAAACAAAGATTAGGAAAAAAATGCAACCACACATTCTTGTTCCCTAGTTAATTTTGATACTGAAATTAGGTTAAATTCAGAAAAGGTGCATAAAGTACATCATGTAAGGTAATTCCATTACTGAATTTAACTACCCCTACATGTGTAACATAAACTCTATCTCCATTAGGAATCTTAATAGTTTTAATATGTTCAGTATATTTCTTATAATTATATAAAAGTGTTAAATCACTAACTAAGTGAGTGGTGGCACCCAAATCAAGAACCCAAGTCATGTGAGCAGATTTATAAGATAAAGAGCTAGCCAAACCTGTACCAGTCAAGGCATGAACATGTTCGCCAGCATCTTTCTTAAGCAATTCCAGCAACCTCTCATATTGTTTGGGTTAGGGAAGGCAAAATAAAATTTGCTAAATGATCAACTCTATCAGAATCCTTTCCTCCTTTTGTGCCTTGTTGATTCCCTTCATTATTTTGTACTGTTTGGGCTTTGGGTCCCTTAAAGTCTGGCGCGTATCCTATCAGTTGATAACAATTCTCCTTCATATGCCCTTTCTTTTTGCAATGTAAACATTCAAGAGACTCCTCCTCTCCCTCGTCCTCTTCCACGGCCCCTGCCCTTGGTGGCCATTGTTGTTCCTTCGAGATGATTGCTCCTAGCTGAATGAACAATAGATTTTTGAGCTTTATCTTCTGACACCATGGCGAAAGCCTGATTCACGGTTGGAAGAGGTGACATTAACAAAATTTGACTCCTAGCAATACCATAGGAATCATTCAGACCCATCAAGAATTGCAGCAGCTTCTGCTGCTGGGCCATATCTGCTTGCACCTTTGAAGCTCCACACTTACAACAGTGACAAGTCGGTCCAGATGCTGTGAGGGCTGACTGCTCCTCCCATAGTTCTTTAAGACGGAAATAATAGGCAGAAATCAACATTTCTCCTTATTGAATCGAATTAATTTCTCGATGAAGAGAAAAGATTCGTGACCCAATAATCTTGTCGAACCTTTCCTTCAAATCAACCCACACCATATGAGCATTTTGGAAATACACAACTCCATTAGCGAGCTCCTTGGACAAAGAATTCAAGATCCATGAAAGATCAACAGCATTACACCTCTCCCACTGTTCATGGAGGCTAGGATCTTGGGATTCTTTAGTGCAACTCCCGTCAACGAACCCGAGCTTCTGCTTGCCCCTTAATGCGATTTTCATGGCCTTGCTCCAAACAGAATAATTCTCACTCCCAGTCAAGATTTGAGGAACAATAGCCTTACCTTACGTATATGAGGGATGTAAGAACAGCGGATGGGTAAAACCAATGCTGGCAGTAGCTAAATCATCCCTCCTGAGAGTTTCCGATGCTTTCCCTGTTTCCGTCGCCATGTAGTTAGGGTGAATTTTTGTTCCAGTCGAAGAAAAGGATACTCAGGTCGTCCGAAGAAAATCGAGTTGCGATTTTTCAAAGAGCGATTGAGAAGGAATTCCGAACTTGAAAGACGCAAAGCACTACACTAGATCGGTCGAAAATCTGATGTAGAGGAAATTGCTCTATTTCATATTGCAATCTGCACTTTGTGTGTGTCTTTCCCTCCGATATGATCTCGCTTTCTTGGGAAAAAGAAGAAAGAAATGACTTGTGATGGAAACACTATAAACCAAAAGAAAGATCGCGAATGTGTAAGAGAGAAAATCGCTTGTGAGAATACAAGAGCTATGCGGATCAATCTTGAAAAACCAATGGATTTGACCCAACCTGGCTCTGATACCATGTAAACAACTCGACGGGCCCAGAAATCTTCACATATTATTAATTGAGAAACAGATGGGAAGAATCCATACAACACAGTTCCTAGGCACTCTAATATATACGCAGTATGCGTGGGCTTTAAGAAGCCTTAAGGGCCCAACAACCTGTCCAGTTAACCTGTAAAACAATACCTCTACAATTACTATATACATGTCTAACATATAATCCTATACAATAATCATTTCATTTATCCTTTCTACACATCTCTCCCTCTTCTTCTCCTATGCTTTTACGGATCCCTCATCCAAAATATCATCAAATTGTTTATTAATCAAACCCATATCATATGTTTTTACAATCACATAAACACTCACAATAGAATCATATTCACGTACCACACAACAAACATAAAGATTAATTAAAAAGCTGAGATCTTTATTGGGAGGAACAGCTCAACTTAGCAGCAAAGTTCAGATTTTGAATGCTTAACTAAAACTAAGGTCCCAAATTGAGATAACCCGAACCAGCACAGAGAAGTACTGCACAACCTAAGGAAATGGACCAGGACGTTTGGCACAGATAGAAGCTGGAAGGCCATCAATTCTGAGGTTATTGATGTTGCGACAAAAACATGGTTTTTATATCCTCAATGATGATGTTGTCGTGAATCATTGTCATGGAGAGATGAACAGAGAGGGAGCAAGCAATAAGAACTAAGAAGAGATGATTAAAACAGGGTAATAAGGTAAAATTATCATATTTTAAAATCTTATTTAGGGACATTTGTCTTAATTTATAATTTGTTAAGTTTAATGATCCAATTTAAAATTTGAGTATTTCAGCTGTTTTTGAAAAGGAATTTTTTATTTAAATTATTTGTGATATTTTATTATTTTGATGACAACAGTTTTATTAATGTTATCAAGTTTATTTTGAAATTAATTTCAATATTTTAGCATATGAAATTAACTAATCAATTTGAAATTTAATATCTGTTTTTGCCATTAAAATGAGGTTTCATTTTTATATCATATCAAATCCAGCGAAATACAATCCCAATTCCCAAACATCCATCATCCTCTCCCACAAGTATCACGGTATCACCAATGAAATCAATTTCTAAGCTTGAATTTAAGCTTAACAGAAAAATGAAATCTTCACTCTTAAATATTTGATTCCATAATGAGAATATCGCAACTTTTTTTGCCATGAAGTTAAAGTTTCATTACTGGCACACAACATTATCTTTTATATATTGCACTTGATCCAGTATTATAGGGTTAAGGTGTAAGTTTGTCCTAGAAGTTTTTGTGCCTAGCATCCCGAAGTATTTTGTGAGGTGCACCCAGTAAATAATAAAACCTAAGGTTATTTTCCCATTTCCTTTTTTTTTTTCCTATTAAAACTCTAGCTGACTTATCCTTTTGCCATGACATATGCCTTGTCATATGCCACATAAGATTTTTTGGTCAAATGGATGCTGATTCAGCAACTTAATGGTTAAACTCACTGAAAAGTTAGTTTGGGATGAAATTACACCACAAATAATTTTAGGGCATTGCTTGCATGCATGATGCATGCATGCATACATACATACATGCATACATACATGCATACATGCATACATACATACATACATGCATACATACATACATACATGCATACATACATGCATACATACATGCATACATACATACATACATACATACATACATACATACATACATCCATACATACATCCATACATACATACATCCATACATACATCCATACATACATACATACATACATACATACATACATACATACATACATACATACATACATACATACATACATGCATACATCCATACATACATCCATACATACATACATACATACATACATACATACATACATACATACAACATTATTGTTTATATATTTCACTTGATCTAGTATTATAAGATTAAGGCGAAAATTTGCACCGAAAGTTTTTGTTGATGAGCAATGTTGCCCCAAAAATGTTGAAAAGGAGCCATGCTATCCTTTACCATTAAAAGGTTAACAGTTAATGTCAATTTTTAAATGGTCAATATTAATTTTTTAACGATATGGAACAACATTGCTACAATTTGCAACTTTTGGGATAACATTGAACCTGATAAAACTTTAGGGTCAACATTGTTCCTCAACTAAAACTTTCATGACAAATTTACACCTTAACCCTAGTATTATAATAAACATAATTAATATACTTTCTTTCATCTTTAACATAAAACCCAATTAACTTGTGTTATTGCTATTTTTTGGTTTAATCTTTTAAAATTTTTTATTGTGTTATAATTATTTTTGGTTTGTCATCGACTTTTTTTTCAAGTCTCGTTCCACATATAATTGACAAATTTAAGGTTATGGACCTAGTATATATAGAGACACTCTCTTACCAAGATATCACAGTATCAGTAGGAGGAAGTCAAATATCTCAGTTTTTTTTCATTTTATAATCATATCAGCATATATGATTTATGTATGCAACAAAGCTTTTAATGAAGAATGCAATTTAAATTCACTAATTCGCCATTTACAATCAATTAAAAAATAAAATAAAATATTTTATTTTTTAAATAAAACATTATTTTTTTAAGGACAAATTCATAGAAAGTGAGATTAATCTAATAAATTACTTTTCTAGTTCTCTCCAAAACTGAGATTCTTACGTAAAAACTTCCATATTTTACCGATAAAATCACACTTCAATTGCTTAATCCTAGCATATTTCGCTTCTGTTGCTACTTATAATAAAATTATCACACTAATTGAATAAATCACACTTCTGTTGCTTAGTCCTAGCATATCATGCTTTTATTGTTAAGTCCAATGATCACACCAATTGAATAGATCACACTTCCATTGCTTAATCCTAGTATATAACCATAGAACTTGAATGGAATCACACTTTAGTTGCTTAATCCTAGCATGTCGCAGTTTTATTACTAAATTCAATGAAATCATCACACCAACTGAAAAATCACTCCTCCGTTTGCATTTATCATTTATTATCAATAACATAAAATCTCTAAAATGCATCAAACTACGGAATGATCCAAACTGAGAAGGACATATTTTCACAAAAAACATATGAACAAAGTAAACATTCTCACTAGCCTTAAAGGCAATGTAATAATTACCATTGGGATTAAAGCTCTTTAATGTTTGATGTTTACAATATGCACAAAAAGTCACAGCATACTGGGGCCTTACGCTCATTTGCAGCGACATTGATCAGGTTTAAGCTACATTTTGGCTCAACCCTCTTCATTTTAGCTTCAGTTTTAACAATAGGTATGGAGACAATTTGATTGCTACAAATAGTCATAACATACTTGGATGGATTACGGTTGCCAATATATTAAAAAAAAATGTAATAATAAATTATTTAAATTTAATATTTTATAAAATTCTTATAATAAATATAAATAAATAAATAAATTTAAAATTTAATTTACATAATTCATAATTGCATCACATACCATTTTTGATATGGGGATTTTTTTACCAATATGCTAAGTACACATAAATGCTACCCTTTAAAAAGTATTTACCAAGATACTTCATTTAAAATCATTTACCTTGAGAAATAAGGTCGGAGAGAGATGAGAGATGTGTGTGATAAAAAGAGAGAGATGAGAGATTTACTAATCGGGGGAAAAAAGATAAGAGATTTGTAAAAGGAGGAGAGAGAAAACTTCTGTGTTTACCTCTCCTTTTTCCCACACCTTCTCTCTCCATTAGGGATGAGCATGGACTAGACTGAACCGAGTTTGACATCAATCTGAGGTCTGGTCTTGAGAAGATCTGGGGTTGCACAAGGCAACTTGTGGTCTAGCCTGGTCCAACACCAACCCAAGGTCGGGCTAGACCAGACCGGGTCTTGTGGACTACCTGTCCAAGTAGTCTAGGATCTAAATTTAATATTTTTTTTATTTTTATTTTTTCCTCTCTGAAAGGCAAAATTTGAACTTATTAAACACAATTATGATCACAAAAATACCTATAATAATATAAAACATGTCACCAAAAATTAAAACATCATAAATTTATAAAAATATTCAACAACAATAAAAAAATATGTTGAGAAAAAAGATTTAAACATGATAAATATAATTTAGATAATAAAAATACCTATAATCATATAAAAATCATCATAAAAAATAAAACTTAATTATAAATTCTTAAAAAAAACTCTAACAACATTAAATAAAAAATAACATCTAAATTATAAAATATTTTTTAAGAAATTGACCTGGATTAGACCGGACTAGTCTAGGTGGTATGGTCCCCTAGTCTGGAACCCAATCCAACCCGACCAGTCAGTCTGGTCCAGTCTGGTCTAATTTCATTATATTACTTATTTAGATTGGATCAGACCGGACCAGACCAACTCGGGTTGGACCAGACCACCAGGTTTTTGCTCATCCCTACTCTCCATGTTACGTCAAAAGCTAGGACAATTGATGTATTTTGGTAAATACATTTTAAAATATAGAATATAGGTGTTTTTTTAAACTATATGGAGCATACAGGTAAAAAAAACCCAGAAAAAGAAGGTACGGAGGAAACCAAATAAACACTCCTATAACTTGCATGAGCTTGCATATCTAAATTGCTTATTGCTATTTTTAAAATTATTTTTTACACACGGTTTGAAATAAAAAAAAAAATTGCAACGTATTCCTTTCTTATAAGATACGAATATTTATGCATTATGAAATAAAGTTGCATGTTACAAAGGTTTGTAACAGATATTTTACATCATGTAGAAAAGATGAAATATGCCAAAGAACCTGCCTATTTAGTACAATGATTTTGGCATGTGACTGCTTTATTAGTTTACAAAACAATGGAAGTTGATCAGGGTCTGTAACGTAATGCTGATGTAGGACAAAAAATAAGGCTTTCTATAAAGCTTGCGATTGTAAATGAAGTGGTCCTAATTTAAGATGTGGAGTCTGAAAATATTCATGGAGCAGCTGATTTTAAAGGTGAATTTGAGTATGAATTCGTCATATACCACCTGGTAATCTGCTCATGTAGAAGGTAATTTGCCAGTAGTCAGAGTGTAATGGATATAATGATTGGGCAGGGGAAAATGAAAAAGTAGTGGCATGTTGATAGTTTCGTTGATTTTCTGGACATCTTCCAAATGAGGTGCTAACGATGGCTTGCTGCTGCACAGATTGGATAACCTGGGAAGGCATATATCTTTTTCCTGCATGACAAATCTGATTACGGGCAAACCACAAAGATTCCAACAATTGAAAAGGTTGGTAAGAATGGAAATTTGACCAGTTTGTGTGATGTTGAATCCAATATTGCAGCCAATAGATAAGGGGATGATTGGATTAATCCTCTATTTTAAGTCCCAATTGACTACCAAACCAACACGCTTTAGCAAAGGGGTAATATAAACACAAGTGATCTAATGATTCATCTTCAAAAGTAACATACCTCAGTATTGGAAATATGTCTATTTTTAAGGAAAGTAAAAGTAGGAAGGTTACCTTTGAGAAGTTTCCAAATAAACAGCTTAAGGCGGGGAAGGAGTGGTAATTTCCAAACCTTTGAACAAAAAGCAGTGTCAACACCCGTTTCCATTTCGATAATCGAAGAGTAATAATAATGGAATTCCAAGGGCATACAGAAAAGTACATTTATACTAATAAAAGTATTTGTTTACAAACCCCAAGTCGTTCGTCGACGAAATATAAAATACAGCAGAAACTTCAATATTTACAGGATTTCCCCAAAAATATCTTAATAATAGACTAATTATAACCACTGTCTTTAACCTTGCCTTGAGACACGTGCCAATCACTTCTCTATATCTGCACCTTTACCTTTCGTTCCACTGACACCCTCTAAGATGTTTGTTAAAAAAAGGGTGAGATTCCGAAAAATCCCAGTAGAAATATGCTATCGTTCATAAAAAATGAGAAAAGTAAATATGATATGCGCCATGTATGCACCAATTAAATAACAATATAAACACAACATCGTCATGTATATATAAGCAAGGCCCAGCCCCACAATCTACACCAGTTGGACTCCCGCCAACTCCTAATGTAAGTGCACCCCTGCACTAAATGCCCCTCTCTAGGCAACCATGTTGATTAATAACGCGCATTTACAAACAATAACATCCACACAATCACATAACTATAGCAAGATGTATGAAGGATAATGTTCCTACATCAAAGTTCTTTCAATCCCTTTTTAGTGTGCCTCGTAAAATGTGTCGCTTCTAACGTCTGACTCGGCCCTAAAATATTAAATGTACAAGAAATAGATCATAACCTATCCTAGTATCATTTTAGACCCTTTCATAGTGTTTCTTGTGGTTATATTAGTCTATGGTGAAAATTTACCAAAATGCCCCTGGATCCCGGCCGGCCCGATAGCATGTTTTCCCAAAAATTTGACTAAGGCTATCCTGACGTATTTTCGCCCAAAGAATCCATTTTGGGGCTTAAAATTACCAAATTCAGTGTCAAATTACCAAATTAAGAAAATACCCTTGACAGCCTCGATTTAGGATTTTAGTGGCATTTTCCTAATTATACTTTTTCGGCCTTTTCCAAAAAAGTGACCAACTGTAATCCCCACCTATTTTTGCCTATTGAATCCAATGGAACCATCCATTTTTTGAAAATCCAGCTCCTTCTCCCATATCTGGTCTTGGCCAAAACTTTGGTCAAGAAAAGGGAAAATTTGCTCTTTTGTGTTTTAGCTTCCAAAACTTGTACTTTTTCACTTCTAATTCCTTATTAACTCATTTAAACACATTTTAACCATGATTCAAAGAAATTTGGGCAGTATAGCCCCTTAGGGTTAGGGCTTTTCCAAATTTACAACTCAACCAAATATCACTAAATCCAACAACCAACATCAACAATAACAACATACTTGTATAGATCTAAGATTTATGAAGTTACCTCTTGAGTTCTTGGATTTTCTCTCTCTAGGCGTCCTACTCTCTCTCTCCTTGAGCTCAAAATGTGTCTTCAAAATCATAGATTTCATGAAGAAGAGGAGTTTAGAGAAGGTTTTTCATGCATGCTTACAAAAAAAAGGCTTAAGAAACAAAGTCTTACCTTAAGCTTTCTCTCCTCTCTAGATCTCCAAGACTTCTTCAAAGCTCTCACTTTCTCTCTCTTCTTTCTTGTGCTTGGCCGAAAATGTGAAGGGAAGAGGAAGGGAAATGTGTTTTAATAAAATGCCTCTTCTTTCCTTTTAACCCTTGATTTCCAAGATGAAATCTTGTTGTAACACTTGGCAAAATGGTCTTGTCTTCTTCCAACTATGTCTTTAGGCTTCCCATTAGGATTGAACTAATTTCCCTCCTCTTGGTTAGCCTCAAAAGTGTCCCCCTCTTGCTCTTCTAACCAAATGAGTTTTCTTCCAACTAATCCAACCGTACACTCAAGTAATGTACCATATCATCATTACTTTGTCAAGAAGCAATATTTAATTGCAATTAGACATGTACTCTTGGAAAATCAATTATAAACTAATCCCATTCCATAGGATTATGACACTTGTCATGTTTAATTTCATTAATAAATTTTTCCCTCTCATTTTCCCTTGCTAGGCGAAAATATGGAAGAGAAGGGAAATAAAATTTGTTTCAATAATTCCATAATTCAATTAAATAAATTATGCATAATTCCTTCTAATTTCAAAATTCTTGATTTATTCCTCCAAGAATATTCCAATTATACATTTTCCTTGATTGATTGAAATTAACTTCAATTAATTGGAAAATAATTGATCAGTAATAAGAGAACCAGCTTTAATGATTTCTTTCCAAATCAACACACTATTACAAACAAGGCTGAAGACAAAATCATTGTTTGGTTTAATATATTTTTGAAGCATAAGCCGACTGAGAAGAGAATCTGGCTGAGAAATTGCTCTCCATAAATGTTTGGCTAAAAGTGCAGTGTTGAAAGCTTGAAGATTCAACAATTGTAGACCAACATCATCTAGGTAAAGGCATAGGTCTTCCCATTATAGAAAATGTGCATTTTGAGAAGTTGAAGAATAGCACCAGAAGAAATTTTCCATTTTCATAGCAATCTGATGATAGACGTGTTTAGGAAATCGCATACACGACCAAAATAGAGACGAGCGAATTTTCAATGAGAACTAAGCATCCAGCTTGAGAAAGAATACGACTTTTCCAACCAGCTAATATTTGATCAATCTTTTCCAATATTTCTTCAAACTGCTTCTTCTTTGATTGATGACCATCAATATAGGTGCCGAGATACTTGCCCATCTTCGAATGAAAATGAATCTTAAGAATTTGAGATAGTTTCCTCTTCATGCCATGAGATACACAAGGATTACAAATAAGTTTAGATTTGTGATAATTGACGTGTTGACATGAGATTTCTGCATATCGCTTCAGAAGTGCTTTGACAATATGGCAATCTGCCACTATAGCACTGCAAAAAAGTAAGATATCATCAGCATACATGAGATGTGTTAATGAGTCAGCAATGTTAGAGATGAGAATTCCTTCCCACCAGCTTGATGAATCATACAAGATAGAACATTAGCACAAAGAATGAATAAGGAAGGAGAAAAAGGATCTCCTTATCTTAAACCCTGAGATGGTGTGAATGGCATTCCAAGAGAGCCATTAACTATAACTTGATAGGAAATAGTAGAAATACATTGCATGATTAGCTAGATCCATTCAGCACAAAATCCCATGAATTCTATAACTCGACGAAGAAAAGGCTAAGATACTTTATCATAGGCTTTGGCAATATCCAACTTAATTGCACTCCAACCAACCTTATTTCTTCGAGAGCTTCTAACTTTGGCCATACATTCATATGCCAAGACTATGGGCCCGTTTGGTTAGATTACATTGCCACCTGCAATGTAATGTAATGCAATATAGTGGGAATGCAATGTAATTTTAATTACAAGAATGATGTTTGGTGCGTTTTTAAAATAGGCTGCAATGAGTTATTTTATTAGTAACATTTTAAAATTAATATATTTTTAAAAGACCAATTTACCCTTTCAAATAATCCACAGCCTCCATACCCATTTGACGATTAGATTAAACCCTGTTTGCCACCATTCCTCTCACATAGGCAGAGGAAGAGCGGAGGGGAAAATGATGGTGGAGGATAAGCACGGCAGAGGGGACGAACGATGATGGAGAAGGAAGAGCACGGCGGAGGAGACGATGATAGTAGAGGACGAGCACGGCGGACGAGATGATGAAGGCGGAAGACGAGCACGGTGAGGGGGCGATAAATTGTAGGTATCTGAGTATCTAAGTTTTTTAATATGAATTTGTTAGTGATTCTACTGTTTCAATTGCTGATTCAGGACTTTGAATGCCGACAGTCGGGAGAAATTTCTTGAGTACTTGAAGACAAGGGGTGTAAATAATGAATTATGTGTTTTCTTGCATCAGTATATGGCTAACAAGGACAGAATTGAGCTTCTGTGGTATCTGGGAAATGTCAAGTCTTTTGTAGAAAAGTAGAAGGTTATCTTGGCCGGTAAGATTTGGTGTGAACACTTGATTTTGCCACTAATTTGGTTTCCTTAGATGAAAATTCATCCATCAACCTTTTCTTCTATATTTGCCTATGTAAATACATGTCAAGCAAGTTGTGAGCTCTTTAGCTTGTAGATTCGGCTTCTGGAAGAAACTCTGGGCAACAATAATTAGAATTCTTCACAAGCCTTGTGACTGTATTCTTGAGGTCAAGGAACTTATATTGGTGGTTTTGCAAGATGGTACCCTGCTGGCTAAATCATGTGATACTTTGGATTTAACTTGGTTTAAAACTCCAAAAATATTTGCTTTAAAAGTTGACATAAATGCTAAGAAATACAACCAAACATTTCTAAAAGGTAGAAATGCTTGGAACAGAGCCAGAAATGGGCGAAATACAGCTGAAAAGAGAACCGAAAAATATTTTCATGTTATATGAAATCATTCATGTACACATTCTGTTTTGTAACATATATTCCATGTTCTTAACTTTTCTTACCTAGATATACTGGGGAGTTGATAACCTTTGTTTTAATGGGTATTTCAGTGAGAAATAGTGTTGCTCAGACATTTCTGGCACTTCGTCACACGTCCCACGATCAAAAGTTCTTAATCATGCATAGATTAAGATTCCTGTGTTGAAAGCATCTGTTTTCACTTTAATGAGTTGTTCTAAATGAGGCAAGGCTTGCACTGATGCATTTGTCGTGGCTATCCCTAGACCTTAGTAAGGGATTTGCTTCTTCTTTTGGATTCCATTGGAAAGCAACTTTCTTTCCTTATTTTCCTTTCCTTTTCTTAATATATCAAAACCATCTGGTACCTAAAAGCTTGTATCAGACCCCAAATAATTTGGGTTGAGTTGAGTAGGGCTACAAAGGTAGTTCCTAATGAGTTTTTAATGGAGCTGCATAGCCAAACTTTTGATCTAAGAGCACTTAGCATAGTTACTTACTAGCTACTTAGGAATGTTTGCTTCTTTTGACAAAGTGCACTATATGCTATTCATTACTACTTTGTCCAGGATATTCGTTCAAAAGTTAAGAGGGGAAAATACAAAACCTCAATAGTTCCATTTCAAATTGCATTACTAGTAGTAGTTAGATCAAGCAAACTGGACAGTCAACTTGGAAGAATACCCAATTGAAGCAATAATGCTTGAAGCTAGCATATAAATGTAACATGAAAACAAGAGAGTGCACGGCTGCTAAGTAACATAATTGTGAGCCTTTAGAATTAAGGGGGGAACGATGATGTTCACGGGCATGTCAGAATTTTCATGATATACCATATCCTTAAGAAATTGGGAGAGAGACGTGGAGCCCGCAGGAGAACAAGCACCTAAATTATATCTATTAAAAGGAAGTAAAAAGCAGAAACCTGGGGGGGGATGAGAAATAGAGGCGCACGAAAACTTTCAAAATGAAAAAGAGGGAAATTGAGAAGATAGGCTAACAGATTCTCTTCACAAGGCAAAATAGATTCCAAACAATAAAACCAAAACTTACCTCGTCGGCCACAGTAAATTCGGTGTTTGTTTCTGCCGTCCTCCGGCGTGAACCACCTCGCTCTCTCTGCTGCTTTTGACCCTCTGCTGTCTCTCAACGTTGTTCGGCTCTCTGTTTTAGGGCTTTTCAGAAGAAAAAAATGATGATGGATGTTTTTAATTATTAGTTTGGTGAGGATAAATCTTGTCTTTTTATTATATTAGTAGGGTCAAAATTAAGATTTCATCAATGATTACAAGCCTGCAATGAGTTTTCATAGGGGTCCCCTATGAATGGAGATTACCATAAAATATGCAATCTATTTTACAATTGTAATCTACATTATCATTAATAAGCCCAACCAAACAGCCCACCAATGATAATGCAATCAAGATTACCATCGCATGTGTGCAATACAATCTAACCAAACGGCCCCTATATTGTCAGAGATTAAACGTCCCTTCAAAAAAGCATTCTAATTAGCAGTGAAGAGGTCACCAAGGATGATTTTAAGTCTATTACATAAGATTTTGGAAAGTAATTTATAGATAATATTACAGAGACTAATCGGTCAAAAATCTTTAAAAGTGTTTGGGTTATGACATTTGGGAATGAGAACAATGTACAATCGATTGAACTCCTTAAGCAAGAACCTCTGATGAAATGCTTGGATGACCATGGCAATGATATCAGATCTTAAAGTGGCCCAAAAACGTTGATAAAATCTTGCATGAAACCCATCCGGACCACCAGGAGTACTATCAGCTTACAGTTCAAAAACAACTTTTTCAATTTCATCCGCAGATAATTCTCTGTTTTAGTTTCAAATATGATGATCAGATAGTTTTGGAAGGTTAATGTTAGCTAATGTTTCATCAACCTTATTCATATTGAAAGCAGAATTGTCTTAAAAAACTCTTTGTAAAATAGGATGTTGCTGCCTGGTGAATAGCAGTAGGTTCTTCCAACCACTGTCCCTCAAAATTTTGTATACGGACAATGTATTTGCGAACATGTCTGTGGGAAGCATATCTATGAAAATATTTACTTTTCGATCACCTTGCAGAAGCCAATTCTGTCTTGCTTTTTGAGACCATAATATTTCCTCACAATCATACCAGAATTCCAAGGAGCATTGTAAGTGGTGAAGATTGTCAATATTTGTTGACGAAAGAAAATTCAGTTGTTGGCAACTCTGTAGTTCAGACTCCAAAGAAGCAATATTTGAAGAGATTCGGCCCACATCATGTCTATTCCATTTTTGTAACTCATTTTTGATACGTTAATCTCGAATTAATTTGGTCGGCCCAAGAACCATGAATGTGATGTCTCCATTCTTGTTCTATAATTTCCTGACATCTGTTAAAAGAAAACCAGAAATTTTCAAACCGAAAAGGTTTACGCCCTCGTGGATACCAATGAGTCTGAAGGACAATTGGGGAGTGATCAGACGCTGCTATTGGTAGAATTTGTAAGACTGATTGAGGGAATTGTTGCATCTAAAGTATGTTACATAAAGCTCGATCTAGTTTTTCCATGACTTGTTCAGTGCCCTTACGATCATTGGACAATATGAACCAATCGCCCTGAGAAGGGATATTAACAAAACTATTTTCATTAATGAAATTATGAAATGTAGTGGCACCCATAGTAGAGGAAGAAGTACTAAATTTATTATTTAAACCAGTAATTTGATTTAAATCACCAATAACTAACCACAGTTTAGAAATAGAAGATGAAATATTTTGCAGCCATGACCATAATCCATATCGAGTAGAAGCAGAAGGAAAGCCATGCACAAAAGAGATATATATTTCATGATCATGAACATTACATAAAGTATAGAACCAGTTTGAAGATTGATCCAAAATCATACAGGAGACAGTTATATATGCCTAAAAAGAGACCACCACTGTGTCCATTAGGATTTACAAGATGTCCATTATCAAAATAGAAGGATCGAAGTTTTTTAGATAATCTAGATTGCTGTATTACAGTTCCACTCAAAAAAAAGGACAGGAAAATATTTACAGAAAAGAGATTTAAGACGTTGAACTGTTGTGGTTTTACCAAGAATACGACAGTTCCACGATAATACTGTCATGTTATCTGGCGGAGTTTTTTGGTACAAACTCCACTAAAATCCAGTGAAGAGGAGCGAGTGATATTACAGTAAGAAGGAACCAAAGCAACAGAATTAAAATAAAGCAGACGGTCATGAGAATTATCATCCTGTCATGGTCGTTTCCAAGGGAACATAGGCGAGGAACTAAGCAGGATAGAGGAGCTTCGATCCAAGTGAGCAAGGAAATCATGATCATGGTTCCCCGAGTTTAGTATAGGCGAGAGATGAGCGTAAGTGTGTGAGCTGAAGTTATAGAGGATCATTGGATCACCTTCCTCAAAAGGATAAACAACTTTGATCAGGGTTCAAAAATATCCGAAAAGATTTGAGCCCAAAGTTCTTCAGATGGAGTAAAGGAAAGAGTTTGTGCAGTGTCAGGAGGATTGAATCCAAAGTGGGATAAACCTGTAAAGAGCCTATTAAGCCATCCAAATTCCTCAGTGTAGTGTCAGGAGGATTCGAACCTTCGTTTGTAACGTTATAAGGAACTAACCCCTCCAGCTACATTCAACCCCTTTATTACCTACAATTAAATATTGATAGTGATGATCCTGCTGAGCACCAAGGCCGATTATGATTATACATGATGTGCTTCTAGTTATCTTCCTTTTACACACTATCAATATCAATAACCATCCTTGTAATGTGATTGAATCCTGAGGCAAACAAATATCTTTCCGACTAGCATAATTTGTTTAGAAATTAATTGGCCGTTTAACGTGTGTTCAATCGGTGGCCTGGGTTAGACTATTACAATACAAATCCATATGCTTCTTATTGAAGTTGATTAATCCAGATAAATAAAATGTATTTAACTTAATACTAAACCCATAAATACTCAGTAATTCAAGCTTTCACACTTATTTGATTTTCAGTCAATCAAATTATTAAACTAATTATTTCATAAATTATAGTTTTTAAGTTGAAAATCTTCATCTTTAATGAATCAAGCAATATATATATATATATATATATCAACTTTCTGTGAAGTTTATCTTCCCTCACCTGCCTTCTTCCATAGTTCCATCTCCATTTTTGTATTTTCTTTTGCAACCAAACAACTCCATTGTGCCAAATCTTATAAGCCATATCGTTCACGGTTTGTGAATAAATTCAATTAATGGATATTTATTTTTGTAATCCATTTATTTTTCAAACGATCAATTTCGTTAGACGTTAACGTTATTTGGATAGACTTCAAGTGGAATCAAATCAATCAAAAGACGCTTGATAAAGACACCAAAAAAAACAATACACAGAGAGAAGGAAGAGGAATCAAATTCATGGTTTAGTCTTGGTTCAAGAGAATACAGAGTATACTATATATTTCATACAGAAAATGCCATAGTCACACCCAGCAAAACTCATTCAGGCCTTCATAGAAACCAAAGCAGCATTCATCGTTTATCGCAATTATTATCCAAACATGCAAACTTTGTCAATAGAAAGGGATAAACCAATATCTAACGACTCTCTCTCCCCTTAAGAACCAACATTGTTATAACGGCAATTATGATGCTAGTTATTGAATTCTTATGGTGTGATTGAGTGCTCTTACGGAGCCGTTTCACACTCCTCCCAGCAAAATATACTAATATAAACTCAAAACATATAGAATTCAAAGAAATCACATAACCTCTTGTTATAGCAAAACACTCTTCACTCTTGTATTGCACAAAGTTTCACAACTGAGATGTATTCATCATAACTTACATTGATCACCTTTCCCTCCGTGTGTAGAGTTGTAGCAGTGAATTGTGATGAAATATTGAATATTCACAGGAAATCTTAGTGCCAAGATTAAAATCTGATAAGATATCTGATTTTAAAAAAATTCCCAAGTAATCCACACACTAACACAAGAAATTAAATAACATTACATATATCATTCTATTCTACATCTCATCTCTAAGTGATGTCATACTATAGAATGACCTATACTGATAAGGACATATTCCACCAAAAATATTCAAAGGAGGTAAATACTTTTTGCTAACCTTAAACGCAACATAACAATTAAAATCGGGGATTATGGCTCTTCAATGTTGGACGTTGCCAATTTGCACCAGGCTTTCCACATAACTGTAAATACTTGCACTAAAGCCATGTCTATTTTCAGGGATAGCAAACCACTTGTGTTCGTTTGTAGTGACATTGATGAGATATAGACCACATTTTAGTTCAGCATTCTCCATTTCAACTTCAATTTCACCAATAAGTCTCGTCGTTCCATAATCAATGCAAACAATTTGATTCCTCCAAATGGTCTCAACATATAACTTGAATGGATCACAGCCGTGACTGTATATCCTCCTCAAACTCCATCTCTCCTCAAATGAACCTCTAACCCCTTCCTCCATCACCCCAAAATAAATACAAGCATAATGAGAGTTTGTCATCCGAGGACTTGAAATGATTGCAAGTTTTTCGTCATGCACGGCGAGTCTAACTTCTACATGGCTTAATAAAGCAGGCAATGGTGTCACTGTAAACACCTCCGTTGCTAAGTTCAATGAAATTATCACATCACTATCATCTGTGCCCATTATGTCCGCACCTGGCCTTGACCCATACCAAAACATAACTCCTTTAATAGTGACACCATCATCAAAAATACAAAAACCTTTTATGTTGTCAAAGTGTATGTCTTTCCAAGACCCTGTGCTTAAGGAATACGCTTCCACTTCATAAATCATGTTAGTCTCGGAAAGTCTCACTATCTTGTAATCATTAATAAGAGGACTGAAACCGAAACCGAAATGCCAACGAACAGGAAAATCATCAAAAGTTACAGGCATTCGTCTGACCTCTCTGGTCGCCGGATTCCACAATAAAGGGGCAGGAGGCTTTATATTATAATCGGCGAAGCAGATCAAGCCATGGCAAGAACCGACGAGGAGAACGCCCATCAAGGAACCAATCGAAGGTAAGTTTTCAAACTCATGAAATTGCATCTCGTAATCGAGCAAACATAAGTTGAAAAGAGCACCTCTACGAACGTGGTTGATAAGCAGAGAAGGGTTTTGATGAGTGGTGTGGTGGTGAAGATGGTCTTGGACGAAAGATGGGGCTTTGATGATATTTTTCCAATGTTTGGACACACATTGAAATCTGATTAGGGATTTTACAGGGAGTCGTTTGAGAATATCTGTGATGATTTCTTCATGAAGAAATGGCAGGGAAACATCCGATAACATCTGATTCATCGTGCTCGGCTAAGAAGACCAGATGTCTCAGAGGAAATCAGAAGAAATTAGAGTTTTAAGAATCAGAGCAATATACCTGATTTGTTCTTTGTCGACTGAGAGAAAGGAATCTCAGAGAGGAAAACCGTCGCAATCCATAGGGAAGGGTTTTATTAGGGAAGATCGGACGAAGAAGACAGTCGCGTCCAAACTTTTACACTTACATTTGCTGGAAACGAACTGCCAATGCAGAATAGTGGGAAAATTTTCATAAAAAGACACTTAAAAATAGAAAAAAAAAATAAATTGGTATTATGAATTTATCAAATTTCAAATTGAAATTAAAGTAGAAATCTGAAAGTTCTAATTCTAACTAAATGACTAAATTATCCTGAATTCATTTTGTGAAACATAAAAGTAAAGTCGTTAATGTAAAATTTAATGTTGTTTATATAGATATAGATATTGTTATTGACATCTGAAAGTGGTGCCCCTCAAAATTATTCTTGGTTTTTAAAATATGAAATTGTGAAACATGAAAGTAAAGTAATTAATGTAAAATATGATGTTGTTAATATATATACAAATATTGTTATTGACCTAAGAAACTTGTGCCCTCAAAATTATCTCTAATTTTTGGGATATGAAGTTATCAAACATAAACATAAAGTCATTAATGTAAAATCTAATATTGTTAATATAGATACAAATATTGTTATTGACCTCTGAAACTTCTACCATCAAATCAAGGCATTTTAATTAGTTAGTTAGAATTAGAAATCCCAGATTCCAACTTATGTTCTGACTTGAAATTTAATAAATCCGTCATACCAATTTATTTTTTCCCATTTTTAATTGTATTTTTCTGAAATTTTTCCTAAGATTTTTGGATCATTAAATATGAAACTAAATTACATATTAAATGATAATTCGTCTTAATATTTTAATTAAACAAATATTGTTTTTTACATGAATTAAATAAATACTATTGCTATTATTAAAAAAAAATCATTTACGCCAAATTACCTTTAATTAGATCCCTATAGTTTTTTTTATCTAGTCATTATACTTTCACTTATAGTTTATCATGTCCTTGTAGTTTTTTTGTCTTTTTATTAGGTCTTTATTGTTTCACCTGATTTTTAATTAGGTCCTTGTATCTTTTTTTAATTTTAATTTATTAATTTAATTGGAAATTAAATAAATGAATAATATTATAAAAATAATTATTATAATTAATTATTAATTCTCAATTAATTAGTTATATTATAATTATATTTTATTTGTAGAAACAATTACTATTATAATTCAAATTTCATAATTATAAAAAATAAATAAACATTATAGTTAAAATTAAATAATATAAATAAAATTTTTTGATTAAAAAATTAAGAAGAATATTAAAATAATTCATAAAAAAGAATGTTACAATAAGATTATTATAAAAAACTTTATTATTAGTAGAATATTAGTATTTATAGAATAATATTTAACATGATCATATTTTATATTTATAGAAGAATATTATTAGAATTTATTTATTAAATAAAAAAAACTATAGGTACTTGATTGAAAATCATTTAAAACTATAAGGAAATGATACAAAACACATGAAAGTATAAGAACAAAATAAAAAGAAAAAAAAATACTATATAAACCTATATAAAAATTGGTTGAAACTATAAGGAGCTACAAATTAATTATCCCTTTTATTTATATAATGTCAAAATGAATGTTGAGCTCTATAGCTTAATGATACGCTTCTCTCTTAATCTTTTTTAAAACATGAGATTATGAGTTTAAACTTTAAACTCTCACAAAGTATAATGAGGAAGGAAATGATGGTAAAAAAATGTGGAAATGAATGAAAGATCAGTCATGCCATAAATATAAATGAACTTATTTTCAAGGCATTATGCTTTCATGACATGGAGCGCGGTTGCTTTGCAAGAAAGCGTGCATGGGATAAATTTCATGCTCAAGATCTAAGTTCTAGCCGAGCTTGTGCCAAAGAGCTCCACGCATGTTGATAATCTTTATCGAGAACCTCTAACTTCATCGCAACTACTTAGAGGTCCATCGTATAGTGATGTGGGTCCTTTTGCTTTTTGGTGTTATTTTATTGTCTTTTTGTTTGTTTGCACTAGTGTAAAAAGTTAATTTGGCATCAGTTAAAATTACATTTTCACCACAGTATTTAGGGTGTAGCGGAATTAGCCGTAACGAAAAATATATATTGTGCCATCACTTGCTTAAGATATGTCGCCGTAAATAAATATATTATGGAGTCAGTTGCTTAAGATATAACGCCGTAAATGAATATATTACGGCTTCGCATTGTAACTAAACCGACGCCATAATAGATGTGTGACAAATGAATTTTCAAATCTAATGGATATTTTTTTATTTTAAAATTTTCAAATACCACATGTCACGTCCGTAGGAGGCCACCTCATCATTGGTTCAGCCACGTGTCTCCTCCTCACGCTACCATGTGTCACCTCCTACTGCTGCAACATGTCCACCCTCCTTGCAGTGCACCACGTGTCCCTCCTCGAAGTGCGCCAAGTGTCTCCTCCTTGCGCTGCCATGTGTCACCTCCAAGCATTGCCTCGTGTCCCTCCTTGAAGTGAGCCAAGTGTCACCTCCATGCGCTGCCATGTGTCCACCCTCCTCGCAGTGCGCCAAGTGTCACCTCCGAGCATTGCCTCGTGTCCCTCCTTGAAGTGAGCCAAGTGTCACCTCCGTGCGCTGCCACGTGTCCATCCTCCTCGCAGTGCACCAAGTGTCACCTTCGAGAGCTGCCATGTGTCTGCGCTTCTTAAATTTTGAAAATGCCTCCCTTCCTGTTCAAACCCGTGACCTCATGCTCCTAGTGCCTTCACGCTCGAGCCTTTATCAGTTGCGCCAAGATGAACCTGCGTTATTTTATTACATAATGCTATATATATAATATTATCATAATATAAAATTAATAATATATATAATATTATTAAAAATAAATTAAAATAAATAAAAATTTCAAAAAAATATTTATATATTTATGATTAATTAATTTCAAATTCAATAAATTTAAAATATTTAATAAATATTTTTATAACTATATTTTAATCAATTTTATAAAGTTAAATATATTTTTAATTTAAATTAATTAATAAAAAATAATTTAATATTATAAATATTATTTTTAATATAAAATGATAAACATAATATTAATAACTAATAATTTATTTTTAAATAAAATTAAATAATAACTAATATAATAATATTAAAAATATTATTTTAGTCAAAAATTTTAAATATAGTATCAATAAATAATAATAAAATATTCATTAATAATAATATTTTATTTTTAATTAAAATTATTTAATAATTAATTTTATAATATTATTTTTAACATAAAATTTTATACATTTTAAAATTTTGCGACAGAATGTGCCACGGAAAAGTTCTATGGCACCGTGGCAAAAACTTGTTTTGCAAAATTTGCGACGTAATTTCATGGCTAATTTAGCCATAGAAATTTTTTGTGGTTAATTTCGTAACAAATTTAGCTACGGAAAAATTCCGTCGAAAAAATTTCCAATGGAATTTCTGACGGATTTTCCACAGAATTTGCCATGGAAAAAATTCCGTAGCAAATTCTGTCGGAAATTGAGTGTTGTTTTATAGTGCTCTATCTGGAAGCTGCTACGTCAATAGTGATGAAGGGAAGTTGCGAAGTTAGGAGAGCTAGAGCGAAATTCATAAAGAAGTCGTGAAGTTAGCAGAGTAGTGGAGGTTTTTGTTGAAGGCATTAGGGCGTCAAGTGGAGTGGGAATCGACGCAATATTTCCTTTTCTTTAGAAAAAAAATTGTTAATATATTTTTAAGACTTCCTTAGAGCCATATGGGTTATAATTAAGGTCTTGGTTTCCTATAGGACCCGATGCTATAAGTAAGCTCGATAAATAAATTATAAATTATGGGTCAAGCTCCACCCATAAATTGATCATCCATTTTTTAATAATTAACTAGGTATAGTTAAGTAGTTAAAAGAAGTTCACTAATCTCTATGAGATGGTCCTAAGCTATAAATAACCCACTTAAAAAATTTATTTAAAATATAACTATAATATAATTATATTTTGGGAAAAAATATTTTTTTAAATTTATTTACAATATTTAATTATGGTTATGACATGTTATATTTCAAATTTATCTATTTCACAATTAAATTCCAAAACTTTATATGAATTATGGCTTCTGGTGCTTACTAAACTAATTTCATAATTATTATTGTTATAGCATCTTAATTACGGCATCAGTTGAATATACAACCGATGCCATATTGTACATTACTGCATCAGTTACACTTCAAACAGAAGCAAACATATATATGTCACATGAATTATCACTTCCGTTCTCTAAGTAACTGATGTCATATTGTACCTTATAGCGTCAGTTACATGTAAAACAAAAGCAAAATTATGTAATATGAATTATCACTTCTATTCTTCAAGTAACTAATACAAAATCGTGTAGTTAAATTAGTATTTTGTACTAGTGAATATAATTATATTTTGGAAAAAATTATTTATAGTATTTAATTACAATTATGACATGTTATATTTTAAATCTATTTATTTCACAAGTAAATTCCAAAACTTTATATTAATTATGGCTTATGGTGCTCAATAAACTGATCTCATAATTATTATTATTATAGCATCTTAATTACGACATCAGTTGACTATACAACTTATGTCATATTGTATATTACGGCGTCAGTTACACGTAAAACAGAAGCAAAATTATGTCACATGAATTATCACTTCGGTTCTTTAAGTAACTGATGTAAAATCATGTAGCTAAATTAGTATTTTGCACTAGTGTTGGTTGTATTGTAGGGTTGTTGGTGTTCTATTCTGTCTTGATTTGGTCGTTTGTAAGTTGCCCTCTACAGATTTGGTCTCCTTCGCTAGTTAGGCTTTTTTTAGACAGTGTTGTCAATACTTAATTTGGACTTCTATGCCTTTTAAGTTTCATCATTTTATGTGATATTTCAACTCCAATAGTAGTCCCTTTTGAATGATTGCTTTGATATGTTTCGTGCTGTTAGAGGGAGGACTCAACCAATCCTTCTACCCTTCACTGATGAACAGGACGTGGAGCCTGTATACAATACTCATGGCTCTTCCATCTTCAAGCACATTATCATTTGTTCTATTGTTAGTTTTACTTTCTGTTATAGATGATGGACTAGGACTGCGATCTATCTGACGATTTTTGGCTTGGTCCGCTGAAGCTCTAGTAGATTTAAGCTTTTTATGTACTCTCTCCGATCCTAATTATAAGATAAAGTTGATTTTTTTGGAGAAATTAAAGAAGCCAATTAAATTATTTTAGAGTGTTTATATTTTTAGTATTCTTAAATTATATATTAGTTTATTAGTCAAAGTAATTAGTTTGGAGAAAAAAATAAAAATATAAATACTCTAAAGTAATTTAATTGGCTTCTTTAATTTCTCCAAAAAGATCAACTTTGTCTTATAATTAGGACTGGAGGGAGTAACTTGCTTTATCTTTTTTTTTTAAAAAATAAATCGTCTTTTATAAAACAATCGTGCATGTATATTATATAGTCGTGAATTGGCCGAGTGTTCAAAGAAAACAACAAGACATATACATCAACATGGCCATGTCAGTAACAGTAAGCCTGGTTTCTTTTAAAAAAAAAAATGCTCCTGTCCTCATTCAAAAGGAGCGAAACCCATGAAAAAGAGACAAAAGATAGACTTCACAATCTAAAAGAGACCTTAACCACATCAGAATACTGCCCATTCAGACCTAGTCAAATTTTTCAGTCAACAAAGCAATCTTTAAATATTCCCCTGGTACTCACCGGCCATTAGTAAGATGTCCTAGTGGCCCTGGCTCAAGATCTTTGGCTCAATGTGTTGGCTAATTTGGAAGAACAGATGCAGAAGAGCTTTTGAAGGAACTAGCGAACTTCCGCAGCAAATTATTCACAGAGGACTGCATTTTCTTCATGAAAGCACAGAAGAGGGGCGGCTCAAACACAAGATATTCAGAGTCCCAGATAGAGACGCAATAAGATGGAATGCTCCTCCGGTGGAGTTTGTTCGGGTTGATGTGGATGCTGCAGTAGACGAACACAGAAACTCTGCAGTTGGAGGAGTGATCCGGGATAGCTCAGGTTCTTGGCTTTACGGCTTCCAACAGAACATAGGTTTCACTTTTGGCTCGACAGCTTCCGAGATTCAAGCAATTAAAATAGGCCTTCAGACATGTAAAAACATGAATCTCAGAAAGATCAAGCTGCATACTGACTCAACCGAAGCAATCCAGCTGCTATATCAATCAGGCGGTCAATTTCATCCACTTCAGAATGAGATAGAAGAAGTAAGACAGCTAATCTATAGGGATTGGGACCTAGAAATCTATCACTGTCATCGGGAAGGTCTCAAATGTGCCGATGCTTTGGCAAAAGCGGGTTTGGATTCGAACAATGATCTGACACTTCTGGATCATCCACCAGATTTTTGCTCGTTCCAAATGTTAGTTGACATCAGCTAACTTTTGATCCTTTTGGTTTTTTTTCTCTCTTTCAGCATGTATGACTGCTATTTCGGCCCGTCGCGGCCTCAAGAGTTTTTCACTCTTGTCAAAAAAAAAAAAAAAAACTTCCCCTGGTACTCTCTTATTCTCCTCAGATCTATTTCCTCCACCATACCAACCCTATCCTAGGGATTTTTAGGATCTGGTCACATACAATCAGCACAAGAACTTATCCCTTGTGATATGATCAATATCCACCTGTTCTTATTTATAAATCACTTGTATATCATTTTTGTTAGTAAAAAAAAATATTAAATGGATAAATTTTTTTAGATTTGCTCTTATTTATGAAAGTGTGCACATATATTCTCTACATCCCTTTTTGTCTCTGCACTTCACATCTCTGCAGCTATTCATATAAGTCAACACAGATAAAATTGACAAAACTTCATTTATTACACTATAAGTGATTTATATTTTAAACCAAACTTTTTTAATACAACTGACTTATAAATGGACACTAAATGGTACTCCCTCCGGTCCTAAATATAGGACATAGTTTGTAGTGTAATTTGCACTACAAACTATGTCCTATATTTAGGACCGGAGGTAGTATATGTTTAATATCTTTCACTTGAGCCAATACTCCCAACGCCATGGAGTGTTATATTCCATTGTCTATTCATCTCCTCCAACTGGTGCTTCCCTTGCATTTTGTTGTTGATGCTCTAGAGAAGAGCCTATCTGAAAATAGAACTTTCAGTAGAAGAGAGGTCCCCAAATATGCTGTAATACAACCAACATCAGTGGCTGAGATTCTAGAGATTTCTATTCGCTTGAGGTCCAGAAATAATTCCTTTACCTGTGCCTCATTTGGTCAGACTACTAGGTTATAGAAGGTGAAATCTCACTGGCACACATGCTTCTCTAGTCCTATTTATAAGACAGAGAGAGAATAAAGTTTTTTATCCTATTTACAAGGCACGTTGTTAAATTTTTAGTATAACTATACAATTTTATCATTTATTTATTATAGTGTGAACTTTGTTTTCATAGGGAATAATGTAAATTAAAAAGAAATAAAGTTAGAAAGTTGTTAAATTTTAGGGCAATGTTAATGAAGTTTAATGTGTTTATTGGTTTATGTGAAACATGTTAAAAGTGTTTTATAAATAGTACTAAAGTAGTACTTAAAAGCATAATCAATATCTATGGAGATAGATGAGTGTAAAATCTCTTACTATGTCATATGATAAAATAATTTATTGAGGTTTACTTAGAAACTAATATACATCTTAACATGTGAGTGTTGTTGAATCAGTGTTGCAACACAAGCTTGCATCAGACAATTACAGTTCAAATTCATTACATACGAACACAGTAGAATTGTAGAAATACAACGGTTCATGATTTACACTATCAAGTTTGTTTTTCTCATTTTCTGTGATTGACATATTATTGTAGCAACTTATTATTAGGTTTATTTTTGTTTTGGGTGAGCAACTTACTATTTCATATTTTGGTTGATTGATACTCCCTCATGTCCTTAATATAAAACATATTTGAAGTGTTGATTTTAAGAACCAGAGGGAGTAATATAGAAGCCAAGATGATTTTCTTGAAGCTAATTCTACCAAATAATAATACTCAAATCAAGCAGAATCTTGCTTTTAACTTGTCCACAAGCATGTCCGGAACCAAGTTTACATGCAGTTATTAACGGTCTTAAAAACAAAGATACAGTTGAATATGAATCAACCCATAAACTTAGGGAAGTATCTACATTAATTAGGTAGAGTTGTTTTGGGGTAAGCATGCATGACTCTTTGCCTTCAATTTAGATGCACTTGATGAAATCCTCACTTAAGTGCAGCCTTATATAGAGATTGCAACCTGAACAGATATCATGTAAAAAGTCCCATATAATCCATACACCAGCAATCAAATAACATTATATATCTATCTTTGAAAAGCAAAAGAGATAACCTGATATTATAGTCATAGATAGGTAAAATAAAATGAGAAACTCTACATTTATCGTTTTATATAACATCTCTAAAGGGCCTCAAATCTTAATCTAGAATGATGTGCAGTCTAAAATTCTAGGAATACACTTCTACCCAAAAAAAATTAAGCAATGTAAATCTGCACAGTAAAGATTAAAGCTTTACAATTTGAGTATTGCCAACTGGTACAAGGCTTTCCACATAACTGAAAACACTAACATGATAGCGTGGCCATTTCGTGATAGAAAACACTTTATGATTATTTGTAGCAACAACGATAAGATATAGGCCAAATTTTGGTTCAGCAGTAGCATTCTCCTTTTCACCTTCAGGTTAAGTAATATATCTAGGCAATTCAGAATCAATGCAGACAATTTGATTCCTCCAAATAGTCCCAGCAGGTAAGTTGAATGGATACAAGTCATGAAGATATTTCCTACTCAAACTCCATCTCTTCTCAGATGAACCTATAACCCCTTCTCCCATCACCCCAAAATAAATAGAAGAATCGTAGTTTATAATCCCAGGATGAGAAATTATTGCAAGCTTGTCCTCATACACAATAAAATCAAATTTGACATCTGGAAGGCTTAATGAAACAGGCCATGGTGTTACTATAAACACTTCTAATGCTATGTCAAATGAAACTTTCGCATCACCACTCTCATCACGTAGCCTTGTTTCCCTTCCAAAACATAACTTCATCAAGAGTGACCCCATGACCACCAATATCAATATTAACATCTTTTATGTTGTCAAATTGAATGTTTCTCTGATAAGCACAGAAATTCTGAGAAGGATAAGAGAGAAAGGAGAAGAAGAGGAAAACAAGAGAGACAGGGGATCGGGAAACCGTTTTCTAATCGCATAAAAAACTTCCGTATAATACATCAGGTTTATATATTGCGTATTAAAAGTAGTAACTTCCAGCCCTAAGAACGAAAATACAAAAATACCCCTCTTCCTAAAATGAGTCATAACAATACCCTCCCCTTAAGATCATCCTTGTCCTCAAGGATGTAGTAGTGAACAATCTTATATGAGAACTATGGAATATAAGTCTTCATTCTTTTTCTTATTACACAAGTGCTGCAGAGAAATTAAGATGAGCATCTTCAAGTTCCAATACCCATGATCCACCTTCTTGTTGCACCACATCCTTTGAATTCACTAGACGAAGTCCCAAACAATGAAAGATAATGCTTGCAATGTAACAGCTCAAGTTCTCATGATTAGGTGCCACTTCCATGAACATTTGTGCGTTTCCAAAGCTATTCATCCAAGTCTCGAAGTGAGGGCTTGTTGAGATGTGCCTCATCAGTTGCACGATTTGTTGCTGATTTTTAGGAATTATTTGCTGTTTTAAAATAAATTTATTTGAATTTATTTGAGTCAAAGTTAGTTTCCTATTTTCTAGCCATTTAGCCACGTAACTCTGATTTAGTGGGATATTAAGTCTGTTGCTGATTTGATGGGATAGTGGCAGATTTTTTAATTTTAATCATTATGATTTGATGTATTTAAATACCCAATTGCAGAATGAATAAAGCACGTCCTCAGAAATATTTTTCTGTGCTCTTTCTTTTTTTTTTTTTTTGCATTGAAAACTTTCAGGGCTATATATTCTATCCAAGCCAAGAGCAAGAAAGAACCCAGAAGCAGTGCCACAGATAGAGGTCGACAATTCTCTTCTAGCCATGAAATATGGGTCTGCAATAACCCTCTTTCCTGGGTCAAATACCAAGATATAAAATACCATGAGAGACCAATCCAGACTTGCAAGAAATGAAGTATCACGGACTAGTATTGTGTGTTTCTCAAGATGAAATTGCCATAAAAGATCAAAGAGCGCATTTGTAAAAACTATATTGAAAGATTGTGTGGCTGTAATAAGGAAGTGCCATCTATACTCAACAAGCTTGGTGATCTGCTGAAAATCAACCTCACTAGGCAGTTCCAATGAAAATATATATGCATGAGGAATACCCATAAAATTAGCTGCACCTTCAAAATTTGATGCAGAGATATGTAGCATTGCAGAAATGAAGGTAGACGCCATGTTAATGCCAAACCATACCAATTGAATAAATTCTACCATTCTCAAATCCTCAAGCATCAAAGCATTTATCATTTATTATCATAACATAAAATCTATGAAGCGCATCAAACTATTGAATGATCCAAATTGATAAGGACATATTTCCACCAAAAACATAGAAACAAAGTAAGCATTCTCGTTGGCCTAAAAGGCAGTTTAATAATTAACACTGGGATTGAAGCTCTTAAATGTTTGATGTTTCCAATATGCACAAAGCTTTCCATGCAAACAAATACACAAAAGTCATTATCATGTTTAGGGAAACCAAACCGGGGGAAGCCAACATTTCGTTCATTAGTAGTGAAATTGATCAGGTATAGGCCACATTTTTCAACATTTTTCATTTCAACTTCAGCGTTAAGAATAGTTAGGGAGACAATTTTTTTTTAATCTAACAAGGCAAGCACCATACTTGAGAAATTACATCAACCACCAACGAGGCGGAGCTTGCAATAACATGCACCTCATTAACTAGGCGGTCGGGAGACAATTTGATTCCTGCAAATAGTCCTAGCATACTTGAGATGAATCACAGTTGCCAATGTACTTTCTACCCTAATTCCATTCCTCCCCAGATGCCAATATATTTTCTACCCTAATTTCATCTCTCTCCAGATGAACCAATATTAAAAAAATGTAATAAATAAATGGTTTAAATTTAATATTTTATAAAATTCTTATTATACATATAAATAAATAATTTTAAATGTTAAAATTTAAAATACACGATGCATAACTCCATTACATACCAATTCTGTTGTGGAGAATTTTAGGATGGGTCATTTACCTTATGTGTGAGACCTTATTATCATAAACATTTTTAGGCGTTTTTCCTTTGCTTATTTTCTCAAATTTCTACATTTCACTAGATTTACTTGTCCCAATTCAATGGAGTGCTACGCATCTCCTCCACTATAACAATAATTATATGTGATAATTCAAGTGGGCCAAAAAACAAAAAGAATTTTATAATTCAAGGATAAAGTAAAAAGGGCAAAATCGGAACTTAGGAAACTGAGAGGGAACATCGTCTAAGGAAAGTGATAAAGAAAACGAAGTTATTTTACCAAAGTATGGTTTTTTTTTTTTTTGGAAAATAAATAAATAAATGCTACACTCTAGAAAGTATTTATCAAGATGTTTCATTTACAATCGTTTACCATCAGAAATAAGGAGCGAGAGAGATAAGAGATATGTGTGATAAAAAAAAAAAAAAAAGAGAGGCAGGAGAGAGATAATAGATTTGTAAAATGAGGAGAGAGAGAATGTATACGTTTTCTTCCCCCTTTCCCTACTATTTATGGGACAAGTGAAGGACCTTGGTAAATATTTTTTTAAGTATAGCATTTATATATTTTTTAAAATTGTATGTAGCATATAGGTAAAAAAAAAAAAAACCAGAAAAAGAATGTACCGGAGGAAACCAAGTAAACACTCATATAACTTGCATAAGCTTGCATCTCTAAATTACTTATTGCTATTTTTCAAATTAGCTTTTACACACGGTTTGAAATAAACAATTTTGCAAGGTATTCCTTTCAGTCCTTTTTCATAAGATACAAATAATTAAATTATGTAGACAACAAAAGTTGGTTAAAATCAATAAATTTGTTAAAAAAAATACAATTTAATTTTCAAAACACCCTTATTTATGAGAAGTCGGTGAGAAAAATGAGAGACTAAATTAAAGGATAAAAATTAAAAATATATATATACTAAAAATTTTAGACAAAACAATAAATAAAAACCTGCAAAACAATAAATTAAGTGTAAAATTATGCTTTTATATGATAAATTTAAGGGTGAATGTACAATTTCAATAATAATGTTTTATATTAGAGGTATCTGAAACTCTTAAGTTTTCAAAGGTGTACACATAAACATTATAAATTTTGGCAATTTTACCAAAGCTGTTATCTTAAACAAACAAGACATTTGACCCCGTGCGATGCATGGAAAAGATCCAACTAACGAGGAAGTCACTAATGAAAAAAACTATAGGACAAAATAATGTTCAATGTGATATATGGTTGAACCCTGAGGCGTTATCAGTTGGGACAGTGTAGGATCATTATCTTCAATCTCATTGGTGTGCGAAGCAGTACAAACAGATTCCCTTGAGGCAGAAGATTCCTAATGCCATCATAAAACATATTATAGTACTTGCAAACGTGATTATATACATCAAGTTGAATTGTTTTACATGAGTACCTCGATCATGCTCTGGCTTTGGTCCTGAAAGATTAGTGGATCAATAGGGTAAGATAAAAATTGCTTTTTTCCTGAAACTCTATAAGCATTGAAAAAGTACATATAAACTTTTACCTCTCCGTTAGAATACGTAAATTGTTGCACCAAGTGGTGATCAGCACAAAGTTGAAAGACAGCGAGGCTACTTGTCCTATGTTTAATGTTATGGCTTTTGATCTTGAGTTTGATAACAACAACCTTCCCAGCAATTCCATCCAGCTCTTATGGGAATGTTGAGTTCCTACCCTCCTATATACACAACGGACAAAATGTTCATTACAAGATTAATTGCAAGTTATGAGATAACTAATTGAATGATTGCCAGTATGTTGCTAATAACGTTTGCATATCCTCCTTTAGTTTGGATGCAGATTTTCCAATTAACTCTGTTGCATGCCGATCAAAGAATATGACCGAACATTTCCCTGTCGCGTCGAAGACCTTATAACGCACCTTATATCTAAAAATGATGGTAAACCATGTGACTATGCACAGATGTTGTTTTTTATTAATAAATATATGTGAACAAAGGAAGTCTTACTTGGAGATAGTCATCAGAACAACTTTATCACACCTAGTACATTTAAGGGATCCATTGGATTGGAACTCAGGCTTCTTATCACATGGACATGCATTGTAAACCCATCCATAAAGAGTTTCAACCTTCTGAATTGTAATCCTTGTCACAACATCACATTCCTAGATATAGTGTAATTGCAAAATGCTCAGTTAGAAAAGGAAAGGTAGTCAATGAAGTAATGTAGAATGATATGATATTGTGTAAATATAGATAGCACATTGTAATTGCAAAATCGTAATTTTAGGTCTTTGCATGAATGTTTTGTTAGATGTGTACTTGATCGATCTTAGAAATGTCAGAAACTTGAATCCTTGTTTGAAAAGATAGAAGGGATTCACTAGAGTAAGTGGTGTTGTCTGCACTCATAATCTGGCTGAACAGCTGACTCCCTTCTGAATCTTGGGCGAGTCTACAATTCCATAAATAATAGTACACAAGTTAACTGTCATTGAAGAGATATTACAAACATACAACTATGTAATAATAATATATGTAATCATAACAGTTAGCCTACCTTTACTTCAACAGATTCACCTCTGGGATATTTGGATTAAATGTGACGAGAGTAGCATTAAAAGCATTACTCAGATGCCCGTAATCTACATTAAATATTTGTCCATATGATATTAATGAAGAGACGGTGAATAATGATAACCATATGTCATTACAAAAGTATGCTCTTATTACAAAAAACATATGCTCCTGTTAACTCTCGCAAACCTCATGAGGACAGTTATAGGAGGTTCCATGTCCTCGTGCTTCTTTCCATAAGTCTCCTCGGCGTAGTTTCCCCAAAGAGTGATGTTAATAGAGTTTTCGTTGCAATAATTAAAGTAAAATGCATTTCAGAACCCGTTTATGAACAAGAACTAATTTTATAAAACACATACTGTTCATCCACAGTAATATATAATTCACATATAGCATTTTACTTTTGATCAGTAATGCTGAAGTTCAGTCTCTCGATAATGTCAAACTCTCGTCTTCGTTCATGTAGTCGCCCAAAGAAAACCACAACATCTACAACACAAGTAATAGAAAACTAAACACACAATGTGTAGAAAGAATACTCATGTATCAATTACTCTTAATGTATTAATACATCGATAATCTGTAAAGTGTATGTCCGGATAGTAAGATGATGCAAACCTATTAACCCATCGTCGCTGACATTCCTATTCTGCACATCCACAATTTTTTCCCAGTTGAACTCCTGATCTGGGATGGATACCTTTGATTCGTCAATGTACGTATGTGGATGAAAATTAAACCTCCATGGGCCTGTAGTGACTCTATACTTGTCATCATTGTCAACCACCTCAAAATTTTGAAAGTTTGTATACAACACCTTCTGTTGGTTCATCAGTCAACCGGGAAAAAAGATTCTTGTGGGTGGTGGTAACTTCAACCCTTGTTAACTGTAGAACATGGCACATTGGACCAGCGTGCATGCAAATGATTGATAAGGGAAAAAAGTGGATGTCGTTATAATAGAAGATTAATCATGCAAATGATTATGACAATGCTTATTGATTTTAAGTTCACCTCTTCATCAATCAGGATCATGCCTATCTTCGATATAGCATAAGAAGCTGCCTTCCTTGGCACTTCCCACTTTCTCAGAACTTTGGCATGGACGGACCATGTGTCTTTGCTGTCGTTTACCTCACTGAACATCGACTTCATCATCTGAGAAATTTTTTTGGAAAAAAGTTAGGGGGTGTAGAAGGTGAATATGGAATGTGTAAAAACATTATTTAAGTATAACCGGATGAGTGAAAGTGTTCTTACTGTGATTAGAAGGGACTATTTTATGCGCTTTAATAGGCATAAAATGGCGGGAAAGTGAATTGTGAGGAAGGCTGTTGCCTCTCTTTTTCTAATTCATTTGTCTGAGAGATTTATGAGGGAACGGCCCTTTACTTTGGTGAGAATTAGTTTATTAATTTTTAATAGGAGTGTGAGTCAAAATGGTGGGGCTGGTGTCCACTGAAATCATGCGACAGTAAATTTGATAGTTTAAATGATGAGAATTAGTTTATTAGTTTGTTGAAATCATGCGACAGTAAAATTGATAGTTTAAAACTGGTGGACAGCTTTACTTTGGTGAGAATTAGTTTATTAATTTGTTGAAATCATGTTACAGTAAAATTGGTAATTTAGATATGAATACTTTGGCTCTGTTCTGATAGGAATGCTTTTGAGGTTGAAGGAATAAAGTTATCCCTGTTGTGGCAGAAGGGATTTCGGCAAAAACATGCACGTGTGGTTACTCTGGCCTGCAACCGAATAAATGGAGACGTTTTTAGTTGGGCATAGGACAAATAAATGTTACCGGTAACTCAGGCCTGCAACCGAATAGTATTCAACTATTCATATTAGAGTTGAGGCAGGTCCTTCTTCCAACTGAAGCACGCGTGGTTACTCAATTTCTCCAATTCCAACAATTGTATAGACTACACGTATCAGTTAGGAGACCGCGCGTGCAAAATGCGTTTAGTTATTGGTTACAAATGCCATGTAGGATGCTGAGGAGGATCAATAACTGTTGGGCCACAAGGCTTAGATGGATATATTAGATTGCCGTTAGTTTCGTGTGTGACTCCTCGGTGCTCAATCTGCTCGCCATTGCCTTCCCCTCTTCTGCCATCATCAACATCAGCCCATCACAGCCCAAACGGCGTTTCACGGTTTTAGGAAGCTTGAAGAGCGACGAAGTGCTGGGTAGCGATTTTCATCACTACTAATAGATTTTAGCTCTCAATACCTCATTTTGTGTGATAAGACGAGAACAGGGGAAGAGAAGGAAGAAAAGAAACTCAGGCTAATTGATCCTTACTTTCAATCTGTGTTGCATCTCCTCTAAACTGTCATCGCAAGGTATTCCCTTGATTACTACTAGCCTTCTTATCAACAGTCTTTTCAAATATTCGATCATTTATTGTTGGAATGTAGTTTTTGGGAATTTCCAGAAACTTACCAAAAGCCTTCGTTTTCCTCCTTTAATGCAGAAAGGTTGAGGCTTCTTGTAGAGATTCTAGTCAACTGGGTCTGCCTTTTCTTGGCAGAAATTACTGTCATGGGAGGAACGGTGGCAATGGTTTTGGAGAGTGGGAATGACAGGTGTACAACTTGTGAAATCCACAGGGACGTATTTAATATTAAAATCATAATCAATATCTATGAGGATAAGCATACCATCTATTATGTCCCAACACAAACTTAATTATTGAGGTTCACTTAGGAACTAACATGTACAGTTCAAATCCATTCCTTGTGAACACAGTACAACTTTTTTGACAGAATTATTTGGATTCAATTTGGTTTGTGCTCTGCATCATTGCATGCTTAACACCAACAGCTCATGACTTACACTATCAAGTTTGTTTTTCTGTGATTGACTGATTATTTCAGCAACTTGTTACTAGTTTTATTTTAGTTTTGGGTGAGCAACTCATCACAAATTTAGGTTGATTGATAATATTCCATCTCCAGTCCTTAATATAAGACTCAATTGAGTTTTTTTTTAGAGATTAAGAAAGCTAAATAAGTTACTTTAAAATATTTATATTTGTCGTTTTTCTCCGAACTAATTTGTTTGACTTAAAAACCGATAAGTATAATTTAATAATTCACAACATGTGTTATGATTATATAGTTTATTTAGTTTCCTTAATCTCTCCAAAAATGTTAATTAAGTCTTCAATTAAGGACTGGAGGGAGTACAAGCCAAGATGCTTTTGCTTGAAGCTGATTCTTCCATATAATAATACTCAAATCAAGTAAAACCTTGTTTTTAACTTGCCCACAAGCATATCCTGAATTGAGTTTACATGCAGTTATTTATGGTCTTTAAATAAAGAAAGAAACAGTTGAATATGAATCAACCCATAAACTCAGGGAACCATCTACATACATTGATTATGTAGTGTTTAAACTCTGAATATTTACTAGTATTTGAAGATCCCATACAACCACTTGTTTTTACAATGAAACAGACTTTGTACTTATGTACTACATAACGAAATAATCATGACTTCACCATCACTTTTAGCTGAGATGACATATTGATATGGAACGTTTGCACAAAGATTAAAATCTGATTAAGATTGTTTAACATCTCCCAAACACCAACAATTAAACAATATTAAATATGCAACTTTGAAGGACGCAAAGAAAACAGAACAACGTGATAATATAGATAGGTCAAATAAAGCAAGAAATATCTGGTGTTAGATATCAACATTCATCATTCAATATGACATCCCCTAATGGGCATCAAACACCTTAAAAGTATAGAATGGTCTACAACATCTATGAAAGGTATATTGTATAATGATTAGGGCTCTTCAACGTGCATACTGCCAAGCGGTACAAGACTTTCTACATAATCGAAAACATCAACATGATAGCAAGGTCCGGGGATACTAAACCTCCTACATTCATTAGTAGTGACATCAAAAAGATATAAGCCAACTTTGGATTCATCATTTGCCACTTCATTTTCACTACTACCTCCAGGCAGTCCAAAAAGTATGCACACAATTTGATCCCTCCAAATGGTCCCAGGATATAACTTGAATGGACAGGAGCTGCGGATATATTTCTTACTTAAACTCCATCTCTCCCCAGATGAACCTCTAGCCCCCTCCTCCATCACACCAAAATAAAGACAAGAATATTGGGAATCCCCAATCCTAGAATGAGAAAGTGTAGCAAGTTTGTTCTCATACACAGCAAGCTTACCCGAATAACTTACTGAAGCAGGGCATGGTATTACGGTAAACACTTCCCCTGCTATGTCAAATGAAACTATCACATAAGTATTTTCTATGTCCACTCGCTCTTCCGCTAGTTTTACCCCATACCAAAACATAAACCCATTACCACTGACAGCATTACTAAGAAGAGTTACACCCTCTAGGTTCTCAAATTCTATGTTTTTCCATGATTGTGTCCTTAATGAATACACTTCCACCTGACAAACTACAACAACCTCATAAATTCTCACTATCTTGTAATCATTAATGGTAGGACTGAACCCAAACCCTAAAATGCACTCACCATCGAATGGATCAATAGTTTCGGGCAGCCGTCTCACCTCTCTAATAGCAGGATTCCATAATAAAGGGGAAGGTGGATACCTCCGGTAATCGGCGAGACAGAGCAAGCCGTTGCTGGAACCGATGACCCGAACGCACGGCAAGGAACTGATCAAAGGGGCCTTCTCAACTTCACGGGATTGCAAGTGGCAATCGAGCAAAGATAAGCGCAAGGGATTGGTCTGAATCTGCTCGATAAGAAGATAAGGGTTTTGATGAGTGGAGTGTTGGAGGTGGTCGGCGATGAAAAATGGGGTTTTGATCAGATTACTCCATTGTTTGCATACACATTGAAATCGGATTAGGGATTTCACAGGGAGTCGTTTGAGAATGTTTGTGATGATTTCTTCCGGAAGAAATGGCGTGTCGCCGTCCATTAACATCTGCTTCATAGTAATCGGCTGGGAAGAACAGATCACTCGAGGAAAGGAGAAGAAATACCTATCTTGTTCGTAGTCAACGCACACAGAAACGCCATCGCAATTAATCGGACCAGCAGGGATTGCAGGGAACCGGAAGAAAATGGCCGCGTCATTAGGTTTATATATCGAGTGAAAAATTAGGAGTAAAATTTAGAAGAAAGGCTCCATCAGAAAAGACCGTAGAGAGATTTCATATGTAATTTTTATCCAAAACTAATCCAAACACTTTCATAATTTAATGATCTATTTGGTTTGATCCCATTATATCCTATAGTATAGTGCAGTGCAATATGATACAATGATAATACAATATAATATTAATTATATGGGTAATGTTTGGTTTGATTTTTAAGCAACGTGCAATGAGTTAATATTTTAACAATTATTTAAAATTAATACTACCTCCGGTCCTAATTATAAGACAAATTTAATTTTTTTTGGAGAAATTTAGGAAGCTAAATAAGTTAATTAATCATATCATATGTTATATATTCTTAGATTATATATTAATTTATTAGTCAAACTAATTAGTTTGAAGAAAAAAATATAAATATAAATACTTTAAAGTAAATTAATTAATTTCCTTAATTTCTCCAAAAAAATCAACTTTATCATATAATTAGGACAGGAGGGAGTATATTGCACAAAGTCTATTTTGCCCTTACTATAATCTTTGTAGAAAAAATAGTTAAAAGTCAGCAACGACAGGGATGGAGGAGAAGGTAGTGGCAGCGATAATGATAGGGATGGCGAGCCGGTGGCGAGGTCAAGGGTGGCTGCGGAGGAGGAGGCGGTGGTGGAGGCGGCAGTAGGTAGTGGGGGTGGGGAGGAGGTGGCGACGGTGGGCCAATGGCCAGGGTGATGGGTCGCGGTAGCGACGGCGGTAGAGGAGGTGGTCGTGGTGGCAGTGGGATGCGACGGGGGTAGAGGAAAAGGTGATGGTGGTGGTGTGGGCAGGCGGCGGCAGCGAAGGAGACAGCAGTGGGTGGTAGTGGGCGGCGGTGGGGTAGAGGAGGAGGTGGTGGTGGCGGCAGAGGGTGGAGGTGGCGACGGTGGAAGAGGTAGTGACGACGGTAGAAGGTGGAGGTAGTGGTGGCGGTGAAGGGTGGAGGTGACGGCGGTGGAGGAGGAGGAGGAGGTTGTGGCGGTGGTAGTTGTGGCAAATGAAATGAGATAAGTGAAACAAAGACACGGGAAACTAAAAGGTTAATTTGACTTTTTTAACCATGTAATGGGATGGTAATGAAGATTCATAGAGGGAGGTATGAATGAAGATTACCGATTTTTTTGGTAATCATTATTACCATGGTAAACCTTATTACCATGTTAAAAAGCAACCAAACACTCTTTTCTTGGTAATGCTATCATGATTACCATTACAGGCATGCAATGGGGTTGAACCAAACTGGCTCTAAATTTTATAGACAAATTTATTTCATTTTAGGTATTTATTATGATAAAATTTAATGTTTAATAATACTTAAAATATAATCTTATTTTTTATATGTAATTATCATAAAAGTTAATGTCCTTTTTAGTAATTTGACCATGAAAAAGATTATTCTAATTACAATATCTAAACACTCTTATTTTATCAAAATCACCCATTCTCCTCATAATCTATTCTCCAAAAACTATTTTCCATCTTTTGTTCAAAAACTATTCTCTAAAAACTAATCCCAACACACACCCTTAGACATCTTCACCTTGTTTTTGGCCAGCATGATTTCTCATTCACTTAATCACTTTTTTTAGTCAAACATTTTGCCCGTGATCTGTATAACCCAGAACATCATCTACGGCAGTACGGCACGCTTCCCACGTGGCAGGACAACTATAATAACAACGCTTTATTCTTTTTTTTTTTTTTTTGCCATGATTAACAACGCTTTATTCCACTATATAAGGTTAGTTAAATGGGTTGCACCGACTTATTATATTTATCCAAAATCACATTTTTAATAGCTAATTGAACATCCCACTCAATAACTTCGTATTAGTACATATTTAATCATGTCTTCTCCTACCTCTTTTCTAAAAACTTTATATTTATTGATCAATTCTTCTTATAGCCACCGACACATCTAATAACCTTCTTTAAATGTGTCAAAATCACATGTTTTACTATTTTTTTATTCTTTTATAATATTAAAATAAAAAAAGAAGATAATTGCATGATTGTAATCTTCGAAGGTAATGAGGCATTAATCATTAAAAAAGCTTCTTCTAAATCATTCAAAAAGTTACCTAACAAAATAGGCTAAAACATGCATTAGGTTCTTTATATTTGCATCAAAGTTTATTTTAGTCGTTTATGTTTAATAAGTACTCCCTCCGGTCCTAATTATAAGACATATTTACTTAATTTTGGAGAAATTAAGAATAGTAGTTAAATTAGTTAATCTTATTTATTTTCCTAAAATGCTCTTATTTAATACATACAAGAAATCATGTTCTATTGATGTTGATCACTTGCCTTGAAGTATCAATTGGGGTATTGTGGGAAGAAATTGACAAAAATTAAAAATTTATCCTATAATTAGGACCAAAATCAATTTCCAAATGTTGTCCTATAATTAGGACCGGAGGGAGTACATTTTTAGTCTTTTAAACTTAACATCGTTAGCCTCACTTAACGGAAATTACTAACTCATCAAATTTAAGTGATGACTATACACATCAAAAAAGAAATGCTGATGAAACATACTTACATATTATTATATTATTCCTTTTTAATATAATATTTTAAACCATGTAAATAAAAGAAATCAGAATGAAAACTATATCCTTTAGATTTAATTTTTCTGACTCATCCCTACGACCAGTGATGAATCCTTGCAACCAGAGGCAAATTATGTAAGTCTTTATTCTTTTATATATATACTAATGATGATCAATTTTCTACCTGCTATCATTGCGAGCATGAATATGTTTTTTTTCCCTTGAATGTGCTGACAAATTTTGGCTAAAGACTCTCATATAGAGATGAACCTATTCATACTTTTGCGAAGTGCCACCAAGTTGCAAAGATCAAGTCCATTTGGATCAGATCAATATTCGAAAGAGGAGGTTTTTTTTTTTTTGGGATGTGTATCGTCATCACTTAAATTTGATGAGTCAGCAATTTTCGTTAAGTGAGACTAACGGCGTTAAGTTTGAATGATTAAAAATACACTTTTTAATTATAAAAGACTAAAAGAATCATAATACAAACATAAAGGATCAAATATATATTTTAGCCACAACATATTAGAAAAATAGAGTTTAAGACACTGGTGATATAGTGTTTTGCGTTATGTTATATGAGAAATACTTACATGCTTGCCACCTCATCTGAACTTTGCTTAATAAAAACATTATAACTCAAATCATTTTAATTCTAATTGGTTTACTATTCATTAAAAGATTTTACATTTTATTTTTTTTTTAAGAAAAATATTGGCTCATCATTTTATTTTAGTCTTTTCTAAATTAAGATGTTTATTTTTTTAAAAAAAAACAAAAAAATGTGAATTTTTTTCCTATGAGTTCTAAACTAAGTAGGATTAAAACAATAAAATAAAGGAAATATGAGAAAGTCGTTACTGTTTGATAATATAAAAAAAGAATAATTTAATTTATGAGTTAAAATACACTAGACTAGAGCAACTATACAGTATTTAGATTTTCGCTTCTCGCTTATTCTTTTAATGTTATATATATTTATAATTTGCAGTACTAAACGCATAAATCCTCAGAAAATTAAGCTTTCACACCTATTAGATTTTCAGTCGAATCAATTATTTCTCTAATTACTTCCTCTAGTACTTAATATACTCGGCAGATCTTAGGTTGCAATTGACTTTCTTGATCTAAAATAAAATAGGGGAAGAGACATATAAATATCATTTGAATTAGAAAAACCTTAAAAAATCTATTAACAAATGGAAATGACAAATATTTCTTAAGGGGAAAAAATATAAATATTATTTAAATTAGGAAAACCCCAAAAAATTCGTTAGCAAATAGGTCTCAAATGACTATTCTAATATTTTAAAATATTATGTTTTTATCAAAATGTCCCTCAAATTTTTTTAAAAAAAAGAAAGAACCCTCGCAAGGGTTAAAGTTCCGCCAGCTAACACCATGATAAATATATATATTTTTAAATTAAATAAGTATAGATTTTATAATATAATTGATTAAATTTATTAATATTTTATATCTATTTAATTATCTTCTATATATTTATTATCTTTTAATCAAGTTTAAGATTAAAAAAATTTTAATATAAAATATACTCATATCTTATTTTATTATACACAGGAGATATTATATGATAAAAGAGATGAGAAAGTATTAAAAAAACGAAAATTGCAAAAAATAGGAAACATCCATTATATTATATATCCAAATGTAAGGATATGATATACCACCAGGATGTGAGCTGGATGAAAACAAAAGGATATTATTTTAGTGTATTCGAGATGTGGGCCCCGTGCAATGAAAAGGACAAAATCAATTGTAAATAAGATAATATATCTTTTCGAATGAGAAAAACAAAAGATGTCATATTATTATTTGGATAAAGAATGAAAATAAAGGTGGCCGAAAAGAGAGAGTCCTAGCATCCATTTGAAGAGGAGATCGACTCGCAACACGGACACGAAGGCAGAACAAGAAAGAGATCACAACGGAGAAAGAAAGTTGAAGAAGCAAGAGAGGTATTAATGAAATTCAATATATTTGATTTTTTTATTCTTTAAATCTGAATTTTGTTATTTCATTATGGATTTTATTTTAATTATAGGTGACAATTTTTTTTTTAGACCTAGAAAAATTATGAACTCATTAATGAACTAGATTTTATGAACTCATTAATGAACTAGAAAAATTATGCATATATTATTAGTCTAACAGTATATGCAAACAAAATAATGCATCTATTAGATATCATTATATATAGTATATGCATATGGATAGTGAATATTATATGAGAGTCTTTGAAGGATCTAAAATGCCAGAAGCATATACAAGAAAATCATTCTATATATAAAATGTTGTGCGAGTTTGAAAATAATTCAAGCATATATAATTGATTGAAAAATATATTGAAAAATGAGTAATTTTACATTTTACTTATCTTATAGATCAAGTTATCAAATGCATCAATGATTTCAAAATCACATATTTTTACCGTGGTGAATTTTCTTGTAAAGATACATTGAATTTAATGGTCCATAAGTACCTTATACTTTATGAGAATATTTTTGTATTATGCTAATATTATATCTGTTATGATTTTATTGATAAAAATTAGTTCTTGCAAGTGCACAGTGGATAACAAAAATGAGATTTGGTGTGATAGTCCTATTAACATATTATATAATATTATTTTGTTCAAAACAAACTGAATATGTGGATGTAAGATATATTTTGATGATTTTCAGAATAATTTTTCTTTATTATTTTCACGATGAATAAGATAAAGGCATAATATATTGATATTTTAGCATATCCAGAGGATATGTAAGAGGAATACATCTAACAAAATATTTGGTGACAATGTATCATTCATAGTTTGGTGGCTAAAAGAATGATATGCTCAACAATACATTGGAAGTGATGTTCTTATCAGGGAAGTAAAACTGATGTTATTATCAAGGAGAGTAAATATGATATTATCATCATGTGAAATAGAGACCATGCTGTACTCTTTTCCTTAACCAAGGTTTTGTCCCACGGGGTTTTCCTGGTAAGGTTTTTAATGAGACAGTTTCGATTTGTATTGTGTATTCTTTTTCCTTCACTAGGTTTTTGTTCCATTGGGTTTTTCCTAGTAAGGTTTTAATGAGGCACAATATTTTTTTTATGAACATCCAAGGGGGAGTGTTGTAAAATACTAATTAAGGTGGATGTCTATGAGCTCCCAACTCTTGACCTTTCATTTTCTACATCCCATAACCTCTCAAATGAATTATCTTTAGGAGTTTGTATGCCCATAACTCAAAGATTACAATGTATGCACTCATGAGGATTAAAGTTTACCATTTACTTTGTGTAACTCTTAGTTGTGATTGAGGGCCTATAAATAAAGCACTATGTACTACACTTTGTTTGCATTCAAATGAATAAGAATCACTTCGTCCTTGCTCTCTATTTCTCTCTTGTATTTCTTCATTCCCTTCATCTTAATCTCTTATACTTTCTTGATTTTAGAACAAGAATAATTATTTTATAAATAATAATTATTAATAAATACATTGTAAAAAAAGAAGAAAAATATGTAGAAGGCTATTTTTGTCTACTTATAATTAACTCAACTTCCCTCCCCTTCCCTCCTGAACCAAATAAGATATCAAACCTCCCCTACCCTCTTTTAAACCAAACAAAATTATAACATTCCCTAACCTAACTTAAGGGTGTGTTTGGTTTGAGGGGAGGGATGGAGGGGAATTGGAGGGTGGGTAAATTATTTTTTTGAGTTAAAGGAATTTAAATTTTGAGCGGAAATACAAAATTTAAAAAGAATTAGAAAGTAAAGTTTTGACGGGAACCTAAAATTTTAAAAAATGAAAAAATAAAATTTAAATTTTTTTTTATTTAAAATTATAATTTTCTCACCCAACTCTCCACTCAAACGAAACACCCCCTAAATAAACTTTACCTAATCCAATTTCCATGCAACCAACACACCCAAGTCCTTTCTATGTGGATCTGCAAAAACTCACGCACAAGGTATGTTGAGGGGTTCCTCAATCCAACCTGCAAACTCGTCATTTGTACCAAAATCTGCAAAATCAAAATCAAGAAGCTCCCAAGGCCCATCATCATCATCATTAAACCCACAAATTCCACCACCCAGCAACCCAGTAAGATCATCGTCATCGTCAAAACACTGCTTCAAATCATCCACCATTAAACAATTCAGATCAAACATGAGAGGCTCTGAACATTCTGGAATTGGCACTTCTGAAATAATACTCAAATCGGGTATTTCCATACTTGCTTCAAGCTCAGACGCCAAATCCTTTGCTTCTTCTTTGATTGACACCAAGTCAGTGTTATTTCTCTGCAAACTCAAATCAGGGATTTGTTGAGCTTCAAATCCAGATTCTAAATCATTGTTTTCATCCCCTGAATTCTTGTAATCCTCCGAAGAATTCGAAACCGAATCAGGAATTTGCAGAGCTACAAGAGCATAATCAAAATGACCGACACAACCGAGTCACTTCACACTTTCCAGTGGGCGACCGAGAAAGGGAGAAAGCACAGAGATCGTCGTGTAATTTTTAAGGTACCGAAAACCGGATCGATAACTGAACCGTTTGAAGCATTGGGTTAAGGGTCAAAAGGCCAGTTAGGTAGGCAAATCGGGACTAAACCGGTAAGGAAATGAATATTTTAAGTTTATTTATATGAAATTCTATGTAAAATTAATAAAAAAATAATTTTAAAAAATTTAAAAATGGGTGAACCGCTCCGTACGGTTCACCTCTGGACCGGACCGGTTGGACCGTTGGTTCACAGGCTGAACAGGCCGGTCCGGTCCGGTTTTCAATTCCTTAGTAATTTTCGGACAGGGAGAGCATGTGATGTTAGAGAAGAGAAGAGAAGAGAGAGAAACAAATACAATGGTATGACTTATTTAAGATAAAAAGTAAGATTCGGAGGGTAAAAGTAGGATTGGGAGTTTTCCATTTTTTTTTTATTTTTTGTTTGGTTTAGCTTTTTCCTCATTTGGAAGGAGTTACTTATTTTATTAAACAACATTTTATAGTTTATCACTTTTAACTTTTGGCTTATGCTATCGTTTTGTTGGGGGAGGGGAAATTTTTTTTTTCAATCAAATTATGTATTTTTTAATAACCAAAATTTCCAACTTTAATTTCTTAAATTTTTTATAATTTTTAATTTAATTTTTTTCTTATCATTATCACAAAAGCATTTATGCTACCGCCAATCTAAATAAGTTTTAATTTCAGAAAAGTCATATATACAACTGCTAATCCAAATATAAATCACATTATACAATTTAATTTTTATTCAGTCTTATTTTTATATAAGTCATATTATAAATAAGTCATTTTTCTCACCACTATCCCAAATATACAAATTGCAATTCCATAAGCCACAAGTAACAAGCAACCGGATCTGACTTTTTTAAAAAAGGCTCTTTATCAAGCATAAGCCCAATTGACTCAACGCCCAACCAAACATAGATAAAAAGCAACTTCATGCCCAATTGGGTTTATTCATGTCCAATCGAGCTTACAGGGTTGTCAGACGCCTGCCAATCACATGATCCAGCACCTTCCGCAAAGGTCATAGACGTTTGGATTCTTTCAAACAACGTGCATGCTTTTCCCTGCAACAATCATGGGGGTGGAGTTTGCTTTTTCGGGAATGGCTTCTCCCCCTGTTAATATCCACTGCCGTACATCACGGTAAAACGTCATCGTTTTGCATTAAAAAAATGGCCGAAGTTGCTTTCTATTTTTGTGAGGTAAGTTATAGGGTTAAAGGTCATTTTTGTTACGGAAGTATTTACATGGTGACAATTTTATTCTAGAAGTTTTTCGAGGTGTAATTTTGTCCTAGAAGTGTCAAATTTGGAGCAATTTTGCCCTTACGTTAGTTGACCGTTAGCCGGGGTAAATTTGTTTCAAATTTGACACATCTGGTCATTGAGTTAAGGTGCAATTTTGCCCCGAAAGTGTTAAATTTGGAGCAAATTTACCTTTGCTAATGGTCAACTAACATAAGAGCAAAATTACTCTAAATTTGATACTTCTGGGGTAAAATTGCGCCTCGAAAAACTTTCAGGGCAAAATTTGCACCAAATGACTACTTCCAGGGCAAATATAACCTTTAACCCTAAGTTATATCCAGGGCCCAAAGTATTTTTCAGTATCCTAAAATAGTTTTTGATGCATTCAATACCCTAAAATATTTTTTTTAGTAGCACTCAATATCTTCAAATAATTTTTGGTTCATCCAACACCTTAAAATATTTTTCAAAAGCACTAGGCTAAGAAAAATACATTAAAGATAAAATTCATGAAACATTACTTTTTAACATCGGGTGCTATTGAAAAAAAACCTTGCTATTAGGAAAATAAATTAGTTCAATATACCAAGTACTATTAGGAAAACTAGTTCTATTAGTAGCACTCAGTATTTTTAAACTAATATTTTATGCATTCAGCATCTTAAAAAAAAAATTCCTAATAGAATTTGATATCTTAAACTAGTTTATTTTCCTACTAGCAAGTATTTTTTTTAATAGCATTCGGTGTCAAAAATATTTACCCTAAAAAAAATTTTTCAGCAACAGTGAGTGTCCTAAATTTAGGATACCAAATGCTACTAAAAATATTTTAGGTGTTGAATGCACCAGAAAATATTTCAAAATACTGAGTGCTACTGATTAAAATATTTTAATGTGTTGGGTGTACCATAAACTATTTTAGGAAACTGAAATAAAATACTTGATATAACTTAACTCAAAAAAATAAAAAGCAATTATAGACAATTTTTTATACAAAACGATGACGTTTTACAGCCAAGGACGACAGCGGATATTAACCACAATTCCACAAATGAGAGAGGCCATTCCCTGCTTTTCCTGCCTTCCTTATTTGACCGTTGAGGATTTTTATTAGATTTTGCAGAATTGATCTTGGAGGATAGATTTTTAATAATAGATTTCAAAAAGTATAAAAAATTAGCTTCTGAAAAATTATGATTTTCTTGTAAAGGATATATATTGTTAGAAAAAAAAAAGAGTGTTTGGGTATCTCTCATTTCCAATATTTACAACCTGATATACAGTTACAATTAGTAAATTTGCAACAATTAACATATAAGGAAATCTACAACAACACATAAGACTGATAAGAGAATTAAAAACTCTTGTTTCTGATATTCATAAACTTATTTACAACTACAATTAGCAAATTTAGCTTATTGACCATCAACCTTTAGGGCTTGTTTGGTTTGAGGAGAGAGGAGAGAAAGTGGGTGGAGGGGAAAATTTTTTGAGTTGAATTTAAAAAAATTAGAGAAGTGAGGTTAAAAATTTTTAATTAATTTTTCTTACTCTTTTATCTTATAAATTCTCTTTATTAAAATTTTATTACCCTACTTCTTCAATATTTTAAAATTCAATTCATAAAAATTTTCCCTCCCCTCCCTTCCCCTCCAAATCCCTCACACCAAATAGACCCTTAAGGGTGTGTCAAGGGGTCATGACTCCCTCCCCAATTCTTGAAAATTTATTCTCTAGTGGCCAGAGCTCTGGTTGCTAGATATGTTGACCTTTTAGTTTTAAAAAAAAAAAAAATCAAAGGTGCCATTGTCTTTTAATTCACAAAATTTAATACCCTTTCTTGTTCTTGATATCAAATATATTTAAGGAGTTGATTTAGTCTTAAATATAAGGTATAGTTTTTATATTTATAAATATTTTTTTAATGTATCCCTATTAATGCTCCATCAACAATAATTAAGGAAGAGAGTGAATGAGGGAATTAAGAAAGACGAATATGATGTTTTAGAAAATACATGTCATATTAATTAAGTTCTTTAATCTAATAAAAGTAGATAAATAAATCTTATACTAAGTACTGTAGTATCTTTTTAGTTTATAGGTCATATTCTACCTTCCCTGTTTGACCATTGTCTTCTGATGTTGATTAGCTTTTGTAAAATAAATTTTTTATAATAAATTTTAAAAAGTATAAAAATTGGCTTATAAAAAATTATGGTTTTTTTTTTTGTAAAAGATAGATTGTGAAAAAAAGAGTGTTTGGTATCTCCCATTTCTCATATTTACAACATGACGTATAACTACCATTAGCAAATTTATCTTGATGGTCATCAACCTGTTAGGGTGTCCAGGGGTTATGGCTCCCGCCCTCCATTCCTAGTAATTTATTTTCTGGTGGTCAGAGCTCCGACAACTAAAGGTGTTGACCTGTTTTTTTTTAGAAAAAAAAAAATTAAAGCATCAATATTTTTTTATTTATAAAATTTAATTTCATTTTATTCTATAAGGGTGCGTTGAAATTTTATAATGTTTAGGAGTCAAATGGATATTAAATTGCTCTAGAGGGGTAGGGAAAATTTTCCTCTTTTATTCTTTCTTTTTCATTCAATGGAGTCAAGTCAATACGGATAAAGCAGATAGTTACTTTCTTTCACCCGTTCGGAAGACCAGAAATCTGGTCTCTCGTTTTATTTTCAATTATTAAAGAGATATCAATGCAATGATATTTTTTTCTTTTTGATCAGGTATTTTCATATTTGGATTTAATTATTTTAATATTTGGATGTTACCCAATTATCATGGACTCTACTATAATTTGATAATTTTAAAGGATTTCGGTTATTATTATTTCTACAGCCATAAAAAAAGGCCGAATCCGTCAGGTTAACCTATTTAAACCCATCTAAATAGAGGGTCAAACTTGTATTTCAGGTGGTGAAAAAAAAAATCGGGCTTAAACAAACTAGCTCATTAAGGCTCAAAAATAAAAGAATCGGTTTATTAGAATAGAGGGCCAGTTCTTTTAAACTTGCCTCATTTTTATTTATTAAAATAAAAATATTCACTTTTGTTATACAACACCTCTTACTTAAAAAAATAAAATAAAATAAACTTAGGTACTTAAGTTAACACACACTTGTGCTCTAATGAAAACTTCAAAGATTCAAGTTGAGGTTAACTTGTTTAGCTCTAGTCATTACCCGTACAGTTAATGATGTTATATATATATATATACTCCCTCCGGTCCTAATTATAAGACATAGTTGACTTTTTTGGAGAAATTAAGGAAGCCAATTAAATTACTTTAAAATGTTTATATTTTTAGTATCTTTAGATTATATATTAGTTTATTAGTCAAATTAATTAGTTTGGAGAGAAAAATAAAAATATAAACACTCTAAAGTAATTAAATTGGCTTCCTTAATTTCTCCAAAAAAGTCAACTTTATCTTATAATTAGGACCGGAGGGAGTATATATTACTCTTATTCATGCATCCACTGCATACATGATAATCGAACTTTAAAAAAAATTTCTTAAAATAAAATAATTCTACTATAAATTTTCCTTGTTTTCAAAACTTTCTCTAATCAAATAATTGAATGACAAAGAAAATTTAATAGCCATACATAAATTTTTTATATATAATAATTTTGAGATTTTCTTATTTTTTAACCATTAGTATTTTTTATATGTGATTTAAAAAACGAGGTAAACTATTTAGTTTTGCTTTTTTTTTTTGAGGTGAGACAACAATTTATTAGTGGTTGGTGTTTGATTCGCATTTGTTTTTTATATTTAGACAATAGTTTGACACTTTATTTTATTAATATATATGAGTTGAATTATAAATCTTAAGAAATTTATTATTGTATTTTTAGATATTTTAAAATAGTTTAAATAATTAAAATTTAATAAAAATATATAAAAGCCCTAGGCCCTTAGCCCACATGTCTGAGGGCTCGACTTTAATAATATGCTGGTTTTATGGTACGCGGGCTTTTTAAGACTGACCTTTTTAAACCTGAGTCTGTCAAAGACCGACCCTTTAGGGTTAGGTTAGCTTGTTTTAACAGCTTTAATTATTTTTATTATTTAGGACCTGGTTACAATTAAAAAAAATGTGAGGCACAGATTCCAAGTGGAAAGCGATGTGGAATACGATGGTTTTATCCTTTTCTCTGGAAAGTGACAAAAAACAAGGTGTACATATGTATTGGCGGAAAGAGAGATAGTACTGGTTGTTTAGTAAATATAATTAACAATTTTAGCTGATAAATTAGGTAGCTTTCACTTATGATTGAGACGGGAGAGTGTGATAATTATTTAGTATAAATTATAAAGATAATAATAAAAAATATTTCGATTTTATGACATTTCAATACTTAAACTAATATTTAACTATTTTTTTAAAATATGTGTGAATTAGTTCAAAGTACTTTATATTTTTTTTTATGAACTATCTTTAATAAGTAGCTTTTTATAAACTATTGCCAAAGTCGTTACAGTGCCATCTTTTAGGTTTGAGGGGACAAGTTTCCCAACAAATATGAAAGATGATTGGGAGAAAGAAGCTGTATTTCAAATTGTAAATTTTTCTATATACACCCTGTGAAAAATATCAAAATATCGTTTTCGTTCAAATTTTATATTTATAAAAATAAAAATTGCAGTAGGTCATGCTGCATATGACAACTATGTGGTTGTTACACATTTAATATTATACCTAGATAGATAGATATTAGGGGAAATTTACTTAGCCCCCAGTATAGCAAGTTTATTTTAGTAAACTTTTAAATAATTATGAAATTTCACTATACCCCCGCGAACTAAAATAAAATGAAAAAATTACATTCAAGTCCTAAGAAAGAAAGGAAATAAAAAAAATAATCTCTTGAAATTCTAAAATGAAAAAATGATCCCATTGACAGTTCTACGAGCGGGTCATTGACAATTTCATGGGACCATTTTTTCATTTTGCAATTTTAAGGGACCATTTTTTTTCATTTCCCTTCTTCTTTGGGAGTTGAGTGTAATTTTCCCAAATAAAATTAAGTTTTGCGGGAAAAAAAGACAATGACGTCCTTACTCTATTTTTTTAAAAGGTTCAATCGTTGCCGGAGCTTTAGCGACTAGTCATTGGCATCCATCAAGCCGCAATAGCCTTCAATGGCCGCCAATGAAACTCTGGTGGTGCCAGCTGATCGGAGCTCTGACTACCGAAAATTAATTTGTGTTGTTTATATGTCTATTTCCCTTATTTATAAAGAATTACACACTTATAAATTGAACTTATTCAATTTGTATGATTCATATATATATTTCACTTATTCATAAAGAGTGAGACACTTACAAATATCTCCTAAGGATTGCATGACATCTGCATATCCTATCATTGTCTTGATATCAAATCACATAAAGGCTATTGTTGAATTTTACAAGCAAGATGCAGAAACGGCCTCTAATGAAGAAGAATGGGGTAACATCATTTCCAATTCAGAGCCTGACAATGAAGTAAAGTTTGTAGTAACTTTTGCGCACAAGTTTGGCATAAAGAGGAAAGTAATATATTTGGTGTATGATGAAGATGTTGACAAAAACGTTATGTATTGCAGAAAGCCCAAAAGGACATGTATGATTGCATGAATAATGTTGTGTTAAGGGAATATATTTTATTGATATGAAATAGTACGATATTTTTAATATAAAAACTAATTCGAGAGTTAGATTTAATTCTACACATAAAAACTTAATCTACTTTATCTTCCTTATTTATCATTTCCCCCCCTAAATTATTCTATTGATTGCATATGTTAATGAAGTTAGCATCAAGAATAGTTTAAATGCAAGTAATTTAAAAAGGTATTTTAAGGAAACCAACACACATTTTTAACAAATTATTAATGTAACTAATTTCCTTAATCTACTCAAATTATTTGAGTTGAACTTGTATCAAGCAGAGGTGGGAGTACTTTAGTGTTACAACTATTAGGAACACGTACAAACTAAACACTACAAAGTAACCCACATAGGAGCTTGCTATCTTGGAAAATGAAATCCAAAGCGGGTGAATTCAGGAATTTTTCACGCAAAACCTAATTAAATTCGACATTTGAAAAAGGCAATCGTGGAATCTTCAAGATTCTAGTGACCCAACTTAAGAATCATTCTTATGTGCGTGATCAAGTGGATCTTAAATGTCAGAGTTCTGCTGCTTGAAGTCCTTAAAAATCTTGAAGTCAAGAGAATGATAACTACTGATCCCTGCTTGATGATCTTGGTTTCGCCTTCACAACTTTCTTCTGATCCATGATAACGTACCATCATTAAGTTCCTTTGCTTTCCCTGATGATTGAAGCATCTGGCTATATATTTGGAAAATTCCTGAGCCATTTACGATTTGAGGTATATATGAATGATATAATCTACTTGCATATAATGCCTACATCTGAGTGTGTGTGAAAGAGTAGTTTAAGGCAGTAACTAAGACCACTTTCATACATATAATAGCAACTCAAGTATGAAAACATAAGCACATATGCCTGGAAATAAAAATATGCGTGATCAAAGAGTAGTATTACAAGGAGTTGTTTTGTAGCACTTTGTAGGTACATTGCTCAAGAGTTAACACAATACTCGCTGTCAGAATTTTCATATTACTACAACTTATTACCTAGTTATTATCACAGATATTTGATTTTCATCTCCATGTATCAATATGATCCATCACCATAATCAAAAGTCTCAGTTCCTTATTTCAACAATACATCATAAATCAAACATTGATCTTACTATCTCTCCATGATACAATAATTCATCTGTTTTTTCATAATAAGCAAAATGTTATCAGAAAAAGAAACATTACAATAATACCTTGAACTTGATCTGTTGGCCTTGAGACTTGAGATTAAGAAATAAGTTTTTCAGATGATGACAACGAAGAGTGTCCATAGACGGCAAAGCTTGGTTGAACAGCTTTATTGGAAGAAAGAGGATTTCTTTGTTAAGGAGATCAATCTTCCTCCTATCACCAGAGTTTCCCCAGAAGAAATTAATATGCCTCGAATCAATCTTATCACAAGCATGTTGTGGGAGCCTAATACAGGACATAATATGTAAGCAAGCAGCAGAGAGACAGAACACAAAACAGACAGATGACTGGTGATAGAAGATTAAGTTTTCAGCAAGATTAGAGAGGCTTACCAAACTCACCCATCCTGGAAACCAAGACCATAATTTTCAGCTCCATTCCCCTGTGAATGGGTCAAAAAACGAAATATTCAATAAACAATAAATCATACAGATGCAGACACATCAATATGAAAGATATTATATTAACCTTACTCTTGTCTACCCCACCCTATAACTTAAACTCCAGAGATTATTCAGTTCTCACCTTTTCAAAAATCACCTTTCACGCCAGTCAATTTAGAAATGAAATGAAATGTGAGATAAGTCAGTTCAACCGGGTTAGTAAGGTTTTGGGTTAATGGATCAAGGATTTGGGTCATTTAGGGTGTGTTTGGTTTAAGGGGAGGATAGGGGAGGGAGGGGATGAGAGGAGGGTTAAATTACCTTTTTGAGTTGAAGGTATTTAAATTTTAGGCAGGAACCCAAAATTTAAAAGGAATGAGAGAATAAATTTTGGGCGGGAATCCAAAATTTAAAAGAATGAGAGGGCAAATTTTAGATCCCTTTTGTCCAATATTGTAATTTTGCCCCCTCCCCTCCTCCCTAAGCCAAACACACCCTTAGAAAAAAGCCCAATTAACATTAAACAAATGACTACATTTTATAGATAAGTGGGTACAGTATGACAGGCTGTTTATGTCTTTAACAAGATAAATGAGTGAGAAATAAAATATTACCTTCTATCTTAAAGATAAGACTTAGATAAGGTGTTATTTAAGAACTCAATTTATTTTGCCTTCCAAATTTATAATTTTTCTCTAAAGTATTACTATTGATTACACATATTAAGGGGGTCTCTCAATTAAGAGATAGTTCCAATGCACATAATTAAATAAGGTAGTCTAAGGAAATCAAGATAAATTTTTGTTACAAATAATTAAACTACTCTTCTTAATATTTACAAATTAGTTATCTAGCTCGTGTTAGGAATTGGAAGTAGTATAATGATAACAAAGGGGACCATAGTACTGTGATAGATACTAACTATTTTAAGACTTTTTTTGTTCATTTTGCTGCTTTCCTCAACAAATAAAAATGTGAACCAAAAGAAAGGGTAAAGGAGTGTCATAACCTAAAGCCTTCCACTTGTCATTCTTCACCTTCTTTTTATTCCTTTCAATGAAGCCCTGCAACATTGTATCCATAGAAACAAATATTGAAATATTTTCAGAATATAATGTTGCAAATCTTATATGACAATCCCAAATGACAAAAAAAACAATTACAAACCTTCATTCTTATCAATGCTATTTAACATTGTCAAGTGATGCTGAGTTCCTTCATCGTATACCATATAGACTATAGTCTTCTTCACAATATATTTTTGAGCAAAGTTGATCATAATTTCCACCTCATTATCAGGCTGCAGATTAAGTATTATTTTTTGCCATTCATCATGAGAAGGAATCGTTGCATCATCTCTTTTGTACAGGTCCATAGTACCCTTTGTGAAATTCTTTATCATGAAGCCAACAGGATATACACATGCCATGCTATCTTGAGAAGATGAATAGATAATATAGATTATCATTCCTATTAAACAACGACCAACAAGAAGAGGCATTTTAAGTGACACAGAAGATCCTTCATTCTCAAAACATAGCCAATCAGGATGATTATCTTGAGGAAGAGAATAGTCAGAGACACCATCACTCCATCCCTATTCCATGAACACAAGAAATACACTAATTGATTGAGAACAGAGGAAATATAATAGTATAATGCTCACACTAATGAAAATGATCATCTTGCTGGTTTAACATTTAGCATACATACTTGATACTTTCCAATTACTCTTTCTTAGAACTTGGTAGACATATTGCCTAGGCAAAGACCAACAGGGGTATTAAGCCACCTATTTTTAATTGAAAATACATTCGTGGTGGTTTCTAAGGATTGCTAATACAAAATTAGTTAAACAATACCAGTATACTAGCTAATTTATATGTTTAATTAATATAGTGACAATTTCCAATGACTTTATTCAAAAAATGAATAGTCTATTAAATTTAAAACTTTTATAACTCCCTTGAATGGTTAGTATAAATGTATTATTACGCACTTATACACAAACACACACACATTTTGTTAGAAGTATATTAAACATTATTACGCCAATACGATATTTATTAAAGCATTACATTATTGTACATTTCAAGTCAAAACAAGTTACTTGAAAGCGATAAAGAAATATTAAGATAGCAATAGAGAGATAAAGAAATAACCTGTGAGATACTCTTTAAAAGTCCATCCATAACTTTGTTCAAGCCACCTAAATGAATAGTTAAAGAACTCATGGATGTCTCCAGCCTTTCCAAGTTAGATTGCTCATGGAAACCAATTAATGCTTGAGTTCCACATGAATCTTGAGATGTGCTTGGTCTTGCTTCTAATACTTCATGGCTTCTAGCAAATAAAGGACGTGATAGACCCTTGATTAAAGATGGCATGACTCTAAATGCTCGTAACAAGGACTTGGAATGAATTGTTGGTGACATCCAAGACAAAACAATGGATGGGAATACATCACGTGATGATCCTTCGTAGCCACATACGGACACATATTTAATACTTTTCATTCTCACTAATGAGAAGGGAACTTGTGTTATGGAAGTTTGGTTTGCCACTAAAGTCGTCAAGAATTCCATTTGCTCAATGTCTTCTTTCAGCTTTTCAATCCTTGTACAACCAGAAAGATTAAGAATTTTCAAGGATTTCAATTTATATATACCTTTTGGGAGATGATTGAGGCCTTTGCAATCCTTTAAATTTAACAAAACAATACATTTAAGATCTCCAATGGAAGGGTGAATCCAAGACAAACATGGACAATCCTTGAGTATTAACTTTTCAACATATGGAAAGTTTGAAAAGTCAGGTGTTCTTGTCAAATAATGACAATGACTCAAATTGATAATTTTCAACAACTCCAACACCTACACCAAGAGAACATTCTAAAATAAATCACACAATAAATGGAAAGAATAAAATATATGAAAACCAATTAATACAACTATTGTAACTTGTATTTCATTTAAAAATTTAATTGTCAATACCTGGCTTTTCTCCCATACTTCCTTGAGATTACTCCACTTTAAGTCTATGGCAACTACCTTTTCTAGACTTAGATTCGCTGGCAAGTTTTTTAGGGGAAATCCATGCCAACAAAGCCATCTTAAGTCCTTTGATAGATAGCCAAAGTCTCCAGTAAGTTGTACATGATCAAGTTGAAGCAAACGAAGTCTCTTCATGTTCTCAAATGCTTTGGTGCTCAAGGATATTGAATTGTTTGTTGACATGTTTAAAGCCAATCCCTTAATCGCTATTGTTCCCTATTAAAGTACAAATAGTGGAAAATAAAAATTAATTATATTTCAGTTACTGAAACCTAATATTATATAAACAAGCAACATATATTAAATGTTTGAACACATAATAGTCAAGTAAACAATTGTGAGTGCAAATTGAGTGATGAAGAAACAATTGAAACAACATAATTTTAAGTTACTGAGAGATATTCTTACCGTGCAATTTCTTAACACATCTAAAACATCATCATGAGACCATAATCTACTCCGCTTCTCAGGATCCTCTAATGATTGCTCACGAATGATTTGTCTTCCCATATCACGCAGTAAGTCATGCATATCAAGCTTATTTTTCTTGCCAACTTTTATTAGGCTCCTTTCTACCAGACGAACAATTCCAATTCCAGCATGAAGTCCACAACCATTTAATATTTGTGTAGTATAGCTTTTGTCTTTCCCAATAAAAAAACAACATATATCAAGGAATATATCTTTCTCGGTTTGGTCACTCAAACCATCATAACTTATTTTCAACTTTTCATGTATTTTATCATTTGGAATTTGTTGTAGTTTGTCTAAAACACTTTTCCATATCAATGCTTCCCTATCAAACAAATAGGAGCCAAGAACTTCAAGAGCTAGCGGTAGACCTCCTGAGTATGAAACTATCCCCCTTGAAAATTGAAGAAAATCTCTTTCAGGTAATGGTTGCTTGAATGCATGCCAACTAAAAAGCTCAAGAGATTCATTGTTATTCATCTCTTCCATATTGTATATTTCATGATCTTCCACACCAAGGATCTTGAGGAGCCGTTTATCTCTAGTAGTGATGATTATTTTGCTGCTTTGACCAAACCATTCACGACTTCCACATAAAGCTTTCAATTGATCTTCATTATTTACATCATCAAGAACAATAAGTACCATTTTCTTACAAAGCATTTTCTTGATTAGAGTTGTCCCCATTTCTATACTTGTAAGCTTCACTCTTCTTGCATTAAAAATGCTTGAAAGAATTTGTTTTTGTAGATGAACTTGACCATTATCTTGTTTCCATACTTCCCTCACATTTGAGAGGAATATCTTTCCTTCAAAAGTTTGACCAATTTCATTGAAGATGGCTTTAGCAATAGTGGTTTTACCCATTCCCCCCATTCCCCATATCCCTACTATAATAACCTCATTTGATTTATTAATTAGCAACTTCTTGATATCTTGCACTCGAGGCTCCACTCCCACTGGGTACTGAGCAACAAACAAATCTTTGCTGTCTAGCTTCATTGTAATAATTTCAACAACATCGTCTATCAACTCTATTTCAGTTCTGGCAAAAACAAGTTACATTTATGTTAGGATTACTTTTGGCATTCAATTATTAATCTTGGAGACTAACAATTCTTTTTGAAATGATTGTGTGTGCGTGTTGGCGCGCGTGCGCGCGCCCTCTAAACATGGATGTTAGCTAAAATTTGTTTCAAGGTATGTGTTATATGTGAAACTAAATCCAACCCCCTCTTCTATCGTATCTTCTCTAAGAAAATTAAAAAAACCTTTTGCAATTGTCCTGGCTACATTCATTTTTGTGCTCAAAGTGTGATTTGTAAGAGTAAGCAACTTGATCATACAACCAAGTATTAATAAGATTGTTTCAATATATTGAATTGCATACCACCAATAGGAACTCAAGGAATTTAAAGATTTAAAAGGTAATCAAACTTGTTCACCTAAAAAGAATGATAACCAAACTTACCTCCATTCATGCATGTCCCACCCAGATATATTTGCAGCTTCAATGAGTGCTCTCTTCCAATTGATGAGTGATTTCTTCATTTTGCTAGTTGTGTTTCTTAGTGTGAGTCTTTTCCATGCTTCTCCAAAAGTATTTTGTTGTTTACGAACTTCATATGGTTGCACATCATAAAATATTGGTAAAACCTCTTGATGAGTTGTTTTGTGACACTCCATGATTTTTTCTAATTCTTGCAAGCACCAGCTCGAGCTGGCATAATTTTTTGAGAATATAATTATTGACATTCTAGAACTTTCAATTGCTTGTAATAAAGAGGAAGAAATTGTTTCTCCCCTTTCAATCCCCTCTTCATCCATGAAGACCTCAATACCTGCTTTCTTTAAAGCACTGCAAAGATGAGTTGCAAAAGATTTACGTGTATCTTCACCTCTAAAACTCAAGAAAACTTCATAGATATATTCATGTTTTATCTTTTTAGGACATATTTCTCTTCCTATCTCTCGCAGCAAATCATGAACATCGAGCCTATCACTCTTATCAACTTTTACAAGTCCCCGCTCTATAATCTCATGCATTGCCTTTTCTACAGGAAATCTTGAGCCCTTTAACAATTGTGTAACATCGTGTTTATTCATACCCACATAAAAGGAAGCTACATTAAAGAATAAATCTTTCTCTGAATTGGGTAAAAAGTCAAAACTTATCTTGAGTTTCTCTTGTATTTGACCATGAGGAATTCCTCTCAGTTTCTTCAGCAAATTATTCCATTTTGATATTGGAGTCTTATACAAAAGAGGGCCAATAACTTCAAGAGCCAATGGTACTCCTTCACAAATATTTATTGCTTTCCTTGAAAGATCCATGGAATTATTTGTTAGATGAAATTTCTTAAATGCATGCCAATTGAAAAGCTCAAGAGACTCAGTCTCATCCAGCGCCTTCAATTCATAAAGGTAGAGTCGGAGGCCAAGTAGTAGATCCTTATTTATTGATGTAACAATTACCAAACTCTGTTTGCCAAAGCACATATCACTACTTCCACATAACGCTGTGAGTTGGTCTATATGATTCACATCATCAAATACTACTAGCACACTTTTATTGGCGAGTGCCTCCTTCATCTGACTAGTTCCCATCTTAACATCTGAATGAAGTTGATGTTGTAGATGAACTAGACCATTATATTTCTTCCATACATCACTGATGTTTGCAAGGAAACTTTTTCTCTTAAACCTACCACCAAGTCTATCATAAATTGCTCTGGCAAAAGTAGTCTTGCCAATACCTACAACCCCCCATATTCCAATCATGGAATAATTACTACCAATTAACAGACGAAGTACATCTTTCACACGACGGAGTAACCCCACTGGATGGGCCGGAAGATTGCGAAACCAGCATTTATCTAGTTTTTCCATAAGTAATTTACGTATAATCTCATCGTCTTTGCTGGACAAATGATTTCAGAATCAGTAAAAAGAAATATGTATGCGTGTGCATAAGTATCAAATTTTATATAATAGAATTTGATTAGTAAAGCTCACTCTTTAACTGAACATAAAGTATAATGATATAAGTGGGTCTTGTGAATCACTGCATTTAGTTTAAGAAAATAATCATACTCATTCTTATCAGAAAGAGACCCAATGAGAAACAAATATCATACTTCTGTTCTATGTAATTAGTTTCTAAACGACTAGCTACCACCAATGCAAGGCTTTAAGATGAACTTTCGAACTCCACAACAGCAGAAATTTCTTCTTATTAGTGACTAATTATTAGGGAGTATGAATATAGTTGCTTTTATCAACTTCTCACATGATCCAAACATGACCTAGCTAGCAGATCTACATCAAAGTATTAGCAAGACTTTTATAGACAAATAATTTACTTATTTGATGGAATCAATTTCTTCTACAACATATAATATCTGGTACTACTGGATTAAAGTTAAACATCATCAGACCCAAACGGGATAGCTATTTCAAAAGAATCTTTTACATTAACACAAACTCGAATCTAAGACACCATTAGACCTAATGCCTATTACTGTGGAATCAAATTTTGAGAAATCAATTTTAGAGTAAATTGCGAAACTTTTTGGTTTCTAATTTTAAATATCTAAGGAATATTTAATTTCATATAAATATTAGTGGGGGCTAAATGTAGGCCAAATAGTTTGGATGAATTCATGTGTGAAGTTGTTGTTCTATATTCTTCTAAGCTCCTCCGTTTTCCCCTCCCTTCGTATATATACATCCCTTTGTAAGGATTTAAGTTTTTCATAAAAATTTTGGGGCAAAAATGCCCCCTTAACCCTATATGTAATTATATTTATATTTATATTATTATTACCTATATGAATTATGGCATACTCACTCCGGACGGAAAAAAGACGAGGCATACGGAATGAGATTACTCTATCTGACCCACAACATTGAATAATCTGAACAAACATTGATTTATCCAATCCAGATAAAGTAAATCAAAAACGAATGAACACTTAGCAGATCCAGATTGATACAGGAAAAGAAGAAGTTATTACCTGAAATTAGTGGAGAATGTGAAGCCGGATTGGGATGCAGCTTCAACGGCGATTCCGGTCCAGTCCAGATTCTTATATCTTATCGCCAAATGTTCAACCACTTGTTTTTGTTTCACTCCCCAGAATACAGGAACTACAGGTCTGTTCATTGATTTGTGACACTCCATCACTTTCTGGAGCCTCTCAAGAAATAATTTGTTGGAGCCATGAAGGAATTCTAGTGTGAAAATAACCATAAGAACGCTCGATCTTTCCATGGCTTCCAGTGCTGAAGACAAAGGGGTGGCCATCGCCCAAGGATATATACAGTCTACGAAGATTTTGATGGCATCGCCTCTTAGAGATCTTACCAGAAATCCTTCGTCGAAGTTTATGGTCTTGCTGAAAGTTAAGAAGACGTCAAAATAGGAAGTTAATTTGGATTTGGAGGATGAAGATGAAGAACAAGCCATGGAAGACATAATTCCTGGGGACGACGAAGGTATGAACTCAGATTTGGTTCTTCTGCTAGACAAATAGTGGATCGCTCGGGTAAATAGCAGAACACGAAGCAAAGGTCAACTTTTTTCTTAACGAAAAAAAAGAAAAGAAAATTAATGTTGGGAGAATTTTTTTAGAGTGAATTACATTTGGATCCGTTTAAGAGGAAAAAAAATGAAAAATTGGTTACATGAATTTGTCAATAAAACCCCTGTATTTATTAATGGAACCATTTTTTTATTTTTTTTTTCTTTTAGCAAGGACTTGAGTGCAATTTCCAATTTTTTTATAGTTAAATAATAGGGAAAAAGATAAAAAAATATCACTTGAACTTTAAAATCACAAATTAGTTTTGTTGACTATAAGAGTAATGGGATGGACAATAAAAATATAATAATTGACAACTCAGTTTTTTAAGAAATTTTGAAGTTCAAGTGGTATTTTTTTTATTTTTATTCCTAAGTAATAATTGTGTGCGGTTGTGTTCTGTTTATTTATTTATTGGAAAATGAACCAATATTATTATTTTCGGTTAATTTCATCCTAGATGTTCTTCAAAAATCCTGATATTCTTCAACTCGAGATGCTTAGGGCCCGTTTGGTACAATGGAATTGATTTTGATGAAAATAGAAATAGATATGGATATGAAATTAGATATAGAAATGATATTTAAAAAGATGTTTGGTATGTCATGGAAATGAAGATGTAATAATGTATATTAAAAATATGAAAATATAAGAAAAAGACAATGTTACCCCTAATTGTAAAGTAATAAAAATAAATTGAGTTAATCCCCCCATTTAGCCAAAAACATCGGAGGACATTTTAGTCTGAAAATTATGCCCTCCATGGAACCCACTATATTTCCATGGGTCTTGGCTTGGAATTCAATTGGCCCATTTTGCTGGATTTCATTTCCACATGGAGGCCTAATTCCTGCAAACCAAACATACACTCAGCATGGATTTTAATTCCAAATCCATTTCCACCACACCAATTCCTGCATATCAAACAAGCCCTTATTTTGGTGATAGGTTACACCAAATCACGATCCCTACAATCATTTTTTTTAATAACAAGGGTTTTTACCTCTCCTAATAAATACGTTTCTGAGATTTAAATTTTATTCTCCTTTTTACAGGGTGAGACCATTTACCACCTTAACTAATAGCTTATTGATATCCCTACAATCCTTTGATTTATGGATTTATGCTATAGCAAAAATCATATAACAGGTGCTAACAACTAGCATCGCCCCGCGTATTCTATACCCTAGTTTATTTTGGTAATGTCCACTTGTTTGGTCCACAACTATATCAATTTTAATTTAAAACAAATTTAAGGGATTAACTAACATTTTTTAATTTTAGTGAATTAATTAAAATGATTTATAATTGTAAAAGAAAGGTTTTTTTAAAAATAATTGTAGGAAGACTTCGGAAGGCCGGATGGGTAAATGACATAATCCATTGATTGAGAGAGAGAAGAAAGAGGGGAGGTGGGTATGGGTAAGTGAAACCGAAGATTGAGAAAAGACCACCTCTTAGTACGTCTTAGAGCTGGAAAATCGGGCTGACCCATTTAGGTCCAACCCTTCTTATGATTTAGAGGCTAAAACAGGAAACGGGTCTAAAAAGGTCGGCCTTATAAGGCCATAGGCCCTGGAGGGCCAGCCCTGCAGCCCTGTACAGCAGGCCCTTTTAGGCCCGTTTAATATTTTTTAAAGATAAATTAATATATATAATATCATTATGTCAAATTATCAATATGAGAGACACTTAAATACCTAATAGAGTATTAGTAACAGACAAACACTTATTAAATGATTTGATTTATTTTATTTTCTATAATGATTTATTTATTTAAACTTTTAAAAAAAGGCTAATTTAGACATTAGATGATTATTTTAACCAAAAATTTATGAGTTTTAAAAATAATGTATCTCAATTTAAAGCAAAATAATAAATAAATTGTAAAACTTGAAAAAGTTTTTTTTTAATTAAAATGAGTTCAGGCCCGAGCCCGTGAAAGACCAGCCCTGACGGGCCAAGGGTAAAAATTGGGGGTTTTTTAAGAAGCGGGCCTAAAAAGGTCAGCCCGTTTAAGCTCGAGCCCGTGAAGGGTCGGCCCGTATTCCCAACTCTAGTACGCCTCCCCCATGGGCAAGGCTTCACACTATCATGACATGAGATTCAAAACGTGTTTGGATTAGCTTTTAAAAAATAATTACTGAAAAAAATTTGACAAAAGTGATTTTAGATAATACATTCTGAGTTTAATAGATTTTGAAAACATAGTGTGTGTTTGGAACAGTGATTGGAAAAATAGAATTTCTCAATTTAGCTTTTGATAATCTTATTTTTGGTAAAAGCCCGATTGTGTAATGTGATTTATGTTTGGATTGACGATTGTATAAATAGCTTTTGCAAAAGTAAGATTTGTTTGGATTGGTTTAAGTATAAGTAATTTTTGTGATAATGGTAACGTAAAAATTTAAAAAAATTATAAAAGTTAAAATTGGGAAATTTGGAAATTAAAATTAACACAATTTGATGAAATAATATTACATAGTAAGAGAGAGTGGGTGGAAAAATATTTTAAAAATCAAGTAAATATTTAAAAATGACTTTAAAATATTAGGTGTTATTGGAAAAATATTTTATAGTGGGTGGAAATCAATAAATCAGTATTCTAAGTTTTGGGTGCTCTTTACTACTAAAAAAAATACAATAAAGGTAAAATTGTAGTCAGTCTCCTAAAACTGGGTACAACTAAAAAAATATTTTAAAGGGTTAAAAGTACAAAAAAATATTTTAAAGTAATTTTTGGAGCTAAAAAAGTATATTTGGCATAAAATTGCAATCAGTCTCATAATACACTGGATGCAGCTGGAAAATATTTTAAGAGATTAAAAGTACCAAAAAATATTTTAAAGTAATTTTTGGAGCTGAAAAATTATATTAAGGGTAAAATTGTAATCAGTCTGATAGTACATTGGGTACAACTGAAAAAATATTTTAAAGGGTTAAAAACACTAAAAAATATTTTAGGTAAAGCTACACACACAGACACGCAACAATTCAAATCTCAGTCATTTTCCTCCTATATAGATAATTGCTCGTGCAATAAATTCCCACAACGCAAATGGAAAAAAGCTCCAGCTGAGAGCTTTTACCAATTTAGCGTTTTACGATTTGATGGGAGAACAAGCTAAATTGAAAAATCAGATGCCCAAACACTCATATTTTTTTCCCCAATTGCAATCTAGCTTAACTTAGTCAATCGAGCTTTTTTGTTGCCTAAACGCTCCAACCAAACACACACATAGTGATTTTAAAGTAACGTTACTCCTTCGTTGACATATCGGGTGTAGATTTACACCTTAACCCTGATTCTTTTAAGGGTGTTAAGTCAAGGGCTCTTAATGTAGCCTCTACTTTTCTTCCACCCACGAGCGGATCCTTTTGTTCCGTTTCCACGGTCCACCCCTCCGGCAAAAGCCTCATAAATCTCTCCCTCCCTCCTCTCTAATACTACTTCGGTTCTATTTATAAATCTATTTTGAAGTAAGCACTATTGACAGAACCATTGCTGCCACAGTGAAGCTTGGAAACAGAGAAGAATTCACTGGCAGATCTGTTTTCCAGCCTCACGATTTCCCTTCGACATTGGTGCCATTGGTATATGCCGGCAAGAACGGCCAGCAAGATTCTTCCTTTTGTGCTAACGGATCATTGAGTGGCAAGAACTTCAGAGGCAAGGTTCTTTTGTGTGAGAGAGGAGGAGGTATTGCAAGAGTTGATAAAGGGGAAGAAGAGGTAAAAAAAATGGTGGTGCTGCTAAGATCTTTATGAATGAAGCTACTTCGATATCTCAGCTGACGTAAATGTTCTACCTCCAACTATGATGCAGCTTGGGCAGACTCACCCAAGCTTAGAGCCGGGAAAACAAGCCGAGTCCGTCGGGCAGGTCTGGCTCTTCAAGGGCCGGGCTTGTAAATTGTAGCCTCAAAAGGAAGTCGGGCTTAAAAGGGCCGGCCCTTTAGGCCCGTTTATTTTTTATTTTTTTTACTTGAAAAGGAAACATGTTACATTTTTGAATTACCTTATTGAATCTATATGTCACTCTGTCCTCATATTGTATAGAGTATGATTTTAGAGTATATTGTTTTGTCTAATTGAATTATATTGTGATTTTTTAGTATGATTTTTGAGTATATTGTTCTGTCTATTTAGACTAAAATCATATTATATACTATTCTGCTTGATAGAGTATGATTTTTAATGGAGGTTGTGATTATTTGACTACTTGAACCTACTGCTCAAAGTGAAACACAATCAAATGTCCTTGAAAATGATGATAGTGGCGAAGAAGGTGAAAATGATAGCCGTCATACTCATGTTGTTTAGAGGTTAGAGTATTTAGCTTCTTGCCTTCTTATACTTTGGCCTTTGTGTGATTTATTTATGGACATAATTTCACCTTTGATTATACATTAGTAACTGTGTTTGTTTGTTGCAAGAAACATGTTATTTAAACCTTAATGTTGACAACATTTATGTATTAAATTAGAACCTTAATCTTTGTTATTTACTAATTATATCTCTTTGGGGAAAATACGCAGGAAAAATAGTTAAATATTGTGAAAAGGATTTCCAAGCCCTGCGAGGCGACCCTGGCCCTGATGCTCTCGGGTCGAGCCTTGAAAATTGTAATTTTCCTAACCCCGAGCCCTTTAGGGTCGGCCCTGTTAGGCCCTAGTTCGTCAAGGGCCGGCCCTGATTCCCAGCTCTACCCAAGCTGCAGGAAAAGGTATTCGCACCGGTACGATGGCTTTCCTTCTTTTGGCTAATTTTGTAGGGAAAAAACAAAGTAGAAAGAGGCGGAGCTGAGTCGGAAAGGTCATATTAGCCATTTTTTGTGTTAAGTACAACTAAGTCATAATGACAAAGGATAAAAATATAAAAACAAAAATAAAAAATTAGTTACTGAGTTATAAGTGAGATAAAAGTTCACGAACTGAGTTACATTAAGTCATAATTGAGAGACTAAATTATAAGCGAGTTAATAGTTTAGAGATTAAAAGATTAATTTTCTCTTATAAATAATTATAAGGTTAATTATTTAACTTTATATTCTTTTCCTTTGATATTTAATGCCTTTTAATAACTTTGGGAAAATTCTTGGAAAAACACTTTAAAAAAATGTTAAATGACAAAAATGCATTTTGAATATTAATAATGTCAGAGATATATAAGGGCTTGATTTGTTATTTTTAAAATTAAATGAAAATGACAGAAATATCCCTATGAGTTTAAAGAACATGATTCCATTTTTTAGAAGGGTTTAATAAGTTCATATAAGGTTTTAACAAGTTTTGATAAGATTTTCATAAATTTTAATTCAAAAATCATCACTTACTACAATGATAAGGTATCGATTCTCACTTTTGATAAATTTTTATAAGAACTTATTAAAACCTTATCTAAACTTATAAAACTCTTATCAGAATGACAATCAATACCTTGCTTGGCAAGTGGTGAATTTTGAGTTGAAATTTATGAAAATCTTATCAGAACTTGTTAAAATCTTATCTTAACTTGTGAAACCCTTATCAGAAGTGAAAACCAATACTTAACTATTGTAGCAAGTGGTAAATTTTAAATTGAAATTTGTAAAAATCTTATTAGTGTTTTTTAAAACCTTATCTGAACTTGTTAAACCCTTATAAAAAATGAGAGAGTATTTTTAAACTCAGAGGGATATTTACGTCATTTCTATTCAATTTAAAATAAATAAATAAATTAGGCCCTCACATCTCTTTGTTTTTATAAATATTCCAACATCTTTTTGTTCACTTTCCATTCACTTTCCTAGAAGACTAGTGGCTATACTTTATTTTGTTCACTTTCCATTCACTTTCCTAGAGGACTAGTGTCTATCACTTTTCACATTTGAAACATGGGGAAATTTAATAATTGGGTTAGATTTTATGAAATTAACTATACTTTTTAACGGATTGATAATTCACGTAATGATTTTAATAAATTCAGCAACAACATTGGCTATCATCTTTGACATGTGAAATATTTGAGAAAATTTAACCAATAATAGGAATCAATAACTTGTTTAATGATTTTAAGAAGTTTCTCAATGGCATTGACTACCATTTTTGACATTTGAAACACTTGGGAAAATTTAACTAATTGTGTCAAGTTTTGTAAAATTGACTACACTTTTTAAGGGATTGACAGTTCGTGTAATGATTTTAAACGATTCTGTAACGCTATTAATTACCACTTTTGACATGTGAAACATTTAGAAAAATTTAACCAATTGGGTTAGGTTTTGTAAAATTGATTGTATTTTTAAAAGGAATAAGAACACGTGTAAAGATTTCAACAAGTTACGTAACCCCAGTATCTGCCATTTTTTATACGTGAAACACTTGAGAAAATTTAACCAATTGAGTTAGATTATATGAAATTGACTAAACTTTTAAAGGGATTGACAACTCGTATAATGAATTTAACAAGTTGCGTAGTATTATTGACTAAGCTGCCACTTTTAATTAACATTCATTGACAAGCATTGCAATGAAATTGACCTGTACAATAAACACATTTACCAAAAATAGTATTGGCATCACATCAAGTACATTATATGTTCAAATGACAAGTGAACATTAATATTCTATATGTAACTAATGTTTTTTTGTTATTGACAAAAAAACATATATCACTAACCATACATTAGTTACAAAAAGGATAAGTTGTTTACCACAATCCTTCTCCCAAAAAATTATGAAGGGTTGGGACAAATGACCACCAACATAGTAACCCTGATGTATTTACAGATTGTATGTTTCTTCTTCACACAAAGCCCCACAATTTAGTCTACTATCCTCACGGACAAGCTAAAGCCATATGCCAAGGCCATGGCGGCATGAGTCGACAACGCAAGTGTAGCAGAAGAATGGACTGAAACTATGTCAAGAATATTGGATTGGTTGGCCCCCCTAACTTATAACATGATTAGATGGCAGTCGAAGAAAAGTTTTGAGCAGCAAAACTTAGAGTCTCTGGACAAATGTTCTGTTGGTACTAATAGCCTCTAGGATTTTATGTCATTTCAGCTCATTTTCCTTGAGTTTTATACATTTTTAGGTTCATTTGTGCATATTTTGAAAGCTCAAAGATAAAAAAAAATGTGCATGGGGTATTTGGTTGCACATTATTGTTTAATTGTGCATATATAAGCTTATGGAGTTTATTATTTTGCAAGGTAAATTTTAATAGAAGAATTAGATGTTTCAAGCCACTTGGAAGTGCTTTGAAAGGATTTGAGGATCAAAGTTGATATAGATTTTGCAACGTAAATTTTATAATAGATTTCAAAAAGATAAAAAATTAGCTTATGAAAAATTATGGTTTTCTTGTAAAAGATATATATTGTTTAAAAAAAAAGTGTTTGGGTATCTCCCATTTCCCATATTTACAACCTGATATACAGTTACAATTAGTAAATTTACAACAATTAACATATAAGGAAATTTACAACAACAGATAAGAGAATTAACAACTCCTGTTTCTGATATTCATAACCTTATTTGCTATTACAATTAGCAAATTTAGCTTGTTGGCCATCAACCTTTAGGGTGTCAAGGGGTCATGACTCCCACCCCCATTCTTGAAAATTTATTCTCCAGTGGCCAAAGCTCTGGTTGTTAGATATGTTGTCCTTTTAAAAGAAAAAAAAAAATCAAAGGCACCAATGTCTTTTTATTTTCAAAATTTAATACTTTCTCTTGTCCTTAATATAAAACATATTTAAGGAGTTGATATTAATCTTAAATATAAAGTATATTTTTTATATTTATTAATATTTTTTTAGTTTATCTCTATTGATATTCTATCAACAATAATTAAGAAAGAGAGTGAATGAAGGAATTAAGGAAGACATCTATAGTATTTTAGAAAATACATGTCATATTAATTAAGTTCCTTAATGTAATAAAAGATAAATAAGTCTTATACTAAAGGCCGGAGTATCTTTTTAATTTATAGGTCATATCATGCCTTCCCTGTTTGACCATTGTCTTTTGATGTTGATTAGCTTTTGTAAAATAATGTTTTTATAGTAAATTTTAAAAAGTATAAAAATTGGCTTATGAAAAATTATGGTCTTTTTTGGTAAAAGATAGATTGTGAAAAAAAGTGTTTGGGTATCTCCCATTTCTCATATTTACAACCTGATGTATGTACAACTCCCATTAGCATATTTAGCTTGAGGGCAACTAGAGGTGTTGACCTGTTTTTTTCAGAAAAAAAAAGGCATAAATATTTTTTTATTTATAAAATTTAATTTCATTTTATTCTATAGAGGAGTTGTAATACCTCAAACCAAACAACCAAATACATAACCAAAGTATTTGAGATATCGTCAATAAGGATGTCCAACATCCATTTTATTAAAATATAAAATCAGTTCAAACGAAGCCCATATCACAGTATTAAGTCAAATTCTCAAAATATTTCAACAAAACAAAATGGCATGAGGGAGTCTTAGGGTTATGACAAATAAAAATGATATAACATGAGCTCTAGGAGCACAAAAGAGCCTTCAAGGCTCACTTTAGAGGTTATTCCCTTACTCCCTATTAGAACAATCACTTGAAAAATGTTAAATATAGAGATGAGATTCCACGTTTCAGTAAATACTGAAAGGTTCTACTGTACACAAGCAAACCACATGATAAAAAGGAAGAAACTGATTACGTATAAATTTGCATGTACCATAACTGATACAAATCAATTGCAAATTTAATTATCATTATGTCAATCAATATTTTTGTCACAACATATAATATACAATTATACAATATGCAAAATGCAACCTCCCTTATATCACCGTCCATCCTTATACCGCTGACTGGAGCCATAGGCTAACATATAATCTAACAGAAACCCATCCATTTGACTGGATTGTCTCAAGCTCGCCATTTCTTAAGATACACCCTGCCAAAGGTATAAAGCTTAAGTCTGGACTATGACTCTCCTCCTTAAAAGAATACAACTAAAGAGGTGTCGCATGTCCCACAGCTTTAATGCAATCCTGACCAAAGGAGAACATGGAAGGAGAGCCCTGATAAATGTCATCCACTGTGCACCGAGTGATGACATACCATGTGGTAAAAGATCTCAACATACAAATTCCTCTTTACTCCAACCCAACATAAATGCAACCACCATAATAGTTATATTTAATTATCAATAAATATAATATCATAAAAAAATACAATAATTCATGCTTCCATTCATATTAAATATCATCATATATTCAAACATGCTAAAAAGGAAATAATAATAATATAACAATATACTAATTATAATTAATGTATTAATTGTGTGAATAAAATTAGTTATAGAGAAATTTACTTGTAACATTACTTATTTGAGAAATTACAATACATACACATATACATATAAATCAATCCATTTTTTTATAATTAAAAAATAGTTATTTACAATCATACACAATTAACAAGTATATGGAAAAATATTCAAAGTTATCTTTACTCCCTAGCTCACAGGTAAGTATACAAGAATTAGTCCAAAGCTCTTAAAAAAAATTTACAAATCACAAAAATATATATCTATTAATATACTAATTAAAACTATTCTAAATTTTTTTTAAAACTCAAGTATAGTTTTAAAGCTACCCTCTAAAAACTTAGTTATCAGGCCAAAATATTTTCTATTAAAATTTTTGTCTATTTGAAAATAGAAATTACCTTGTTTATATATAAAAGTATTTTAACATGATAACCTAATATATTTAATTATTTATTTATTATTTGTGAAAGGCGTTTGTCATGAAGATATAAGGAGTTTTGACTTTTGAGAACAGTAGCTAATGAATTCAATAGGTACAGGAGGGTAGACGAGTTTTATATGTGTAGAAAGAGAAAAAAATATATATGAAAGTGTATTGCTGAAATGGTAAGGCCTACTGCCATGTAATGAAGAAAAGGACAAAACTTTAATAATAGAAAAAAGAGGACATGGCGGATGTGAAGAAGAGAAAAATATATGTATGCGTGTATATAGGTTTATTGGTCTTTAAAGCCTTAAACACAGGCACAGTAGCAAATTAATCCATGTAGGGCCATCAAGGAATAAAATAAATTAAAAATATACCCACTCACAACACATTATCAAGAGAGAAAGATAATATAAATGAATGAAGTATATAGATATAGACACACACACATATACATGCGCATGACTGTGTAAGAGGGAACAAAGATATTGGAGGAAGCTTCAGTAAAATATACACACACTCACGCGGATCAAAGGTAAGAGAGAGAGGTTTTAGTTATTATTGATAAATGATAATACATACACCTTCAGTGGAAAAATGACAGCTACATACACACAAGGAAAAACGTAGTGAACAGAAGGAAAAAGGTGAGTGGGTTCATATATGCACAAGGTACAATGAAAAGGATATAGGAAGAAAAAATGGAATCTTGACTAATGAATAAGCTACACACTTCAAAGAGGATAAAACATTGTAAGAAGACAATTAATATGGGCACCCAGACGGGAGAAAGAAGAGGAGGAGAAATTGCTAGTTTAGTTGGAAGTTAGTAGGGTTCCAAAGAGAGGAAAAAAAAACTTAACACCTACAGAAATGCAATGGAGTGTGGGATGAAGACAAGTAAATGTATCTGCAAACAAACATTTCCCAAAGGTAAAAAGAAAAGTAATAGGTTTTGAAGTGATTAAGATATACCACTTTGATCCTATTTATAAATCCATTTTGATCAAAAATTTTAGTTTTTATTATAAGTCAAGTTTCAAAGTAATAAATGCTTTTGTTACAGTTTTACCCTTTTTAATTGCAATAAACAAAAAGAATAATTGATATTGACTTTTGGAACCAATCATAAATAAGACAAGAATTGAAAATTTAGCTCATAATTAATGAATTAACTAACTCTCTTTGATACGTGAGAATTAGTTAATTTAGACTTATAAATATAACAATCAAAGTATTCAAAGGAAAGAGGGATGGATAATGAGGGGGGGTTGGCTGACAAAGACCATTCGTCATAAACAAAATGGTGAGGGAAAACAAGAAGAATTATTGGAAAGACCAATTATCCCATATAAATCAGAGACAGAAGGGCAAGTGGAATGAAGAAGAGAGAAATATCTGAGGGTGCGGCACCTCTAACTGATTAGAGTGTAAGAAAGTAGAGTATTTGTAGGAGAGATATTAGGATGTCTCCTATTAAAATATTTTTTTTAAAATAATAAAATAATATTATTTGTAATATTCTTTCAGCATTTTTGTTTTATATTATTTATCCTAATATCAAGATATATTTATATACACATGCCCATATATTTAGAAGAATTATTTGAAGGAGGTATTTTTTTCTCTCTTTGTTTTTTTTAACTTGATTCTTCTTTTTAAATTATTAATTTATTCTAACTCTTTGACTAAAAAATTTAAGCTACAATTAGTTCTAAGTGCAAAAAAAAAAAAAAAAAAAAGAATGTTACAGATGCGGTGAAATTTCATAATGTTTAGAAGTCAAATGGATATTAAATTGCTCTAAAGGGGGTAGGGAAAATTTTCCTCTTTTATTCTTTCTTTTTCTTTAATGGAGTCAAGTCAATACGAAATTTTCCACAAAAAAACAACGTCAATACGGAATGAATCAGCTAATTACTTTCTTTCACCTGCTCGGAAGACAAGAAGTTTGGTCTCGCATTTTTCTTTCAATTATTAAAGAGATATCAATGCAATGATTTTTTTTTTTCTTTTTGACCAGGCATTTTCATATTGGGATTTAATTATTTTAATATTTGGATGTCACCCGGTTCTCATGGATTCTACTTTAATTTGATAATTTTAAAAGATCTGAATTATTACTATTTCTACGGCATTAAAGGGGGCCGAACCTTTCATGTCAACCCATTTAAATGAGTGTTTAGAGAGGCGTTTCGGCCCTATATAAGCCCGACTAGGTTGTAGATAAGCCCGAATAACACTATTCTCCTTTTATCTGATATTTGGGTGAGCGTCTGCCTAATTGGATCACGATTGTAATAAGGAGTTTTTTATTTTTGGAATAGTTTATTTTTAGAATATAAATGCTTATTATATAAATCGAGATAAAACTTTTTCACATACTTACCTCGTATACCATAAATCACAATTCATAAGCACTTATAAAGTTATGTTTGGAGTAGCTTATTTTTGGGAAATAAGCACTTATTACGTAAGTTGAGACAAAACTCCTTTCATATACTTACCTCGTATACCATAAATCATGAATTATAAACACTTATCAATAAAAAATAAGGTATTCCGCCTTTTGTTTTTTTGTTTCTTTCTCTTCTCTTCTCTTCTCCGAGTTTGGCATCGTCGAGCTGAACAAGAGACACGAAAATCTCGCCACTCTCGTTGCCGATCTTCCCTCTCTCGGCGGCCAGTGAAAGTCATTGAAGCTGGATCGTTTCCTTTAGCTTCAGCCTTCTATTTTGAAGATCCTATTGTGGAAAATCGGTGTAGCCCATCCTCGTCTCGACAAGGCGACAACAGGAGTATAGAACGGAGAAGAAAAGCTTTCCAGATGCCAAGGGAATTTAGGGTTTTGGACGAGAGTTTCGTGTTGACACTGGTTTGGGGGGGTTTCCTTTCGATTCTGATTACAATAGGAAAGAATCAGAAGTCGAACCTTGGGAGGGCTTTGGTGAGGCAGCACAACCAGATGATCCAGCAGAGCAAGGAAAAGGGTCGTTTCTACAGGAATCAGCAAAATTTGCAGTTTGATGTTCGAGGTAGAAATAGTAGCATGCTATAATTGCATTTGCTTTTCTCGTCCAATTCACTTTCTCCATGTGGCTTCCATATTGAATGATTGTCATATACTGGCAAGTTGAAGGCAAGATCGTCTTTATGAAGTCTCAAATAATATTTTTGTCCTTATTTCTTCAAAATGAAAAATCTCAAGCCTTATTTTTAAATAATTATATGGAAAATTTAAGTTTCTGTTCCTTTCTTGCATTTACGGTTGATATTAATAAACTTAGTAAGATAATTTTTAATTGGTCAATGCCATCCACCCAAATATTTTAAAATAATTATATAGATAATTTAAGTTTTTGTTCCTTTCTAACTTTATTAGGAGAAATTCTCAAAATGATGTTAATTTCGGTGCAGTAGAAATTGACAATATAACTTATAAAGATAATAATACTATAGATGATGCAGCTTCCTCAACTAATTATGATGGGACATCTTTAACCCGTATGCATCGCATTTGTCACATAATTAGATATCAACTTGTACGGGGACATGTGATTCAATTAGTTATGTAATATTTTTTGTGAAATTATGTATTTTGGCATCACATTTTCCAACCTCAATTTTTCCTCTTGTTTCTAATATTAAATATCTTATTTTCTTATAATTAATACAAATGCACTTATGTAGCCGCCAATCCAAATAAGTTTTGGCTTTTAAAAAAACACTTATGTAATCGCCAATCCAAACAAATTTTTGCTTATGTAAAGCACTTATTCAATCGTTCATCCAAACATAAATTATATTACACAAACTAACTTTTCTATAAAGCCGTTTTTAATAAGTCAAATTCAAAATAAGTCATTTTTCAAACCGTTATCCCAAACACACCCTAAGCCCATCTAAGTAAAGGGCCAGACTTTGTATTTTGGGTGGTGTAAAAGAAACTCGGGCTTAAACAGGCTAACCCATTAGGGCTAACAAATAAAAGGACTAGTCTACTAAGGCTGAGGGCCAGCCCTTTTAAACCCTCCTAATTTTATTTATTAAAATAAAAATATTCACTCTTGTTATAAAACACCTCTTATTTGGGAAAAAATAAATAAACTTAGGTACTTAAGTTAACACATCCTTGTGCTCTAATGAAAACTTCAAAGATTCAAGTTGAGGTTAACTTGTTTAGCTCTAGTCATTACCCATACAGTCAATGATGTTATATATATATATATATATTACTCTCGTTCATGCATCCACTGCATACATGATAATACTTTCAAAAATTTTCTTAAAATAAAATAATTCTACTATAAATTTTCCTTTTTCTCAAAAATTTCTAATCAAACAATTTAATGACAAAGAAAATTTAATAGTCATACATAGATTTTTTATATATAATAATTATGTGATTTTATTATTTTTTTAACCATTAAAATTTTTATATTTGATTTCAAAAAAGAGGTGAATTATTTAGTTTTGCTTTGTTTTTTTTGAGTTCGTACAACAATTTATTAGTGTTTGGCGTTTGATTCGCATTTGTTTTTTATATTTAGATAATAGTTTGACACTTTATTTATTAATATATATGATTTAAATTATAAATTTTAAGAAATTTATTATTGTATTTTTAGATATTTCAAAATAGTTTAACAAATTAAAATTTAATAAAAACATATAAAAGCCCTCGGGTCGCCCCTGAGCCCACATGTTTGAGGGTCGAGCTTCAATAATATGCTGGCTTTATGATACACGGGCTTTTTAAGGCTGAGCCTTTTAAACCCGAGTCCGTCAAAGGGCTAGCTTGTTTTAAGTTTAAAAGCTAGACCGAATGTTGAATTGGAGAGATCAACGGGTCATGGTTCATCCAGTTGGATCGGTGGAACCGGTGACTTAATAATTAAAAAAATATACATATATAATAATACAAATATAAGAAGTAAACACTATCTTTGATCCTAAATATACAACATAGTTAACTTTTTTGTAAAGATTAAGGGAGTTAAATAAATTGCTTTAGATAATTTATATTTATCATTTTTCCTTCAAACTAATTTGTGTGACTTATAAGGAGTAATATATAATCTAATGATATACAACATATATTATGATTAAGTCATTTATTTAACTTCCTTAATCTCTCTAAAAAAAATCAACTATGTCTTATATTAAGAACAGAAGGTAGTATTAAATTGTAACATAATTTTAAAAATTTAAAAATAAATACAAATAGACTCACATGTAATAGCATCTGTCCCAAATACCAAGCCATAGCACAATAAAATTATTCAAAGTAACCCAATAAAAAATAAAATCCCAAAAATATATGTTAAACTAGTTCACAGTCATAAAATTAAATAAAAATTTAAATGGTTAAAAATTATCATCATATCATAACATAAGTAAAATAAAAAAAGGGATGGCATTAAAAAAAATTCAGCTGAAATATATGTCAGAATATATATGATATACAAATAAAATTATCAAAAAAAAGGTTTAAAACGTTGTTAGAATCTTTCGTTTAAAAAAAATGTCATTAATATCTCAGGCAAAAAAAAAAAAAACACAGTTAAGATCATATCAAGAGACATATATCAAGGTCTGAAAAGAAAGAAATTCAAACACGCAAAGTCAAAAAAAAGTTATTGACAAAAACTGTTTTCTCTTTTTTCTTCAAAAACTGTTTTCTTCCTCGTCCCTCAACTTTCTTCTATGACTCCAATGACCTCTGCTACTTCTTCTTTCATCTGCTTCATGAAACTTAGGCCGGATGGTTACTGAAAAACCATTTCGGCTCCTAGATTAACTCTGGTTTCCGGGCTGAAGACAGATTTATGCCGGCTCAAAACGGCTAAACCTGAAAAATGGTTTCCATGCCTGACTCAAGCCGCCTTCTTCTCCGGGAGGAAGCCGGACCGTCCGGTCCAATCCTGTTTTGAAAACATTCCATGTTGCAATTTAAAAAAAATTGAGGCACAGATTCCGAGGGAATGAGATGGTTTTGTCCTTTTCTCCAGAAAGTGACCAAAAATAAGGTGCCCATATGTATAGGTGGAAAGAGATTCACCTCTCGCATGATAATAGCGGTTGTTTAGTAAATAGAATTATTTAGCAAATATAATTAACAATTTTAGCTAATAGAATTAGGTAGCTTTCACTTATGATCGAGACGGGAGAGTGTAATAATTGTATCATGGGGTACAGTGAAATTTCATAATTATTCAAGAGTTGACTAAAATAAGCTTGCTATAGTGGCATTAGAGGCCGTTTCAGCATCTTCCTTGTAGAATTCAACAATAGCCTTTATGTGTGATTTCATGTCAAGACATTGATAGGATATGCAGCAGCCTCCAAAACAACCCACATAGGAGCTTGCTATCTTGGAAAATGGAATCCAAAGCGGGTGAATTCACGAATTCTTCACGCAAAACCTAATGAAATTCGACATTTGTAAAAGTCAATCGTGGAATCTTCAAGATACTAGTGACACAACTTAAGAATCATTCTTGCGTGCGTGATCAAGTAGATCTTAAACGTCAGAGTTCTACCGCTTGAAGTCCTTAAAAATCTTGAAGTCAAGAGAATGATAACTATTGATCCCTGCTTAATGATCTTGGTTTCGCCTTCACAACTTTCTTCTGATCCATGATAACGTACCATCATTAAGTTCCTTTGCTTTCCCGGGTGATTGATGCATCTGGCTATATATTTGGAAAATTCCTAAGCCATTTACGATTTGAGGTATATATGAATGATATAATCTACCCGCATATAATGCCTACATCTGAGTGTGTATGTGTGTGTGAAAGAGTAGTTTAAGTGTGTTTTTGGATTAGCTTTTGGAGAATAGCTTTTACGATTTACAAGATAAATATGTAAAAGGAGTTTTGTATCAACTTGCAGAAAAGAGCTTCTGAAACCGTGATTTCAGTGTTACCTAAATACTCACTAAGGCAGTAACTAATCCCACCTACATACATATAATAGCAACTCAAGTATGAAAACACAAGCACATATGCCTGGAAATAAAAATATGCGTGATCAAAGAGTAGTTTTACAAGGAGTTGTTTTGTAGCACTTTGCAGGTACATTGCTCAAGAATTAACACAATACTCATTATCAGAATTTTCATATTACTACAACTTATTACCTAATTATTATCACTAATATTTGATTTTCATCTCCATGTATCAATATGGTCCATCACCATAATCAAGAGTCTCAATTCCTTATTTCAATAATACATCATAAATCAAACATTGATTTTACTATCTCTCCATGATACAATAATTCATCTGTTTTTTTTTATAATAAGCAAAATGTTATCAGAAAAAGAAACATTACATAGTCAGAGTGATGGTACAATAGAGAAGGGAATTGTGAAAAAAATTGTAAGGTAAACCTACAGTAATACATGTAACAAAGGAAAAAAGGAAAAGAAAAGTGCTTATGTCATTAGAAGGTACAGAGACAGCAGGAGAGTGTTCAGGCAAGGAAAATGCCAAAGACAAATAAGAGAGTGATCCAAAAATTTTATTAATGACCAAATATGGAGGTTGGAATCTTGCCTTGGTGAAGAACAACATTTCTTTTTTAGCCAAAGCACGTTGATGAGCACAATAATACCCTGAACTTGATCTGTTGGCCTTGAGACTTGAGATGAAGAAATAAGTTTTTCAGATGATGACAATGAAGAGTGTCCATAGACGGCAAAGCTTGGTTGAACTGCTTCATTGATTGGAAGAAAGAGGATTTCTTTGTTAAGGAGATCAATCTTCCTCCTATCACCAGAGTTTCCCCAGAAGAAACTAATACGCCTCGAATCAATCTTATCACAAACAAGTTGCGGAAGCCTAATACAGGACATAATATGTAGGTAAGCAGCAGAGAGACAGAATGCAGTGGAGACAAATGACTGGTGATAGAAGATTAAGTTTTTAGCAAGATTAAAAAGGCTTACCAAAATCACCCATCTTGGAAACCAAGAACATAATTTTCAGCTCCATTCCCCTGTGAATGGGTTAAAAAACGAAATACTCAATAAACAATAAATCATACAGATGTAGACACATCAATATGAAAGATACTATATTAACCTTACTCTTGTCTACCCCACCCTATAACTTAAACTCTAGAGATCATTCAATTCTCACCTTTTCAAAAATCACCTTTCACGCCAGTCAATTTAAAAAAACGACTGCATTTTATAGACAAGTGGCTTTTGTATGACAGGTTGTTTATGTCTTTAACAAGATAAATGAGGGAGAAATAAAATATTACGTCCTATCCTAAAGATAAGGTGTTATTTAAGAACTCAATTTATTTTTCCTTACAAATTTATAATTTTTTTCTAAAGTATTACCATCAATTACACATATTAAGGGGGCCTCTCAATTAAGAGTTAATTCCAATGCACATAATTAAATAAAGTAGTTTAAGGAAATCAAAGATAAATTTTTGTTACAAATAATTAAACTACTCTTCTTAATTTTACAAATTAGTTATTTAGCTTGTGTTAGGAATTGGAAGTAGTATAATGATACCAAGGGGACCATAGTACTGTGATAGAGACTAACTATTTTAAGAATTTTTTTGTTCATTTTGCTGCTTTCCTCAACAAATAAAAATGTGAACCAAAAGAAAAAGTAAAGGAGTGTCATAACCTAAAGCCTTCCACTTGTCATTCTTCACCTTCTTTTTATTCCTTTCAATGAAGCCCTGCAACATTGTATCCATAGAAACAAATATTAAAATATTTTCAGAATATATTCTTGCAAATCTTATATGACAATCCCAAATGACAAAAAAAAAATTACAAACCTTCTTTCTTATCAATGCTATTTAACATTATCAAGTGATGCTGAGTTCCTTCATCGTATACCATATAGACTATAGTCTTCTTCACAATATGTTTTTGAGCAAAGTTGATCATAATTTCCACCTCATTATCAGGCTCCAGATTAAGTATTATTTTTTGCCATTCATCATGAGAAGGAATTGTTGCATCATCTCTTTTGTAAAAGTCCAAAGTACCCTTTGTGAAATTCTTTATCATGAAGCCAACAGGATATACACATGCCATGCTATCTTGAGAAGATGAATAGATAATATAGATTATCATTCCTATTAAACAATGACCAACAACACCAGGCATTTTAAATGACACAGAAGATCCTTCATTCTCAAAACATAGCATATCAGGATAATTATCTTGAGGAAGAGAATAGTCAGAGACACCATCACTCCATCCCTATTCCATGAACAGAAGAAATACACTAATTGATTGAGAACAGAGGAAATGTAATAGTATAATTCTCACACTAATGAAAATGATCATCTTGTTGGTTTAACATTTAGCATACATACTTGATACTTTCCAATTACTCTTTCTTAGAACTTGGTAGACATATTGCTTAAGCAAAGACCAACAGGGGCATTAAGCCACCTATTTTTAATTGAAAATACATTAATGGTGGTTTCTAAGGATTGCTAATACAAAATTAGTTAAACAGTACCAGTATTCTAGCTAATTTATATGTTTAATTAATATAGTGACAATTTCCAATGACTTTCTTCAAAAAATGAATAGTCTTATTAAATTTAAAACTTTTATAACTGCCTTGAACGGTTAGTATAAATGCATTATTATGCATTTATACACAAACACACAAAATTTGTTAAAAGTATATTAAACATTAATACGCCAATATGATATTTATTAAAGCATTACATTATTGCACATTTCAAGTCAAAACAAGTTACTTGAAAGCGATAAAGAAATATTAAGATAGCAATAGAGAGATAAAGAAATAACCTGTGAGATACTCCTTAAAAGTGCATCCATAACTTTGTTGAAGCCACCTAAATGAATAGTTAAAGAACTCATGAATGTCTCCAGCGTTTCCAAGTTAGATTGCTCATGGAAACCAATTAACGCTTGAGTTCCACATGAATCTTGAAATGTGCTTGGTCTTGCTTCTAATACTTCATGGCTTCTGGAAAATAAAGGATGCGATAGACCCCTGATTAAAGATGGCATGACCCTAAATGCTCGTAACAAGGACTTGGAAAAAATTGTTGGTGACAACCAAGACAAAACAATGGATGGGAATACATCACGTGATGATCCTTCGTAGCCACATACGGACACATATTTAATACTTTTCATTCTCACTAATGAGAAGGGAACTTGTGTTATGGAAGTTTGATTTGCCACTAAAGTCGTCAAGGATTCCATTTGCTCAATGTCTTCTTTCAGCTTTTCAATCCTTGTACAACCAGAAAGATTAAGAGTTTTCAAGGATTTCAATTTATATATACCTTTTGGGAGATGATTGAGGCTTTTGCAATCCTTTAAATTTAACAAAACAATACATTTAAGATCTCCAATGGAGGGGTGAATCAAAGACAAACATGGACAATCCTTGAGCATTAACTTTTCAAGATATGGAAAGTTTGAAAAGTCAGGTGTTCTTGTCAAATAATGACAATGACTCAAATTGATAATTTTCAACCACTCCAGCACCTACACCAAGAGAACATTCTAAAATAAATCACACAATAAATGGAAAGAGTAAAATATATGAAAACCAATTCATACAACTATTGTAACTAGTATTTAATTTAAAAATTCAATTGTCAATACCTGGCTTTTCTCCCATACTTTTTTGAGATTACTCCACTTTAAGTCTACGGCAACTACCTTTTCTAGACTTAGATTCGCTGGCAAGTATTCTAGGGGAAATCCATGCCAACAAAGCCATCTTAAGTCCTTTGATAGATAGCCAAAGTCTCCTACAAGTTGTACATGATAAAGTTGAAGCAAATGAAGTCTCTTCATGTTCTTAAATGCTTTTGTGCTTAAGGATATTGAATTGTTTGTTGACATGTTTAAAGCCAATCCCTTGATCGCTATTGTTCCCTATTAAAGTACAAATAGTGGAAAATAAAAATTAATTATATTTCAGTTACTGAAACCTAATATTATACAAACAAGCAACATATATTAAATGTTTGAACACACAATAGTCAAGTAAAAAATTGGGAGTGCAAATTGAGTGATGAAGAAACAATTGAAACAACATAATTTTAAGTCATTGAGAGATATTCTTACCGTGCAATTTCTTAACACATCTAAAACATCATCATGAGACCATAATCTACTCCGCTTCTCAGGATCCTCTAGTGATTGCTCACGAATGATATGTCTTCCCATATCACGCAATAAGTCATGCATATCAAGCTTATTTTTCTTACCAACTTTTACTAGGCTCCTTTCTACTAGACGAACAATTCCAATTTCAGCATGAAGTCCACAACCATTTAATATTTGTGTAGTATAGCTTTTGTCTTTCCCAATAAAAAAACAACATATATCAAGGAATATATCTTTCTCGGTTTGGTCACTCAAACCATCATAACTTATTTTCAGCTTTTCATGTATTTTATCATTTGGAATTTGTTGTAGTTTGTCTAAAACACTTTTCCATATCAATGCTTCCCTATCAAACAAATAGGAGCCAAGAACTTCAAGAGCTAGCGGTAGACCTCCTGAGTATGAAACTATGCCTCTTGAAAATTCAAGAAAATCTCTTTCAGGTAATGGTTGCTTGAACGCATGCCAACTAAAAAGCTCAAGAGATTCATTGTCATTCATCTCTTTCATATTGTATATTTTATGATCTTCCACACCAAGGATCTTGAGGAGCCGTTCATCTCTAGTAGTGATTATTATTCTGCTACCTTGACCGAACCATTCACGACTTCCACATAAAGCTTTCAATTGATCTTCATTATTTACATCATCAAGAACAACAAGTACCCTTTTCTTACAAAGCATTTTCTTGATTAGAGTTGTTCCCATTTCTATACTTGTAAGCTTCACTCTTCTTGCATTAAAGATGCTTGAAAGAATTTGTGTTTGTAGATAAACTTGACCATTATCTTGCTTCCAGACTTCCCTCACATTTGAGAGGAATATCTTTCCTTCAAAAGTTTGACCAATTTCATTGAAGATGGCTTTAGCAATAGTGGTTTTACCCAGTCCCCCCATTCCCCATATCCCTACTATAATAACCTCATTTGATTTATTAATCAGCAACTTCTTGATATCTTGCACTCGAGGCTCCACTCCCACAGGGTATTGAGCAACAAACAAATCTTTGCTATCTAGCTTCGTTGTAATAGTTTCAACAACATCGTCTATCAACTCTGTTTCATTTCTGGCAAAAACAAGTTACATTTATGTTAGGATTACTTTCGGCATTCAATTATTAATCTTGGAGACTAACAATTCTTTTTGAAATGATTGGGTGCGTGTGTATATATATATATATATTTCCTCTTAATGTGGATGTTAGCTAAAATTTGTTTGAAGGTATTTGTTATATGTGAAAGTAAGGGCCTGTTTGGTACAAGGAAAATTTGAGGAGGGAAAGGAACTTAGAGAAGGGAAAGGAAGATTGTAAAGGGTAATGAAAGATGGGTTGAGAGAAGATGAGTTGTTTGGTAGGAAGAAAATTGAGGGTGGAACTTGGGGGAAAAAAAAAGAGAAATACCCATTTTACCCTCAATATAAATTAATAATTATATATTAATTAAATTTATATTTCAATTCATAAATTAAATAATTACTAGTACAATATTTTTTAAAAATAAATAAAATGAATAAAATTGAAATTATAATTTAAATAAATAAAAAATATTTATTTATTAATGAAATTGAAATTATTTTTTATATGATAAGCAAATTTTGTAGAAATTCAATTTTGCAAGGCTGGAATCTTGAAAAGTTCGAATTTATTGATGAAACTAGAATTTGCAAGGCCAGAATCCTTAAAAATTCAAATTTGATAAGCAAATTTTGCAGTAAATTTGAATTTCCCACCTTTTAATTTAAATATTTGAGGGGCATATTTGTCTTTCAAATCTTTCTCTACTAAAGGAACTTAGAATCCCACCAATTTTGGTGGGATCTCATCTTTCCATGAATAAGGGAACATTGGTAGGCCCGGGGTGGGCCCAGGAACTTGAGCTCCCGAGAAGATTGAGCCAAAATTGCGTACTAAACAAGGGAACTTGTACATGTTCCCTTCCCTTCCTAGATCTTCCTTGTACCAAACAGGCCCTAAATCCAACACCCTTTTCTGTTGTATCTTCCCTAAGAAAATTAAAAAAACCTTTTGCAATTGTCCTAGCTACATTCTTTTTAGTGCTCAAAGAGTGATTTGTAAGAGTAAGCAGCTTGATCATACAACCAAGCATTAATAAGATTGTTTCAATATATTGAATTGCATACCACCAATAGGAACTTAAGGAATTTAAAGATTTAAAAGGTAATCAAACTTGTTCACCTAAAAAGAATGATAACCAGACTTACCTCCACTCATGCATGTCCCACCCAGATATATTTGCAGCTTCAATAAGTGCTCTCTTCCAATTGATGAGTGATTTCTTCACTTTGCTAGTTGTGTTTCCTAGTGTGAGTCTTTTCCATGCTTCTCCAAAAGTATTTTGTTGTTTACGAACTTCACATGGTTGCACATCATAAAATATTGGTAAAACCTCTTGATGAGTTGTTTTGTGACACTCCATGATTTTTTCTAATTCTTGCAAACACCAGCTCGAGCTGGCATAATTTTTTGAGAATATAATTATCGACATTCTAGAACTCTCAATTGCTTGCAATAAAGAGGAAGAAATTGTTTCACCCATTTCAATCCCCTCTTCATCCATGAAGACCTCAATACCTGCTTTCTTTAAAGCACTGCAAAGATGAGTTGCAAAGGATTTACGTGTATCTTCACCTCTAAAACTTAAGAAAACTTCATAGATATATTCATGTTTTATCTTTTTGGGACGCATTTCTCTTCCTATCTCTCGCAGCAAATCATGAACATCAAGCCTGTCACTCTTATCAACTTTTACAAGTCCCCGCTCTATAATCTCATGCATTGCCTTTTCTACAGGAAATATTGAGCCCTTTAACAATTGTGTAACATGGTGTTTATTCAAACCCATATAAAAGGAAGCTACATTAAAGAATAAATCTTTCTCTGAATCAGTTAAAAAGTCAAAACTTATCTTGAGTTTCCTTTGTATTTGACCATGAGGAATTCTTCTTAGTTTCTTCAACAAACTATTCCATTTTGGTCTTGCCGTCTTATACAAAAGAGAGCCAATAACTTCAAGAGCCAATGGTACTCCTTCACAAATATTTATTGCTTTCCTTGAAAGATCCATGGAAGAATTTGTTGGATCAAATTTCTTAAATGCATGCCAACTGAAAAGCTCAAGGGACTCAGTCTCATCCAGCGCCTTCAATTCATAAAAGAAGAGTCGGGGGCTAAGTAGTAGTAGTAGATCCTTATTTATTGATGTAACAATTACCAAACTCTGTTTGCCACCAAACCACATATCACTACTTCCACATAACGCTTTGAGTTGGTCTATATGATTCACATCATCAAATACAACTAGCACACTTTCAATGGACAGTGCCTCCATCATCTGACTAGTTCCCATCTTAACATCTGAAATAAGTTGATGTTGTAGATGAACTAGACCATTATCTTTCTTCCATTCATCACTGATATTTGCAAGGAAACTTTTTCTCTTAAACCTGCCACCAATTCTATCATAAATAGCTCTGGCAAAAGTAGTCTTGCCAATACCTGCAACCCCCCATATTCCAATCATGGGATAATTACTACCAACCAACAGACGAAGTACATCTTCCACACGACGGAGTAACCCCACTGGATGGACCGGAAGATTGCGAAACAAGTATTTATCTAGTTCTGCCATTAATAATTTATGCATAATCTCATTGCCTTTGCTGGACAAAAAATGGCCACTGTGCAAGGATGACACGCACAAATCGAGAATCAGTAAAAAGAAATATGTATGCGTGTGTGTAAGTATCAAATTTTATATAATAGAATTTGATTAGTAAAGCTCACTCTTTAACTGAACATAAAGTATAATGATATAAGTGGGTCTTGTGAATCACCACATTTATTTTAAGAAAATAATCATACTCATTCTTATCAGAAAGAGACCCAATGAGAAACAAATATCATACTTCTATTCTATGTAATTAGTTTCTAAACGACTAGCTACCACCAATGGAAGGCTTTAAGATGAACTTTCGAACTCCACAACAGCAGAAATTTCTTCTTATTAGTGACTAATTATTAGGGACTATGAATATAGTTGCTTTTATCAACTTCTCACATGATCCAAACATGACCTAGCTAGCATATCTACATCAAAGTATTAGCAAGACTTTTACAGACAAATAATTTACTTATTTGATGGAATCAATTTCTTATACAATATATAATATATGGTACTACTGGATTAAATTTAAACATCATCAGACCCAAACGGGATAGCTATTTCAAAAGAATCTTTTACATTAACACAAACTCGAATCTAAGACACCATTAGACCTAATGCCTATTACTATGGAATCAAATTTTGAGAAATCAATTTTATTGTAAATTGCGTAACTTTTTGGTTTCTAATTTTAAATATCTAAGGAATATTTAATTTCATATAAATATTAGTGCGGGCTAAACGTAGGCCAAATAGTTGGGATGAATTCATGTGGGTACTTGCTTTTCTATATTCTTCTACGCTCCTCTGTTTTTCCCTCCCTTCGTATATATCCATCCCTTTGTAAGCATGTAAGTTTTTCATAAAAATTTTGGGGCAAAAATGCCCCCTTAACCATATATGTAATTATTATTATTATTATTATTATTATTATTATTACATATATGAATTATGGAATACTCACTCCGGACGGAAAAAAGACGAGGCATACGGAATGAGATTACTCTATTTGACCTACAACATTGAATAATCTGAACAAACATTGATTTATCCAATCCAGATAAAGTAAATCAAAAACGAATGAACACTTAGCAGATCCAGATTGATACAGGAAAAGAAGAAGTTATTACCCGAAATTAGTGGAGAAAGTGAAGCCGGATTGGGAGGCAGCTTCAACGGCGATTCCAGTCCAGTCCAGATTCTTACATCTTATCGCCAAATGTTCAACCACTTCTTTTTGTTTCGCTCCCCAGAATACAGGAACTACAGGTTTGTTCATAGATTTGTGACACTCCATCACTTTCTGGAGCCTCTCAATAAATAATTTGTTGTAGTCATGCCCATGAATGAATTCTGGTGTGAAAATAACCATAAGAACTCTCGAACTTTCCATGGCTTCCAGTGTTGGAGACAAAGGGTTGGCCATCGCCCAACTATATGTACAGTCTACGAAGATTTTGATGGCATCGTCTCTTAGAGATCTTACCAGAAATCCTTTGTCGATTTTGGTCTTGCTGGAAGTTAAGAAGACGTCAAAATAGGAAGTTAATTTGGATTTGGAGGATGAAGATGAAGAACAAGCCATGGAAGACATAATTACTGTGGACGACGAAGGTATGAACTCAGATTTGGCTCTTCTGCTAGACAAATGGTGGATCACTCGGGCAAAAGCAGAACACAAAGCAAAGTTCAACTTTTTTTCTTTACGAAAAAAAAAAAAGTAATGTTGGGAGAAATTTTTCAGAGTTAATTGCATCCAGGTCCGTCTACGGGAAAAAATAAAAAATTGGTCTTTAGACTTATCAATCGCATCCCTTAACTTGTTAATGGGATTTTTTTTTTACCGGAATCTGAATGTATTTTTTTCATTTTTTATAGTTAAATAATAAGAAAAAAGATAAAAAAAAATCACTTAAATTTTAAAATGTCAAATTGATTTTGTAGACAATAAAAGTAATAAGATTGATAATAAAAATATAGTAATTAATAATTCGGTTTTTTGAGAAATCATATATTTAGAATTTTGAAGTTTAAATAGTATTTTTTAATCTTTTTCCTTAAATAATAATTATGTGGGGTGTGTTCTGTTTATTTATTTATTGGAAAATGAACCAATATTATTAATTCTGGTTAATTTTATCCTAGATGTTCTTCAAAAATCCTGATATTCTTTAACTCGAGATGCTTATTTTGGTGATAGGTTACTCCAAATCGTAATCCCTACAATCATTTTTTTTAATAACAAGGGTTCTTATTTCTTCTAATAAATACGTTTTTGGGATTTAAATTTATGCTCTTCTCTTTTTATAGTAAAATCCTTTACCACCTTAATTAATAGTTTATTAATATCCCACAATCCTTTGATTTATACATATAACAGGTGCTAACAACCAGCATCGCCCCGTTTATCCTATATCCTAATTTATTTTGGTAATGTCCACTTGTTTGGTCTACAACTATATCAATTTTAATTTAAAATAAATTTAATAGATTAATTAACATTTTTTAATTTTAGTGAATTAATTAAAATGATTTATAATTATAGAAGAAAATTTTTTTAAAAAATATTTGGAGGAAGACTGCGAAAGGCTGGATGGGTAAATGACAGAGGGTCTGTTTGGAAATCCATTTGGAGGCTGAAAAAGCCCATTTGGGGGCTAAAAACCCCAAAAGCTCATTTAGTGTGTTTGGGAGAGCGTTGGTGATGGATGAGCTTCTGTAGAAAATGGAGTTTTTATCAGATGGAGATCAAAGCTACTTTTACTCAGATGGAGATAAAAAAAAGTTACTTCTGCCACTGTCAATCCAAACACAAATCACATCTACAATCTGACTTTTTTTCTATATGACTTTTTCAAAAGCTCATTTACAAAAAAAGCTCCTTCTCCACCGCTAATCCAAACAAGCACAGAATCCATTGACTAACAGAGAGAAGAATGAGGGGAGGTGGATATGGATAAGTGAAACAAAAGTTTGAGAAAAGACAACCTCTGAATACGCCTCCCTTGGGCAAGCCTTTGCACTGTCATGACATGAGATTCAAAGTGTGTTTAGAATAATTTTTAAAAAATAGTTTTCAAAAAACAAATGATAAAAATGATTTTAAATAATAGATTTTATAAAAAAAAATTGATTACAATAAAATGATTGTGTTTGGATATTGTGATTAGAATAATTTTTTCATCAGCAACACCAGAAATCCAGCTCTAACAAACAAATTAGCCATTTTAACATAAACGAAAATAAAATGACGAAGAGAGAGAGAGAGTTGTTGCTTGGGAAAATTACAGAGAAGAAAACTGAAAGAAGCAGAATCACTTTGGGGCAACAGGTGATTAGAGGCATAGAGCTCACTCGCAGTTTTTCAACAAAAGATTCTGATGCTAGCTATAATCATTGAGTTCGAACTCTATTGTTTTTCGAACACAAAGATTAGATCTTTTCCAGATTAATTGTTCATCAGGCTTTTGGATTTTTTTTTTTTGTTGATTATTCATGGGGTTGAGGTGAAAATATTATAATACATGTAGCATAACCGGTGATAAAAAGGGGGTGACATTACTATATTTTAAGATTTTCAGAATAACATTGACATTAAAAAAACTTTTAAAGTAATATTACTCCTTTATTAATATTTTGGGTGGATTTAGATCTTAACCCTCATTCTTTTAAAGGTATTAAGTCAACGGCGCTTAATATAACCTCCCACAAGTGGATCCTTTCGTTCTGTTTCCACGTTCCACCCCTCCCACAAAAGCCTCATAAATCTCTCTCGCCCTCCTCTCTAATATCACTTCGATTTTATTTCTAAGTCTATTTTGTAAAAAGATTTTGATCCTTATTATAAATTTATTTTCAAAATAACAAATGAGTATTACAATTTTGACCCTATTAAAAAGAGAGAAAGAAAAAAGAAGGGTAAAAAATACCCATTCATAAATAAAGATAATATTAAAAAAATTTATCAATTATATTTATTGAGCTAACTAATTTTCTTTAATACCAGAGAATTATATAATTTGGATTTATTGATAGGAGTAGACGGTATCTATATAAAATACTCAAAACAACTATTCACCATTATTCCAATATAATAGCACAAGCATTTTAACTCCTCTTTACTTTTACCATTCAGATTCAAATGAACAATACAATGAATCTTGTAAGCTTTTATGTTTCCAGCCCACTGTTTTTTCTCCTCTCGAGGCCTTCAGCTATAAGAGAATTTCAAGTTTTAACGTTCTCTCCATATATAATCTCCTTTTTCTCTAATTATTTTAGTCTCTTAATTATTAACTCATTTATAATATAATTCAGTCCCTTAATTATGATTTATTTGACTCAATCACTAATTTTTTATTTTTTTATATTCCCGTTTGTTGCTATTATAACTCAGTCCTACATGGCAAAATTGCTAATATGACCCTTCCGACTTAGCTCCACCTGTTTTGTTTTTTTAACAAAATTTAACCAAAAGTTGGAACACCGCTACACCGTCCTTCTTGATGCTTGGGTGAGTCTGCTTTCATCACCATGTAAACCTTGAGATTCATCTCTCTCGTCCACAGTTGCAGCAATTCAGAAGGGGATATTTGTAAGCAATTGGACCGGAAGCTTTGGCTCTTCTAGTGGCTCTATACCTAATAGAGCCCCATGGCTTCTCACAGTTGGAGTAAGAACTATTGACAGAACCATTGCAGCCACAGTGAAGCTTGGAAACAGAGAAGAATTTACTGGCAGATCTGTTTTCCAGCCTCATGATTTCCCTCCGACATTGCTGCCATTGGTATATGCCGGCAAGAACGGCCAGCAAGATTCTTCCTTTTGTGCTAACGAATCATTGAGTGGCAAAAATTTCAGAGGCAATTAAGGTTCTTTTATGTGAGAGAGGAGGAGGCATTGCAAGAGTTGATACAGGGAAAGAAGAGGGGGAAAAAATGGTGGTGGTGCTAAGATCTTCATGAATGAAGCTAATGGCTTCGATATCTCAGCTGATGTCAATGTTCTACCAGCAACTATGATGAAGCTTGGGCAGACCCACCCAAGCTGCAGGAAAAGGTATTCGCACCGATACAATGGCTTTGCTTCTTCTGGCTAATTTTGTGGGCAATAAAACAAAATAGAAAGAGGCGGAGCCAAGTCGGAAGGGTCATATTAGCCATTTTTGTTAAGTAGGACTGTGCTGTAATGACAAAGGATAAAAATATAAAAAAAAAAAAAAAAAGATAAGTCACTTAGTGATAAGTGAGATAAAACCTTTAGGGACTGAGTCACACCAAATCATGATTCAGGAACTGAATTATAAACGTATATTCTTTTCCTTTGATATTTAATGCTTTTTAATAACTTTTGGGAAAATTTTTGAAAAAAAACTTTAAAAATACTAAACGATAAAAATGCATTTTGAATATTCATAATGTTAGAGATGTGTAAAGGTCTGTTCTGTCTTTTTTAAAATTAAATGAAAATGAAAAAAAAATTATCACTATGAGTTTAAAGAATGTAATTCCATTTTTTATAAGGGTTTAATAAATTTATATAAGGTTTTAACAAGTTCTGATAAGATTTTTATAAATTCTAATTCAAAAATCACCACTTGCTACAATCACAAGGTATTGATTCTCACTTTTAATAATTTTTTATTAGAACTTCTTAAAACCTTATCTGTACTTGTGAAATCCTTATCAGAATGGCAATCAATACCTTATTATTATATCAAGTGGTGAATTTTGAATTGAAGTTTTTTAAAATTTTATTAGAATTTGTTAAAACCTTATCTGAAATTATGAAACCCCTATCAGAAGTGAAAATCAATACTTTATTATTGTAACAAGTGGTAAATTTTGAATTGAAATTTATAAAAATCTTATCAGAATTTTTTAAAACCTTATATGAAATTGTTAAATCCTTATAAAAAATAAGAGAACATTTTTAAACTCAAAGACATTTATATCATTTTTATTCAATTTTAAAAAGAATAAATTAGACCCTCACATCTCCCTAATATTATAAATGTTGGAAACATCTTTTCATCCTTTATCATTTTTAAAGTTCCTTTTTAAGGATTTTTTATTAAATTTTATTTTTATTTTTATATTAATTCTTTTACAGACTCAGGTCAATTAGCCCGTCACTGCCTCCCGGACATAACGCGTTTTAATTTCTTCCATTCACTTTCCTAGAAGACTAGTGGCTATAATTTATTTTGTTCACACTTTCCATGCACTTTCCTAGAGGACTAGTGACTATCCCTTTTCACATTTGAAACATGGGGAAATTTAATAATTGGGTTGGATTTTTTGAAATTAACTATATTTTCTAAGGGATTGATAATTCATTTAATGATTTTAATAAATTCTGCAATGACGTTGACTACCACCTTTGACATGTGAAATATTTGAGACAATTTAACCAATAATGAGATCATATTTTGCAAAATTGACTACAAGTTTTAAGAGATTAATAACTTGTTTAATGATTTTAACCAGTTTCTCAATGACATTGCCTACCATTTTTGACATTTGAAACACTTATGGCCCGTTTGCTACGGATAATTAATTTTGATGGAAATGAAAATGAATATGGATTTGGAAATAGAAATAGATATGGATATGAAATTATACATGAAAATGAGGTTTAAAAGTATGTTTGGTATGTACATAGAATTTTCAATTAAAAATACCAAAATGCCCTCCTCCAAAAAAAAAAAAACAAAACGCCATTCTCCAAAATCTTATCTTCCACTGTAAATATAGATGTCGAAGTCAGCTGCCACAACCCACCATAGCAAGCCCTCATTTTAACAGAAGTGAAGAGGATGGCCACCAAAATCCAAATCCATTTTCAGAAAAATGAATAACAAAATATTCAACAAAAAAACCCAACAAGTTGTAGCTCCACATTTGATGTTGTTTTCGTGTTGGAGACAATGAATCAAGGCATCTGATCTGGAACCCCCCCTCCTTTGCTCTCATCACCATTGTGCATGGCCAGATTTGCAAAGGAGCTTCATAAAAATTGATGACCAACATCTCACCACCATCACCATCGTGCACAGCCAAATCTGCGAAGGAAATTTCGGAATTCCATGTGGTACTTGATGGAAGCCATTTCACCACCATCACCGAATGAGTGGCGGAGCTGGACCTAAAAGTTGAAGATCCGCTGATCTTGTTGTCGATGATGATGATGGAGCCAGAGAAGTCGAGCACCATCGCGGGTGGCTGGAGATCATTGTCGGCGGTCGCTGGAGGTTGCCGTCGTGGCTAGTCGGAGATCGACATCACTGGTCACTGGAGGTTGCTGTCGTGGGTGGCTGGAGTTTAGTCTGAAGTTGGGGTTTGAAGAAGATGAAGGATGAGGGGCAAAATTAGAATTTCATGGAGTTTTTTCAAATTCTATGGGTTGTATGTTGGAAATCAATTCCACCAATTTTGGTAGAATTGGCCTCCACATGGAATCCAATTCCATGTGCATTTCTTTGTACCAAACAAGCTTATATATATGGAAATCAATTCTATTTCTATATCCATGTGCTGCAATTCCAATGTACCAAACAGAGCATTAGGAAAATTTAACTAATTGTGTCAAGTTTTGTAAAATTGACTACACTTTTTAAGCGATTGACAATTCATGTAATGATTTTAAAGGATTTTGTAATGCTATTGATTACCACTTTTGACATGTGAAACATTTTTAAAAAAATTTAACCAAT